>JAJQQW010000003.1:556652-1756652 GCA_025583905.1 Ia io | reverse complement strand
TATCCAAAATTTATAAAGAACTTATAAAACTCAACACCACTACAACAAACAATCCTATTTAAAAAATGGGCAAAATACCTGAAGAGACACTTCTCCAAAGAGGACATACAGATGGCCAATAAACCTATGAAGAGATGCTCAACAGTAGTAATCATCAATGAAAGGCAAATTAAATCCACAATGAGATAGCACCTCACACCTGTCAGAACAGCCATCTATCTACACTAATAAAAGAGAAACGTGCAAATTGACCGTCACTCCGCTACACCCACCAGCCAATCAGGAGTGAGTATGCAAATTAACCCAACAAAGATGGTGGCGGCCATGGAGCTGGAGCGAGCAGGAGGCTTGGGTTGCCCCCGGCAATGAAGGAAGACAAGCTTCCAGCCCGCCCCGGCCTCCGCTCAAGGAGGGGCTGGGACCCTGGGTCACCGGGGGGCATGACCAGCCTGAAAATGGCCCTCAGCCCCTTACCCAGGCTGGCCACACCCCCATAGGGTGAGGGTCCCCACTGCGGGGCTTGGCCAGCTTGCAAACAGTCATCAGCCCCTCACACAAGCTGGCCAGGCACCTCAGTGGGGACCCCCACCCTGAAGGGGGTGTGGCCAGCCTAAAAAAGATCTCAGCCCCTCACCCAGGCTGGCCATAACCCCCCCCAGCAGGGACCCTCACCACATGGGGGCATGGCCGGCCTGCAAACCACCACAGGCCCCTCACCCAGGCTGCCCCATGACCCAAGGGAACCTCCACTCTGATCCGAGACACCATTCAAGCAAACCAGCCGGCCCCCACCTGTGCACCAGGCCTCTATACTAATAAAAGGGTAATATGCTAATTAGACTGGGAGACCTTCAAGGAGACCTTCTGGATGTTCTTCTGGACAAAGCCATGGTGGCAGGGCTGAGATAGAGGCAGTTAGAGACCAAGAGGGGAGGGAAGTTGTGGGTGGGGTGATCAGGCCAGGATGGGATGGCAGTTGTGGGTAATCAGGCCAGTGGGGGAGACCATTGGGGATGATAAGGCTGGCGGGGGGGGCAGTTGGGGGTGAGCAGACCAGCAGGGGGGCCAGTTTGGGGTGAGCAGGCCATCAGTGGGGGTCAGTTGGGAGTAATCAGGACAGCAGGGGGGCAGTTTGGGGTGAGTAGGCCAGCAGGGGGGCAGTTGGGGTGAGCAGGCCAATGGGGAGGGCAGGTGGGGGTGAGCAGGCCAGCATGGGGGCAGTTGGGGGCGAGCACGCTGGCACAGGGGGGCAGTTGGGGGTGATCAGGTTAGCAGGGGGAGGGCAGTTGGGGGCGAGCAGACTGGCAGGCAGAGTGGTTAGGGCCAATCAGGCAGGCAGGCAGGTGAGCGGTTAGAAGCCAGCAGTCCCGGATTATGAGAGGGGTGTCCAACTGCTGGTTTAGGCCCAATCCCTGTAAACTGGCAGTAGGACATCCTTTGAGGGGTCCCAGATTGGAGAGGGTGCAGGCCGGGCTGAGGGACAACCCCCCCCACCATCCATGCACAAATTTTGTGCACCGGGCCAATAATATATATAAAAGCTTAAGCCAACTGTCTGGTAGCTATGACATGTACTAACCACCAGGGGGAAGATGCTCAACACAAGAGTAGAAACCACAGGCATGGAAACATGGAACAGACTGATGAATCTCAGAGGAAAAGGGGGAGGGAGAGGGCAGGAAGACATTGAACAAAGATTTTACTATCATATGCACAATAATGCCCGGTGCATGAATGACTTCAGCCTGGCCTGCACCCTCTTGCAATCTGGGACCCCTTGGGGGATGTTGGAGAGCCAGTTTCAGCCTGATACCCACAGGCCAGGCCAAGTGGCCTCTAGTAATCAATATATGAACAAACAATAAGTGTTGATGAGGATGTGGAGAAATGGGAACACTCGTACACTGTTGGTGGGAATGCAGATTGGTGTAGCCACTTTGAAAAGCATTATACAGTTATCTCAAAAAATAAAAATGGAAATGCCATCTGTCCTAGCAATTTTACCCCTGGCAATTTATCCAAAGAAACACGAAACACTAATTCTAAAGAATATATACAGCCCTAACCGGTTTGGCTCAGTGGATAGAGCATCAGCCTGCGGACTGAAGGGTCCCAGGTTCGATTCCAATCAAGGGCATGTACCTTGGATGCAGGCACATCCCCAGTAGGGGATGTGCAGGAGGCAGCTGATTGATGTTTCTCATCAATGTTTCTAACTCTCTATCCCTCTCCCTTTCTCTCTGTAAAAGATCAATAAAATATATATTTTTTTTAAAAAAGAATATATATAATAGCAAAGCTATGGAAGCAACCAGTAGATGAATGGATAAAAAGTTGTGGTACATTTACACAATGGGATACTATTTGGCCATAAAAAAGAAGGTAATCTTATCTTTTGTGATAGCATGGATGGGTCTAAAAGTATTATGCTAAGTGAAATAAGCCAGTCAGAAAAAGGCAAATAACATATCATTTCACATATATGTATGGAATCTAATAAACAGAATAAACAAACAAAATCTTATATAATAAAGAGGTAATATGCAAATTGACTGTCACGTTCTCACACAAGATGGCTGTCCCCATGTGGTCACAAGATGGCCACCACAAGATGGTCAGCAGGGGAGGGCAGTTAGGTGGGGGGGACCAGGCCTGCAAGGGAGGGCAGTTGGGGGCAACAAGGCCTGCAGGGGAGGGCAGTTAGGGGTGACCAGGATGGCAGGGGAGGGCAGTTTGAGGTGAATGGGCTGGCAGGGGAGTGGTTAGGGGGTGATAAGGCTGGCAGGCAGAAGCAGTTAGGGGCAATCAGGCAGGCAGGCAGGTGAGCAGTTGGGATCCAGCAGTCCCAGATTATGAGAGGGATGTCTGATTGCCGGTTTAGGCCTGATTCCACAGGGATTGGGCCTAAACCGGTAGTCAGACATCCCCTGAGGGGTCCCAGATTGGAGAGGTTGCAGGCTGGGCTGAAGGACACCCTCCAGTGCACGAATTTCATGCACTGGGCCTCTAGTAGAAATATATTAATAGATACAGAGAACAGACTGACATCTGTCAGAGGGAGAGGTGTTGAGAGGCTTGGAGAGAAGAGTGAAGGAATTAAGCAAAAGCAACAACAACTAATAGAAAGACAATAGTTTGGTGATTGCCTTAGGTAAAGGGGGTGAATGCAGTAGAAGAGAATAAAGGGGAAATAAATCATGATAGAAAGAGATTTGACTTGGGGTGGTGAACACACTGTACAATATACAGATCTCATGTATTATAGAATTGTACACCTGAACCTATATAATTTTACTAACCAATGTCACCCAAATAAGTTCAATTTTTAAAAGCAATGAAAAAAATGAAGCAGAGGAAATGCAAGTATGTGGGCTTACTGATGCCACATTACAGAAGTGGCTCAGGAGTAAGAGGCCATTAATGAGAAGGTTTCAATTAACTATGACTTTGAAGTTACTCTTGGGAAGTGAGGAGCACTCAGTTGTGAGAGGTGCATTAACCTCTTCAGACCACTACAGTTCAAAGTGTTCCATAGGATTAATTTATTAAATGGGTCCTAATTGCTTGTTAATATGCCTTCTAAAAGTCACTTCACTGTCCTCTGATTAGGCTTGGATTTGCAAAGTGCTATGTTTCTTTTGGTAATTCCATAATCAAATTCAAGGATGTGGGCAGCTAATCCAGTGGAGAGCTATATATCTAATTTGGATCCAGAGTCCTACCAACAAAGTCATGCAAATTTTCATTTTATTTTCCAGTGTGTAAACAAAGAGATACAAAATTGATACACCTTGTAGTACAATATGCCTTTTATTAAATAAATATGCATGCTAATATAAAAAAGTAAAAGTGTCTTGAGACATATTAAGCAAATTCAATGTATGGCCTTTAGATTCTGATTTGAACACATTTTCTCTTTTATTGTGAAAACTAGAAAAATATAAGCTTTGAATATCAGATGACATTAAGGAATTATAATTTACTTTTTAGGTGTGCTATTGATATTATGATAACTTTTTAAATGGTCTCTTAATGCTATATGTGAAGTGTTTACTATTGGAATTTTTAAATATTAAAAAAGACAAGTACAAGTAGAAAAATGTACAAATACAAGTGCAGATTTTGAGAAGATGTCTTCTTGGGGATGTTGGAAACATAGGGTTTTGTGGGAATTTTAATGATGTTTGCCCATATAAATTTGGAAGTCATCAGAATATTTTTGCAGAGAACTGATACAATCAGATTTATATGTTTAAAAGGTTATTCTCTCTAAAAAGAAGACTGTTGACAAGCAAAGGTGAAAACAGGGCAACTAGTTAGGAAGCTATTATCATAATTTACAATAAGGAAGATGGTGGTCTGTACAGCATGGGGACAAGTGGTCATATTTATTGATATCTCAAATGTAGAGCTGAAAGGATTTACTGACAGCTAAATTTGAGTGTGAGAAAAAAAGAAAAGTCTAAATGACCACAATTTTGAATTCATATCCAGAGTAGGTCCTGATCAGTACAGTTGCTAGAATCTGTTCTAATTAGTCTGTGAACAGGCATTTTTTCCAATACTATCCCTGGAGCTCTTCTGAAGATAAACTAACACACCAGTACAACAACTTGCATAGTGTGGTCGAAGTTAAGCCTCTCAGTAATCCAGCCTGAGGGTTAATCCCACCAAGAACAGGACAACAGTAATAACTATGCAATTACAACAGGAGAGTCCACGAGATCGAAGATGGTGACCGGCAGGAAGGTAGGGAGGGTGAGTGTGTGATCGAGTGAAGGAGTGATAGAGGTGTGTGTGGACGTGTGTGGGTGTGTGTGTGAGTGAAATAGGGACAGTTAGACCCTGCAGTTCTTCCAGGGGGCTTCCAATCCAGGCAGTCTTGGTTGGCAAAACCCCGCGGCCGCTGCAAACACTCCAGGGAGGACACCAGTGGCACAGAGACCCCGCCATCTTTAAGAACGGAACTGCTAGAGACTAGAATCCTAACCTTACCACCACCCAGTCTGGTCTTGGAAGCAAACCTGGTCACTACAGCCTCTCTGGTAGAAGACCTGCCACCCCAGCTGCAGATGCGCGAACCCTGAGACCTCCACCTCCAAAAGTGCGCCTCTGAAAGCAGTAAGTACAACCTCCCCCTCCCCAGTGCCGGAACTCAGGATTCACCGCATCCCCAGCCCATAGGCACCCAGGCACTCCACTACCCAGGCAGTGCTTGGGAACCACTGAGAGACCCCGAGGGGGTGATTCTGCACAGTCAACGGTGCGCGGCCCTGCAGTAGAATCTCTGAACTGCCTCTTCCTAAATAACTGCCCACGGACACCCCTGCGGTGCAACTTCAGGGCCAGGGTGCATCAGAGCTTTGTGCCGGTGGGCGCGCCACTGGTTCGCGCACAATCAAGGGCAGGCAAACTCAGGGCCACAGCAAGGGAAGGCACCCTGAGCCCATATATCCACAGGGTCCTCTGGGGAGCTGCTTTGAGCCTCTGCTGGGTGTGATTCTGTACAGCCAAGGACGCGCTGCCCCACAGCAGAAACTCTGAATTCCTTTCTCCTGAATAACCTCCCACGTACACCCTAGCTGTTTAACTTCAGTGCCAGAGTCTCTCAAAGTGCGTCAGAGCTGTGCGCTGGCGGGCGCGCCACCAGTTCGCGCACACTCCAGAGCGTCAAACTCACAGCCACAGCAAGGGAAGGTGCCCTGAGCCCATATATCCACAGGGTCCTCTGGGGAGCTGCTTTGAGCCTCTGCTGGGTGTGATTCTGTACAGCCAAGGACACGCTGCCCCACAGCAGAAACTCTGAACTCCTTTCTCCTGAATAACCTCCCACATACACCCTAGCTGTTTAACTTCAGTGCCAGCGTCTCTCAAAGTGCATCAGAGCTGTGCGCTGGCAGGCGCGCCATCAGTTCGCGCACACTCCAGAGCGGGCAAACTCACAGCCACAGCAAGGGAAGGCGCCCTGAGCCCATATATCCACAGGGTCCTCTGGGGAGCTGCTTTGAGCCCCTGCTGAGTATGATTCTGTACAGCCAAGGACGCACTGCCCCACAGCAGAAACTCTGAACTCCTTTCTCCTGAATAACTTCCCACATACACCTTAGCTGTTTAACTTCAGTGCCAGAGTCTCTCAAAGTGCGTCAGAGCTGTGCCCCTGCAAACACACCTCCACAGAAGCGAATTTACAACAGGCAGGCACCCTGAGGCTATCTACACACAGGGTGGTAGTGGGAGCCACTGGGAGCTCTCCCAACAGACGGTTCCTGGGTGCCACTGTGAGTTCCCACTGGACACGCGCGATTGCAACTAAGGGTGCAAGACAGCAAAAACTAGGACACTCCATAGCTGCTGACTTTTAGACACCACAGTTGTGCCTCTCAAGCTTGCAGGCCTACATCAAGAGAACCCAAGTAGCTCAAGTAGGGAGCTACACTAAATTACCAAGCCCAGGAGAACTGAGAGATTACACCAGTAGCACCATCCCCAAAAGAACCTGGGTAGCAAAGCAAGCGGATCTACAATTAAAACATTACAGGAAAACATGGGGAGAAAAAAAGGAAATTCCCAAAGGGAGGAAAAGGAGGAATCACCAGAAAGGGAGTTAAATGAACTTGAGGCTAGCAGCTTAACAGAGAAAGAATTCAGAGTATTCGTTATAAGGATGTTTAAACGGATGGATGACAAATACACACAACTCAATGAGAACTATAAGGAGCTGAATGAAAATGTCACCAACATGAAAAGAAACCAAGAGGAGATGAAGAACGACATAGCTGCAATAAAGAACACAATGGAAGGCTTAAAGAGTAGAGTAGAAGAGGCTGAGGACCACATCAGCAAATTAGAGACAAGGTAGGAAAAAACACACAAACACAGCAGCAACTGGAAAGAAGACTTAAAAAGCAAGAGGAGAGCCTAAGGGAGCTTTGGGACAACACAAAATGAAACAACCTTCGAATAATAGGGATAAAAGAAAGAGAGGAAGAGAAGCAAGGAATAGAAAACCTGTTAGAAGAAATAATGACAGAAAACTTCCCTGATATTGGCAAGAAAAAAACTATCCAAGTCCAAGAAGTACACAGAGTCCCAAACAAGTTGAACCCCAAAAGACCGACACCAAGACACATCATAATTAAATTGACGAACACCAACGACAAAGCAAGAATCTTAAAGGCTGCCAGAGAGAAACAGAAAGTTACCTACAAGGGATTTCCTATCAGAATATCAACTGATTTCTCGACAGAAACACACCAGGCCAGAAGGGAATGGAATGAAATATTCAAAGTGATGCAAAACAAGGGACTGAATCCAAGAATACTATACCCAGCAAGGCTATCGTTCAAAATTGAAGGTGGAATCAGAAGCTTCACAGACAAAAAAGGGCTAAGAGAGTTCATCACTACCAAACCAGCAATGCAAGAAATGCTAAAGGGGCTGCTGTAAAAAGAAGAGAAAGGCAAGAAGAAACATAAACACTAAGGAAAAATATGTCAACAAACAGGTACTTATCAATAATAACAGTAAACGTAAATGGATTAAATGCACCAATCAAAAGACATAGGGTAGCTGAATGGATAAGAAAACATGATCCATATATTTGCTGTCTACAAGAGACCCACCTTAGAGCAAAAGACTCACACAGACTGAGAGTGAAGGGATGGAAAAACATTTTTCAGGCAAATGGAAATGAGAAAAAAGCTGGGGTTGTGATACTTATATCAGATAATATAGACCTCAAAGTAAAGGCTTTAATAAGAAATAAGGAAGGCCACTACATAATACTAAAGGGAGCAATCCAGCAAGAAGATATAACTCTGGTAAACGTATATGCACCCAACGCAGGAGCGCCCAAATACATAAAAAATCTGCTGGAAGATAACAAGGGAGAGATCGACATAATACAATCATAGTAGGGGACTTCAATACACCACTGACACCAATGGATAAATCCTCTGGACAAAAAATCAGCAAAGAAACAGCAATTCTAAATGACACATTAGATCAGATGGACCTAATTGACATCTTCAGAATATTTCACCCCAAAGCCATGGAATATACGTTCTTCTCAAGTGCACATGGGACATTCTCAAAAATAGACCATATATTGGGTAACAAGCAAAGTCTCCCCAAATTCAAAAAGATTGAAATCATATCAAGCATTTTCTCAGACCACAATGGCATAATATTAGAAATAAACTACAATAAAAACATTCCAAAAAATTCAAACACTTGTCAACTGAATAGCATGCTACTAAACAATGATTGGGTTATCAATGAGATCAAAGAAGAAATTAAAAACATCCTGGAGACTAATGACAATAAAAACACAACATTGCAAATCCTATGGGACACAATGAAAGCAGTCCTGAGAGGGAAGTGTATAGCTCTACAGGCCTACCTCAAAAAACAAGAAAAAATGGTAATAGATCATCTAACTCAACAACTCAAAAAATTAGAAAGGGAGCAACAAGAAAAGCCCACAGTGAGCAGAAGAAAGGAAATAATAAAGATCAGAGCAGAAATGAATGACATAGAGAAGAAAAAAAACCATACACAAGATCAACAAAGCCAAGAGCTGGTTCTTTGAAAGGATAAACAAGATTGATGAACCTCTAGCCAGGCTCACCAAGAAGCAAAGAGAGAGGACCCAAATAAACAAAATCAGAAATGAAAGAGGTGAAATAACAACAGACCCCACAGAAATACAAAGGATTGTCAAAAAATACTATGAACAACTCTATTCCAACAAACTAGACAACCTGGAGGAAATGGATACATTCCTAGAAAAACACAACCTTCCAAAACTTACTCAGGAAGAGACTAAAAATCTCAATAGGCTGATAACTATGGAAGAAATTGAAGCAGTTATCAAAAAGCTTCCAGCAAACAAAAGCCCGGGGCCAGACGGCTTCACAGGGGAGTTTTATAACACATTCAAGGAAGAGCTAAAACCTATCCTCCTCAGACTATTCCAAAAAATTCAAGAGGAATGAACATTTCCAAGCTCCTTCTATGAAGCCAGCATCACCCTAATACCAAAACCAGATAAAGATAACACAATGAAAGAGAATTACAGGCCAATATCCCTCATGAACATAGATGCCAAAATCCTCAACAAAATTCTAGCAAATCGAATCCAGCAATACATCAGAAAGATCATACACCACGACCAAGTAGGATTTATCCCTGGGATGCAAGGATGGTATAATATTCGCAAATCAATAAACGTGATACATCACATAAACAAATTGAGACATAAAAACCATATAGTCATATCAATTGATGCAGAAAAAGCATTTGACAAAATCCAACACCCTTTCTTGATAAAAACTCTCAGCAAGTTGGGAATAGAAGGATCATACCTCAACATAACAAAAGCCATATAAGACAAACCCACAGCCAACATCATACTCAATGGGCAAAAACTAAAACCATTTCCCCTAAGAACAGGAACAAGACAGGGATGCCCACTCTCACCACTCCTGTTCAACATAGTGTAGGAAATACTAGCCATTGCAATCAGACAAGAAGAAGAAATAAAAGGCATCCAAATTGGAAAAGAAGAAGTAAAACTGTCCTTATTTGCAGATGACATCATACTGTACTTAGAAAACCCTAAAGACTCCATCAAAAAATTACTAGACTTAATAAATGAATTTGGCAGAGTAGCAGGATACAAAATAAATGCTAAGAAATCTATGGCATTTCTATACACCAATAATGAACTTACAGAAAGAGAGACTAAAAAAGCAATCCCATTTACCATCACACCAAAAAAATTAAGATACCTAGGAATAAACTTAACTAAGGAGGTAAAAGACCTATACACGGAAAACTATACAACACTGAAAAAAGAGATAGAGGAAGACGTAAACAGATGGAAGAACATACCATGTTCATGGATTGGTAGAATCAACATCATCAAAATGTCCATACTACCCAAAGCAATCTATAATTTCAATGCACTTCCCATTAAAATACCAATGGCATACTTCACAGACCTAGAATGAACTTTCCAAAAATTCATCTGGAATAAAAAAAGACCCCAAATAGCCACAGCAATCCTGAGAAAGAAGAACAAAGTAGGTGGGAACTCCATACCAGATTTCAAGCTGTATTACAAAGCCACTGTTCTCAAAACAGCCTGGTATTGGCACAAGAACAGACATATAGATCAATGGAATAGAATAGAGAACCCAGAAATCGATCCAAATCACTATGCTCAATTAGTATTTGACAAAGGTCGCATGAACATACAATGGAGTCAAGACAGTCTCTTCAACAAATGGTGTTGGGAAAATTGGACAGATACATGCAAAAAAATGAAACTAGACCACCAACTTACACCATACACAAAAATAAACTCAAAATGGATCAAGGACTTAAACATAAGACAGGAAACCGTAAAAATACTAGAGGAATCTACAGGCAGATAAGTCTCTGACATATGCCAAAAGAACTTCTTCACTGATACTGCTCCTAGGGCAATGGAAGCTAAAGAGAAAATAAACAAATGGGACTACATCAAAATAAAAAGCTTTTGCACAGCAAAGGAAACTATCAATAAAACAACAAGAAAGCCCACTACATGGGAGAACATATTTGCCAATGATGTCAACGATAAGGGTTTAACCTCCAACATTTACAGGGAACTCATGCAGCTTAACAAAAAGAAGATAAACAACCCAATCAAGAAATGGGCAACTGATCTAAATAGACACTTTTCGAAAGAAGACAGAAGGAAGGCCAAGAGACATATGAAAACCTGCTCTAAATCACTAATCATTAGAGAGATGCAAATCAAAACAACAATGCGGTACCATCTCACACCTGTCAGAATGGCCATTATCAACAAGTCAACAAATGACAAGTGCTGGCGAGGATGTGGAGAAAAAGGAACCCTCGTGCACTGCTGGTGGGAATGCAGACTCGTGCAGCCACTTTGGAGAACAGTATGGAGTTTCCTTAAAAAACTAAAAATAGAACTCCCATTTGTCTCATTGATCCCACTTTTAGGAATATATCCCAAGAAACTGCAAACATCAATCAGAAAGGATTTATGCACCCCTATGTTCATAGCAGCACAATTCACAATATCTAAGATTTGGAAACAGCCTAAGTGCCCATCAGCAGATGAGTAGATTAAAAAACTGTGGTACATCTACACAATGGAATACTACACTGCGGTAAAAAAGAAGGAGCTCTTACCATTTGCAACAATATGGATGGAGATGGAGAATATTATGCTTAGTGAAATAAGCCAGGCAGAGAAAGATAAATATCACATGATCTCACTCATTTGTGGAATATAATGAACAACATAAACAGATGGGGGGAAAAATAGATCCAGAAACAGAGAAACATCAATCAGAATATCAAACCTCAGGGAAGAAATTGTGAGGTAATCAGAAACCCAAGAATACCTGAGAATGCCTTTCTAGCCATGCTAACAATCATCAGATGTACGGTAATTTTACCTGGGACAAGAGGGTAAGTATTTTGGTCTTATGTTCCTGACCCTTCATGGGTAAGACCCCTTACATGGGCTGATCCCCTGACTAATGTAGTTACCAATAATACCAAACACCCTGGACATCCAGGAGGTCCATGGGTGGGGCAAGAAAGTATAAATACACAGGGGTCTCCACCCATCGTCCCTTTTGTATGACACGAAATCAAAATAATGCCCCTTTGTGTGTACAATTAAAGAGAGGTTTCTGGCTTGTGTGGACACCAAAGAAAGGGTATCACTATTATCACTACGTGCCCCCGGTAGAGGTGCAGAAAATGTAACTAAGACCTTGTCTATATAAAAAGAAATGGACAGCCAGTTTGAAAGGGAATTCCCATGGACTAGAACAAAGAATATCCTTGCATGATATTATTCTACACTAGCATTAAAATTTTTCCCAGATTTGGATCACCCCCAGTACTCGTAATAGTTCCTCGCACCCTTGGGAATAAAAAAAAAAAAGAAAAAGAAAAAGTCATCTGTTTGGTGCTTGGAGACAAACTTAACACATCTCTTGATACTTTAGAATTACTACAGCATAATATACAATTATCCCAAGCAAATGTACAAACTAATTCTTTGAATGTCTGGCAGCAATTTAAAAAGGACATGTAAGGATTTAATCCTTTTCATTGTGTAGAGGGCCTCCTGGGAAGGCACCTGAGCATTCTATATTGGTCCCTCTTACCCTTTAGGCCAAGAGAGACCCTCTTCTCACAATTCAATTGCTCACAGCTGTTGCATGAGCTCTCTGTTCATGTCGAGGTTGAAGTCTCGTGATGACTGGTGCCATGGATCTGTCTCTCACCAGTGGGGCAAACTGAGCCCTCCCTGGAGAAGAACCCCGGGTTCCAAAAGATATGTGATCAGTGCTGGGGCCCCGCCAGCAGGCGAGGGGATCCCATGGCAGGTGCTGGGCATGGAGGCCACGGGGGCATAGGCTACCAAGGAGACAAAGCTGAACCTCACGTCACCCTGTTTGGCCCCGGAGGATGGCTGGTTAGCCAGAGACGGGTAAGATTCCTCAAGGAAGGAACAACCTAAGACAGGCACAGTCGCAGAGGGGCCATCAGGAGAGAATTTGGGGATCAACAGAGGTGGGGCACAGACCCTCACCCCCACAACATTGCAGGGGCCTGAATCATAGCCCCTTCTGAGGGAGGTCTCCTGCCCCCATGGCTGCTTCGTGCTTCCCATGCCCAGCCCAGATCAGGACCCAGGTGACCGACAGAGACTTGGCCGACAGCAGCTGCCCTCTCAGTCCAACAAGAATTGTTTGAGTTGTCTTGTACCCATGGTGCAGGGAAGTGGGTTTACGATATCTAAATCCAGCCTACCACCAGGTATGCTCAGGACCTACTCAAGAAGGCAAATAATCCCTTCCACCAATATTTACAGGGTAAAATAAGATTGTTGTTAGAGTAATAAATTTGATAGTAAAACAGTAGTCAAGTTTTCAGGAAAATTTAAATTGGCTAGTTGAAACAAGCAAATATTCTAGAAAAATTAATTGTACTGGACAAAAAGGTATTCCTAAAGTGTTAACTAAAATCTTTATTGGTACTTCATCTCATGATAAAATTGTGCACCATGTAATTAACCTAAAACAGTAATATTATAGTGCAAAAAATTAAAATTTAAAAGCCATCAAGACTACATTATAAAATTTTCAAAAGCCTCTTAACATTTAAATCAAAAAAGGAGGGGATAGTAGAGGAATATCATGTAAGGAAAAATATCCTGTAAGTAAATTACATCTAGAAAATTAATACTTTAGAAAATTAATTGTAAGGCTAAAAGCAAGACACCCATGAAAAACACACAAGGTGACAAAACAAGCCAGAGGAAAATCATTTGGGCAAAAAATGAAAAAGGATCCCCAGTCAAGTTTATAGAAAATATTCCTTTGTTAACTTTTGGTCGAGAATATGTTTGTATATTTTCAGAAAACAACTCCGAGACCATGTGGATTCCAGCAACAGAGAGGAATCGACAGGACTACTCCAGCCATGAAGACAGAAGAGAAGCAGTCCAGAGACGGAAGACACTGATGTGGCCTTCCCATACTAGCAGTTAACAGCTGTGCATCACTGCAGGTTGCGCAGGACCAAACCAGACAGAGTCGGACCTGCATTACCACCATTTGTCCACCATCCAGAACTGAAATGTCATTGCTGACATGTACACATAAGGAACTGTTGGACATTGAAATTGGGTCTCAAAAGAACTGTTGGTCCAGAAAGAAACTCACTACACACTGATTCATTTGTCTGTCACCATAACCATTATTGCTTGTCTCATTTTCAGTTCTTATAAGTGTATTTCTAATAGCACATGATCTCACTCATCTAGGGGAAATAATGAACAACATAGACTGATGAACAAGAACAGACCCAGAAACAAGGAGGCATGGATCAGACTGTCGGGCCTCAGGGGGAGGGTAGGGAAGGGTGGGGGCAAAGGGGAGAGATCAACCAAAGGACTTGTGTGCAAGCATATGAGCCTAACCAGCGGTTAAGGACAACAGGGGGGTGGGGGCATGTGTGGGGAGGGGTGAGGGATGGGAATGGGGGGATGAGGACAAATATGTGATACCTCAATCAATAAAGAAATTAAAAAAAAAACAGGAGAGTCCATATAACCAACACAAGGGACATTCCTAGAGCATAGAGCTCAGAAGACCAAGTAGACTGTGCAACTGGGTCCCACATAACACCTACTACATAAGCCCTCCCCATGAAGACATTGACTCAAAACATTTCTACCTAACACATAGAAACAAACACAAAAGACAGCCAACATGGGGAAGCAAAGAAACAGGCTCCAAATGATAGAACAGGAAGAAGCTCCAGAAAAAAGAGGTAAATGAAGTGCAGGCAAGCAATTTATCAGATATAGAATTCAAATTAATTGTTATAATGATGCTCGAGGAATTTAGTGAGAATTACAAGGAAAAAGTGGGAAATATAACAGCATGAAAGAGGACATAGAGACTATGAATAAGAAACAGTCAGAAATTAATAATACCATATATGACATCAAAAATACACTGGATTTATTTTAGTTCATCAGTTTATGTTGTTCATTATATTCCACAAATAAGTGAGATCATGTGATATTTATCTTCCTCTGACTGGCTTATTTCACTTAGCATAATGCTCTCCAGGTCCATCCAAGCTGTTGCAAATGGTAAGAGTTCCTTCTTTGTTGACCACAGCATAGTATTCCATTGTGTAGATGTACCACAGTTTTTTAATCCATTCATCTGCTGATGGGCACTTAGGCTGTTTCCAAATTGTAAATTGTGCTGCTATGATGCATCGAACTGACTGTCAAATCTCAGAGGGAAGATGGGAAGGGGGGATAAAAGATCAACCAAAGGACTTTTATGCATGACTATAAGCATTATCAATGGACACAGAAACTAGGGGGTTGTGCTGAGGGGTGAGAGTGGCCAGGGAGAGGTCAATGGGGGAAAAAGGAGACATGTAATACTTCAATCAATATAGAATTTTAAAATAATAATAATATTCTAATAACCATCTATGGTGCCAGATGGGTGTGACATTTATCAGAATGATCACATAAAAAGTTATGCTATATCTAATAACTGAGATGTATACTTGAAACTAATATAATAATTTATGTCAACTCTAATTGCAAATAAAAAATGATAGAATGGTGGAAAAGTTAAAAAAATACACTGGAAAAATAAAAGTAAATTGGATGAAGCAGGGGATTGAATCAATGATTTAGAAGACAAGGTAAAAAAAAACAAAACACCAAATCAGAGCAGCAAAAAGAAAAAAATAATGTAAAAGAATGAGAACAGGTTAAGGAAACTTGGGGACAACATGAAACATACTAACGTCCACATCATAAGGTTTCCAGAAGGAGAAGAAAGTGAGCATTGGGCAGAGAACCTGTTCAAGGAAATAATGACTGAAAAATTCCCTAAACTGCTGAAGAAAAATGTCACATGAGTTCAGGAATCACAGAGTCCCAATCAAGAAGAACTGAAAGAGACCCACACCAAGACATATCATAAGTAAAGTGACAAAGGATAAAAACATAGAATCTTAAAGGCCATGAAAGGAACAGTTACCCATACAAAAATTCCCATATGGATGTAAGTTGATTTCTCACCAAAACCTTCAGACCAGGAAAGATTAGCATAAAATATTCAAAGTAATGAAAAGCAAGGACCCAAAACCAAGACTACTCCATGCAACATGGCAATCCTTTAAAATTGAAGATAAAATTAAAAGCTTCCCAGACCAAAAAAAGCTAAAGGAGTTCATCAGCACCAAACCACTATTTTAAGAAATATTAAAGGAATTGATTTAAGAAGAAGAAATAGAGAAAGAGAATCATAGGTTTTTTTTAAAAGGCAATAAATAAGTACCTATCAATTAATTTGACCCAATGATCCCACATCTATGATTATATCCTAGAAAACTGAAAACACCAATCAGAAAGAGTATATGCACCCTTATGTTCATAGCAGCGCAATTTACAATAGCTAAGATCTGGAAACATCCCAAGTGCCCATCAGTAGATGAGTGGATAAAAAAGCTGTGGTACAGTAAGAGCAAAAATGGGTAGACAAAGAAACCCACAAATGAAAGAAAAGGAGGAATCGCCAGAAAAGCAGCTAAGTGAAATGGAGGCATGCAATGTGTCAAAAAAAAAATTCAGAATAAGAGTCATACAGTTCATAAACAGGATGGATGAAAATATCAACAACTTATATAACAATCATGAAGAAATAAAGAGTGATATAGCTGCAATAAAAACAACATGGAAAGTTTCAACAGTAGACTAGGAGAAGCAGAGGACCAATTAGCGAATTAGAGCACAGGGAAGCAAAACACACCCAAATTGAACTGTAAGTGGAGAAAAAAATTAAAAGATAGGAGTAGAGCCTAATGGAGCATTAGGACAACATTAAACAAAGCAACATATGAATAATAGAGGTTCCAGGACGACAAGAAGAAGAACAAGGGTTAGAAAACCTATTTGAAGAAATAACAACAGAGCCCTAGCTGGTTTGGCTCAGTGGATAGAGTGTTGGCCTGTGGACTGAAAGGTCCCAAGTTCAATTCCCAGTCAAGGTACATGCCTGGGTTGTGGGCTTGATCCCCAGTGTGCGGCATGCAGGAGGCAGCCAATCAATGATCCTCTCTCATCATTGATGTTTCTATCTCCCTCTCCCTTCCGCCTTGAAATCAATAAAAATATATTTTTTAAAAAGAAATAATGACAGAAAACTTCCCTGATGTGGGGAAGAAAAAAGTTACACAAGTACAGAGAGTCCCAAACAAGATGAACCCGAAAAGACCCACAACAAGAAAAGTCGTAATTACTATGGAAAACGTTAAGAACAAAGAGAGAATCTTAAAGGCTGCAAGAGAGACAGAAAGTTATATACAAGGGATCTCCAATTAGATTATCAAATGATTTCTCAACAGAAACCAAGAACCCAAAACCAAGATGACTCCAGACAGCATGGCAATCCTTTAAAATTGAAGGTAAAATTAAAAGCTTCCCAGACCAAAAATAAAACAAAGGAGTTCATCAGCACCAAACTACTATTTTAAGAAATATTAAAGGAACTGATTTAAGAAGAAGAAATAGAGAAAGATAGAATCATAGGTTTTTTAAAAAGGCAATAAATAAGTACAAAGGCAGAAAGGAATGGAAGGAAATTTACAAAGTGATGCAAACCAAGGGACTGAATCCAAGAATACTCAATCTAGCAAGGCTATCATTCAAAATTGGAGGGGAAATAAGGAGCTTAACAGACCAAAAAAAAAAAAAAAAGACTAAGGAGGTTAATTGCTACTAAGCCAGCAATGCAAGAAATGTTAAAGGGACTGGTATAAAAAGAATAAATATAAACAGAAGAAGGAACACAGGAACAAAAATTTAAAAATAGCTACAAAAAAGTACGTATCAATAATAACTTTAAACATAAATGGACTAAATGCTCCAATCAAAAGACATCAAGTGGCTGAATTGATTAAAAAAACAAACAAACAACAAAAAAAAACATGACCCATATATATGCTGTCTACAAGAGACCCACCTCAGAACAAGGGAATCAAACAGATTGAAAGTGAAGGCATGGAAAAACATCTCTCAGGCAAATGGAAATGGAAAAAAACCTGAGGTAGCAATACTTATATCTGACAAAATAGACCTCAAAGTGAAGGTCATAACAAGAGATAAGGAAGGCCACTTCATAATACTAAAGGGATCGATACAACAAGAGGATATAACCCTGATAAACATATATGCACCCAATGCATGAGCACCAAAATACATTAAAAAAACTCCTGGAAGATATCAAGGGAGAGATCGTCAACAATACAATCATACTAGAGGACTTTAATACACCACTGACACCACTGGATAAATCCTCTAGAAAAAAAAAATCAAAGAAACAGAAATCCTAATTGACTCACTGGATCAGAGGGACTTAATTGATATCTTCAGAACATTTCACCCAAAAGTCACGGAATATACATTCTTCTCAAGTGCACATGGGACATTTTCAAAAATAGACCACATATTGGGTCACAAGCAAAGTCTCCCAAAAATTCAAGAAGATTGAAATCATATCAAGCATCTTCTCAGACCATACTGGTATAATATTAGGAATAAACTACAATGAAAACAATCCAAAAATTTCAAACACTTAGAAGCTGAATAGCATGCTATTAAGAAATGATTGGGTTTCCAAAGAGATAAAATAAGAAATATAAAACATCCAGGAAACTAATTACAAAAAAAAATACAACAATCCAAAATCTATGGGACACAATGAAAGCAGTCCTGAGAGGAAAGTTTATAGCTCTACAGGCATACCTCAAAAAAAAAAAAAAGTATTAAATCATCTAACTCTAAAACTTAAAGAATTAGAAAGAGAGCAACAATAAAAGCCCAGAGTGAGAGAAGGAAGGAGATAATAAAGATCAGAGCAGAAATAAATGACATAGAGAAAAACAACAACAATACAAAAGGTCAATGAAACCAAGAGCAGGTTCTTTGAAAGGATAAACAAGACTGATGAACCTCTAGCCAGGCTCACCAAGAAACAAAGAGAGAGGACCCAAATAAACAAAATCAGAAATGAAAGATGAGAAATAACAACAGACACCACAGAAATACAAAGGAATTTTAAAAAATACTATGAACAACTCTATTCCAACAAACTAGACAACATGGAGGAAATGGACATATTCCTAGAAAAATACAACCTTCCAAAACTCAATCAGGAAGAATCTAAACATTTCAATAGGCCTATAACTATGGAAGAAATTGAAGCAGTCATCAAAAAGCTTCCAACAAACAAAAGCCTGGGGCAAGATGGCTTCACAGGGGAGAATTAACCAAACATTCAAGGAAGAAATAAAACCTATACTCCTTAGACTATTCCAAAAAATTCAAGAGGAAGGAACACTTCCAAGATCATTCTATGAAGCTAGCATTATCCTAATTCCAAAACCAGATAAAGACAACACAATGAAAGAGAATTACAGGCCAATATCCCTGATGAACATAGATTCCAAAATCCTTAACAAAATTCTAGCAAATCGGATCCAGCATTATGTCAGAAAGATCATACAACATGAACAAGTAGGATTTATCCCAGGGATTCAAGGTTGGTACAATATCCGCAAATCAATAAACGAGATACATCACATAAACAAATGAGAGATAAAAATCAAATAGTCATATCAATTGATGCAGAAAAAACATTTGACAAAATCCAACACCCTTTCTTGATACAAACTCTCAGCAAGGTGAGAATAGAAGAAGCATACCTCAACAAAATAAAACCATATATGACAAACCCACAAACATCATCATACTCAATGGGCAAAAACTAAAACTGTTTCTCCTAAGAACAGGAACAAGACAGGGATGCCCACTCTCACCACTCCTGTTAGACATAGTACTGGAAGTAATAGCCATTGCGATCAGACAAGAAAAGAACAAAAAGGCATCCAAATTGGAAAAGAGGAAGTGAAACTGTCCTTATTCCCAGATGACATGATACTGCACATAGAAAACCCTAAAGACTCCATCAAAAAATGATTAGACTTAATAAATAAATTCGGCAATGTAGCAGGATACAAAATTAACACCAAGAAATCTATGGCATTTCTGTACACTAACAGTGAACTTACAGAAAGAGAGACTAAGAAAACAATCCCATTTACCATCGCACCAAAAAAATTAAGATACCTAGGAATAAACTTAACTAAGGAGGTAAAAGACCTCTACTCAGAAAACCACAGGACATTGAAAAAAGAGATAGAAGAAGACATAAAGAGATGGAAGAACACACCGTGTTCATGGATTGATAGAATCAACATTATTAAAATGTCCATACTACCCAAAGCAATCTACAGATACAATGCAATCCCCATTAAAATACCAATGGCATATTTCACAGACCTAGAATGAACTCTCCTAAAATTCATCTGGAATTTTTTTAAAAAAAGACCCTGAATAGCTGCAGCAATCCTAAGAAAGAAAAACAAAGTAGGTGGGATCTCAATACCAGATATCAAGTTGTATTACCAAGCCACTGTTCTCAAAACTGCCTGGTATTGGCACAAGATCAGACATATAAATCAATGGAATGGAATAGAGAATTCAGAAATCAACCCAAATCTCTATGCTCAATTAATATTTGACAGAGGAGGCAAGAACATACAATGGAGTCAAGACAGTCTCTTCAATAAATGGTGTTGGGATAATTGGACAGATACATGCCAAAAAATAAAACTAGACCACCAACTTACACCATACACAAAAATAAACTCAAAATAGATAAAGGATTTACACATAAGACGGGAAACCATAAAAATATTAGAAGAATCCACAGGCAGTAACATCTCAGACAGATGCCAAAGCAATTTCTTCACCGATACATTTCCTAGGGCAATGGAAACTAAATAGAAAATAAACAAATGGGACTACATCAAAATAAAAAGCTTTTTTACAGCAAAAGAAACCATCAACAAAACAACAAGAAATCCCACTGCATGGGAGAACATATTTGCCAATATTATCACCGATAAGGGATTAATCTCCAACATTTACAGGGAACTCATAAACTTAACAAAAGGAAGATAAACAAACCAATCAAAAAATGGGCAACGGACCTAAATAGATACTTTTTGAAAGAAGACAGAAGGAAGGCCAAGAGACATATGTAAACATACTCAAAGTCACTAATCATCTGAGAGATGCAAATCAAAATGACAATGAGGTGCGATCTCACACCTGTCAGAATGGCTATCATCAAAAAATCAACAAATGATACGTGCTGGCAAGGCTGCAGAGAAAAAGGGACCTTCGTGCACTGCTGGTGGGAATGCAGACTGATGTAGCCACTGAAGAGAACAGTGTGGAGTTTCCTCATAAAACTAGAAATGGAACTCCCATTTGACACAGTGATCCCACTTCTAGAAATATATCTCAAGAAACTAGAAACACCAATCAGAAAGAATATATGCACCCATATGTTCTTAGTGGCACAATTTAACAGCTAAGATTTGGAAACAGCCTAAGTGCCCATCAGCAGATGAGTGGATTAAAAACTGTGGTACATCTACACAATAGAATACCTAAGTGCCCATCAGCAGATGAGTGGATTAAAAGCTGTGGTACATCTACACAATGTGGTAAAAAAAAGAAAAAAGAAGGGATTCTTACCATTTGCAACAGCATGGATGGAACTGGAAAGCATTATGCTAAGCAAAATAAGCCAGTAAGAGAAAGATAAATATTACATGATCTCACTCATTTATGGAATATAATGAACAACATAAACTGATGAATAAAAACAGATCCAGAGACAAAGAAGCATCGATCAGATCATCAAACCTCAGCGGAAGGTAGGGGAGGGTGGAGGTAAGGGGGAGAGATCAACCAAAGGACTTGTATGCATACATATAAGCCTAACCAATGGACACAGACAACAGGGGGTTTAGGGCACGATTGGGGGGTCGGGGGCGATGGGGCTATAAGGACACATATGTAATACCTTAATCAATAAAGAAAAAACTAAAAATAAATTTAAATTTTTTAAATAAATTTTAAATAATCATATAGAATAAGACATGAAAGAGAAGTTAAAACTGACTCCACAAAAATATAAAGGATTCTAAGAAAATAACTATGAACAACTCGGACAACCCAGGAAAATGGAAAAATTTGTAGAAACATAAAATCTTCCAAAACAGAATCAGCAAAATCACCTGAATAGACCAAAAACAACTAATGAAATTGAAGCAGTAATCAAAAAACTCCCAGCAAACAAAAGTCCAAGCCCAAAAACCTTTACAGGCAAATTTTACCAAACATTCAAAGAATTTTCATCTACCCTCCTCAAACTATTCCAAAGAATCAAGAGGATGGAAGTTATTTACACTCATTTTGCAAGGCCAGTATTATCCTAAGTCCAAAACCAAATAAAGATACTACAAAGAAAGAAAATTATAGGCCAATATCCATGATAAACATGGATGCTAAAATCCTCAACAAAAATATTAGCAAATCAGATTCAGCAATATATTAAAAGTTTCATACACCATGATCAAGTGGGATTTACTCTGGGTAGGCAAGGTTTGTATAATATTCACAAATAAGTAAATGTAATATATCACATAAACAAAATGAAAGATAAAAATTACATGACCATATCAATAGATACAGCAAAAGCATTTGATAAAATGCAAGACCCAACCTAATATATAAAAAGCCAGGGGCCATCACGACCAAAACAACTGGACAGACGGAACAGCAGGCTGCTTGGGGCGACAAGGCCGGCAGGGGGTTTAGTGAGGTATGACCAAATGACTGAACAGCAGACTGTGTGGGGTGACCATGTCGGCAGGAGGGTTAGTGAGGGACAACCAAACAACTGAACAGCAGGCTGTGTGGGGAAACCAGGCCGGCAGGTGGGGCAGTTGGGGGAGACCAGGCTAGCGGGGGGGGAGGCATTAAGGGGTGACCAGGCCAGCAGATGGGGGCAGTTGGGGGCAACCAGGCCATCACAGGGGGGCAATTGGGGGCAACCAGGCCAGCAAGGGAGGGTCAGTAAGGGTGACCAGCCCAGTGGGGGCGAGCAGTTAGGGGCAACCAGGTTGGGGGGGGCACTTGGGGGTGACCAGGCCAGCAGTGGGGGAAGTTAGGGGTGGTCAGGCAGGCAGGCAGATGAGCAGTTACGAGCCAGTGGTCCCGGATTATGAGAGGGATGCCCAACTGCCGGTTTAGGCCCGATCCCTGCAGTCGGACATCCCCTGAGGGGTCCCAGATTGGAGAGGGTACAGGCTGGGTTGAGTGGACCCCTAGTTTATGATAAAAACCCTCAGCAAAGTGGGAATAGAAGGATCATACCTCAACATAATAAAGGCCATATATTAAAAAATCTACAGCCACCATCATACTCAATGTACAAAAGCTTAAAGTGTTTCAATTAAGATCAAGAACAAGACAAGGGTGTTCACTTTCACCAGTCTTGTTCAACATAATACTGGAGGTCCTAGCCACAGCAATTAGACAAAAGGCATCCAAATTGGAAACAAGGAAGCAAAACTGTCATTATTTGCAGATGACATGATATTTTACATAGAAAAATCTCAAAAGACTCCACCAAAACAGTCCTTTTAATGAATGGTGTAAAATTGGACAGGTACATGCAAAAAAAATGAAACTAGACAACAACTTACACCATACACAAGAATAAACTCAAAATGGATTAAATAATTAAATGTAAGTTGCAAAATCATAACAATCTTAGAAGAAAAAATAAGCAGTAAAATCTCAGACATTTGTGGTAGCAAGATTTTTGCCAATGTATTTCCTAGGGCAAGGGGAACAAAGGAAAAAATAAAGAAATGGGACTGTGTCAAACTAAAAAGCTTATGCACAGCAAAAGAAACTATCAATAAAATGAAAGGGAACACACTATATAGGTGAACATATTTACCAGTGATGCATCTGATAAGGAGTTAGTTTCCAATATATATAGAATTTATACAACTCACCACCTGAAAGACAATCCCATTTTTTAAAAATGGGCAAAGGACCTGAATAGACACTTCTCTAAATAAGACAAACAGATGGCCAATAAACATATGAAAAAATACCCAGGGTCATTAATCATCAGACATGCTAATTAAAACTACAATGAGGTATCACCTCACACCTACCATCAATAAATCAAAAAACAAGTGCTGGAAAGGTTGCAGAGAAAATAAAACCCTGGTGCACTGCTAGTGGGAATGCAAAATGGTGCAGACAGTGTGTAAAACAGTAGGGAGTTTCCTCAAAAAATAAATTTAAAAATTGTCCTGCCTTTTAACCCAATGATCTCCCTACTGGCAATATATCCAAAGAATTCCTAAACACCAACCAGAAAGAATATATGCACCCCTATGGTCATAGCAGCATTGTTTGCAATAGCCAAGATTTGGAAACAACCCAAGTGTCCATCAGTAGACTAGTGGATAAAAAAGCTGGGGTACACATACTCAATGAGATACTACGCAGCTGTAAAAATAAGGAATTCTTATCCTTTATGACAGCATGGATGGACCTGGAAAGAATCATGCTAAGTGAAATAAGCCAGTCAGAGAAAGACAAGTACCTTATGATTTCACTCATATATGAAATCTAATGAACAAAATGAACTAACAGGCAAAACAGAAAAGACTTATAGATAAAGAGCAGGCTGACAGCTTTCAGGGTGGGAGATGTTCAGTTTTGGTTGGCAGGGGGTGCTGGAGGGATTGAGAAGAAAAGAGAGAGAGAGAACTCATGGACAGGGACAACAGTGTGGTGATCGCCATGGGGAATGTGTGTGGGGGGGATATGTGCAGGGTATTGGGAGGGATAAATGGTGATACAATCCAATGAACAAAATAGACAAACAAAGTAAAACCACAGGCATGGATACATGGAACAGTCTGACAGATCTCAGATAAGAGAGGGTTGGGGGGGATTGGATAAAAAGGGTGAAGAAAGTAGCCAAAGAACATCTTAATATTAAAGAATTAATATGCAAATTAGACCAAAGAGCCAAACGACCTTCCAGACATCCTTCCAGACAACCTTCCGGATGAAGCCTGGGCTGCAAGGGCTGGCCAGGACTGCGAGGGGCTGCGAGGGCCTAGCACCAGCAGCACATGGGAGCGGCAGCAGCAGGATTAAAGACCAGGGTTCATGGTGGGAGGAGCCAGGCAGGGGCATGGAGGATGGGCTGAGACCTACCCCTGTGCCCACTGCAGCCTTGCAGCCCACATTTCCCACATTTCCTTTTAAGGTGCACAAATTCATACACTGGGCCCCTAGTGTGTGTATGTATGTGTATGTGTGTATATATATACCAGAGGCCTGATGCATGAAATTTGTGCAAGAATAGGCCTTCCTTCCCCCCAGCTACTGGAACCAACTTCCCTTTGGGACCTGAGACCTGGGCTTCCCTCTGGCTGCCGGCAGGTATCAGGGACCCAGGCTTCCCTCTGACCACCAGCAGGCATCTGGGACCCAAGCTTCCTTCACAGGCCTGGCTTCGTTCGGAAGGTCGTCCAGAAGGATGTCCAATCTAATTAGCATATTACACTTTTATTATTATAGATTTTTTTTCTTCATTCTATTTTTATTTTTATCATTATTTTATTTCATCTTATTTTTCTTTTTTCCCACCTTTTTATTCCTCACTTCTCCCTTTTTTGTGATAATTTTATTTTACTTTATTTTATTTTATTTTTTATAATAAATCTTTATTGTTCAGATTATTACAGGTTTTCCTCTTCCCCCACCCCCCATAGCCCCCTCCACCTGATTCCCCACCCCACCCCATGCCCTTACACCCCGCCACTGTCTTCATCCATAGGTGTAAGATTTTTGTCCAATCTCTTCCCGCACCCCTCAGACCCCCTTCCCCCTGAGAATAGTCAGTCCACTCCCTTTCTATGTCCCTGATTCTATTATATTCACCAGTCTATTCTGTACTTCAGAATTTTAATTCACTTGATTTTTAGATTCACTTGTTGGTATGTATGTATTTTATGTCTTTTTGTTGTTCATAATTTTTATCTTTACCTTTTTCTTCTTCTTCCTCTTCTTAAAGAATACCCTTCAGCATTTCATATAATACTGGTTTGGTGGTGATGAACTCCTTTAGCTTCTTCTTGTCTGTGAAGCTCTTTATATGACCTTCAATTCTGAATGATAGCTTTGCTGGGTAGAGTAATCTTGGTTGTAGGTTCTTGCTGTTCATCACTTTGAATATTTCTTGCCACTCCCTTCTGGCCTGCATAGTTTCTGTTGAGAAATCAGCTGACAGTCGTATGGGTACTCGCTTGTAGGTAACTAACTGTTTTTCTCTTTCTGCTTTCAAGATTTTCTCTTTGTCTTTTGCCCTTGGCATTTTAATTATGATGTGTCTTGGTGTGGTCCTCTTTGGATTCCTCTTGTTTGGGGTTCTGTGCGCTTCCTGAACTTGTAAGTCTATTTCTTTCACCAGGTAGGGAAAGTTTTCTGACATTATTTCTTCCAATAGGCCTTCAATATCCTGCTCTCTCTCTTCTTCTGGCACCCGAAAAATTCGGATGTTAGTATGCTTAAAGCCATCCCAGAGGCTCCTTACACTATCCTCACACTTTTGGATTCTTCTTTCTTTCCGCCTCTCTGGTTGGGTGTTTTTTGATTCCTCATATTCCAGATCTTTGGTTTGACTCTTGGGGTGCATTGATCTACAGTTGAGTTTCTGTATATTCTTTATTTCAGACAGTGTATGCATAATTTCTGACTGGTCCTTTTCCATTTTTTTGGCATTCTCATTAAGGTTCTTGAAGGTCTCACTAAGTTCCTCAGAGGTCTCTTCAAGTTTCTCAATGGTTTTTAGAAGATTCTTGAGTAACCTTATAAATGTGGTTCTGAACACTGTGTCGTCCAGTAGTTTACTTTCCTCCTTGTCTGCCATTCGTGACATGCTTCTGTGTCTCTGCATTTTGGCTGCCTCCCTGTGTTGATGGAGTGGCTTGGTGTGGGAGGTGACCTATAGGGTCCAGTAGCTCAGCTTCCCCAATCACCCAAGGTGGTCACTCTTAGTACACCCCTTTGTGGGATGAGTGCAAAGTCTTGGTGTAGTTAAGCCTTGATTGCTGTTGGTACACTGGGAGGAATTGACCTCCAGGCCAATTGGCTGTGAAGACCCACTGTGTCTATAATGGGAGAACTGCTGCGCTGGAGGCACGCTTATGGTGCAGGCCTGTTTCAGTGGGGCTTTGGTGCTCACTGAGTCCACCTCCCGAGTGTGTCACTTATGGATGTGAGGAGTTGAAATCTGGTGTATCACACTGACCACTAGGTGCATTGGCTTCTGGATCTCCAATGGGGTGAAGTTCAGCTACTGTCAGGCCACCCTGCAGGCGCTACAGCGAGAACCACAGACCTCTCCTCCCTGCTTGGAGCTTGGAGGTTTTGGCGCTGTCTGTACCGGGTTGCAAGTTTACTCTGTTAAACTGCAATAGAGAAGGCCATTCATATGCAAAATCCGCTGCTTGGAGCTTGGGTGTGTTTGTAGATTTTGTGGGGCGGAGTCTCAGGACGTCACTAGGCTAGGGTGTGGCAAACAGCGATGGCTGGCAGTGAGCCATCTCAACCGCGTCCCCGTATCTCGTGCCCCAGCACAGCAAATGCTTATTCTTGAGAGCAGCTCTGCAAGCAAGCTACCCTCACTTTCCAACCCAAGTACCGGGTTGCAAGTTTACTAGGTTAAACTGCAATAGAGAAGGCCATTCATATGCAAAAGCCGCTGCTTGGAGCTTGGGTATGTTGGTAGATTGTGCGGGGCGGAGTCTCAGGGCATCACTAGGCTAGGGCGTGGCAAACAGAGATGGCTGGCCGTGAGCCGTCTCAACCACATCCCCGCATCTCGCGCCCCAGCACAGAAAACGCTTATTCTTGCGCGCAGCTCTGCAAGCAAGCCACCCTCACTTTACAACCCGATGGCAGACAGCCCAGTTTCTCCCCAGAAACTGGACTTCAGAGAAATCAGGAACTTGTCTCTCTTTGGGTTGATGAAAGCAATGCCTGCTGCCAACCGGGCTCCGCCACCAGCTCGTATCCCACATGTGCCCCCGTACCTCAGTTTTTCAGCGTTTGTGCCCTGAATGCTCTCCTCTGTTTCCGTCTAGTTTTAGAGCTTCCAGTCAGCCAGCTTTCCCGTGGTCCTGGGTGATAAACGTTTTGTCTTTTAGTTGTAGCCTTGAAATTGTTGTAGACGGCAGCAGTTAAAATGTTTACCTATGCTGCTATCTTGGATCCTCCCACCTCACTCTCCCTTTTTCATACTGTTTATCCTATCCCCATTTTAGTTTTTCTCTCTCTTTTTTTTTACTCCTTGTTAAAAATTTATCTTCTTTATCTGCTTTATTGACGTGTTATTATTATTGTAGTCTCTGTTGGCTTAGTCATATATCTAATTTCCTTTCCTTTGCTCCAAGTCCATGCACCCTTCTCTTTTCTCTTTCTACGCTAGCCAAAATTTTAATGCTTTTGTTTTTCCTCTCCTCTCTTGCTCTAGTCTTCTCCAAATTGCTTAATTAGTTTCACTCACTAAATTCAAGCCTATCTGCTTTCTCCTCTATTCTCCTTTTCCAAGAATAGATGAATAAATATATAGATAATTTTTAATTGTGTGTTATCCTTTTATTTTTTAATTTATTGTTTATTTTGCTTTTTACTTTTCTTCTTATACACTCACTCTTTCTACCGCCTCAATACTGAACCATGGTCCTTTCCCTATTCATTCAATTCCTTAACGTTACTCTCTGTATATAAGCTCTGCCTGTACAGATTCTGTCCCCACCCCCTTTTTCTGGGTGTTTGTTGTTTGCATTCTTTGTTTATTTGTTTAGTGTTTTTTTCTTTGCATATATATTTTTTCTCCTTTTTTTTCTTTTCTCTATCACATTTTTTCCTTTTCTCAATATCATATTTGCTCTCTCTTCTCTCTCCTTATTCTCTTTTCTCTGATGGTCCCTTGTATTTGGGTTATCAATTTCACAAGTATATTCATGTTTTATTTCCTTAGTGTTGTGTCTTGTTGAGTTTTTTGTGCTGTTCAGTTAACATGGTAGAGAGTGAGCCGCATAACCAGACACTCTGAGAGAAGACTCCATCCATGAATGGGACAATAACACTCAATACCCAACTATACCAAAAGAAACCAAATATCACTAGTAGGGGGCATTCCAAGAATACCCAGACCAGAAGACCTGAGAGACTGCACCATGGGGTCTCACAAAACATTTACTATATAAGACAAATGCAAAAAAAAAAAAATCTGGGTAACATTGAAGTTTGATCCAATACATATAAACAACCAAAAAGGAACAGCAAAAATGAGGAGACAAAGAAATAATACCCATACAAAAGAAAAGGAGGAATCACCTGAAAAGGAAATTAATGAAATGGGGGCAAGCATTTTGTCAGAGAAAGAATTCAGAGCATTGGTTATAAGGATGCTGAAAAGGACAGAAGACAAATTCAACAACATGTGTAAGAATCAAAAGGAAATGATGAAGAATCAAGAGGAAATGAAGAATTACATTGCTGCAATAAAAAAAAAAAACACAATGGAAAGTATCAACAGTAGACTAGAAGAAGCTGAGTAATGCATCAGCGAGTTAGAAGACAAGGTAGAAAATACACCCAAACAGAGAAGGAACTTGAAAAAAAACTTAAAAAGTAGGAAAATAACCTATGGGAGCTTTGGGACAATGCAAAATGAAATAATATCCACATATTAGGGGTGCCAGAAGGAGAGGAAGCTGAGCAAGGAATAGAAAAACTGTTTGAAGAAATACATAATAACAGAAAACTTCATGATTTGGGGAAGAAAAAAAATCACACAAGTCAAAGAAGCTCACAGACTCCCAAACAAGATGAATCCAAACAGACTGACACCAAGACAAATCATAATTAAATTGGCAAACATCAAAGACAAAGTAAGAATCTTAAAGGCTCCCAGAGAGACACAGGAAGTTACTTAGAAGGGACCTCCCATTAGACTATCAACTGACTTCTCAACAGAAACACATCAAGCCAGCAGGGAATTAAATGAAATATACAAAGTGATGCAAAGCAAGGGACTGAATCCAAGAATACTCTATCCAGCAAGGCTATCATTCAAAACTGAATGTGAAATCAGAAGCTTCACAGACAAAAAAATAATGCCAAGGGAGTTTATTACCACCAAGCCAGCAATGCAAGAAATATTAAAGGGACTACTGTAAAAAGGAGAATTAGAAAGGGAAGAAAAAACACAGGCAAAAAGAATAAATATGGGGACAAAGAGTACATACCAATAATAAGCTTAAACATAAATGGATTAAATGCTCCAATCAACAGACATAAGGTAGCTAATGAATAAGAAAACATAACCTACATATTTGCTGTCTATAAGGGACCCAACTCAGAACAAAGGACTCACACAGACTGATAGTGAAGGGATAGAAAAAAAATTTTCATGAAAATGGAAATTTTATAAAGCTGGGGTAGCAATACTTATATCTGAAAAAATAGACCTCAAAGTGAAGGCCATAACAGGAGATGGGGCAGGGGGCAGGCACTTCATAATACTAAAGGGAGCAATTCAACCAGAGGATATAACTATGGTAAACATAAATGCATCCAAAACAGGAGCACCCAAATAAATTGAAAAATACTTCTGAAGATATCAAGGTGTAGAGAGCGCCTGGGAAGGAACATGGGCATTTCTTTAATTATTGTCAGCTGAATCCAGTGGCATTGGCAAAGCCACATCCTGGAAACATGCTTTGCCAGAGGCAGGAGTGTTGTCAGCTTGACCTTCAGCCCAGGTGCCAGGCGATGGGTTTTGTTATTTAAATCCAGCCAAGCACCAGAAATGAATATGACATGACTCGGGCCCACCCAAGAATGCGCATAATCTCCTTTGTCCTGAATTTTAGTAAAACTTCCTTTTTTTGCTGTATAAAATAAACACCCTGTATTGGCTCTAGATCCCTGTTCCTGTCCCTGTCAGAGGACAGTGGTCCCACTGGGCCACAGCTTTTTCCTTCTGTCTCTGTGTCTGTCTCTTTCTTTCATTTTCTCAATCCCCAGCAGCTCCTGCTCAGGAACTGTATCACTCTCTAGCCACGCTGGACGCAGAAACGAGAAGACTATTTACATCAAGGGAGAGAGCAACAGCAATACAATCATAGAAAGGGACATAAATACCCCACTGACGTCACTGGATAAATCCTCTAAACAAAAAATGATCAAAGAAACAGCAATCCTATAAAACTCACTAAATCAGATGGAATTAATTGACATCTTCAGAACATTTCACCCCAAAGCTACAGAATATGTATTCTTCTCAAGTGCACACCAGACATTTTCAATGATAGACCACGCAAAGTTTTTTCAAATTCAAGAAGATTAAAATCATATCAAGCACCTTCTCAGATCACAATGGTATAATATCTACACTAATAAAAGAGAAAGATGCAAATTGACCATACCACCACAACACCCACAGCCAATCAGGAGTGAGTATGCAAATAAACCCAACAAAATGGCAGGTTAATTTGCATACGCAGGCACAGAGCAAAGAATGAAGGCTCCACCTGAGCGAAGACTAAAGACTGAAGACTGAAGACTGAAGGCTCCGCCCACAGCCGGAGCCAAGCCGGAAGGCTGAAGGCTTGGCTCTGCTGCAGCCCGGGCCCCAGGTGCCAGAGGAAAGCTGGTGCCAGCAGCCAGGGGAAGGAAGGCCTATTGCACAAATCTTCGTGCAATGGGCCTCTAGTTGGAAATAAACTACAATAAAAATTTTTTAAAATTCAAACACTTGGAAGCTAAATAGCATGTTATTAAACAACTAGAGGCCCGATACATGAAATTTGAGCAAGAGTAGGCCTTTGCAGCCCTGGCCACCTCAGCCACCAACACAGCCCCAGCGACTTTGGCCCCCCTTGCAGCCCTGGCTTTTTCCAGAAGGTCGTCCAGACAGTCATTCCACTGTTGGGCCAAAGAGATCAATGAAGAAATAAAAAGCATCCTTGTAACAAATGACAATGAAAACACAACAATACAAAATCTGTGGGACACTTTGAAAGCAGTTCTGAGAAGCAAGTTCATAGCTATACTGACCTACCTCAATAAATAGGAAAAAATGGTAATAAATTATTTAACCCTAGAACTTAAAGAATTAGAAGGAAAGCTATTTAAAAAGCCCATAGAAAGCAGAAGGAAGAAAAGAATAAAGATCAGAGAAGAGATAAAAGACATAGAGACCAAAAAAAAAAAAAAACACAGTACAAAAGATCAACAAAACCAAGAGCTGGTTCTTTGAAAGGATAAACAAGATTGATGAACCTCTAGCCAAGCTTACAAGAAAACAAAGAGAGAGAACCCAAATAATCAATATCAGAAACAAAAGAGGTGAAGTAACAACTGACCCCAAAGACATACAAAGGATTGCAAAAAATAATAACAATACAAAAAATTCTACTCCAACAAACTGGAAAACCTAGATGAAATAGACACATTCTTAGAAAAATACAGCTTCCAAAACTTAATCAGGAAAATCCAAAAACCTGAATAGGCCAGTAACTACTGATGAAATTGAAGCAGTAATCTATGTTAATAATAGCCTAGGTCAGTGGTCAGCAAACTGCGGCTCGAGAGCCACATGTGGCTCTTTGGCCCCTTGAGTGTGTCTCTTCCACAAAATACCACGTGTGGGCACGCACGTACAGTGCGATTGAAACTTCGTGGCCCACACGCAGAAGTCAGTTTTCGGCTCTCAAAAGAAATTTCAATCATTGTTCTGTTGATATTTGGCTCTGTTGACTAATGAGTTTGCCAACCACTGGCCTAGGTGGTCATCATGCCCTCACACATCACGACCTAATGTCATCACAAGATGGCCATCACATGATGGCTGCATGCACAGTGGATGCGGGACCTGGCGGAGGAGATGGGTTGCAGCAGGGGAGGGCAGTTGTGGGTGATAATGTCAGCAGAGGAGGGCAGTTGGGGGTGATCAGGCCAGCAGGGGAGCAGATAGGCATCAATCAGGCTGGCAAGGGAATGCTTAGGGGGGGATCAGGCTGTCAGGAAGAAGCAATTAGGGGCAATCAGGCAGGCAGGCAGGTGAGCAGTTAGGAGCCAGTGGTCCCAGATTGTGAGAGGGATGTCTGATTGCCGGTTTAGGCCCATGTTTGGGCCTAAAGCGGCAGTCGGACATCTCCCGAGGGTTCTCAGAATGGAGAGAGTTCAGGCCAGGCTGCCCTCCCGTGCACAAATTTTGTGCACCTGGCCTCTAGTAATATATCATCCAACAACAACAACAAAAAAAAGCCCTGGTCCAGACGGCTTCATAGGGAAGTTTTACCAAACATTCAAAGAACTAAAATGTATCCTCCTCAGACCATTCAAAAAATTCAAGAGGAAGGCACAATTCCAAATTCTTTATATGAAGCCAGCATTACCCTTATCCCAAATCCAGATAAAGACCCTACAAAAAAAAGAGAATTGCAGGCCAATATCCCTACATCAGAAAGATCATACACCATGACCAAGTGGGATTTATTCCAGAGATACAAGGTTGGTACAATATGTGCAAATCAATAAACGTGATACACCACATAAACAAATTGAGAAACAAAAATCACATAATCATATCAATTGATTCAGAAAATGCATTTGACAAGAACCAACACCCTTTCTTGATAAAAAACTCTCAGCAAAGTGGGAATAGAGGGATAATATCTCAACAGAATAAAAGCCTTACATGACAAGCATACAGTCAGCATCATACTGAATGGGCAAAAACTAAAATCATTTCCCCTAAGAACAGGAACAAGACAGGATGCCCAATCTCACCACTCCAGTTCGACATAGTACTGGAAGTGCTAGCCATAGCAATAGAAGAAATAAAAGGCATCCAAATTGGAAAAGAAGAAGTAAAACTGTCATTAATTGCAGATGACATGATACTGTACATAGAAAACTCTAAAGACTCCATCAAAATACTGCTAGACTTAATAAATGAATTTGGCAATGTAGCAGGACATAAAGTGAACACCCAGAAATCTCTGGCTTTTTTATATACCAATAATAAACTTACAAAGAGAGAACCTAAAATAAAATCACATTTTCCATTGCAACCAAAAAAATATGATACCTAGGAATAAACTTAACTAAGGAGGTAAAAGACCTGAACTCGGAAAACTGCAGGACATTGAAAAAAGAGATAGAGGAAGACATAAACAAATGGAAGAATATACAATGTTCATGGATTGATAGAATTAGCATCATTAAAATATCCATACTACCCAAAGCAATCTATAGATTCAATGCAATCCCTGTAAAAATACCAACAGAATATTTCACAGACCTAGAAGAAACTCTTCAAAAATTCATGTGGAATTAGAAAAAAAAAAAAATACCAAAAACCAACAGCAATCTTGCAAAAGAAGAACAAAGTTAGAGGGATCACAATATCAGATATCAAGCCATACTACAAAGCCATTGTTCTCAAAACTGCCTGGTACTGGCACAAGAACAGACAAATAGATCAAAGGAACAGAACAAAGAACCCAAAAATCGACCCAAGCCATGTTGCTCAATTAATATTTGACAAAGAAGGAAAGAGCATAAAATGGAGTCAAGACAGTCTCTTCAATGAATGATGCTGGGAAAATTGGTCGGATACATGCAAAACAGTGAAACTAAACCACCAACTTACACCATACACAAAAATAAACTCAAAATGGATCAAGGACTTAAATGTAAGATGGGAAACCATAAAAATCTGAGAAGAATCCACAGGCAGCAAAATAGCAGATCTATGTCGTAGTAATATGTTTACTGATACAGCTTTTGGGGCAATAGAAACTAAGAAGAAAATAAACAAATGGGACTACATTAAAATAAAAATCTTCTGCACAACAAAAGAAACCATCAACAAAACAACAAGAAAGCCCACTGCATGGGAGAACACATTTGCCAATGTTATCTCTGATAAGGTTTTAATCTCCAAAATTTACAGGAACTCATATAACTTAAGAAAAGGAAGATAAACAATCCAATAAAAAAAATGGGCAAAAGTATATGAATAGACACTTTTTGAAAGAGGACATACAGAAGGCCAAGAGACATATGAAAACATGCTCAAAGTCACTAAATCATCCAAGAGATGCAAATCAAAACAACAAGGCAATAAAAATATATTCTTAAAAAACGATGAGGTACCATCTCACACCTGTCAGAATGGCTATCATCAACAAATCAACAAATGACAAGTGCTGGCGAGGATGGAGAGAAAAAGGAACCCTAATGCACTGCTGGTGGGAATGCAGACTGGTGCTGCCACCGTGGAAAACAGTATGGAGTTTCTTCAAAAAATTAAAAACGGCACTCCCATTTGACCCAGTAATCCCACTTCTAAAAATATATCCTAAGAAATCAGAAACACCAATCAGAAAGGATATATGCACCCCTATGTTCATAGCAGCACAATTTACAATAGCTATGATTTGGAAACAGACTAAATGCCCTTTAGCAGATGAGTGGATTAAAAAAATTGTGGTACATCTTTACAATAGAATACTATGCTGTGGTAAAAAAGAAAGAACTCTTACCATTTGTAACAGCATGGATGAACATGGAGAGCATTATGCTAAACAAACAAACAAAAAAAAAGTTGGAGAGGACAAACTGGCAGCAGAATAGATGGGTGTGTCCTGAGCCTTGTCCTGGAGCAGATAGAATGAGCAGCTGAAACAAATAACACCCACCCTGAATTGGTGAAGGAGACAGCTGGTGAGACAATTTGCAGGCGGAAAGGGTAGAGGACCCCTGGAGAAAGGTAAAATCAAGGATCTGTGCAGGAGAGATCTGCCAGACCTCTAAGCCCAGAGGGTCAGAGGGAAACTGCACAGCACCGAACCCTGTCCCTTGGGACAGGCACAGCGTCTGACTATGGAAACGAGGTCCGCAGGACTGCTGGTGGAAGGGGATTCTAGATCTGGGTCCACAGTCACGAAAGACTGAGCCCAGAGGGGGCAGCCTGAAGGGATGACCAGACCATGCAGTGCCGGCAGGAAGGGAGCTCTCCGAGGCACAATCTTCCCCTCTCTGTGGCCTGTGCTTTGCTTCACTGAACCTAGTTCATAGGACCTTCTGGATATGGACATTCACCGTGGCTGAGGTGCTAGAGAAGGTGCGGACTTATAGAGTATGGGGAGAGGCTGAGGAGAGGAAGGGGTCCAGGAGTAATGGTAATGAGTCTGGCACTGAGTCACGCCTGAGCCCAGGACCTGGGTAGCTATTTTCTCCTGAAGAGATAGCCCTTCCCTCCAGTCTCCAGGCAACCAATACAGCCACACGCAGACTATGCCCTGAGGGGTACAAAGGGAAAAAAATCTGAATAGTCCCTGAGAGTCCATATGGACTCACCTAAAGAGAGGCCTTTAGTCCCAGCAACAGGAAACAGAAAACTCAGACAGTACAGAAGACTGGGATCTTAAGTCAGCCAAAGGAAGGAGACTTCACATTTTCATTTTTATTTTTATTTTATTTTATTATTATTTTGTTATCTCTTTTTTTTCCTTTTTTTTTGTTTGTTGCTTTATTTGATGTTTCTTTTTGCATTATATTTCCATCATTCTATTTTATTTTATTTTATTTGCTTTTTTATACCATTTTTAAATCTTTTTTTTGTAAATTTATTATTTTTTTTCTTCTCGTTCTCTTTCTTCTTATCCACTCATCCCCTTTCTACTTCCTCTGTACTGAACTGAGGTCTTCCACATATTCATCCAATTCTTACCCTTATTTTCTGTATATAAGCTCAGCCTCTACAGATTCTGCCCCCATCCTCTTTGCTGGGTGTTTGGTGTTTGCTTTTTTTTTTTTTTTTTTTTTTTTTTTTGTTTATCTGTTTGTTCTGTGGTATTTTCTCCAGATATATATATTCTCCTTTTTCTTCCTTTTTCTTTTCTCTCTCTTTGATATCATTTGTGCTTTCTTTTCTCTGCCCTAATTCTCTTTTCTCAGGTGGTCACTTATATTGGGGTTATTGGTGTCATGAATACATTCGTGTTTTGTTCCCTTTGTGTTGTGTACTTGTCCAGGAGAATTTTATCATGTCTGTTAATGTGCTAAAGAGCGAGCCTAATAACAAGACACCTGGAAAAGAAACCTCATCCATGAACTGGTCAATAACACCCCAGACCCAACTACAAAGGCAGGAATAAGGTGGCAGTGAGGGAGAGAGCGTGAGGGAGGGAGGGAGGGAGCAAAAGAGGAGTGTATGGTTGTGTGGGGTGCATGTGTGTGAGTGAGGCAGAGTTAGATCCTGCAGGACCTTTGGGGGTAGGCTAACTGGGCTCGCCTAACTAAGCAGCCTCTGCTACCATTGCAAACAGTACCAGGAGGCTGACTCTTCCTCAGAGGCATTAACTTTTTGAAGGGGAGAGCTGCTGTAACTGAGATCCCAGTCTCACATCCACCAAGGGTGCCCTCAGATAACACCTGGGACTATACAGCCACCCCTGCCAGGGACCTGCTACCTCGGCTGTGGTCTCACAGTCACCAAGTCTCCAGCCACCCCAGGCACAGACTCCTGTGAGTTCTGAAGCATGCTCCCCTCTGACTGGCCCAATGCTTTAGCCCAGGGCACTGCGACCACACAAGCAGAAGACACATGAGCAGCCCACTCCTGTCCAAGGAACAGCAGCCCTGCAAGCATCCTGCCCAATGCCATAGAGCAGCAGATTCACATGGCCTGCCCTGTCCAAGGAGCAGCAGCTGTGTGGGTGGCCCGTTTCCCTGTCCAATGAGCAGCAACCATGCACGCAGCCTGCCCCATCCAAGGGGCAGCAGCCTCATGAGCAACCTACCCATGACTGAGGAGCAGCATCCCCATGCAGCTGCCGCCATCCAAGGAGCAGCAGCTGCGCACAGATAGCACCTTGCACTCATCCGAGGACCAGCAGCTGTGTGAGAAGCTCACCCACGTCCAAGGAGCAGAAGCTGCACAAGAAGCCTGCCTCTATCCGAGGAGCAGCAGCCTTGTGATCAGACACCCCTGTCCAAGGAGCAGCAGCTGTGCAAGCAGCCTCCCCCTCACCAGCCAGAGGAGCCACCACTTCTGCAAACAGCACCCACCAGAGGAGCCACCGCCAACTGAGGAGCAGGCACTGCCACGACTTCCCAAGGAGGAGCCACTGCCCAAGGAGCCACTGCCACCAAAGGAGCACCACCTGCATGATTTGACACCTAGATCCTCCAGTGAGAGCACAAATGGGTAGACAAAGAAACCCCCAAAGGAAAGAAAAGGAGGAATCGCCAGAAAAGCAGATAAATGAAATGAAGGCAAGCAATATGTCAAAAAAAGAATTCAGAATAAGGGTCATACAGTTCATAAATAAGATGGATGAAAAAATCAACAACTTATGTAACAATCAAGAAGAAATAAAGAGTGATGTAGCTGCAATATAAAAACACTGTGGAAAGTTACAATAGTAGACTAGGAGAAGCGGAGGACCGAATTAGCGAATTAGAAGACAGGGAAGCAAAACACACCCAAACTGAACTGCAATAAGAGAAAAAAATTAAAAGACAGGAGGAGAGCCTAAGGGAGCTTTAGAACAACATTAAATGAAGCAACATATGAATAATAGGGGTGGCAGAACAACAGGAAGAGGAACAAGAGTTAGAAAACCTATTTGAAGAAATAATGTCAGGAAACCTCCCGGGTCGCACTGAGGAGTCTGTAGTTGCTCGGATACCAGAGTGAAACCAAGATGGCGGCAAAGGTAAACAACTAAACTGCCGCCTCGCACAACAATTTCAAAACTACAACTAAAAGACAAAATGCCTACCACCCAGAACCACGGGAAAGCTGGCTGAGAGAATGGTTTACAACTAAGAAGGAATGAGAAAGGAGCACAAACGCTGAAAAGCTGAGGTATGGAGGCACGCGAATCGGGCTGGTGGCAGGTGACAGGGCGTGTGGATTTTTTCCAACCTGAAGGGAGACAAGCTCCTGAAATCCAGTTTCTGGGGTCATGCGGGGGACCCAGATGCCTACGGGGAGAAACTGGACTCTCAACCATCGGGTCGGAAAGTGAGAGTGACTTTTTTGCAGAGGTGCACCCAGCAATCATTGTTTACTGCGCTGGAGCATGGGACGCAGGGACTAAGAAATGCGGAAAGGCATAGACGACTGACGGCAGCCATCACCGTTTGCCATGCCCTAGCCTAATGACTCCCTGAGACCCCGCCCCGCCCCACTCTGAGACCATGCCCCGCACTTCTACAAACCCGCCCAGGCTCCACACAGCAGCTTTTGCATATAAATGGCCTGTTCTGTGGCAGCTTAACCAAATAAGCTGCAACTCCAGTCAGACTGCTCCAAAACCAAGCAAAGAGGAGAAAACTGTAGTTCTTGCTGTAGCTCCTGCTGGGTGGCCTCAGACAGTAGCTGACCTACACCCCATTGGAGATCTAGAAACTAGTGTATCTAGTGATCGGTGTGAGATGACACCAGATTTCAACCACTCTCATAAGGGACACATTCTAGAGGCAGACTCAGTGAGCACCAAAGCCCTACTGGAACAAGTCCTGCCCCATAAACGTATCTCCAGCACAGCAGTTTTTTCCATTATAGACACAGCGGGTCCTCACAGCCAATTGGCCTAGAGGTCAATTCCTCCCAGTGACACCAAAAACAATCAAGACTTATCTACAACAAGGCTGTACACACAGTCCACAAAGGGGTGGACCAAGAGTGTCCACCTCAGGTAACTGGGAGGCTGACCCGTTGAACCAATAGGACACCTAGGAAACAAAGCTACCCTACCAACTCAGGGAAGCAGCGAAAATGAGGAGGCAAGGAAACAGATCAAAAACGAAAGAAATGGAGGAGAACAAACAAATGGACATAGAGTTCAAAACCACAGTTATAAGGTTTTTCAAGAATTTCATGGAAAAGGCTGATAAATTTAATGAGACCCTCAGGGATATGAAAAAGGACCAACTAGAAATTAAACATACACTCACTGAAATAAAAAATATTATACAGAGACCCAACAGCAGACTAGAGGAATGCAAGAATCAAGTCAAAGATTTGGAATACAAAGAGGCAAAGGACACTCCTCCAGAGAAACAAGAAGAGAAGAGAATTCAGAAAGTTGAAGATAGTGTAAGAAGCCTCTGGGACAACTTCAAGCATACCAACATCAGAATTATGGGGGTGCCAGAAGAGAGAGAGCAAGACGCTGAAAACTTATTTGAAGAAATAATGACCGAAAACTTCCCCCACCTGGTGAAAGAAATAGACTTACAATCACAAGAGTGATGTAGCTGCAATATAAAAAACTTCCCCCACCTGGTGAAAGAAATAGACTTACATCACAAGAGTGATGTAGCTGCAATATAAAAAACTTCCCCCACCTGGTGAAAGAAATAGACTTACATCACAAGAGTGATGTAGCTGCAATATAAAAACACTGTGGAAAGTTACAATAGTAGACTAGGAGAAGCAGAGGACCGAATTAGCGAATTAGAAGACAGGGAAGCAAAACAGAACCCCAAACAAAAGGAATCCAAAGAGGACCACACCAAGACACATCATAATTAAAATGCCAAGAGCAAAAGACAAAGAGAGAATATTAAAAGCAGCAAGAGAAAAACAGTTACCTACAAGGGAACACCCATACGATTGTCAGCTGATTTCTCAACAGAAACTATGCAGGCCAGAAGGGAGTGGCAAGAAACATTCAAAGTGACGAACAGCAAGAACCTACAACCAAGATTACTCTACCCAGCAAAGCTATCATTCAGAATTGAAGGTCAGGTAAAGAGCTTCACAGATAAGAAAAAGCTAAAGGAGTTCATCACCACCAAACCAGTATTATATGAAATGCTGAAAGGTATTCTTTAAAAAGAGGAAAAAGAAGGAAAAAGTAAAGATAAAAATTATGAACAACAAATACATATCTATCAACAAGTGAATCTAAAAGTAAAGTGAATTAAAAATCTGAGGAACAGAATAAACTGGTGAACATAATAGAATCAGGGGCATAGAATCGGAGTGGATTGATAATTCTCAGGGGGAAAGGGGTGTCTGTGTGGGGGGTATGGGAAGAGACTGGACAAAAATCATACACCTATGGATAAGGACAGCGGGGGGGTAAGGGCAGAAGGGGGGTGGGAACTGGGTGGAGGGGAGATATGGGGGGGAAAAAGGAGAAACAATTGTAATAATCTGAACAATAAAGATTTATTAAATTAAAAAAAAAAGAAATAATGTCAGAAAACTTACCTGATGTGGGGAAGAAAAAAAGCACACAAGCACAGAGAGTCCCAAACAAGATAAACCCGAAAAGACCCACACCAAGACACATCATAATTACTATGGCAAATGTTCAGGACAAAAAGAGAATCTTAAAAGCTGCAAGAGAGAGACAGAAAGTTACATACAAGGGATCTTCCATTAGATTATCAAATGATTTCTAAACAGAAACACATCAAGCCAGAAAGGAATGGAAGGAAGTTGACACAGGGATGCAAAGCAAGGAACTGAATCAAAGAATACTCAATCCAGCAAGGCTATAATTCAAAATTGAAGGGGAAATAAGGAACTTCGTAGATAAAATAAATAAAAAAAACTAAAGGAGTTTATCACTACCAAGCCATCAATGCAGGAAATGCTAAAGGGACTGGTGTAAAAGGAAGAAATAAAAAGGTAAGAAGGAACACAGGCACAAAAAATAAAATTGGCTATAAACCAGTACCTATCAATAATAACTTTAAATGTAAACGGACCAAATGCGCCAATCAAAAGACATTGAGGGGCTGAATGGATAAAAAAGCATGATCCATATATATGCTCTCTACAAGTGACCCACCTCAGAACAAAGGACTCACATGGACTGAAAGTGAAGGGATGGAAAAATATCTTTCAGGCAAATGGAAATGAAAAAAAAAAAAGCTGTGGTAGCAATACTTATATCTGACATAATAGTCTTCAAAATGAAGGCCATAACAAGAGATAAGGAAGGCCACTTCATAATACTAATGGGGTCAATACAACAAGAGGATATAACCCAGATAAACATATATGCACCCAATGCAGGAGAACCAAAATACATTAAAAAAACTCCTGGAAGATATCAAGGGAGAGATCGACAACAATACAATCAGAGTAGGGAACTTTAATACACCACTGACATCACTGAATAAATCCTCTAGACAAAAAAATCATCAAAGAAACAACAATCCTAAATGACTCACTAGATCAGAGGGACTTAATTGATATCTTCAGAACATTTCACCCAAAAGCCATGGAATATACGTTCTTCTTAAGTGCACATGGGACATTTTCAAAAATAGAACACATATTGGGTCACAGGCAAAGTCTCCCCAAATTCAAGAAGATAGAAATCATATAAAACACCTTCTCAGACCAAAATGGCATAATATCAGAAATAAACTACAATAAAAACAATCCAAAAATTCAAACACTTGGAAGCTGAATAGCATGCTATTAAACAATGATTGGGTTACCAAAGAGATCAAAGAAGAAATTAAAAACATCCTGGAAACTAATGACAATAAAAACAAAACAATCCAAAATCTATGTTTCACAATGAAAGCAGTCCTGAGAGGGAAGTTTACAGCCAACAGGTCTACCTCAAAAACAAGAAAAAATGGTAGTAAATCATCTAACTCTAAAACTTAAAGAATTAGAAAGAGAACAATAAGAAAAGACCATGGTGAGCAGAAGGAAGGAGATAATATAGATCAGAACAGAAATAAAGAAATAGAGAACAAAAAAAAAAAATACAAAAGATCAATGAAACCAAGAGCTGGTTCTTCGAAAGGATAAACAAGATTGATAAACCTCTAGCCAGGCTCACCAAGAAGCAAGAGAGAGGACCCAAATAAACAAAATCAGAAATGAAAGAGGAGAAATAACAACAGACACCACAGAAATACAAAAACGATTGTTAAAAAATACTATGAACAACTCTATTCCAACAAACTGGACAACATGGAGGAAATGGACATATTCCTAGAAAAATACAGCCTTCCAAAACTCAATCAGGAAGAATCTAAACATCTCAATAGGCCTATAACTATGGAAGAAATTGAAGCAATCATCAAAAAGCTTCCAGCAAACAAAAGCCTGGGGCAAGATGGCTTCACAGGGGAGAATTAACCCAACATTCAAGGAAGAACTAAAACCTATACTCCTTAGATTATTCCAAAAAATTCAAGAGGAATGAACACTTCCAAGCACATTCTATGAAGCCAGAATCACCCTAATACCAAAACCAGATAAAGACAACACAATGAAAGAGAATTACAGGCCAATATCTCTCATGAACAAAGATGCCGAAATCCTCAACAAAATTCTAGAAAATTAGATCCAACAGTACATCAGAAAGATCATATAACATGACCAAGTAGGATTTATCCCGGGGATGCAAGGATTGTACAATATCCACAAATCAATAAACGTGATACATCACATAAGCAAATTGAGAGATAAAAATCAGAGTGTCATAACTGATGCAGAAAAAGCATTTGACAAAATCCAACACCCATGCTTGATAAAAACTCTCAGCAAGGTGGGAATAGAAGGATCATACCTCAACATAATAAAAGACATATATGACAAACCCACAGCCAAGTTCATATTCAGTGGGCAAAAACTAAAACCATTTCCCCTAAGAACAGGAACAAGACAGGGATGCCCACTCTCACCACTCCTGTTCGACATAGTACTGGAAGTACTAATCATTGCGATAAGACAAGAAGAAGAAATAAATGGCATCCAAATTGGGAAAGAAGAAGTAAAACTGTCCTTATTCACAGATGACATGACACTGTACAATAGAAAACCCTAAAGATTCCATGAAAAAATTATTAGACTTAATAAATGAATTCAACAATGTAGCAGGACATAAAATTAATGCCAAGAAATCTATGCCACTCACACCTGTAAGAATGGCTATCATCAACAAATCAACAAATGAGAAGGGCTGGCAAGGATGTGGAGAAAATGGAACCCTCATGCACTGCTGGTTGGAATGCAAACTGGTGCAGCCACTGTGGAGAACAGTATGAAGTTTCCTCAAATAACTTAAAATGGAACTCCCATTTGACCCAGTGATCCCACTTCTAGGAATATATCCCAAGAAACTAGAAACACCAGTCAGAAAGGATATATGCACTCCTATGTTCATAGCAGCACAATTCACCATAGCTATGATTTGAAAACAACCTAAGTGCCCATCAACAGATGAGTGGATTAAAAAACTGTGGTACATCTACACAATGAAATACTACACTGCGGTAAAAAAGAAGGGGTTCTTACCATTTGCAGCAGCACGGATGGAACTGGAGAGCATTATTTTTACTGCAATAAGCCAGTCAGAGAAAGATAAATATCACATGAGCTCACTCATGTATAGAATATAATGAAAAACTTAAACTGATGAACAAAAACAGAACCAGAGACAGAGAAACATTGATCAGACCATCAAACCTCAGAGGGAAGGTAAGGGAGGGTGGGGGTAAGGGGGAGAGATCAATCAAAAGACTTGTATGCATGCATATAAGCCTAACAAATGGACACACACAATAGGGGTGAGGGCATGAGTGATGGGGGTTGGAGGGTTAATGGGGGAATAAGGAAAAAACAAAATAATAAAATACTGTAATAACTTTGGATGGTGACAGATGGTTCCTAGACTTAGTGTAGTAAGCCCATCTTAAGGTATATAAATGTTAAATAAATATGTTGTACACCTAAAACTAATATTGTATGCCAACTATATTTTAATAAAAAATTTTTAAAAGAAAAAAATCTATGGAATTTCTATACACCAATGGTGAACTTACAGAAAGAGATTAAAAAAGCAATCCCATTTACCATCGTACCAAAAAAAAAAAAATTAAGATACCTAGGAATAAACTTAACTAAGGAGGTAAAAGCCCTATACATGGAAAACTATGAGACACTGAAAAAAGAGATAGAGGAAGACATAAACAGATAGAAGAACATACCATGTTTATGGATTGGTAGAATCAACATCATTAAAATGTCCATACTACCCAAAGCAATCTATATATTCAATGCACTTCCCATTAAAATACCAAGGGCATATTTCACAGACCTAGAATGAACTCTCCAAAAATTCATCTGGAATGAAAAAAAAGAACCTGAATAACTACAGCAATCCTGAGATGAAAAACAAAGTAATTAGGATCTCAATACCAGATATCAAGCTGTACTACTAAGCCACTGTTCTCAAAACAGCCTGGTACTGGCACACGAACAGGCATATAGATCAATGGAATAGAATAGAGAACCCAGAAATTGACCCAAACCTCTATGCTCTATTAATATTTGACAAAGTAGGGCCGAAACCGGTTTGGCTCAGTGGATAGAGCGTCAGCCTGCGGACTGAAGGGTCCCAGGTTCGATTCCGGTCAAGGGCATGTGCCTTGGTTGCGGGCACATCCCCAGTGGGGAAGCATGCAGGAGGCAGCTGATCGATGTTTCTCTCTCATCGATGTTTCTAACTCTCTATCTCTCTCCCTTCCTCTCTGTAAAAAATCAATAAAAAATATATTCAAAAAAATATATTTGACAAAGTAGGCAAGAACATACTATGGAGTCAAGACAATTTCTTCAATAAATGATTTTGGGAAAATTGGACAGGTACATGCAAAAAAGTGAAACTAGACCACCAACTTACATCACACACAAAAATAAACTCAAAATAGATAAAGGACTTAAACATAAGATGGGAAACCATAAAAATACTAGAGGATTCCACAGGCAGCAAAATCTCAGGCATATGCTGAAGCAATTTCTTCACTGATACTGCTCCTAGGGCAATGGAAACTAAAGAGAAAATAAACAAATGGGACTACATCAAAATAAAAAGCTTTTGCACAGCAAAAGAAACCATCAACAAAACAACAAGAAAGCCCACTGCATGGGAGAATATATTTGCCAATGTTATCTCTGATAAGGGTTTAAATCTCTAACATTTACAGGGAACTCATACAACTTAACAACAGGCAGATAAACAACCCAATCAAAAAAATGGGCAACAGACCTAAATAGATACTTTTCAAAAGAAGACATAAGGAAGGCCAAGAGGCATATGAAAACATGCTCAAAGTCACTAATCATCCAAGAGATGCAAATCAAAATGACAATGCGGTACCATCGCACACCTGTCAGAATGGCTATCATCAACAAATGGCAAGTGCTGGCGAGGATGCAGAGAAAAAGGAACCCTCGTGCACTGTTGGTGGGAATAAAGACTGGTGCAGTGACTATGGAGAACAGTATGGCATTTCCTCAAAAAACTAAAAGTGGAATTCCCATTTGATATAGTGATCCCACTTCTAGGAATATATCCCAAGAAACTAGAAACACCAATCAGAAAAGATATATGCACCCCTATGTTCATAGCAGCACAAGTCACCATAGCTAAGATTTGGAAACAGCCTAAGTGCCCATCAGCAGATGAGTGGATTAAAAAGCTGTGGTACATCTACACAATGAAATACTATGCTGCGGTAAAAAGAAGGAATTCTTACCATTTACAATAGCATGGATGGAACTGGAGACCATTATGCTAAGCAAAATAAGCCAGTCAGAGAAAGATAAATATCACATGATCTCACTCATTTATGGAATATAATGAACAACATAAACTGATGAACAAAAACAGATCCAAAGGCAGATAAACATGGAATAGACCATCAAAACTCAGAGTGAAGGCAGGACAGATTGGGGGGTGGATGGCGGGTAAGAGATCAACCAAAGAATTTGTATGCATGCATATATACATAACCAACGGACACAGACAGCAGGGGTGTAGGGGCTTGTGTTGAGGGGTGGGAGTGGCCAGGAAGGTGTTGATGTGGGAAAAGGGAAACATATGTAATACTTTAAACAATAAGAAAAAGAAAGAAAGAAAGAAAGGAAGGAAGAAAGGAAGAAAGAAAGGAAGGAAGGAAGGAAGGAAGGAAGGAAGGAAGGAAGAAAGAAAGAAAGAAAGAAAGAAAGAAAGAAAGAAAGAAGAAAAGAGAGAGAGAGAGAGAGAGAGAGAGAGAGAGAGAGAGAGAGAAAGAAAGAAAGAAAGAAAGAAAGAAAGAAAGAAAGAAAGAAAGAAAGAAAGAAAGAAAGAAAGAAAGGAAGAAAGAGAAAGAGAGAGAGAGAGAGAAAGAGGGAGGGAGGGAGGGAGGGTGGGAGGGAGGGAGGGAGGGAGGAAGGAAGGAAGGAAGGAAGGAAGGAAGGAAGGAAGGAAGGGAGGGAGGAAGGATTAAAAAATAATGTCCAACAAAAACAATAATAATAATATGTGGAACAGCAAATCAAAGTTTTTCTCTTTCCTTCCCTTTCTCTCTTTCTCTCTAAAATCAATAAATATTTTTTTAATAAAAGAAGGAAAACATCACCATGCTACAGAAATTGGTTCTCCTCCTTTTTTCTACATACCAAAGTTCCAACAACAGGTATCTTGACAATTGTTTTATAAGCAACCTGATTTTGCACAGCTGCAAGCAATGCAACAGCTTACTTTCGGTAGGAAACAAATGAGAAAAGGAATAAACTGAAAAAGTATAGACCATAATCCATCTATAACTATTTGGAGAGTGGAATATGGCAAAGAGACCAGAGAGATATGCGAGCAATTCAGCCTGATGCAGGTTATTATAATAATCTAGTCTCACCTAGAAGGATGTTGAATAATCCTATGAATGCAGTACCAAAATCTGTTTGAACATCCTATATAATAAAGAGCTAATATGCAAGTGGTCATCACGCCATCACGCCATCATGCCATAATGGCTCAGACACTCAACACTGGAGAGAGAGGAATGGGGACCAGCCAGGCACAAATGAGCTCACAAGAGAGGAATGGGGACCAGCCAGGCTGTGGCCCAGAAGAGAGACAAGCCGCATGCCACATGGTCCCAGGTGCCAGCGGCTGCACCTGCGCCTGCACCTGTGGCTCAGGAGAGGAAAAAGCCACATGCCCCGTGGTCCCAGGTGCCAGCGGCTGTGCCTGTGCCTGCAGCCCGAGATAGGGACAATCTTCAACCCCACAGTCCCTGCGGTCCTGGGTGCTAGTAGCTGCACCTGTGGCCCAGGAGAGGGACAAGCCGCCAGCCCCGTTGTCCTGAGCACCAACAGCTGTGCCTGTGCCTGTGGCCTGGGAGAGGGACAAGCTGCCTGCCCCGTGGTCCCAGGTGCCAGCAGCTGGGGCTATGGCCCAAGAGAGGGACAAGCCACCTGCCTCATGGTCCCAGGTGCCAGCACCTGTGGCTGCAGCCTGGGAGAGGGACAAGCTGCCCGCCCCACAGTCCCAGGTTCCTGTGGCTGCAGCCCAGGTGAAGCTGTCTGCCCACAGTCCCCTGCTGTGGCCGGCACAGGCAAAGCCGGCCCAGGTCCTGGGTGCCTGCGGCCAGCCAGAGGGAGGGAAGCCCAGGTCCTGGGTGCCTGTAACCAGCTGGAGGAGGGAATCCTAGGTCCCAGGTGTGGGGCAAGGCAGAGACAATTAGGGGTGATCAGGCCAGCACGGGAGCAATTAGGGGCAATCAGGCAGGCAGGCAGAGGTGGTTTGGGGCAATCAGGCAAGCAGGCAGGCGAGCTGTTAGGAGCCAGCAGTCCCAGATTGTGAGAGACAGTCGGACATCCCCCAAGGGGTCCTGGATTGGAGAGGGTGCAGGCCAGACTGAGGGACCCCTTCCTCCATGCATGAATTTCGTGCACCAGGCCTCTAGTCAATAAATAAAGTGTTCAGTATCTGCTGTGAGGTATACTCTTGAGGGAAGATGGTTGGAAGATGGTTGAGCTTCTAGTGGAGAGTGCACTGTGTGGAATGGACTCACTTTCAATTTTTGAAACAATATTACAAGCTCATGATAGCCCAGTGAGGGCCATGACTTGGTCACATAATGACATGTGGATGTTGGCAGGAGAGCATAGAAGATGTGTAAAATATTGGCAATCAAACATGAAAAATGTCAATGTCCCAGGCACATAAAGAGGTGATTAGAGACCCGGTTTATATATGATACTAGAGGTCTGGTGCATGAAATTCATGTACGGGGAGGGGGGCTCCCCTCAGCCCAGCCTCCAATCCGGGGCCCCTTGGGGGATGTCTGACTGCCAATCCCTGGGATTGGGCCTAAACCGGCAGTCAGACATCCCTCTCACAATCCTGGACTGCTGGCTCCTAATCGCTCACCTAACTGCCCCCCCGCCAGCCTGATCGCCCCTCAACTGCCTCTGCGTGCTGGCCTGATAGCCCCTAACTACCCCACCTGCCAGCCTGGTCACCCCTTACTGCACCCCCTGCCAGCCTGGTTGCCCCCAACTGCCCCCCCACACTGGCCTAGTCACCCCTCACTGCCACCCCCATCAGCCAAATCGCCCCCAACTGCCCCCCTGCCAGCCTGGTCACCCCACGCAGCCTGCTTGTTCAGTCATTTGGTCGTCCTTCACTAACTTCCCTGCCAGCCTGGTCATAGACAGCCATCTTGTGAGGGTGTGAGGGTCAATTTGCATATTACCTCTTTATTATATAAGATACCATTTTCAGCAGTCTCTATTGTCATGGTTAAATTATTTTCTAAGTGTATTCTGGGTGCAGAGATGCATGGGCTCTGTCAAATTCTTGGAAACTTTCTGTACCCTACACTCAATATTTTTCTTTGTTTTCACACAGTCACCATTTTGCTGACACTTTTCTGAAGTAGTGTTGTCCTGGTATCAGCCTTTACAATATGTTACAGATGTATTGTCTGCTGCATATTTTACTGGTTTTTGTTTATTTATGGCTAATAATCTGTATACGTTAAATTTATTTTTATTGCCTAAGTGTAAGACAAGAATATTTCATTACAAATGAAGAATTCATTCTTTAAAAAAAAAATAATTGGAGAGTCATTCATTGCAATTTAGAAATCCTCTTATGGTTTTCAAATTTCACAGCACTTAAGAGTCCCCAGAGGAATTAGAATAAGAGACTTATTAATTGAAACAAAACTTATTAAGTTTATAATAAAATTAGTATATTGAGCTTAAGGGCTAAAAAATCTAAATTTACAAGTTGACAATTTTAATAATGAATATTCATTAAAACACTGGAAATTATAGTTTTTTTAAGCCCCAAATCTTCCCTCAAGACAATTAGCAATACAGCTCACATTTCTCAAGGCTCTTTGCAAATCTTCTTGCCTTTGTGGCTGACACACACTTCTCCTTTTCCTTGGTTTCACTTAGCATCTTTATGCCAATTATTAAGAAATTAATCATTCTAATTTAGGGAATCTCTTAAAATTATGGTGAGTTTCCAGACCTAGTAGGGTTGTGATCAAGCCAGGAATTGTCCAGGGTAGGCTCCATTCCAGTTGACAAAAGCTTCCTTTAGTAATACTGTTAGCTTGTTACCCTCTGATTATAACAATGCTTATTTTAGGTAAACTTTAAAATATATAAATGTAGGATATATATTTTAAAAATATGTTGTTTTAAGTTTTTTAGAGAGAGAGGAATGGAGAGTGATAGAGAGATAGAAACATCAATGAGAGAGGAATATCATCAGTCAGCTGGCTCCTGCACTGACTCCACAACCTGGACGTGTGCTCTGACCAGGAGTTGAACTGGTGACCTCTTGATTCCTGGGGTGACACTCAACCACTGAGCTACACCAGCTGGGCTAGAATCTATATTTTTTTTAAAAGAGAACAAGTTGTTCAAGAAAAATACTAACATCATACTGGCTATTCCATTTGGTGCTACAATGTGTCATTATATACAAGAAAACTCTCCCAATACAATGGAAACACCTAATGTTTTTTCAGCAAACATTTCTGAGGCCCTAATTTATAAGGATACTGGGATTTGTAAAATATCAAAGAACAGATATATATTCAAGTAGCTAACTATAATGCATGCTACATACGTAATGCAATACCAGAAATCTAAAATGTCAAAGCAAAAGCGGACAAGTTAAAAAGGTAAGAATTGCTTTATTTGAGGCTACCTAAAGAGGTAAGAGAGATCAATGCAGTCTGAAATCAACTCCAATGAAACAAAGAATGGGAGAGTTGTTATTGTTTTTCTTCTTAAACTATTTTATTATGATAAAATATACATAAAACAAAATTTACGATAGATTCAACTAAGAACTGTTGGCCATCAAAACACCCAATAAATAGGGAGTGAGTGGTTCAGTCCTGGAGCAGGACCTATGCCAAGTTTCCAGTATATCCAAGAGTTCAGTGAGAGTGAGGAAAGGTACTTTTGAGAATCAATTGCTGGGCTTCTAAAGACTTCGGGTATCCTGAACAAGGAAAGTCCTTTGCAGAGAGGTGAATAATCAGTAGTGAAGCATGAGCAGAACCCAAAAGGGGCCACACTAGAAATAAAACTAAATTGGGGAACATTCACCTGGAATTACCAACTGAGGTCCACCTGAGGAAGAGACTATAGCAAGGAAGGATAGAAAACACCTGGAGACTTTAGGAAGGGTGATATCGTGAAACTGGCTGACCCCGCTTCTACAGGCGTCAGGCCAAGAGTCAAGACAGATCTCTCAGCTATAGGAGAATCTTTTCCCTGAGAAGATCAAGGCCCCGGTACCCAGGCTGGACTCCACAGCTCAGAGCACCAGAGCCAAGACCAGTGGACCACATAACATCAAGCTGTAAAAGGTAGCAGGGCTTCTGGATGCTGGGGAGTCTAGAGGTGGTCAGAGACAAAGACGCAGTTTTTTGTTTATTTTTATTTTTAACTCATAGCGCAGGATTTTTATTTGCAGCTACTCACCTGAGGCTTCAGTGGAAGGAGGGCATTATGGACTGAAAGTGCCTGAGGAGAGGCTGAGGTAGGAAGCATTGGGGGGAGACATGGAAAAAAGGCATCTGGGAGACCTGCATTCGGTCGCAACCTCCCCCTTCCCCCAAACTGAAATGACCATTTTTCCTGAAAGGTGCTGGCCCCTTCCAGGAGACATTGCTCAGGAAAAGGAAAAAATCCGCCCTAGGTGATATAGTCCACCCCACCCTCAGGAGCTATGCCTGCCACACCTTGAATCTTGACCTTTGCAGAGGAGACAATAGCAGAGTCCAAGCCGACAGGTTTGAACAGTCTCAGGGAGTATCAGTAACTGGCATGGGGGTGGGGCCATCTGCCCCACTAACACAGGAAACTGCTAGTGCTTTCCCCTCACAGGTGAGCTGATAGAAATTCCAGGTTTCCAGCTGATCACAGTGGACTGCATACAAGGATCTCTGCCCAGCCAAGAGCAGAAAGATATTCTGGAACACTCTCAGAGGAATAGCTCTGGGATGGGGAAACATGCCCATCACTTTCCCTGAAATCTGAATGGCACCTCCCCAACCCAGAGACCAGAGTTATAGACTCCCAATTCCACCTAAAGCCCTTTCAGAAACAGACTTTTGAGTCATTAAGATTGACAGCAGGCTGTCAGGCAAAGACAGATAGAGGCGAATCTCAGGGAACCTAGGGAAGCTTGCTGACCCATCCCTGGGCCCCATGCTGCTAACAAACCAGTCTTAGCATACTGCGTGGCCACTCCCATGTCCAGTCAAGTCCTGTGGAGAAAGACACAAACTGTAGATCACTTGAAGCTTCAAACAGGTTGCTGGGAGCCAAAGGGGGACAGTTTCTGACAATGACTAGAACCTAAGTACCTTCCAGGAAGTCCAGAATTGTCAGACAGAAGTCAGTAACAGTCATCAGAAGAGCAGGATCTAAAGGGAGCTCTCAGGAGACACTAAACTCTGCTGAGATAAATGCCAGTTTACTTTTCTTTTTCTTTACTTTCTTTATTTTTTTCTTTATTGATTTATTATTATGTTAGTTCCTCTTTTTTTTCTATCATAGATCTAATTCTTCCCTTCCCTTTTCTTACCCTATTTTTCTTCTTTCTCCTACTTGCTTTTTGTTTTTCATTTTCTTATTTTTTGGTTTCTTCTCTGTTTTAATTTTCATAAATATTTTCTTTCTCTGTTCTTTTATACTGTTTCCCTTCCCCTATTCTTTATTCTTATTTTATTTCTTTCATCTCTACCCTTTCACATTCCTTTTTCTTCCCCTTTTTTCCTCCTTGTATTTTTTTTTTCTTTTCTTCTATTAGTGTTCTCTTTTCTCCTTCCTACTACTCTTTTCTTTTGTGGTTGCTTTTGTTGTTGTAGGTGTTTTGTGTATGTTTTTGTTTTGTTTTTTGTTTTGTTGTATTGTATTTTGTTTTGTTCTGTCAGTATCTGCATGACAGCTTGCATGATGTGGTCAGGGTGAGACTCAGACAGCTTGAGAGATGATTGCTCTTATGAATGGTACAACATTCAAGACTCAACTACAACAGGAGCTCCCAAATAACTCACACAATGGACATTCCTAAAACATCCAGCTCAGGGAGATTTAAGAAACTGTACCACTGGATCCCATAAAACACTTACCACATAAGGCCACCCTATGAAGACTGGGAGGCATAGCAATGTGATAGAATACATAGAAGCAAATACAAAGGAATAGCAAAAATGGGGAAATAAAGAAATAACCCCTAAATGAAAGAAAAGGAGGAAACTCCAGAAAGAGAGCTAAACAAAATGGAGGCAAGCAATTTATCAGATATAGAATTTTAAGTAACGGTTATAAGGATGCTCAAAAAACTTAGTGAGAATTTCAAGAAACTTAGTAGGAACTACAACAGCATGGAACAAGAAATGGAAACCATGAATAAGAATCAGATGGGATGTAGAATAACATATATGACATTATGGATACACTGGAGGACAGGAAGATGGCAGCTGGCAAGACAGAGGTAAGGGAGAGGAAGTGAGTGAGTGAGGGGATAAAAGGAGAGTGTGTGGATGTGTGTGGTGAGTGTGTGAATGAGTGAGGGACAGTTAAATCTCCCCAGGAGCAGCAGGGGCTGCAGACCAGGCTCTCTTGGACAGGGAGAGACTACCACCGCTGCAGGCACTCCCTGGACTGTGGGACTCTGGCACAGAGCCCACGCCACCTTGAAGGGGAGAATGGCCTCTTCTAGGAACTCATCAGCACCACCTACCAGACAGGCCTTGGAACTGCCCGTGACCCAGCAGCCACTCCAGCCAAAATCCTGCTGTCCCACCCCGCAGACCCACAGACCCTGGGACCTCCACCTCCAAAGGTGCACCACTCTGGCAACAGTAAGTGCAATTTCTCCCCTCCCCAGTGGCAGAACTCCAGACACCACATTCACCTGTTTCCAGCATGCAGGCATCCAGGGCACACCACTCCATAGGCAGCACCTGGGAGCCACTGGGAGCCCCCGCTGGGTGTGATTTTGTATAGACAAGTGCGCGCTCCCCCGCAGTAGAAATTCTGAATTCCCTCTTCCTGAATAACTGCCCACAGACACCCTAGCTGTGCAACTTCAGTGCCAGGGCCCCTCAGAGTGCGTCAGAGCTCTGTGCTGGCAAAGGCACCGCCACAGTCGTGCATTTCCAACAGGCAGGCACCCTGAGACCATCTATCCACAGAGAGCTCTGGGAAGCAGCTGTGAGACTCTGCTGGGTGTGATTCTGCACAGAAAAGGGTGTGCTGCCCTGCAGTAGGAATTCTGAATTCACTAATCTTGGATGCCTGCTCACAGATGGCGAAATTACACAGATTCAATGCCAGGGCCCTTCAGAGTGCTTCAGTGCCCTTCGCTGGCAAATGCACCACGGGTGCCACTGGGAGCCATCACTGGGAGCGCGCGCCTATCCACCACAGGTGCAGCAGCAAAAGATGAGTCTGCCCAACCCACAACTGCAAAACTCTGGACAACACAGTCACACCTTTCCAGAGCACAGGCCCCTTGAGCCCCATCACCCAAACACACAGTCCCTGGGGGCCACTGTAAGTCCCCGATGGGCATGCATGATTCCAATAAAGGGCGCAAGACAGCAAAAATTGGGACACTTCCCTCCACAGCTGCTGACTTCTAGACACCGCAGTTGCACCTTCCCAGCTCGCAGGTCTACATCAAGAGAACCCAAATAGCTCAAGTAGGGAGCTACACTAAATTACCAAGCCCAGGAGACCTGAGAGATCACACCAGTAGCACCATCCCCAAAAGAACCTGGGTAGCAAAGAAATCGGATCTACAATTAAAACATTACAGCAGCCGAAATTGGTTTGGCTCAGTGGATAGAGCGTCGGCCTGCGGACTGAAGGGTCCCAGGTTCGATTCCGGTCAAGGGCATGTACCTTGGTTGCGGGCACACCCCCAGTAGGGGGTGTGCAAGAGGCAGCTGATTGATGTTTCTCTCTCATCGATGTTTCTGACTCTCTATCCCTCTCTCTTCCTCTCTGTAAAAAATCAATAAAATATATTTTTAAAAAAAACAAAACAAAACAAAAACACATTACAGCAAAACATGGGAAGGCAAAAAAGTAACCCCAAAGGAAAGAAAAAGAGGAATCACCAGAAAGGGAGTTAAATGAAATTGAGGCTAGCAACATACCAGAGAAATAATTCAGAGTACTGGTTATAAGGATGCTCAAACAGCTGGATGACAAATACACACAACTCAATGACAAATACACACAACTCAATGAGAATTGAAACAGTAATCCTAAATGACTCACTAGATCAAAACAACTTAATTGACATCTTTAGAACATTTCACCACAAAACTACAGAATATACATTCTTCTCCAGTGCTCACGGAACATTTTCAAAGATAGACCACATATTAGGACACAGGCAAAGTCTCTTCAAATTCAAGAAGATAGAAATCATTACAAGTATATTTTCAGACCATAATGGCATAAAACTAGGAATCAACTACAATAAAAAACAATGAAAAAAATCAAACACTAAGAGGCTAAATAGCATGCTATTAAACAATGATTGCGTTACCAAAGAGATCAAAGAAGAAATTAAAAGCATCTTGGAACAAATTACAATGAAAACACAACAATCCAAAATCTATGGGACACAATAAAAGCAGTACTGAGAGAGAAGTTCATAGCTCTACAGGCCTACCTCAAAAAACAAGAAAAACTGGTAATAAATTATCTAACCTTGCAATTTAAAGAACTAGAAAGAGAGCAACAATAAAAGCCTACAGTAACCAGAAGGGAGGAGATAATAAAGATCAGAGCAGAAATAAATGACATAGAGACCAAAAAAAAACAATGCATAAGATCAATGAAACCAAGAGCTCGTTCTTTGAAAGGATAAACAAGATTGATGAACCTCTAGCCAGACTCACCAAGAAACAAAGAGAGAGGGGCCAAATAAACAAAATCAGAAATGAAAGAGGTGATGTAACCACTGACCCCACAGATATACAAAGGATTGTAAAAAATACTATGAACAACTCTATTCCAACAAACTGGACAACCTCCATGAAATATACACATTCCTAGAAAAATACAAGCTTCCAAAACTCAACCAGGAAGATTCAAAAAACCTGAATAGGCCGATAACTACTGATGAAATTGAAACAGTAATCAAAAAGCTTCCAGTTAAAAAAAAGCCCTGGACCAGATGGCTTCACAGGGGAGTTTTACCGAACATTCAAAGAAGAACTAAAACCAATCCTTCTCAGACTATTCCAAAATACTCAAGATGAAGGCACACTTCCAAACTCTTTCTATGAAGCAAGCATTATCCTAATCCCAAAACCAGATAAAGACACCACAAAGAAAGAGAATTACAGGCCAATATCCCTGATGTACGTAGATGCTAAAATCCTCAACAAAATTATAGCAAACCGAATCCAGCATTGCATTAGAAAGATCATACACCATGACCAAGTGGGATTTATTCCAGGAATGCAAGGCTGGTACAATATCTGTAAATCAATAAACGTGATACATAACATAAACAAATTGAGAGGCAAAAATCACAATCATATCAATTGATGCAGAAAAGGCATTTGACAATGTCCAACACCCTTTTCTGATAAAAATTCTCAGCAAAATGGAAATAGAGGGATCATACCTCAACATAATAAACATGACAAACCTATAGCCAACATCATACTCAATAGGCAAAAACTAAAACCATTTCCACTAAGAACAGGAACAAGACAGGGATGCCCGCTTTCACCACTCCTGTTCAACATAGTACTGGAAGTGCTAGCCACAGCGATCAGACAAGAAGAAGAAATAAAGGACATCCAAATTGGAAAAGAAGAAGTAAAATTGCCATTATTCTCAGATGACATGATACTGGTAATAGAAAACCATAAAGACTCCATCAAAATATTATTAGACTTAAAAAATGAATTTGGCAATGTAGCAGGATACAAAATTAACACCATGAAATAATCTATGGCATTTCATACACCAACAGTGAACTTACAGAAAGAAAGACTAAGAAGACATTCCCATTTACCATGGCACCAAAAAAAAATAAGATACCTAGGAATAACCTTAACTAAGGAGGTAAAAGACCTCTACTCAAAAAACTACAGGATATTGAAAAAAGAGATAGAGGAAGACATAAATAGATGGAAGAGCATACCATGTTCATGGATGGGTAGAATCAACATCATTAAAATGTCCATAATACCAAAAGCAATCTATAGATTCAACGCACTCCCCATTAAAGTACCAACAGCATATTTCACAGACCTAGAAAGAACTCTCCAAAAATTCATCTGGGATAAAAAAAAAAAAAGACCTCGAATAGCTGCAGCAATCCTGAGAAAGAAGAGCAACGTAAGAGGGATCTCAACACCAGATTTCAAGCTGTATTACTAAGCCACTGTTCTCAAAACAGCCTGGTACTGGCACAAGAACAGACATATAGATCAATGGAATAGAATAGAGAACCCAGAAATCGACCCAAAACACTATGCTCAATTAATATTTGACAAAGGAGGCAAGAACATACAATGGAGTCAAGACAGCCTCTTCAATAAATGGTGTTGGGAAAATTGGACAGATACATGCAAAAAAATGAAACTAGATCACCAACTTACACCAAACACAAAAATACACTCTAATGGATAAAGGATTTAAATGTAAGATGGGAAACCATAAAAATACTAGAGGAATCCACACGCAGCAAAACCTCAGACATTTGCTGAAGCAATATATTCACTGATATAGCTCCTAGGGCAATAGAAACTAAAGAGAAAATAAACAAATAGGACTACATCAAAATAAAAAGCTTCTGCACAGCAAAAGAGACCATCAACAAAACAATAAGAAAGCCCACTGCATGGGAGAACATATTTGCCAATGTTATCTCCTATAAGGGTTTAATCTCCAATATTTACAGGGAACTCATACAATTTAACAACAGGCAGATAAACAACCCAATAAAAAAATGGGCAATGGACCTAAATAGATACTTCTTGAAAGAAGACATAAGGAAGGCCAAGAGGCATATGAAAACATGCTCAAAGTCACTAATCATCTGAGAGATGCAAATCAAAATGACAATGTGGTACCATCGCACACCTGTCAGAATGGCTATCATCAACAAATCAACAAACGACAAGTGCTGGCGAGGATGTGGAGAAAAAGGAACCCTCGTGCACTGCTGGTGGGAATGCAGACTGGTGCAGCCACTGTGGAGAACAGCATGGAGTTTCCTAAAAAAACTAAAAATGGAACTCCCATTTGACCCAGTGATCCCACTTCTAGGAATATATCCCAAGAAACTCGAAACACCAGTCAGAAAGGATATATGCACCCCTATGTTTATAGAAGCACAATTCACCATAGCTAAGATTTGGAAACAGCCTAAGTGCCCATCAGCAGACAACTGGATTAGAAAACTATGGTACATCTACACAATGGAATACTACGCTGCTTTAAAAAAGAAAGAATTTTTAGCATTTGCAGCAGCCTGAATGGAACTGGAGAGCCTTATGCTAAGTGAAATAAGCCAGTCAGTGAAAGAAGAATACCACATTATCTCACTCATTTATGGATAATAAAGAACATTATAACCTGATGAACAAAAAGATAGATACAGAGGCAGAGTAGCATCGAACAGACTCAAATTATAGCGGGAAGCCTGGCGAGGAGGGGGAAGTAAGAGGTCAACCGAAGGACTTGTATGCATGCATATAAGCATAACCAATGGACACAAGACACTGGGTGGAGAGGGCATGTATGGGAGTGGGGTTGGGGGGGCAATGGGGAGATATGGACACATGTAATAGTGTCATAATCAATAAATAAACATTGGGGGGGAAAAGAATACACTGGAAGGAATTTGGAATTCAAGGTAGAAAAAAACACCCAATTAGAGCAGAAAAAAAAAAAGAATTAAAAAGCAGGACAATAGTTTAAGGGAACTTTGGGACAACGTGAAACATAACAACACTAGCATCATAAGGGAACAAGAAGGAGAAGAAAGTTTTCAGGGACTAGAGAACCTGGTTAAAGAAATAATTACGGAAAAATTTCCCAACCTGGTGAAGGAAAATGTCACACAAGTTCAGAAAGCACAGCAAGTTCCAATCAAGAAAAACCCAAGGAGACCCACTCCAAGACACATCATAATCAAAATGACTAACATTTGTAAGAAAGAAAGAATCTTGAAAGAAGAGAAAGCCAGAAAATTTCCTGCAAGGGAGTACCCATTAGAATGTCAGCTGATTTTTCAACAGAAACACTTTAGACCAAAAGGAATTATTCATGAAGTATTCAAAGTAATGAAAAATAAGGACCTGAACCCAATACTACTCTATCCAGCAAAGCTATCATTTAAAATTGAAGGGGAAATAAAAAGTTTCCCAAACCAAAAATGAAGGTTAAAGGAGTGCATACAACTAACCCAGTGTTGTAGGAAATGTTAAGTGCTTTAAGAAGAAGAAGAAATGAGAGAGAGAGAGAGAGAGAGAGAGAGAGAGAGAGAGAGAGAGAGAGAGAAGAGAGGAGAGAAACATAGTTATTAAAAAATGGCCATAAATAAGTACTTATCAATAATTACCTTAAATGTAAATGGGTTAAATGCTCCAAATAAAAGACATAGAGTAGCTGAATGGATAAGAAAACATGACCCAAATATATGCTATCTACAAGACACACACCTCAGAACAAAAGATTCACAGACTGAAAGTGAAGGGATAGAAAACAATTTTCCATGCAAATGAAAGTGAAAATAAAGCAGGAGTAGCAATACATATATCTGGCAAAATAGACTTCAAAGCAAAGGTCCTAACAAGAGACAAAGAAGGCCACTATATAATATTAAAGGGATCAATAAAACAAGAGGATGTAATCCTGGTAAAAATATATGGACAAAAATAAGAGTATCCAAATATATAAAAAAGCTCTTGGAGCACTTTAAGAGAGAGATCAACAGCAATACAATTATAGTAGAGGATCTTAACACCTGACTATCATCACTGGAAAAAATTAACAAGGAAATGAAGATCTTAAATGACACACTAGATCAGATGGATTTAATTGACATTTATAGATCATTCAACCCCAAAGCTGCAGAGTATACATACTTCTCAAGTGCGCATGGGACATTCTCAAAGATAGACCACATATTAGGACACAAAATAAGTCTCTACAAGTTCCAGAGAATTAAAATCATATCAAGCATCTTCTTGGGTCACAATGGCATGAAACTAGAAATCAATTACAATGAAACATTCAAACACATAGAAGCTAAATCGCATGTTATTAAACAATGAATGGGTTACTAATTAAATCAAGGAAAAAAATAAAAAACTTCCTGGATACAAAAGAATGAGCACACAAGACCCCCAAATCTATGGGACACAGCCAAAGTAGTCCTGAAAGGGATCGTAGCATTACAGGCCTAACTCGAGAAGCAAGAAAAGGCTCTAATAAACTATTCAACATTACAACTAAAGGAATTAGAAATAAAACAACAACAAAAAATATAGAAAACAATAAGAAAAGTCCAGAGTAAGTAGAAGGAAGGAAATAATAAAGGTCAGAGCAGAAATAAGTGATATAAAAACATATATATATATATATATATATATATATATATATATATATATATATATATATATATATAATCAATGAATCAAAAAGCTGGCTATTTGAAAAGATAAACAAGATTGATGAACCCTTACCCAGACCCATCAAGAAACAGAGAGACAGGACTTAAGTGAATAAAAATAGAAATGAGCCAAAACCGGTTTGGCTCAGTGGAGTGTCGGCCTGCGGACTCAAGGGTCCCAGGTTCAATTCCGGTCAAGGGCATGTACCTTGGTTGCGAGCACATCCCCAGTAGGGGGTGTGCAAGAGGCAGATAATCGATGTTTTCTCTCTCATAGATGTTTCTAACTCTCTATCCCTCTCTCTTCCTCTCTGTAAAAAATCAATAAAATATATTTTAAAAAAAGAAAGAAAGAAAGAAATGAAAGAAGTGAAGTAGCAACTGACACCACACAGAAGTACAAAGGACTTTAAGAAATTGCTGTGAACAACTATTTGCCAACAAACTGAAAAACCTGGACAAATTTTTTTAAAATATGATCTTTGAAAACTAAATCATGAAGAATCAGAAAACCTGAATAGGCCAATTACAACTGATAAAATTGAAGCAGTAATCAAAACACTCCCAGCAAACAAAAGCCCTAGTAAGATTGATTCACAGGAGAATTTTACCAAACATTTAAAGAAGTAACACCTATCCTTCTCAAACTATTCCAAAAAATCCAAGAGGAAGGAACACTTTAAAATTTTTATTATGAGGCCAGCGGTATCCTAATCCCAAACCAGATAAAGACATTGCAAAGAAAGAGAATTACAGGCCAATATCCCTGATGAACACAGATGCTAAAATTTTCAACAAAATATAAGCAAATTTGATCCAGCAATATATACTAAAAAGATCATACAGCATGACCAAGTGTGGTTTATTCCAAGGATGCAAGGCTGTTACAATATTTGCAAATCAATAAATGTGATACATCACATAAACAAATTGAATGGCAAAAATCACATGATCATATCAATAGAAGCTGAAAGAGCATTCATCAAAATCCAACAACCATTTTTGATAAAAATTATCAGCAAAGTGGGAATAGAAGGATCATACCTCAACATAATAAAGGCTGTATATGACAAAACTACAGTCAATATCATGCTCAATGGGCAAAAAAATTAAAAGCATTTCTCCTAAGAACAAGAAGAAGACAGGGATGTCCATTTTCACCACTTTTACTCAACAAATTGGACAGGTACATGTGAGTCTTAGCCACAGCAATCAGACAAGAAGTAAAAATAAAAGGCATCCAAATTGGAAAGGAGGAAGTAGAACTGTCATTATTCGCAGATGACATGATATTGTACATAGAAAACCCTAAAGACCCCACCAAAATCTATTAGATTTAATAAATGAATTTGGCAATGTAGCAGGATACAAAATTAACACCCAGAAGTCTATGGCATTTTTATATACTGATAATGATCTCTCTCAAAAAGAGAAACAAACAAACAAAAAAAAAAACCAATCCCATTTACCATTGCAACAACAACAAAAAAATGATACTTAGAAATAAACTTAACCAAGGAGGTAAAATGCCTGTACCTAGAAAACTATAAGACATTGAAAAAAGAGACAGAAAAAGATATAAAGAAGTGGGAGATTGTACCATGTTCGTGGATGGTAGAATTAATGTAATTAAAATGTCCATACTACCCAAAGCAATCTATAGATTCAATACAATTCCTATTAAAATGCTAATGACACACTTCACAGATCTAGAACAAATACTCCAAAAATTAATATGGAACCAAAAAGATCCCAAATAGCCTAAGCAATCTTGAGAAGGAAGAACACGTTGGTGGGATCACAATACCGGATATCAAGTTATACCACAAAGCCATTGTAATCAAAACAGCCTGGTACTGGCACAAGAACAGACATAGATCAGTGGAATAGAACAGAAAATCCAGAAACAGACACAAGTCATTATGCTCAATTAATTTTTAATAAGGCAGGCAAGAGCAAACAATGGAGTAAAGACAGTCTCTTCAATAAATGGTACTGGGAAAATTGGACAGGTACATGCAAAAAAATGAACCAGACCACAAACTTACTAGTACACTATACACAAGAATAAACTCAACATGGATAGAAAACTTAAATGTTAAATCATGAAATACTAAAAATCCTAGAAGAAAACATAGGCAGCAAAATACCAGATATCTCATGTAGCAGAATTTTCACAGATACATCTCTGAGGGCAAAAGAAAAAAAGAAAAAAATAAATGGGACTACATCAAAATAAAAAGCTTCTGCACAACAAAGAAACCAGCATAAAAATGAAAATGGAACCCACTGTATGGGAAAACATATTTTACAATGATACACCTGATAATGGGTTAATTTCCAAAATATATAAAGTACTCATACAACTCAACAAAAGGAAGACAACCCAATTTAAAAAATGAGAAGAGGGCCTGAATAGAAACTTCTCCGAAGAGGACATACAAATGGCCAAGACACATAAGAAAAAATGCTCACTGTCACTAATTATCAGAGAGATGCAAATTAAAACGTCAGTGAGGTACCACTTCACACCTGCCAGAATGACTACCATCAGTAAATAAACAAACAACATGTGCTGGTGAGGATGTGGATGTGATCCCACTTCTAGGAATATATCCCAAGAAACTCGAAACACCAGTCAGAAAGGATATATGCACCCCTATGTTTATAGAAGCACAATTCACCATAGCTAAGATTTGGAAACAGCCTAAGTGCCCATCAGCAGACAACTGGATTAGAAAACTATGGTACATCTACACAATGGAATACTACGCTCCTTTAAAAAAGAAAGAATTTTTAGCATTTGCAGCAGCCTGAATGGAACTGGAGAGCCTTATGCTAAGTGAAATAAGCCAGTCAGTGAAAGAAGAATACCACATTATCTCACTCATTTATGGATAATAAAGAACATTATAACCTGATGAACAAAAAGATAGATACAGAGGCAGAGTAGCATCGAACAGACTCAAATTATAGCGGGAAGCCTGGCGAGGAGGGGGAAGTAAGAGGTCAACCGAAGGACTTGTATGCATGCATATAAGCATAACCAATGGACACAAGACACTGGGTGGAGAGGGCATGTATGGGAGTGGGGTTGGGGGGGGGGGGGCAATGGGGAGATATGGACACATGTAATAGTGTCATAATCAATAAATAAACATTGGGGGGGAAAAGAATACACTGGAAGGAATTTGGAATTCAAGGTAGAAAAAAAACACCCAATTAGAGCAGAAAAAAAAAAAAAGAATTAAAAAGCAGGACAATAGTTTAAGGGAACTTTGGGACAACGTGAAACATAACAACACTAGCATCATAAGGGAACAAGAAGGAGAAGAAAGTTTTCAGGGACTAGAGAACCTGGTTAAAGAAATAATTACGGAAAAATTTCCCAACCTGGTGAAGGAAAATGTCACACAAGTTCAGAAAGCACAGCAAGTTCCAATCAAGAAAAAACCCAAGGAGACCCACTCCAAGACACATCATAATCAAAATGACTAACATTTGTAAGAAAGAAAGAATCTTGAAAGAAGAGAAAGCCAGAAAATTTCCTGCAAGGGAGTACCCATTAGAATGTCAGCTGATTTTTCAACAGAAACACTTTAGACCAAAAGGAATTATTCATGAAGTATTCAAAGTAATGAAAAATAAGGACCTGAACCCAATACTACTCTATCCAGCAAAGCTATCATTTAAAATTGAAGGGGAAATAAAAAAGTTTCCCAAACCAAAAATGAAGGTTAAAGGAGTGCATACAACTAACCCAGTGTTGTAGGAAATGTTAAGTGCTTTAAGAAGAAGAAGAAATGAGAGAGAGAGAGAGAGAGAGAGAGAGAGAGAGAGAGAGAGAGAGAGAGAGAAGAGAGGAGAGAAACATAGTTATTAAAAAATGGCCATAAATAAGTACTTATCAATAATTACCTTAAATGTAAATGGGTTAAATGCTCCAAATAAAAGACATAGAGTAGCTGAATGGATAAGAAAACATGACCCAAATATATGCTATCTACAAGACACACACCTCAGAACAAAAGATTCACAGACTGAAAGTGAAGGGATAGAAAACAATTTTCCATGCAAATGAAAGTGAAAATAAAGCAGGAGTAGCAATACATATATCTGGCAAAATAGACTTCAAAGCAAAGGTCCTAACAAGAGACAAAGAAGGCCACTATATAATATTAAAGGGATCAATAAAACAAGAGGATGTAATCCTGGTAAAAATATATGGACAAAAATAAGAGTATCCAAATATATAAAAAAGCTCTTGGAGCACTTTAAGAGAGAGATCAACAGCAATACAATTATAGTAGAGGATCTTAACACCTGACTATCATCACTGGAAAAAATTAACAAGGAAATGAAGATCTTAAATGACACACTAGATCAGATGGATTTAATTGACATTTATAGATCATTCAACCCCAAAGCTGCAGAGTATACATACTTCTCAAGTGCGCATGGGACATTCTCAAAGATAGACCACATATTAGGACACAAAATAAGTCTCTACAAGTTCCAGAGAATTAAAATCATATCAAGCATCTTCTTGGGTCACAATGGCATGAAACTAGAAATCAATTACAATGAAACATTCAAACACATAGAAGCTAAATCGCATGTTATTAAACAATGAATGGGTTACTAATTAAATCAAGGAAAAAATAAAAAACTTCCTGGATACAAAAGAATGAGCACACAAGACCCCCAAATCTATGGGACACAGCCAAAGTAGTCCTGAAAGGGATCGTAGCATTACAGGCCTAACTCGAGAAGCAAGAAAAGGCTCTAATAAACTATTCAACATTACAACTAAAGGAATTAGAAATAAAACAACAACAAAAAATATAGAAAACAATAAGAAAAGTCCAGAGTAAGTAGAAGGAAGGAAATAATAAAGGTCAGAGCAGAAATAAGTGATATAAAAAAAACATATATATATATATATATATATATATATATATATATATATATATATATATATATATATATAATCAATGAATCAAAAAGCTGGCTATTTGAAAAGATAAACAAGATTGATGAACCCTTACCCAGACCCATCAAGAAACAGAGAGACAGGACTTAAGTGAATAAAAATAGAAATGAGCCAAAACCGGTTTGGCTCAGTGGAGTGTCGGCCTGCGGACTCAAGGGTCCCAGGTTCAATTCCGGTCAAGGGCATGTACCTTGGTTGCGAGCACATCCCCAGTAGGGGGTGTGCAAGAGGCAGATAATCGATGTTTCTCTCTCATAGATGTTTCTAACTCTCTATCCCTCTCTCTTCCTCTCTGTAAAAAATCAATAAAATATATTTTAAAAAAAGAAAGAAAGAAATGAAAGAAGTGAAGTAGCAACTGACACCACACAGAAGTACAAAGGACTTTAAGAAATTGCTGTGAACAACTATTTGCCAACAAACTGAAAAACCTGGACAAATTTTTTTAAAATATGATCTTTGAAAACTAAATCATGAAGAATCAGAAAACCTGAATAGGCCAATTACAACTGATAAAATTGAAGCAGTAATCAAAACACTCCCAGCAAACAAAAGCCCTAGTAAGATTGATTCACAGGAGAATTTTACCAAACATTTAAAGAAGTAACACCTATCCTTCTCAAACTATTCCAAAAAATCCAAGAGGAAGGAACACTTTAAAATTTTTATTATGAGGCCAGCGGTATCCTAATCCCAAACCAGATAAAGACATTGCAAAGAAAGAGAATTACAGGCCAATATCCCTGATGAACACAGATGCTAAAATTTTCAACAAAATATAAGCAAATTTGATCCAGCAATATATACTAAAAAGATCATACAGCATGACCAAGTGTGGTTTATTCCAAGGATGCAAGGCTGTTACAATATTTGCAAATCAATAAATGTGATACATCACATAAACAAATTGAATGGCAAAAATCACATGATCATATCAATAGAAGCTGAAAGAGCATTCATCAAAATCCAACAACCATTTTTGATAAAAATTATCAGCAAAGTGGGAATAGAAGGATCATACCTCAACATAATAAAGGCTGTATATGACAAAACTACAGTCAATATCATGCTCAATGGGCAAAAATTAAAAGCATTTCTCCTAAGAACAAGAAGAAGACAGGGATGTCCATTTTCACCACTTTTACTCAACAAATTGGACAGGTACATGTGAGTCTTAGCCACAGCAATCAGACAAGAAGTAAAAATAAAAGGCATCCAAATTGGAAAGGAGGAAGTAGAACTGTCATTATTCGCAGATGACATGATATTGTACATAGAAAACCCTAAAGACCCCACCAAAATCTATTAGATTTAATAAATGAATTTGGCAATGTAGCAGGATACAAAATTAACACCCAGAAGTCTATGGCATTTTTATATACTGATAATGATCTCTCAGAAAGAGAAACAAACAAAAAAAAAAAAAAACCAATCCCATTTACCATTGCAACAACAACAAAAAAATGATACTTAGAAATAAACTTAACCAAGGAGGTAAAATGCCTGTACCTAGAAAACTATAAGACATTGAAAAAAGAGACAGAAAAAGATATAAAGAAGTGGGAGATTGTACCATGTTCGTGGATGGTAGAATTAATGTAATTAAAATGTCCATACTACCCAAAGCAATCTATAGATTCAATACAATTCCTATTAAAATGCTAATGACACACTTCACAGATCTAGAACAAATACTCCAAAAATTAATATGGAACCAAAAAGATCCCAAATAGCCTAAGCAATCTTGAGAAGGAAGAACACGTTGGTGGGATCACAATACCGGATATCAAGTTATACCACAAAGCCATTGTAATCAAAACAGCCTGGTACTGGCACAAGAACAGACATAGATCAGTGGAATAGAACAGAAAATCCAGAAACAGACACAAGTCATTATGCTCAATTAATTTTTAATAAGGCAGGCAAGAGCAAACAATGGAGTAAAGACAGTCTCTTCAATAAATGGTACTGGGAAAATTGGACAGGTACATGCAAAAAAATGAACCAGACCACAAACTTACTAGTACACTATACACAAGAATAAACTCAACATGGATAGAAAACTTAAATGTTAAATCATGAAATACTAAAAATCCTAGAAGAAAACATAGGCAGCAAAATACCAGATATCTCATGTAGCAGAATTTTCACAGATACATCTCTGAGGGCAAAAGAAACAAAGAAAAAAATAAATGGGACTACATCAAAATAAAAAGCTTCTGCACAACAAAGAAACCAGCATAAAAATGAAAATGGAACCCACTGTATGGGAAAACATATTTTACAATGATACACCTGATAATGGGTTAATTTCCAAAATATATAAAGTACTCATACAACTCAACAAAAGGAAGACAACCCAATTTAAAAAATGAGAAGAGGGCCTGAATAGAAACTTCTCCGAAGAGGACATACAAATGGCCAAGACACATAAGAAAAAATGCTCACTGTCACTAATTATCAGAGAGATGCAAATTAAAACGTCAGTGAGGTACCACTTCACACCTGCCAGAATGACTACCATCAGTAAATAAACAAACAACATGTGCTGGTGAGGATGTGGATGAAAAGAAACCCTAGTACACTGTTGGTGGGAATGCAGACTGGTACAACTACTATGGAAAAGAGTGTGGAGTTTCCTCCAAAAATTATATATGGAACTGCCATTTGACCCAATGACCCAACTTCTAGGAATATATCCTAAGAAGCCTGAATCACCAATCAGAAAGAATATATACACCCCTATGTTTATTGCAGTTTTATTTATACTGGCTAAGATCTGGAAACAACCAAGTGCCCATCTCTATATATAAAACCCTAATATGCAAATAGACCAAATAGTGGACAACCAAACAACCAAACAACAGAACAACTGGTCGCTCTGACATACACTGACCACCAGGGGGTGTGCGCGGAACATGGCGGGTGTTGGCAGCAGGTGGCAGAGCGTGGAACATGGCGGGCATCGGCTGCGGTGGGATGGTGGAGCAAGTGAGCGGGGGGGTGCCAGGCCAAGGTGGGGTGCTGGTCACTGTCATTGGGGGGAGCCTCTGGTGATTAGTGAACATTCTTTGCTCCCGTGCACTGCGGTCTGGCCGGGCACTTGCACCTGCTGCTGGCGCCCAGCGCCAGCCCTGATCGCCCAATGCCATCAGCAGGTGCAAGTGGCAGCTGCCAGCCCCAATCGCCCCTCAGGGCTTCTCCACCTCCCCCTGTTCCTGAGGGGTGATATGGGCAACAGCTGCCACTCACACCTGCTGCTGGTGCCAGCCACAATCGCTTGGCACCAGCCCCAATCACTCCGCACTGTCAGTGGATGCGAGCAGGGCCAGTTCCATCAGCGTGTGGGAGCAGCGACAACAGGAGTGGGGCTGCCAGCAGACAGGACCAAGGGCTGTGGCAGGAGGGGCTGGGCAGGGGCGCAGAGGATGGGCTGAGACCCACCCCTGTGCCTACTGCAGTCTCATGGCCCACAGTTCCTTTCAAGGTGCACGAATTCGTGCACTGGGCCCCTAGTCAGTAGATGAATGGATAAAAACATATACATAATAATCACAAATTTGGAAAGCTTTGAAATTGTATATATATAGATAGTATACAATTTCCTATATTTTATAAAAAACATATACATAGCATAGATAAAAGTGTTGAGAATTATGCACTAAAACATCAATGTTTTTATAGGTGATGAAAATACAAGTAACATGTTTCTATTTGTTTATCAAGAATTTTATTATTTTGTGTCTTTCTTAATATTTACCACCCACTTGGTAACTTAGAAAAATATATACTGGAACTTTTCTAATTGAATAATTACTTTCTATTGAATTCTCCTTTGTATGTATTATGCCACATTTTTAATGCATTTATCTGCTGATGGACATTGTGGTTGTACCCACATTTTGGCTATTGTGAATAATGCTACTATGAACATTGGTGTAAAAATATCTGTTCAAGTGTCTGCTTTAAATTCTTTTGGGACTATACCTAGAAGTAGAATTGCTGGATATCCTAGTAATTCTATGTTGAAATTTTTAAGGAAACACCATACTGTTTTACACAGTTGCTGCACCAATTTGCATGCCCACCAGCAATGTCAAAAGATTCTAATATCTCCACTTGTTATTTTTTGTTTTCTTGATAAAAGCCACCCCAATGGAAGTGAAGTGGTATCTTACTGTGGTTTTTATTTGCATTTCCCTAATAATTAGTCATATTGAGCATATTTTCATATGTGTATTGGCCATTTGTACATATTTTGAGAAATGTCTATTCAAGGTCTTTGTCCATTTTTTTACAGTTTTTCCTTGTTTTTATTTCTTTCAATTCTCACCCAGTGAAATATTTTTCATTGACTAGAGAGAGAGAAAGGAAGGGAGAGGGAGAGGGAGAAACATTGATTGGGTTGCCTCCTGTATGCACCCTGACCAGGAATTGAACCCACAACCTGGGTAAGTGCCCTGACCAGGAATTGAACCCATGAGCCTTCTGTGTGCTGTACAATGCTCCAGCCAACTGAGCCACAGTGGCCAGGGCTTCTTTCAGAGTACCTTACTGAAATTTATCTTACAGAGCAGAAATTGAAGTGATAACTTAATTGCTTTAAATACAAACATTATTTTATGTCATTGGGTTTATACTTACACTGGAGGCCTGGTGCACAAAATTTGTGCATGGGGGCGTCCATCAGCCCAGCCTGCACCCTCTCCAATCTGGAACCCCACAGGGATCGGGCCTAAACCGGCAGTCAGATATCCCTCTCGCAATCGAGGACCACTGGTGCCTAACCGCTCACCTGCCTGCCTGCCTGATGCCCTCAACTGCTCCACTGCAGGCCTGATCGCCCCTGCCGGCCTGATCTCCCTAACTGCCTAACTGCTCTCCCCTGCTAACCTTATCCCCCTAACTGTTCTCCCCTGCTGGCCTGATCCCCTAACTGCCTAACTGCTCTTCCCTGCTAACCTGATCCTCCTAACTGCTCTCTCCTGCCAGCCTGATCCCCCTAACTGCCTAACTGTTCTCCCCTGCCAAGATGATCCCCTAATTGTTCTCCCCTGCTGGCCTGATTTCCCCTAACTGCTCTCCCTTGCCATCCTGATCTCCCTAACTGCTCTCCCCTGCTGACCTGATCCTCCTAACTGCTTTCCCCTGCTGGCCTGATCCCCCTAACTGCTCTCCCCTACCAGCCACATTGCCCCTACTGCTTCTGCCTTGGCCCTGCTACTATGGCTTTGTCTGGAAGGAGGTCTGGAAGATGTCCAGTCTAATTAGCATATTACCTTTTTATTAGTATAGACTAGAAGCCCGGTGCACAAAATTCGTGCATGGAGATGGGTTGTCCCTCAGCCCAGCCAGTACCCTCTCCAATCTGGGACTCCTGGAGGGATGTCTGACTGCCCGTTTAGGCCCGGGATCGGGCCGAAACGGGCAGTCGGACATCCCTCTCACAATCCAGGACTGCTGGCTCCCAACTGCTTGCCTGCCTGCCTTCCTGATTGCCCCTAACCGCTTCTGCCTGCCAGCCTGATCACCCCCTAACCACTCTGCTGCCAGCCTGGTTGATGCTTAACTGCTCCCCTGCCACCCTGTTTGCCCCCAACTTCCCTCCTCTGCCGGCCTGGTCACCCCTAACTGCCCTCTCCTGCAGGGTTGATCACCTCCAACTGCCCTCCCTTGCAGGCCGGGTGCCTCCCAACTGCCCTCTCCTGCTGGCCATCTTGTAGTGGCCATCTTGTGTCCACATGGGGGCAGGATCTTTGACCACTGGGGGCAGACAGATTGTGCATTGGATAAGGTGACCAGATCGTCCCGCTTTTGGCAGGACAGTCCCGATTTTTAACAATTTGTCCCGCGTCCCATGGCGTTTTAAAAAAGTCCCTATCTTTCCAAAAATAGGGACTTTTTTAAAACGCCGTGGGACACAGGACAAATTGTTAAAAATCGGGACTGTCCTGCCAAAAGCCGGACGATCTGGTCACCTTAGTGTTGGAGTGATGGTCAATCTGCATGTTACTCTTTTATTAGATAGGTTAGAGGCCTGGTGCACGGGTGGGGGCCAGCTGGTTTGCCCTGAGGGGTGTCCCGGATCAGGGTGGGGTTCCCTTGGGGCATGGAGCGGCCTGAGCGAGGGGCCTGTGGTGGTTTGCAGGCCAGCTACGCCCCCTGACAACCCAAGCAGAGGCCCTGGTATCTGGAATTTATTTTCCTTCTACAATTGAATCTTTGTAGCCTGGAGCGGAACCAAGCCTGCTGCTCCCTCTGCGGCCGGCAGCCATTTCTGTTGCAGTTAATTCACCTTCTATAATTGAAACTTTGTAGACTTAAGCGGATGCCTAGCCGGCCAGGGTGTGCGGAGAGCTTTGCTTCCCCTGTTGCCACCGGCAACCCTGGCCTGCTCTCTCAAGCTCCGTTCTGCCCCCATTTCTGTTTGAATTTGTTTACCTTCTATAATTGAAACTTTGTAGCTTGAGTGGAGGCTTAGGCCTGCAACGGCTATGGAAAGCTTGGCTTGCTCTGTTACCTGGGAAACCTTGCTCTCTGTGGCTGTAGCCATCTCGGCTGGGGTTAATTTGCATACTCGCCCTGATTGGCTGGTGGGCATGGCTTGGCTGGTGGGCATGGCTTATGTAGCAGAGTGATGGTTAATTTGCATATTACCCTTTTTATTAGAGAGGATAAGATGACTTGTCCTCCGGGCAGTTGAAAGAAGCTATCAGCACTAAAAAACAAAAGTATTTCTGAGGTGCAGGCTAATAACACCACTCCCTCTGGATGAAAGCGCTTCTCCATATGAGGTAAATTATCTCTCCAAACAGCCAAGGATGATAATGGTTTTCTGAGGCCAAGTAATGAATCAGCAAGGAGTAAAAATTTTCAATAGCAAGTATGAGTTTAGAGTATCTATTGACTCCCCCTAGCCTTTCACATTAGAAATATAGCAAATGACCCAACCATTTGATATGTCTAAACCTAAATGCATTAACCCAATATATAACTGGTTATTAGTGATCATAGCAATATTTATGACATGGGTTCACTGGATCTGTAGGTTTATGCCACATAGAGGCTTGATAACACCATATAAAATTTTTAAACTACATATATTAGAATATGAGCAATCAATATTACACACACAGTGATGTTTGAGGAATTACACATATGTCACACACATCTATTCCCTCTCAATAGTAGAGGTAAAAGGTCTACCATCATTTAGTCAGTAATGTTGCCATTTGTCATAAATTATTTTATTTGTTTTCTATTATCATCTACCTCAGCTACAGTAGATGCTGAGTTAGATGATAATAGAAGTATATTTGTTTCCCATCGTTTCTCCAGCTTCTTTTTTAGGAGTATTTATTATTGGATCTATCTCACTTTCACCCCTTCCAAATAAATATCTATACTAATAAAAGGGTAATATGCTAATTAGACCAGACGTCTTCCGGACATCCTTCCTAACAAAGCCAAGGGTTTGGCCAGCCTGCAAACTGCCCCTCGGCCCCTCACCCAAGCTGCTCCACCCTCCAGCGAGGGACCCCCCCAACCCCGATTGGGGTCGTGACCAGCCTGCAAACAGCCCTCAGCCCCTCACCCAGAATGGTTCCACCCGCATCAGAGACCCCCACCCCAATGGGAGTGTGGATGGCCTGCAAATTGTAATTCCTTAGTATCATGTAGCCAAGTCTACATTTAATTTCCCTCTCCCAGGCTGGCCCCACCCCAGCAGAGATCCCCACCCTGATTGGGGAATAGCCAGCCTGCAAACTGCCCCAGGCCCCTTGCCCAGGCCAGCCCCGCCCCCTAGCAGGAACCACCACCCCAATCCAGGGCCCCCATCAGGGCAGGCTGGCTGGCCACCACCCATTCACCAGGCCTCTATCCTATATAATAAAAGGGTATCATACAAATTGACCCTAACGGCAGAACAACCAGAACGACCACTGGACCAGTCACTATGAGGCACACTGACCACCTCTTTGTCTCTTTCCCCGGCCGGCAGGCTTCGATTGTCTAATGGCAAATGGGGAACCGGGGGTGGGTGGTGGCCAGGGGCAAGGCCAGCTGCGGGCAGCTGGGGAAGATTGCCCTGGTTGCAAGCCAGGCCTAGGGACCCTACCACTGCACGAACTTCATACTCTGGGCTTCTAGTATAGATATACTGATGGACAATTATGTCTATGGACAGTGGGTACTTCAAATGGTAGCAACAGTGAATTTTCTTTGCCGGGATGTTTAGTTCTACTGCAGCCAATTTAAAAGAAGGTATAGTTCAGTCTTTCTTCAATATTACACTGGTCAAAGTACAAAGATTCAAAGCCAAAAGAGCTAAATATATATGTGAGAAAATAGTCTATATTCTCAAGTAATGAAAAATATATCAGCTTATCACATACTGTATATTACTCTAGTTTGACTTCCATTTTTATAAAAGCAGAAAGAAATTGTAGATATCTTTCAAGGCAACTCAAAAAATATTGCAAACACATTCCAGATGCTGGTCTTGCCATCTTTTTTCTTTTTAATATGTTTTCATTGATTTCAAAGAGAGGAAGGAATAGGAAGAGAGAAACAGAAATGTCAATCAGGAGAGAGAATCATTGATTGTCTGCCTCCTGCATGCCCCCCACTGGGGATGATTGGGCCCACAACCTGGACATGTGCACTGACCATGAATCCATCCATAATGTCCTAGTTCATGGGTCCATGCTCAACCACTGAGCATATCAGCCTGGTGGTCCTGTCATCTTTTATCATATCTCTCCATATAGTATCCTTTGTATTTTTTTTAAAAATCCCTGAATGTGGTATTATTCAAAATATGCTGGAAAAAAATTTTTTCTTGATAAAATGACACAAATGATCATCTAGAAGATTAAACTTAAATGAACCACCAGAAAAATCATTTACCACTTTATTATAAAGGACATTACAAATGATATAGATAAACAGTCAGATGGAGATGTACATATAAAAGGTTGGGAAGAGTCCCAGGCACAGGAATTTCTGTCCCCGTGAAACCTGGGTGCTCCATCTTCTAAGCATGTGGATGTATTCACCAATCCAGAAGGTCCTCCTTTGACCATTTTAAATCAAATTGTTTGTGGGGTTTTTTTGTTGTTGTTGAGTTGTAGGAATTCTTTTTATATTCTACTAGGGGCCCAGTGCACTAATTCATGCACCTTGAAACGGCCGCAAGGCTGTGGTAGGCACAGGGGCAGGTCTTGACTCCCACCCGGCTCATCCTGCCCCTGTCTGTGGGCAGCCCTATTCCTGTTGCTGCTCCCATGCTCTGATGGTGCCAGCCCCGCTTGCACCTGCTGATGGTGCAGAGCAATTGGGGCCAGTGCCAGCAGCGGGTACGAGTGGGGCCGGTGCCATCAGTGGATGCGAGTGGTGGCTGCTGCCCCAATCTCCACTCAGGAGCAGAGGGAGGTAGAGAAGCACCCAGGGGTGTTCAAGGCCAGCAGCCATTGCTCACACCTCCTGATGGCACCGAGTGATTGAGACCAGTGCCAGGCATGGGCAATGGATGCAAGTGGTAGCTCTGGTGCCAGCTGTGGGTGCAAGTGGGGCCAGTGCTGGCAGTGGGTGCAAGCAGTGGGCAGGACCATGGTGTGCGGGAGCAAAGAATTTTCAGTAACCACCAGAGGCTCGCCCCATGACAGCAACTGGCACCCACCTTGGTCTGGCACCCCTGCTTACCTGCTCCACCATCCCGCTGTGGCCAACGCCTGCCATGTTTTGCACAAGCCCCCTGCTGGTCAGCGCACGTCATAGCAACTGGTCATTCAGTTGTTCAGTTGTTCCGCCATTGGGTCTATTTGCATATTAGCCTTTTATTACATAGGATATATTAATCTCTTAGCACAATGTGGAATTAGGTACCCACAGAAGTTTGGCTCCTACTCTACCAGGAATCAAGGGGAGATAAGGACATGTCTTCCTGTATGATTACATTTCAAAGGGATGGCTCCCAGGTTTTTGAGTCCTGGTTTAGAGGCTTAAAAAAACTTATATCACAAAGGAGAAAAGAGTAAATGCTCTAAGAAAAGGGAAGTCAGGGAACTAGAGTCAGGAAGAAGCCTATCTAAAGTTCACTCAAGCTAAGGGAAATATCATTAGTCAAAAATGCACTTAGTACACCTAAACTACCAAACATCAAAGTTTAGCCTACTCTACTTGTTCAGAACACTTGCATTAGTCTACAGTTGGGCAAAATCATCTAACACAAGGCCTTTTGTTTACAAACTGTTTATTATTTCATGTAATGCATTTAATACTGCTCTGAAAGTGAAAACAGAATGGTTGTATCAGTGTTCATCATTATCATACATAACTGAAAGCATACTGAGCCTTAAGGATGTTTGAAGCATTGAACTAGAACAAAAAATCACTGGAATCACAGTGCACTGTAGAGTATCAATTGTTTACCCTCCTGATCTCTTGGTTGACTGGGAGCGGAGGCTCACTGCCACTGCCCAGCATCACTAGAGAGTATTATACTGCATATCGCTAGTACAGGAAAAGATCAAAACTCAAAGGATAGTTTTGACTGAATGTGTATCATTTTTTCAGCATCAAAAAATCGTAAGTCAAACCATTGTTAAGTCAGGAACCATTTGAAAATGCTATATTTTGTATAATAGATAAGGTCAATTTTTCTTATTTTCATAACCAATGTTATTGCAGTAGTTGGCTAGGGCTGCCATAACAAATGCCATATACTCTGTGTGCTTGCATCGCTGGTTTCTCTCTGTGTCCTAATCTTATAAGGATACTAGTCAAAATGGATTGGGTCCCACCCAGCAGTCTCATTTAACTTAATAACCTCTTTCCAGGCCCTATCTCCAAATATAGTCTAAGCTGCTAGGGGTTAGAGCTTCAGTGTATGAATTGGGGGTGGGGAGATGACACAACTCGGCCCATAATACTTAACAGTAATTCCTTAGTATCATAGCCAGGTTTATATTTAATTTTCCTACAGTGTTTACATTATATACTGGACAGGTTGTATTATCATTGTCTGACTTAACATATTACCCTAAGCCTCTTTTTTTAAACTAACTGGTAGTTAGATCTAGATGCTTTATTGAACTCAGATTTAATTTCTGTTTTATGAAAATATTTCATAGATAGTAATAATATGAAATACATCACATCAGTAGGCATATAATACTTGATCATCTCACTTGTTAGTATCATTCAGATTGATCAGATATTGTCAGCCTGGTCAATTCCTTATAAAGTTCCCTTTCAACCTTCCACCTAATGGTTATTTGGCAAAGTAGGGGGTTCAGAATGAGTCATTCCTCAATGTACCTCTATGGTATGTAGATTGTTTTGAGGTAAAGGCAACTTTACCCACAGGCTCAGGAAAAAATTATGCCTTCCCCACCCCACCCCCAACTCCTAGAAGAACCTGAATTATGGGCGTTGCCCAAAAATAGAGTTTAACAGCAATGATCTTTTTTACCAACCTATTTGGCTGAGGAAATTGTATTTACTAAATGTCTGCTCTTTGTATTATCATCCAGACTCCCAAGGTGCATTACCTCATCCCCAGCTCAGACTGTCTTATATACCTCAACCACCCTTTCTAAACCTGAACCTCTCCTGCGTGTGTAGACTCTGACTCTCTCATGTGTGCAGGTTCCCATATATTTGTACATATTAAATTGGTTGTTTTCTCTTGCTAATCTGGCTCACATCTATTTGATTTTTATTACACCAGCCAAAGGAGGTTTGAAGGTAGAGGAAAGTTTGTTCATCCCCCAAAGCAACCACTAGTGATTGTTTCCTCAGCTGTGTCCTGTGCTAACAGACCCACCAAAGGCATTCTTCACTTCTATTACCGCATTTCCTGTCTCTAGCATTTCTTTTTGGTTCTTCACTAGGATTCTCATCTCTGCTTACATTGGCCAACTTTTCTTGCCTGCTGTACACTTTAAGCATTAGAGCCCTTAGTATACTAACCAAAAGTTTTAAATTCCCAATGTAATCATTCCAACATCCATGCCATGTCTGGTTTTCTCTGTCTCTTTAAATTGTATATTTTGTCTTTTAGTATGCCTTGAATTTTCTCCTGATAGCTAAACATGATGTACTAGGTAAAAGGACCTGCTATACATAGGCTTTTAGTGGTGGTAAGATTTGAGGGAGGGAAAGTGTTCTATAGTCCCATGACTAGGTCTTTTAGCGAACCTGTGTCTCTAACCTATGAACTTCATAAGGGCTTCTCATCCTCCCTCCACTCCTCATATGTGGGATAGAATAGCCTGAGTGAGCAGGAGTTGAGTATGCCTGTCCACATCAGAAACATTCAAACTTGTGGAGAATTTTTGTGAGTTTATTTAGCCAACTGTTAACAATTGCCAGGAAGCAAAACCTCAACAGATTGAGATAATGCTCCAGAGGATGACAGTGTTGCACCTTATTTTATACATTACAAACAAGAGGAGATGTATCTGTACATGAAATCCATTGGTGATAGATTAGGGAGGTGGGAGAAAGCAAAGTGGGGAAATTTCTGGGATTGGATAAAAAGTAAAATGATAGACACATACTTTTACATAGGTGGCTATAGGATAGTTAACTGTCAACAATTAATTCAATGAGGAGATTTGTGGTCTCTGCAGACTGGTGCCTGTGCTTTGAAGAGTCTGGAAAAAGGAAATTGCTTTGACATTCCAAAGGTATGTTATCATAGATAGAAAAAGACAACAAGCAGGCTTAGTTAAGGTGAAAATTAACTTTTGTCAGGGAAGATTTCTAGCCTAAGACATAACTACCCACCATAAACTCCTTTTAGTTAAAAAAAAGTTTTAATTTCAGACCATCCTTTGTGGTCATTGTTGGTCTCTGAATTTGTAAGGCCACCACTCAAGCCTCCCCTGAACTTGTCAGATTTAGTGTGTGGCCCCTTTTCATCCACACCAGCAATTGTCAGTTTGGCTCAAATAACTCAAAAATTCTCTACAGCTTTGGCCATGGCCAGGTTGCTCAGTTGGTTGGAGTGTTGTCCTATACACCAAAAAGTTGTGTATTTGAACCCAGTGAGAGCATGTACTAGTATGGGAGAAGGCAACTGATCAATTTCTCTCTCTCCTCCTCCTCCTCCTCCTCCTCCCCTCTCTATCTCACAAATTAATAAAACCATATTCTTGGGTGAGGATAAAAAAATTCTCCACAAGTTTGAATGTTTCTTACATTGAAAAACTGTATGGGTTGCAAAATGGTGACATTTCATCATTCCTCCTTTACTTATTTATTTTAATTTGTTTATTAAAAAATCCCTCCTTAATAACTTGGTTACTCTGAATTTCAGTTTGTGAAAAAGCAATACATTAAAATAATTTTAACCTTTATTTACCAACTTCAGAATGAATTGGTGTAGTAGCATCCTAGCAATCTTCAATGTGATGAGTGAGTTTTTTAAGCATTAAGCATTCACTTTTTAAATCATTTTTAACTTTTCAATTACTGTTGACATACAATATTATATTAGTTTCAGGTACTCCCCAGTGATTAGACATAAAACTTACTCAGTTATCACTCCAAAAAATCTCATATCCATCTGACACCATACGTAATTATAAGAATACTACAGGGGAGTGAGAAAATGGCGGCAGAATAGACAGACATGTTCCAAGCCTTGTCCTGGAGCAGAAAGAAAGAACAGCTGAGGGTCACACAGGGAGTGTTTGTTGGCAAGCTAAAGGACAGCTAAACTCCAGGAGAAGGTGGGTGACTGCTAGACGGGGTTCCCCTGACCAGGCAGCCCCCACTGCGGCTGGGTCCCCTGCCGGAGCTACTGGCTCAGACAGGGAAACCACGCCATCTTGAAAGGGAAAGTGGATCTTATCAGAAGCCTGAAAATCCACAACTGCAGCAACCACCGAACAGCTGCGAGCCCCAGAACACATGTCCCCAATTGGCACAAGCAAGCAGAATCAAAGGAGCTCTTCACTACACCACGGAAAGGTCAGATTTCACCAGGGATAAGGTGAGGTCTCTGGTCCCAGCGGGAGAGAGAAACACACGCACTGGGGGAGCTGGAGGACCAGGGAAGTCTGTGCCTAGAAAAGTCCATGGCTGTTGGGGCTGGCATGATCCGTGAATGTGGAAGGGGGTCCTCAGAGCTGCTAATAGAAGGGATCTCTAAAAAGCAACCCATTTTGATCTGACGCGGAGGATCAGCCTAAGAATTTCAAAGGTGTGCAGGCTGCTTAGACTTGCGTGCAGACCCATTGTTCACACACTTGGGCTTCTTCCTCTTCATTTCCTTGCTTCTGATTACTAAGCAAGGATCACCCAGTTGGGGACACCCTGGGAGACTGCAGGGGGAAGTTGTTTTTCTGGAACCTGGGGATCGGAGTGGGGAGTGACCATCAGAGAGCCAGCTCTGAGGCAGCCCACCTCCACAAACCAGTATCAAGTGCCACAGGGAAAGAAGGCTAGAGAGGCCATAGAGACCTGGAAGTCAGAAACACTGCCACCCAGGGGCTGAATCACAAATTGACTCTTGTGTAATCAAAAATGAAGAAATACAAGAAATTAAGACACCACCTGCTTAAGTGTCATTTTGTTTTCTCTTTACTTTACTTTGGGATTAGTGTTCTATGTTCTATTTTCATCTTTCCTTTAGCATCATTTTACCCTATCTCAACTCTACCTTTATGCCATCACTCTCTTCCTAACCTTTCCTCTTTTGGTGTCCTATCTTAACCCTTTCCTGCTTTAGATTTTCCCTATTCTTTCTGTTTACCTCCTGCTAAAATTTCACCCTACTTATATATCTAATTTCCAATCCCCTGCTCCAAGTCCATACACACCTCTCTCTTCGCTGTCTTAACTATCAAAAAAATTGTTTTTCTCTCTGTCCTTTTGTTGTTGTTTGTTTGAATGTTGATTAAATCGAATTTTTATGCTTTTTTGTGAGATTGTTTTGCTTATTCTTTTGTTTGTTTGTTTTGTTTGCTTTGTTTTTGTTTGTTTTTTACTTCTGTTTTCCCCTGCCTCGTTTGATATTAGTTGGTGTTGTAGTTTGTATTAATCTCCAGGTTGGTGGCATTTGCTGGAATTAGTGGTTGTTCTATTGGAGTTTTCTCCCCATATATATAGTTTGTTCCACTTTTCTCTCTTAGTCTCGTTCTTGGCTCTCTATTTCCTTTTATTTCCTTTTCCCAGTTTCATTTTGACACTCCTTTTTTTCTTTTTCTTTCTTTTTACTCTTCTTCTTTCTCTCCTATCCCCTAATTTGCCTTTCTCTGGAGGTTATTTATTGGAGGTTATTAATATCGTGAATACATTTCTGTTCAGTGCCTTGTGTGTTGTACCTGGTTGTGATGTATTTTGTGCCTTTAAATCAGCACAGGAGAGAGAGAACTACATAACCAGACAACCGGAGAAGAGAGACCATGGGGAGACAAAGAAACAGCCTGCATATAAAAGAAAAGCAGGCATCACCAGAAAAGGAAGTAAACGAATTATAGGCAAGCAAACTATTAGAGAAAGAATTCAGAGAAATGGTCATAGGGTGGCTGAAAAGAATGGAAGACAAATTCGACAATATGAGTAAGAACCAAGAGGAAATGAAGAAGAACCAATAAGAAATGAAAAATGACATTGCTGCTGTAAAGAACTCAATAGAAAGCATCAAGAGCAGACTAAACAGCATGCTATTAAACAATGAATGGGTTACCAGAGAGATCAAGGAAGAAGTAAAAAACATCAAGGCAACAAATGACAATGAAAACACAACAATCCAAAATCTATGGGACACAGAGAAAGCAGTCTTGAGAAGGAAGTTCATAGCTCTACAAGCCTACTGCAAAAAACAAGATACAATGGTAATAAATTACCTAACCCTACAACTCAAAGAGTTAGATAGAGAGCAACAAGAAAAGCCCAGTGTAAGGGGCCATCAGGAGAGAACTTGGGGGTCAACAGAGGTGGGGCACAGACCTTCACCACCCCCAAGTTTGCAGGGGCCTGAACCCGCACCCCTGCTGAGGGAGATCTCCTGCCCCCATGGCTGCTCAGCTTCACATGTCCAGCTCAAATTGGGACCCAGGTAACAGAGACTTGGCCGACAGCAGATGCCCTCTCACTACAACAAGACTTGATGGAGATGTCTTGCACCCATGATCTGGGGAGCTGGGGTCTATGATATCTAAATCCAGCCTAGCACCAGGAATGCTCAGGGTCTACTCAAAAAGGCAAATAATCCTCTCCACTAATATTTACAGGGTAAAACAAGATGATTGTTAGAGTATTAAATTTGACAGTAAAATAGTAGTCAAGTTTTCAGACTAACTTAAACTGGCCAATCAAAATAAGCAAATACTATAGAAAAATCAATTGTACTGGACAAAAAAGCTGTTCCTAAAGTGTTAACTAAAATTTTTATTGGTAGTTCATCTCATGGTAAAAATGCGTAACATAATGAACCTAAAGCAGTCACATTTTAGTGCAAAAAAGTAAAATTTAAAAACTATCAAGATTACAGCATAAAATTTCCAAAAGCCTCCCAATATTTAAACCAAAAAAGGGGGATACTGGAAGAATATCATGTAAGGAAAAATATCCTGTAAATAAATTACATCTAGAAAATTTTTACTTTATAAAATTAACTTTCATTTGTAATGCTAACAGCAAGACATCCAGGTAAAACATATATGGTGTCAAAACAAGCCAAAGGAAAATCGTCTGGGCAAAAAAATGAAAAAGGATCACAAGTCAAATTTATAGAAAATATTCCTTTATTAACTTTTGGTCAAGAATATGTTTGCATATTTTCAGAAAACAACTCCGAGACCGTGTGGATTCCTGCAACAGAGAGGAATTGACAGGAGTGCTCCAGCCATGAAGACAGAAGAGAAACAGTCCAGAGATGGAAGACGCTGACCATGCCTTGCCATACTAGCAGTCAGCAGATGTGCGTCACTACAGATTGCCCAGGACCAAACCAGAGAGGGTCAGACCTGCATTACCACCATTTGTCCACCATCCAGAACTAAAATATCATTGCTGTTATGTACACATAAACAACAGTTGGACATAGAAATCAGGACTCAAAAGAACTGTTGGCCCAGAAAGAAACTCACTATAGACTGATTCATTTGCCTCTCAGCATAACCATTATTGCTTGTCTCATTTTCGGTTCCTATAAGTGTATTCCTAGTATCACATGAGTTCGCTCAACTAGGGGAAATGATGAACAACATACACTGAAGAAGAAGAACAGCATTGATCAGACTGTCAGACCTCAGAGGGAAGGTAGGGGAGGGTGGGGACAAGGGAGATAGATCAACCAAAGGACTTGTGTACTTGCATATGAGCCTAACCAGTGGTCACGGACAACAGGGGGGTGGGGCATGCGTGTGGGAGGGTTTGGGATGGGAATGGGAGGGTGGGGTTGATGACAAATATAGGATACCTTAATCAATAAAGTAATTTAAAAAAATAAAATAAAATAAAAATTAAAAAAAAATAAAAGAAAAGCCCAGTGTAAGCAGAAGGAAGGAAATAATAAAGATCAGAGCGGAGATAAATGACATAGAGACCAAAGAAACAATACAAAAGATCAACAAAAGCAAGAGCTGGTTCTTTGAAAGGATAAACAAGATTGATGAACCTCTAACCAGGCTCACCAAGAAGCAAAGAGAGAGGACCCAAATAAAAAAAATCAGAAATGAAAGAGGTGAAATAACAACAGACCCCGCCAAAATACAAAGGATTGTAAAAAATACTATGAACAACTCTATTCCAAAAAACTGGACAACCTGGGGGAAATGGACATATACCTAGAAAAATATAACCTTCCAAAACTCAATCAGGAAGAATCTAAACACCTCAATAGGCCAGTAACTATGGAAGAAATTGAAGCAGTCATCAAAAAGCTTCCAGCAAACAAAAGCCCGGGGCATGACGGCTCCACAGGAGAGTTTTACCAAACATTCAAGGAAGAACTAAAACCTATCCTCCTCAGACTATTCCAAAAAGTTCAAGAGGAAGGAACACTTCCAAGCTCATTTTATGAAGCCAGCATCAACCTAATACCAAAACCAGATAAAGACAACACAATGAAAGAGAATTACAGACCAATATCCCTCATGAACATAGATGCCAAAATCCTCAACAAAATTCTAGCAAATTGGCTCCAGCAGTACATCAGAAACATCATACACCATGACCAAGTAGGATTTATCCCAGGAATGCAAGGATGGTACAATATCCACAAATCAATAAACGTGATGATGCATGACATAAACAAATTGAGAGATAAAAATCACATAGTCATATCAATTGATGCAGAAAAAGCATTTTACAAAATCCAACACCCTTTCTTGATAAAAACTCTCAACAAGGTGGGAATAGAGGGCTCATACCTCAACATAATAAAAGCTATATATGATAAACCCACAGCAAACATCATACTCAATGGACAAAAACTAAGAACATTTCCCCTAAGAACAGGAACAAGACAGGGATGCCCACTCTCACCACTCCTGTTTGACATAGTACTGGAAGTATTAGCTATTACAATTAGACAAGAAGAAGAAATAAAAGGCATCCAAATTGGAAAAGAAGAAGTAAAGCTGTCCTTATTTGCAGATGACATGATATTGTACATAAAAAACCCGAAAGACTCCATCAAAAAACTAATAGACTTAATAAATGAATCCGGCAATGTAGCAGGATACAAAATTAACGCCAAGAAATCTATGGTCTTTCTATACACAAATAGTGAATGTACAGAAAGAGAGACTAAAAAAGCAATCCCATTTACCATTGCACCAAAAAAATTAAGATACCTAGGAATAAACTTAACTAAGGAAGTAAAATCCCTCCTTAGTTAAGTTTAACTAAGGAAAAACTACAGGACGCTGAAAAAAGAGATAGAGGAAGACGTAAACAGATGGAAGAACATACCATGTTCATGGATTGGTAGAATCAACATCATTAAAATGTCCATACTACCCAAAGCAATCTATAGATTCAATGCACTCCCCATTAAAATACCAATGGCATATTTCACAGACCTAGAAAGAACTCTCCAAAAATTCATCTGGAATAAAAAAAAAAACCCGAATAGCCACAGCAATCCTGAGAAAGAAGAATAAAGTAGGAGGGATCTCAATACCAGATTTCAAGCTGTATTACTAAGCCACTATTCTCAAAACAGCATGGTACTGGCACAAGAACAGACATATAGATCAATGGAACAGAATAGAGAATCCAGATATTGACTCATACCACTATGCTCAATTAATATTTGACAAAGGAGGCATGAACATACAATGGAATAAAGACAGTCTCTTCAATAAATGGTGTTGGGAAAATTGGACAGACACATGCAAAAAAATGAAACTAGATCACCAACTTACATCACACACAAAAATAAACTCAAAATGGATACGGGACTTAAACATAAGACGGGAAACCATAAAAATACTACAGGAATCCACAGGCAGCAAAATCTCAGACATATGCCAAAAGAACTTCTTCACTGATACTGCCCCTAGGGCAATGGAAGCTAAAGAGAAAATAAACAAATGGGACTACCTCAAAATAAAAAGCTTTTTTATAGCAAAAGAAACCATCAACAAAACAACAAGAAAGCCCACTGCATGGGAGAACATATTTGCAAATGTTATCACTGATAAAGGTTTAATCTCCAACATCTATAGGCAGCTTATACAACTTAATAAAAGGAAGGTAAATGATCCAATAAAATAATGGGCAACAGACCTAAATAGACACTTTTCAAAAGAAGACAGAAGGAAGGCCAAGAGACACATGAAAACATGCTCAAAGTCACTAATTATCCAAGAGATGCAAATCAAATGACAATGCAGTACCATCTCACACCTGTCAGAATGGCTGTCATCAACAAACGACAAGTGTTGGTGAGGATGCAGAGAAAAAGGAACCCTCGTGCACTGCTGGTGGGAATGCAGACTGGTGCAGCCACTGTGGAGAACAGCATGGAGTTTCCTCAAAAAACTGAAAATGGAACTCCCATTTGACCCAGTAATCCCACTCCTAGGAATATATCCTAAGAAACTAGAAACACCAATCAGGAAGGATATATGCACCCCTATGTTCATAGTGGCACAATTTACAATAGCTAAGATTTGGTAACAGCCTAGGTGCCCATCAGCAGATGACTGGATCAGAAAACTGTGGTACATCTACACAATGGAATACTATGCTGCCATAAAAAGAAGGAATTCTTACCATTTGCAGCAACCTGGAAGGAATTGGAGAACATTATGCTAAGTGAAATAAGCCAGTCAATGAAAGAAAAATACCACATGATCTCACTCATTTATGGATAATAAAGAACATTATAAACTGATGAATGAAAAGATAGATACAGAGACAGTAAAACATCAAACAGACTGTCAAATTGCAGCAGGAAGGTTAGGGAGAGGTGGGGGAGATAAGAGATCAACCGAAGGACTTGTATGCATGCATATAAGCATAACCGATGGACGCAAAACTCTGGGGGGGTGAGGGCATGTACAGGAGTGGGGTGGGCTGGGGGGCAATGGTATGATATGTACACATATAATACCTTAATAAAAAAATGAAAAAATTTAAAATAAGACAGTATGTGTGGAATATATAGGTAGTGACCATACATGGTTAACACCAATAAATGTTAACTCTCACTAAAAAAAATAATAATAAAATAAAAAAATTAAAACACAAGGTAAGAAATATTAATTTGGAATTATGGGGGAAGCCAGGGAAAGCTTAACTGTAGTAGTCAAGTTCTTCCACTGAATCTCCATTCCCAGCTGCTTTTATTTACTAGAATACACAATTGCCTTTTAGGAATGCAAACAGACATATCAATGTTTAGTAAACAATAAGATTATCATGTTGTGGACAGTTTGCTTTAGGCCATTGAGTCAGCAGCAGGTAATAAAATGCAAATATTCACCCTGTGAATATCAAAGGAGCCCAGGTCAGCCTTCTGAGGGACTTGTAGCATTTATATTAATTACTGTTGATCTTGGTTTCCAGTATTTCCCTCTTCTTTAGATTCTTAATAGATGTTGCTATGCCGCTTGCATAGTTTCAATTCTTTTAAGATTTTTATTCCGCATCTGCAGACTAAAATTAAACAAATAAGAACAAGAATGAGGCAGGTAATAGTGGTTATGCTAAAAGGCAAAAGTAAAGGAGCAAATTCTTTCTTTAAATTGCTGCCAGGCATCTAAGGAATTAGTTTGTAAGTTTGCCTGTGATAATTATACAATATGCTGCTGTAATTCCAAAATATCAAGGGTGGTGTTATTTTTACTTTGAGTACCAAGAAGGTGATTTTTCATTTAATTTATCATTTTAAACTATATCATTTTACTGGTGCAATTGCAGCAGCTGATTTTCATTGATTATTACTATATGCAGACCCATAGGCGCTTCAATCCACAAAAGAAAAAACTGTTCTTAAGTTTGCTGCTAGTGGATGCCATTCATAAGACTTTTTACATAATGGCTTACTGGGGGGAGGTCTTAGTAATGTTAAATTCTCTTTGCCTCTCCCAGAAGCAAGCAGTGGTATTAATTGTATTTAGGTTTTCACTTCCACCTCCTTTGGTGTGATGCTAGCCAGCTTTAATTCTACACACAAAGGAGCAATAGTTTGATTCTTGTGTCATATAAAAAAGGGAAGATGGGTGGGGACATCCGTGTAATTATACTTTACCCATATATTTACTATACTAGGCGGGGAATCAGTCCACATAAGGGATTTTACCCAGGGAGGACTTCTCCATTAGCCCTTGGTGAAGCTACCGCACAGCTGGTTACTGCCAGCATGGCAAGAAAGACATTTTCAGGTGTTCTTGGGGTTTTGGTTCTCTTCACAAATTCGTTCAGCTTTCTGGACCATCTTCTTTTTTTTTTTTTTTTTTAATGTATTTTATTGATTTTTTACAGAGAGGAAGAGAGAGGGATAGAGAGTTAGAAACATCGATGAGAGAGAAACATCGATCAGCTGCCTCTTGCACATCCCCTACTGAGGATGTGCCCACAACCAAGGTACATGCCCTTGACCGGAATCGAACCTGGGACCCTTGAGTCCGCAGGCCGACGCTCCATCCACTGAGCCAAACCGGTTTTGGCTGGACCGTCTTCTTTATCACTCCCCAGGTCATCTCTGGGCTGTTCATCATCCACCGTGTTCTTCTTCCACTCCTTATATTCAGGGTGTTTCCTGGGGCTGCTGTTTGTGGCTGGGGTAGCCGTATAGCTGCATGGTGTGGCTCCAGGCGCAAGGTCCTCATTAATCTGGCTAGTCCCTCTCTCGAATCCATGTTGCAGTTTAATATTTCTAGCAGGAATCCACACAGGTTTGGAGAAATTTTCTGGAAATATACAAGCATACCCTCGGCCAAAGGTTAATAATGGATCAGGTCCCTTCCATAAATCAAATTCAGGATCTTTCCATTTAACTAAACCATTTTCCTTTGTTTTATTCTGACACCAGTGTAACTCCATTGGTGTCTTGTCATCAGCATCACAAGTGAAAAAATTTAAAGTAATTAAGGTTTGGTGCAGCCTACCCACAGGTGATTTGTCCATCATAATCCCCCCTTTTTGTTTTTCAAGTTGGGATTTTAGCCGCTGATGCTGTCATTCAATAATGGTCTGTCCTTGGGAATTATATGGTATTCCTGTAATGTGCTGAATTTTCCACTTTTTACAAAATTGATGGAAATGACAGCTTGTGTAAGCAAGCCCATTATCAGTTTTAATCATTTTTGGAATTCCCATGATGGCAAAAGCAGCTAGGCAATGATTAATAACCTGTTTTGCCATTTCCCCTGTAGATGCAGTAGCCAATAGGACTTTTGAAAAGGTGTCTACAGAGAGAGACATGCAATACCCCCAGGTGTCCAAAGGAAGTATAATGTGTCACAACCATTTGCCAGATATGGTCCCTTAGCAAACCTCTAGGGTTGACTCCTGTGTTAGGCCCTTGAGGTAGATGTAACATGCAAGTGGGACATTCTCTGATAATCTGTTTTGCCTGCTGTCAAGAGATTGAGAATTGTCTAGACAACATTTTGGCAGGCTGATGTAAAATCTGATGAGATTCTGAGGTCTGTTTTAATAAAGCAACCAATTGATCAACATGTGCATTTCCTTTTGCCGATGGGCCAGGTAATAAACTGTGAGCTCTTATGTGAGTAATATAGAAAGGATATTGTCTTTGTTGCACAATCTGCTGAACGTGTTTAAATAGTAAAAATAAACTTTGGTCACTGAGCCATTTTAAATGAGCAGTTTCAATTCTATTTAATAAACCTGCAGTGTAAGAAGAGTCAGAGATAATATTAAGAGGCTCTTGCAAATCCAGTAATGCAGCCTTAATAGCTTCCAACTCAATTCTTTGTACAAAAGTATGACTAGTTTGGATGACTCGGTCTAAATTCACTGTATGATAAGCAACTTTGCCATTTGATGATCCATCAGTAAAAACAGTTAAGGCTTCAGGAATAGGTTCCTGACTAGTATTTTTTGTTATAATAATAGGAATATAATATAAAAATTTTAATAATTTCTCTTTTAGTATGTGACAACTAAGTTCCCCTGAATATCCACTCAGTCCAATTTGCCAACTTAAATCAGTCTGAAATAACATTTCTAATTGCTTCCCAGTAAGGGGAAGGTAAATACATTGGGGTTCTTGTCCTCTAAGCTGTCTGCAGCACTTTGTAAGTTGAAATATCAACTGAGCCAAAAGTTCTATATATGTAACTGCAGTTTTAGAGGATTGATGTCCTAGGTGGACCCATTCAATAATAGCAAGAGAGTTTTTATTTTGGAAGATGACTCCAGTGGGACTATTTGCAGTAGGATTAATCTGTCCCAATAAAGGCAATTCAGGCAGTACTCGTGCCACTTGGGCTAAGGAGATTGCCTGCTCAATTCTTAGTAACTCCTTCTTAACTTCATCTGTCAGTACTCGGGGTGAGGAAAGATTAGAGTCACCTCTAAGTATATTAAATAAATTTGTCATTTCTCCTGTAGAGATTTTTAGATAAGGTCTTAACCAATTAATTTCCCCTAATAATTTTTGAAAGTCATTTAAGGTTTTAAGGCAGTCTTTCCTTATTTCTACCTTCTGAGGCCTAATATATTGATTTTAATTATGGTACCTAGATATTTAAAAGGCATTTCTTTCTGTACCTTTTCTGGAGCAATTTTTAAGCCCCATTTAGGAAGTTCCTTTTCTAATTGAGAAAACATTGCTAAAGTCTGTTCTTCCCGTGGACTCGCTAGGAGCAAGACAATATAACACTGGGAATATTTGTCCCTTAAAGGCTGAATAGCTTGAGCTGCATATTTTTGACATAAAGTAGGGCTATTGGCCATTCCTTGAGGCAAAACTTTCCATTGATATATTTTCATAGGCTCTATATTATTAATAGATGTCACTGAAAAGGCAAATCTTTGTTTATCTTGTGATGCCAAGGGAATGGTGAAGAAACAATCCTTAAGATCTACTACTATAAGAGACCAATCTAGAGGGGTTTGTGAAGGTGCTGGGAGTCCAGGCTGTAAAGCTCCCATGGTATGCATAGTAACGTTAACGGTTCTAAGATCATGTAACAATCGCCATTTTCCTGCCGACTTCTTAGGTATTGTAAATATAAGAGTATTCCAAGGACTATTGGAAGGTTCTATATGACCAGCCTCTACTTGTTCCTGTATTAATTCATGAATATGATTTAATTTCTCCTTGGTTAATAGCTACTGATCCACCCTTATAGGCTTATCATTTTTCCATTGTATAGGCTCAGCATGGGGGTGAGGAGATTGAGAAGTGACCACTCCTAAAAAGGCTGATATTATAATCCTTGTTTTCCTGTGTTTCCTTTGGCCTAAATGGGTTCTTTAATCTCCTGATTATCTTTTCCTAAACCTGACCAGCTTGATATCCCATCTGAGTCCCTTGCCAGTAATAATACAAGCTTGTAAACCTTCTAAAAGGTCTCGGCCCCATAAGTTGACTGCAATTCCAGAGACTATATAGGGCTGAAACCATCCTGTTTGTCCTTCCTCATCTTGCCACTTGAACACTGCAGTGCTGCGTTGTGTGTTATCAGGAATTCCAACACCCGTGATAGAGCCCATAGCTTCTACCATGGACCAACTTGGAGGCCAGAATTCTTGATTGATGACACTAATACCTGCTCCAGTGTCTACTAATCCTTTAAACAGTTTTCCCTCTATTCTTAGATTAATCATAGAACAGGTCTTGCTAATTTCCTGTATCCAATATATATCTGAGCTTCCAAATCCTTGTGTCCCTCTCTTCCTATTTATAACTTCACCTTGCTGAATATAAGGTAAAAGCAGGAGCTGAGCAATTCTTTGTCCTGGAATAATTTGCATAATATGTTTTCATTCTAAAATTACTTTTATTTCTCCCTTATATTCTAAATCTATGACTTCAAGAAAAACAGTTAGTCCTCTTAGCGTATTTTCACTCTTTCCTATGACTAAACCTGATATTCCTGGTGGCACAGGTCCCCAAATTCCTGTAGGAACAACTTGTCTAGCCATATTGGGGATCAGGGTGATTGTTTTTGTGCTATTAAGATCAAAGCCAGCATTTCTTTCTGGCGTGACTTGAAGGAGGGACTCTAATGTAGTCCTGGCGGGGTGGAACTTCCCCTTATTTAATAACGGGGCTGGGAGGAGCCCCTCCAGCCATTTCCCTGCAGCTAGCCATTTCCTATATCTTGATTTAATGGCTGGCCATTTCTACGAAATTTAGATTTACACTGATTGGCCCAATGATTCCCCTTCTTACATCTTGGACATAGACCTGAATTACCTGAGTTGGGAGGCGGAATGTTTATGCCTTCTCCCTGAGCATCACCTTGTGTCCCTTTTTGGTTGCTTACATTCCTTTTTAAAATGTCCTTGTTGTCCACAACTAAAACATGATTTGTTTCTTGTTGTAATTACGGCAGCTAGTAAGCTTGCCTGACCCCACATTCTGACACGCTCGAATCATTTCTGTAATGGTACTGTTTTTTCTTAGAGGAAGAGCTTGGAGAAAGAGCTTACGTGCAAATTAAAACACAAGACAAGAAATAATAATTTTGAAATTATGGGAGGAAGCTGTTAACGAAAAAAACCATTGAAACCTGTAAAGAATTTTAGGGAGTTTATTTGAGCCAAACTGTCAACATATGCTGGGAAGCACAACCTCAATGAATTGAGATAATGCTCCGAAGAATGGCGGGTTACATCTGTATTTATACATTGCCATCAAAGGAGGGACATAGGTGGGCTACATGAAATTCATTGGTGACGGATTAAGGAGGTGGGATAAAGTCAAATGGTGGGAAACCCCTGGGATTGGATAAAAAGTAAAATGATGGACACATACTTAGGTGGGTACAGGAACAATTAACATGATAATGAAGGAATTTGAGGCATCTGTCCTGGCGCTCACCACATTTGGTTGTGCCCCAGGGGCTCCAGAAAAAGAAGGAAGTTACAAGTTACCCAGACATCTCACAGATATGTTATCTTAGAGGCAAAAAGGCAAATGGGCTCAGGAAAGATCTAAGTTGATCGTTGTCAGGGAAAATATCGGCCTAGGACATGACTGCCCACTATAACCTGTTTGTAGTTAAATATTTAATTTTCAGACCATCTTTTGTGGTTATTTTAGGTCTCTGAGTTTTCAAGACTGCCACACAGGCCTCCCCTGAGCTTGTCAGATTAGCAGGTGGCTTCTTTCGTTCACAAAGCCATGGAAAGGTTAACTGTAGTAGTTAAGTTCCACTGAATCTCCATTCCCAGCTGCTCTTATTTACTAGAATACACAATTGCCTTTTAGGAATGCAAACAGACATATCAATGGTAATGTTTAGTAAACAATAAGATTATCATGTTGTGGACAGTTTGCTTTAGGCCATTGAGTCAGCAGTAGGTAATAAAATGCAAATATTCACCCTGTGAATATCAAAGGAGCCCAGGTCAGCCTTCTGAGGGACTTCTCGCATTTAATTGGTTTCCAGCAATTTCCTTCCTACTACTTACTCTGGGCTTTTCTTCTTTTCTTCCTAGTTCTTTAAGTTGTGGGGTTAGGTAGTTTATTGTTGATTTTTCTTGTTGTTTTGAGGTAGGCCTGTAATGCTATTAACTTCCCTCTCAGACTGCTTTTGCAGTGTCCCAGAGATTTGGGGTTGTTGTGTGTTCATTTTCATTTGTTTCCAGGAGGTTTTTTGTTTTTTATTTTCTTGATCTCATTTTACCCATTCCTCTCTCTCTCTCTCTCTCTCTCTCTCTCTCTCTCTCTCTCTCGATAATATGCTAAGTGTTCTTCCCTCTGTCCAGGTAACAATGTCATGTAGCAATGCCCAGCTTCCTCGCCCTAACTACTAGCTGCCTTGAAGTTTCTTCAACCCAGGAACATGACTTGCTTTACAGCCAGGTGCAAACACTTTACACTGTAACCAAATGTCTGTGAAGCATTTTCCCGTGCCTCATCTCATTTGATCCTCACGGAAGTCCTGGAATAGGTAGGTAGGAGACTCAGTGAAATCCTATTTTCTTTTCATTAGCCAGAAAACAAAGATTTAGAAAGTTTAGAAACTTGATCCAACTGAAAAGAAGTAAGAAATGATGGTCCTTGAAAATGACTTCACGTTTTCTCACTGAGCAGAATAGAGTCAAACACTGCTGCAGTTAAATATTTTACCCTTTGTTTTCCCTGTGTGATCTACAATAATAATCTGCTTCGTGTTGATATTTACTACTGTGTTGCTGACAATTACCTGAAAGACAAGTTGGGGTGCTTCACTTGGCTGGAAGAAGTTTAGCTAAATCAGAAAGCAGCTCTAATTAAGCAAGTTTGTTCTATCTACACTAATAAAAGAGAAAGATGCAAATTGACTGTACCTTCGCAATGCCCACCAGCCAATCAGGATTGAGTGTGCAAATTAACCCAACAAAGATGGCGGGTTAATTTGCACATGCAAGCGCCGAGCAGCCAGAGGTGTTCTGCACCACCCCAGCTGCTCCGGGCCTCTGGGCAGTGTGGGAAGGCAGAAAGGCAGCGCCAGGCTGGAGCAAAGGCAGAAAGGCAGCTCCAGGCCGGAGCTAAGGCAGTGCCAGCAGCCAGGGGAAAGAAGGCCCATTCTTGCACAAATCTTCATGCATTGGGCCTCTAGTATATATATAAAAGTCTAAGTTGACTCATGCATGCATGATACTTATAAAGCTCTCACTGGCGCCAATGGCACACATGTCTTTTGATCTGTCATTGTCAATCATGAATTTGGTCAACACTTCTATTATAAAGAAAGGGCGAATAGCGATATTAAAATATTTCTTCTAATTAATTTCCTTTCAATGTGCATGAATTCGTGCACCAGGCCACTAATTGTTTAATAACATGCTATTTAGCCCCCATGTGTTTGTAAGTTTTGGGGCATTTTTACTGTAGTTGATTTCTAATTTCATTCTACTGTGATCTGAGAAGATGCTTGATATGATTTAAAACTTCTTGAACTTGTAGAGATTTGTTTTGTGTTCTCACATGTGGTCTATCTTTCTGAATGATCCATGTTCACTTGAGAAGAATTTATATTCTGCAGCTTTGGAGTGAAATGTTCTATAAATCTCAGTTAAATCCATCTGATCCAGTGTGTCCTTTAGAGTCACTGTTTCATTGTTAATGTTTTGCCTGGAAGATCTATCCAATGAAATCAGTGGGGTGTTAGATTCCCCTACTGTGACAGTATTATTGTTGATCTCTCCCTTAAAGTCCTCAAGAAATGTTTTTTATATACTTATGTGCTCCTATGTTGGGTGCACATATGTTTACCAGGGTTATATCCTCTTGTTGGATCAATCCCTTTAGTATTATGCAGTGACTTTTGTTGTCACTTGTGATGGCCTTCATTTTGAAGTCTATTTTGTTGAATATGAATATTGCTACTCCAGCTTTTTTTTCCCAAATGGAAAATTTTTTTTCATCCCTTCACTCTTATCCTGTGTGTGTCTTTTGTTCTGAGGTGGGTCTTTTATAGACAGCTTATAGTTGGGTCACATTTTTGTCTTTTGATTGAAGCATTGAATCCATTTACATTTAACCAGTTAACTGTAAATGGAAACCATTCCCACAAGCTACGATACTTTGAATTTAATTTAAAAAATCAATTTGCAATGGCTAGTATAAAAATAAATATATTACTCACAAATCGGGTGTTCTTGAATATTTTCAGTTGAAAATTTTCATGAAAAATAATTCTTAAAGCTTCTGTAGATGGTTATGGTGTACAAAAGGTTAAGGTTTTATTGATAGGTACTTATTTATTGCCATTTTAATTCTGTATGCCTCGGATTCTCTCTCTATTTCTTCTTCTCATTACAGCAGTCCCTTTAGCATTTCTTGTAATTCTGGTTTAGTGGTGATGTACTCCTTTAGCCATTTTTTTTGTTTTGTTTTGTCTGGAAAGCTCTTTATTTGACTATTTTGAATGATAGCTTTACTGGATATAGTAAACTTCATTTCATATCCTTACTTTCCATTACCTTGAGTACTTCTTGTCATTCCCTTCTGGCCTGTAGAGTTTCTGATGAGTAATCAGGTGTCAGTTTTATGGAAGCTCCTTTGTAGGTAACAGTTTGCTTTTCTATTGCTGCCTTTTTCTCTTTTTGTCTTTAATTTTTGGCATTTTAATTATGATGTGTCTGGGTGTGGACCTGTTTTGAGTTCTTCTTGCTTGGGGTTCTCTGTGCCTCCTGAACTTGTGTGACTTTTATCTTTACCAGGTTAGGTAAATTTTCTGCCATTACGGCTTCAATCATGATGTCTATCTCTTTCTCCCTTTCTGCTTCTTCTGGCACACCTGCTATTAGAATATTGTTACATTTCACATTGTCTCACAGCACTCTTAAGCTGTCCTGTTTTTAATTGATTTTTTCTTTTTGATTCTCTGATTGAATGATTTTTTAAAAATTAATCTTTATTTTTGAGATTATTACAGATGTCCCTCTTCCCCCACACCCTCCACAGCTCTCCTCCACCTGGTTCCCACTTCACCCCAGGCCCTCACCACCCCATCGTCTGTGTCCATAGGTAAGGCATACATGCATATAAGATCTTTGTCTAATCTCTTCTAGCACCCCCCACACACCCTTGCTCTGAGAATTGTCAGTCTATTCCATTTCCATGCCCCTGATTCTATTCAATTCACCAGTTTATTATGTTCATCAGATTTTTTATTCACTTGATTTTTAGATTCACTTGTTGATAGATATGTATTTGTTGTCACTTCGTTGTTCATATTTTTTACCTTTTTACCTTTTTCTTCTCCCTCCTCTTCTTAAAGAATACCCTTTAGCATTTCATATAATACTGGTTTGGTGGTGATGAACTATTTTAGCTTTTTCTTGTCTGTGAAGCTCTTTATCTGACCTTCAATTCTAAATGATAGCTTTGCTGTGTAAAGTAATCTTGGTTGTAGGTTCTTGCTATTCATCACTTTGAATATTTCTTGCCACTCCCTTCTGGCCTGCATAGTTTCTGTTGAGAAATCAGCTGACAGTCGTATGGGCACTTCCTTGTAGGTGACTAATTGCTTTTCTCTTGCTGCTTTTAAGATTCTCTCTTTGTCTTTTGCTCTTGGCATTTTAATTATGATGTGTCTTGGTGTGGTCCTCTTTGGATTCCTCTTGTTTGGGGTTCTTGGTGCCTCCTGGTCTTGTGAATCTATTTTTTCACCAAGTTGGGAAAGTTTTCTGTCATTATTTCTTCAAACAGGTTTTCAGTATCTTGCTCTCTCTCTCTTCATCTGGCACCCCCATAATTCGGATGTTGTTACTCTTGAAGTTGTCCCAGAGGCTCCTTACACTATCTTTATATTTTTGGATTCTTTTTTCTTTTTCCTCTTCTGGTTAGGTGTTTTTTTGCTTCCTCGTTTTTCAAATCATTGACTTGATTCTCAGGATCCTCTAGTCTACTGTTGAGCCCCTGTATATTATTCTTTATTTCAGTCAGTTATATGCTTAATTTCTGATGGGTCCTTTTCCTCTTTTTTTTTTTTTTTTTTTTGCATTCTCAAAGGATCCTTGGAAGTCTCACTAAGTTTCTCAGAGGTTTCTAGAAGGTTCTTGAGTAACCTTATAACTGTGATTTTGAACTCTATCCAGTAGTTTGCTTTCTTCCATTTCTTTCATTTGTGATATGTTTCTTTGTCTCCGCAGTTTGGCTTCCCTGTGTTTGTTTCTGTATATTGGGTAGCTGTTAAGTCTTCTTGAGTTGATAGAGTGGCCTTGTGTAGTAGGTATCCTATAGGACCAGTGGCTCAGCCTCCCCAATCACCTGAGGTGGACAGTCTTGGTGCACCCCTTTGTGGGCTGTGTGCACAGTTTTGTTGTAATTAAACCTTGATTGCTGTTGGTATCACTGGGAGGAATTGACTTCCAGGCCAATTGGCTGTGATAACCAGCTGTGTCTACACTGGAAGATCTGTTGCACAGGAGACACCCTTATGGGGCAGGACTTGCTTCAGTGGGGCTTTGGTGCTCACTGAGTCTGCCCCTTGAGTGTGTCTCTTATGGATGTGAAGAGTTGTAATCTGGTATGGTCTCACACTGATCACTGGGTACATTGGCTCTTGGGTCTCCAGGGAGGTGCAAAGTCAGCCACTGCCTGGGGCCATCCAGCAGGAGCTACAGAGATATCTGTAGATTCCTCCTCTTTGTATCGGGTTTAGAAGTGCCCAGTCGAGGTCCAGCTGTGAAGCAGGGCCTTTTATTGATAGGTTTTGGGCTCCCTGACCCAGCTGCAGCTTGTTTGACAGAGTTTTAGCCTTAGAAAGGACAGACCATTCGTATGCAAAAGCCACTGCACACAGCTTGGATGGGGTTATAAATTGGGTGGGACGGAGTCTCAGGGAATCACTAGGGTGGAATAAACAGAAATGGCTGCCAGTCAGCCGTGCACCTGGGAGGTCCAAGCACGGGAACAATGACCACTATGGGCACCTCAGTCTGAAAGAAAGCCATCCCCAAGTTCCTGCCCTGATGCCAGACAGTCCAGTTTCTCCCCGTATGTGCCTGGGTCCCCCAGAGCCTCACCTGGCACTGGAGCTCAGAGAAAGTGGGAGCTTGTAAATTCAGTTCATGATGCTGGCCTTTTAAAAGGAGCAGCTGAATCTCCAGCAGCCTGTGTGTCACTCAGCCTAGTCTGCACTGGCTCTTATAGTCCGTATTTCTTACTGTCCATAGGGACTTCTTTCCCCAGCTCTGAAACCCTGGGCTGAGGGGCTGGTGTGGGGCTGAGACCCCTCACTCCTCCAGGCAGCCTTCACAGAGGCAATCTCCCTCCCAATTAAAAAAGCTGCACACCCTGGTGCTGAACCAGCCCATTCTGTGCCTCTACACCTCCTACCAGTCTCATTGTGCTTTCTTCATTACCTCTCTGGTTATAGTACTTCTACTCATTCAGCTATCCTATGGTTCTAGATAATAGTTGTTCTGTAATTTAGTTGTAAATTTGATGTCGTTGTAGGAGGCAGCAAGTACAGGCATTTACCTATGCCGCCATCTTGGTTCTCCCGAGTGATTTATTTAATCCTGTCTTCTAATTCACTGATTTGATCCTCAGCTTCCCTTAATCTGCTGTGTATTCCTTCCAATGTGTTCTTTATTTGTGCTACATCATTCTCTATTTGTGTTCTCATCGTTAGTATATCTTTTCTCATGCTATTGAACATCTTTACCCTCATTATTCTGAACTCTATATCAGGTAAATTTCTTATCTCCATTTCATTTATCTCTTCTGGAGAATTCTCCTGTTCTTTCTATTGGGGGTTATTTCTTTGTCTCCTCATTTTGGCTAACTGTTTGGGTTTGTGACTATGTATTAGGTAGATCTACTACACATCTCAATATCTAGTGCAGGACATTATCAAATACAGCTTCTGTTTAATTAGATCAGGCAAAGACTCAAAGCCTCTAAAGACTCCTCTGCCTATAGACTGATAGGATTCTGTCTTGAATTACCCTCAGGCAATTGTCCACAGGTATGGCGAGAGTTTTTTTTTTTTTTTTTTTTCAACAGGTCTGGGCAATTGCTTCTGCCGGGAGGCTAATTGTTATTCTCAGTCTCTTATTGGATCTCAGAAACTCCTCACCTTGGGGCAAGGTATTTTCCAATAGGAAGGGTCAACTGTCCTCCCCACAGGCAAAGCTACCTGCATATAAAATGTCTGCATGAGAAAGATGACCTCCACAGCATGAGGTAATGACAAGCACAGGAAACCCTGGTGTCTGCCTTTTGAGCTCTAACCCCAGAGCCCCTGATCCTGGCTTCTGCTCACACAGCTCCAGTCCACTCTTCCCTCCTTCTGCTGGAGCACAAGGTGAATGGCTCCATAGGGAATTTTGTGCATTGCCCTCTAAGAGGGTGCCTGAATTTCCAGCCATCTCTCCCTGGCAGAAGCAACCCTGCTGCTTTTCACAGTCAGATGTTGTGTGGGTACTCTTTTCAGCACTGGTGCTCTCTGGTAGGGGGCATGGCTTGGGGATTAGACCCAAGAGTTCTCAGTAGCAACCCCCCACAGTTGATATATCTCTCCCAAACTTCAGTTGCTGTCTATGGGAGCCTGCCAACCCTTTCTCTCATCCATCCCTCCTACCAGTCTCTATGCAGTCTCCACTTTCTGTTCTCTCCAGCAAGTCTTTTGTTGTTTATTCAGGAAGTTTTTCTGTATTTTAGTTGTAATCCCAGTTTGGTCCTGAGAGTGTGTCCATGCAGCATGCACTTACTCCTGTATAACCAAAACTAAATTGGAGTTACTTATGTGGGTGACAAAATGGAGTTGGCCAAGATAAGCACATTAAAGAAAGCTGAAACTTAGCCATGCCTAATGTAAGTTTCAGGATTTATACCTCTTCTCAAAAATCAGGACAAGATGCCAGCTAAGCCCCACACACCAAGTCTGTTCACGCCAATTTTGGACTTTCTGTTCTTTGGACTCAGCTACCTTTATACAAATAAAGAAGAAGACTATTAGGCAAACAATAAGTGGAAAAAGCCAAATACCTTTTGCATTTATCCTTTAGTTTATTAGAAACTTGAAAGTCATTGTTCCTTAGTCTTGAGATTACAGGCTTGTAGGTATAAACTTGTAATAAACTTTCTGCTTTGTTTTATTCAATGTGAAGAGTTTAGTTTTTGAAAAACTTGGATTTGGGAATGGATTCTTAAGTATGACAAAAAAGCATGAGCCACAGGAGAAAAAAATAGATGAATTAGAACATCAAAAATTTTAAAGTTTGTGCATCAAAAGGAATTAGCAAGAAAATGAAAAGACAACCTACAGAATGGGGGGGGGATATATTTGCAAGTGATATATCTAATAAGGATCTAACATTCATATATCTAAAGAAGTCATAACTTAACAAAAGTACAAACAACCCCATTAAAGAATGGGCAACAGACTTGAGTAGATTCTTCTCCAAAGAAGATATACAAATGCCAACAAGGACATGAAAAGATGTGCAACATTAAGGAAATTCAAATCAAAATCACAATGAAATATTTTATACCTACTAGGATGGCTAGAAAAATAATAATTTTAAGAGCAAGTGTTGGGGAGAATGTGAAGAAATTGGAACTGCAGTACAATTCTATTAGCATATAAAATGTCTCAATCACTGTGGAGTTTATTGATTCTTCAGATATTTAAGCAATTCCACCCTTAGGTACGTATTAACCAGCTTTCTCTTCTTCACTAAACTTTAGCCATGATTCTCTAAGCCAGCATCCACCTTGTGGGACCTGCATCAACCAGTAGAAGCAAGAACTGCTATCTTGATATCTGTTCACTCTCAACATCTGATCAAATTCTTCATCCCCTTCCCACCCCATTTTTGGAATCTGAAAAGCCTGATCTGTTTTGAGTCAGCATTCTGTCAAGTATGTTTATCCAGAATGCCCCCTTACCCCTGATATTTCCTTTCAGGAAATTTCCATCCAATGACCCCACCCTGTTCTTTGGTTCTAAATTCCCCACTTGCCCACGGTGTATTTGGAATTGAGTCCAGTTCTATATTGAGGTATCTCTTTCTGTGAGTTCATTATTGGTGTGTAATAGATCCTGAACGAAATAAAGTTTTTACCACTTGAACAACTGGCAGGCTCTAGTTTTATTTCTTTTTTCATTATTTTTTAAAGTATTACATATCGCCTTTTTTCCTGATTGACCCCCAACCCCGGGCCACTCCCACCCCAGAGATAAGTCCCCACTGTCCCAGGATCTGTGTCCATTGGTTATGCTAATATGCATGCAAACAAGTCTTTTGGTTGATCTCTAACCCCCCTCCCCAGCCTTCTCTCTAAGGTTGGACGGTTTGTTCAATGTTACCTTCTCTCAGGATCGATTTTTGTTCATCAGTTAATGTTGATCATTATATCCCATATGAGTGAGATCATCTGAAATTTATCTTTCTAAAACTGGCTTATTTTGCTTAGCAAAATGCTCTCCAGTTCCATCCATGCTGTTGAAACTGGTAAAAGTTCCTCCTTTTTTATAGTAGCGTAGTATTCCATTGTGTAGATGTACCACAGTTTTCTAATCCACTCATCTGCTGATGGGCACTTAGGCTGTTTCCAAATCTTAACTATGGTAAATTGTGCTGCTATGAACATAGGGGTGCATATATCCTTTCTGACTGGTGTTTCTAGTTTCTTGGGGTATATTCCTAGAAGTGGGATTACTGGGTCAAATGGGAGTTAAATTGTTAATTTTTTGAGGAAACTCCATACTGTTCTCCACAGTGGCTGCACCAGTCTGCATTCCCACCAGCAGTGAAGGAGGGTTCTTTTTTCTCCGCATCCTCACCAGCACTTGTCGTTTGTTGATTTGTGATGAAAGCCATTCTGACAGGTGTGAGATGGTATCTCATTGTTGTTTTGATTTGCATCTTTCTGATGATTAGTGACTTTGAGCATGTTTTCATACGTCTCTTAGCTTTCTGAATGTCCTCTTTTGAAAAGTGTCTATTTAGGTCCTTTGGACATTTTTTTTTATTGGATTGTTTATCTTCCTTTTGATAAGTTGTATGAGTTCGCTGTAAATTTTGGAGATTAAACCCTTATTGGAGATAATATTAGCAAATATGTTCTCCCATGCAGTGGGCTTTCTTGTTGTTGTGTTGATGGTTTCTTTTGCTGCGCAGAAGCTTTTTATTTTGATGCAGTCCCATTTGTTTATTTTCTTTTTAGCTTCCATTGCTCTAGGGGCTGTATCGGTAAGATACTGCTATGGCAAATGACAGCAATTTTGCTGCCTGTGGCTTCTTCAAAGATTTTTATGGCTTCCCATGTTACGTTTAAGTCCTTTATCCATTTTGAATTTATTATTGTGTATAGTGTAAGTTGGTGGTCTAGTTTCATGTTTGGTTTTTTGTTTTTTGTTTTTTTGCATGTATCTGTCCAGTTTTCCTAACACCATATATTAAAGAAACTGTCTTGACTCCATTGTATGCTCTTGCCTCCTTTGTCAAATATTAATTGAGCATAATGGCTTGGGTCTATTTCTGGGTTCTCTGTTCTGTTCCATTGGTCTATATGTCTGCTCCTGTGCCAGTACCACACAGTTTTGAGAACCTTGGCTTTGTAATACAGCTTGATATCTGGTATTGTGATTCCTCCAACTTTGTTCTTCTTTCTCAGGATTGCTATGGCTATTCAGGGTCTTATTTTTTATTCCAGATGAATTTTTGGAGAGTTATTTCTAGGTCTGTTAAATATGCCATTGGTATTTTAATGGGAATTGCAATGAATCTATAAATTGCTTTGGTAGTGTGGACATTTTAATGATGTTGATTCTACCAATCCATGAGCACGGTATGTTCTTCCATTTGTTTATGTCCTCCTCTATCTCTTTTTTCAATGTGTTGTAGTTTTCTGAGTACAGGTCTTTTACTTCCTTAGTTAAGTTTATTCCTAGGTATCTTAAATTTTTTGGTGCAATGGTAAACAAGATTGTTTTTTCAGTTTCTCTTTCTCTGAGTTCATAATTAGTGTATAAAAAAAGCCATAGATTTCTGGGTGTTAATTTTGTATCCTGCTACATTGCCAAATTCATTTAATTACATCTAGTAGTTTTCTGATGGAGTCTTTTGGGCTTTCTATGAACAATATCATGTCATCTGCGAATAATGACAGCTTTACTTCTTCTTTTCCAATTTGGATGCCTTTTCTTTCTTCATCTTGTCTGATTACTCTGGCTAGCATTTCCAGTATTACATCAAACAAGAGTAGTGAAAGTGGGCATCCCTGCATTGTTCCTGTTCTTAGGGTAAATGAATTAGTTTTTTGCCCATTGAGTATGATGTTGGCTGTAGGTTTTGTCATATAAGGTTTTTATGTTGAGTATGACCCCTCTATTCCCACTTTGCTGAGAGTTTTTATCAAGAAGGGGTTTTAGATTTTGTCAAATGCTTTTTCTGCATCAATTGATATGTGATTTTTATCTCTCAATTTGTTTATATGATGTATCACATTTATTGATTTGCAGATATTGAACCATCCTTGCATCCCCAAAATAAATCCCACTTGATCATGGTGTATGATCTTTCTAATGTAATGCTGGATTCTTTTTGCTAGAATTTTGTTGAGGATTTTAGCATCTATGTTCTTCAAGGATATTGGCCTGTAGGTCTCTTTCTTTGTGGTGTCTTTATCTGTGTTTTGGAATTAGGGTAATCCTGGCTTCAAAGAAAAAACTTGGAAGTGTCTTCCTCTTGAATTTTTTGGAATAGTCTGAGGAGAATAGGTTTAGTTCTTCTTTGAATGCTTGGTAGAACTTCCTTGTAAAGATGACTGGACCAGGGCTTTGGTTTGCTGGAAGATTTTTGATTATTCCTTCAATTTCTTCAGTAGTTATTGGCTTATTCAGGTTTTTTTAATCTTCCTGATTGAGTTTTGGAAGCTTGTATTTTTCTAAGGATATGGCCATTACATTTAGGTTGTCCAGTTTGTTGGAATAGATTTGTTCATAGGATTTTTTCATAATCTCTTGTATTTCTGTGGGGTCGGTTGTTAATTCACCTCTTTCATTTCTGATTTTGTTTATTTGGGTCCTCTCTCTTTGCTTCTTGGTGAACCTGGCTAGAGGTTCATCAATCTTGTTTATCCTTTCAAAGAACCAGCTCTTTATTTTATTGATCTTTTGATTTGTTGTTGTTGTTGTTTGTCTCTATGTCATTTATTTCCACTCTGATCTTTATTATTTCCTTGCTTCTGCTTACACTGGGCTTTTCTTGTTGCTCTCTTTCTAATTCTTTGAGTTGTAGGGGTAGATAATTTTTTTTTTTTTTTTTTTTTTTTTTTTTTTAGGTAGGCCTGTAGAGCTATGAACTTCCCCTCTCAAGACTGCTTTCTCTGTGTCCCATAGATTTTGGGTTGTTGTGTTTTCATTGTCATTTGTTACCAGGATGCTTTTTATTTCTACTTTGATCTCTTTGGTAACCCAATCACTGTTTAATAGCATGCTATTTAGCCTCCAATTGTTTGATTTTTTTCATTGTTTTTATTGTAGTTCATTTCTAATTTTATGCCATTGTGGTCTGAGAAGATGCTTGATATGATTTCTATCTTCTTGAATTTGAAGAGATTTTGCCTGTATCCCAGTATGTGGCCCACCTTTGAAAATGTCCCATGTGTACTTGAGAAGAATGTATATTCTGTAGCATTCGGGTGAAATGTTCTGAAGATTTTTATTAAGACCATCTGATCTAGTGTGTAATTTAAGATTGCTGTTTGTTTGCTGATTTTTTTGTTTAGATTTTTGTTTATCCAGTGGTGTCAATAGGGTATTAAAATCCCCTACCATGAATGTGTTGCTGTCAATCTCTCCCTTGACATCTTCCACAAGTTTTTTTTATGTATTTGGGTGCTCCCGCATTGGGTGCATATATGTTTACCAGAGTTATATCCTCTTGTTGAATTGTCCCCTTTTGTATTATGAAGTGGCCTTCCTTATCTCCTGTTATGGCCTTCATTTTGAGGTCTTGTCAGATATAAGTATTTCTACCCCAGCTGTTTTTTTCATTTCCATTCACCTGAAAAAATTTTTTCCATCCCTTCACTATCAGTCTGTGTGAGTCCTTTATTCTGGGGTTAGTCTCTTGTCCACAACAGATATATGGGTTCATTTTTTCTTATCCATTCAGTTACCCTATGTCTTTTGATTGGAGCATTTAATCCATTTACTTTTAAGGTTATTATTGATAGGTACTTGTTTGTCACCATTTTTATTCTTTTTGCCTGTGTTCCTTCTACCCTTTCTATTTCTTCTTTTTACAGCAATCCCTTTAGCATTTCTTACATTGCTGGCTTGGTGGTAATAAACTCTCTTAGCACTTTTTTGTTTGTGAAGCTTCCAATTTCACCTTTGATTTTGAATGATAGCCTTGCTGGGTATAGTATTCTTGGAATCAGTCCCTTATTGTGCATCACTATGTATATTTCATTTCCTATGGCCTGATATGTTTCTGTTGAGAAATCCATAGTGTAATGGGAGATCCCTTGTAGGTAACTTTCTGTGTCTCTCTGGGAGCATTTAAGATTCTTACATTGGTGTTTGCCAATTTAATTATGATGTGTCTTGGTATCAGTCTTTTTGGGTTCATCTTGTTTGAGACTCTTTGATCTTCTTGGACTTTTGTGAGGATTTTCTTCCCAATATCAGGGAAATTTTGTCATTATTTCTTCAAACATGTTTTCTATTCCTTGCTCAGTTTCCTCTCCTTCTGTTACCCTATTATGTGGATATTGTTTCGTTTTGTGTTTTCCCAATGCTCCCGTAGGCTCTCCTCCTATTTTTTAAGTTTTCTTTTCCTAGTTGCTGCTTTACTTGGGTTTTTTTCCTACCCTGTCTTCTAGCTCAGTGATGTGGACCACAGCTTCTTTTAGTCTACTGTTGATGTTTCTATTGTGTTCTTTATTGCATCTATGTCATTCTTCATTTCTTCTTGGTTCTTCTTCATTTCCTCTTGATGCTTACACATGTTGTTGAATTTATATTCCATCCTTTTCAGCGTCCTATGACCATTGCTCTGAATTCTTTCTCTTAACAAAATACTTGCCTCCATTTCATTTACTTCCATTTCCAGTGATTCCTCCTTTTCTTTCATATAGAGGCTGTTTTTTGGCTCCCCATTTTCGCTCCTTTCTGGTCATCTGGTTATGTGGCTCACTCTCTGCCACATTGACCAAAAGGTACAAAATACAACTCGAGAAAACACGATAAAGAGGGCACAAAACACAAGTGTTTTCACAACACCAAAAACCCCAAATAAGGGTGACCATGAGAGAAAAGAGTACTAAGGAAGGGAAAAGAGTGCTAAAATGATATTGAGAAAAGGAGAAAAGATAAGAGAGAAAAGAAAAAGAAGAAAAAACAAAGGGGAAAATTTTAAAAAATTAATACTCCACAAAACCAACAACTAAACAAAATAATGCAAACAACAAACTTCCGGAAAAAGAAGAAGGGAGCTGAGTCTGAAGAGGTAGCGCTTATTTCCAGAATGTAAGGTAAAGGAATTGAATGAATGAGGGAATTGCTATGATTCAGTATAGAGGAGATAGAAAGAGAATGATTGTATAAGAAGAAAAGTAAAAAATAATTTAAAAATAATAATATTTGAAAATATATATATTAAAATATATATGTTTAAAGAAAAACCAAGATGGCGGCATAGATAAACACCTAAACTGCTGCCTCGCACAACAATTTCAAAACCACAACTAAAAGACAAAACAGAGACACCATCCAGAACCACAGGAAAGCTGGCTGAATGGAAATTCTACAACTAGAAGGAAAGAGAAAAGCACATTGAGACTCAGAGGAGCTGCAAAAGGTTAAGGTATGGAGACGCGCGCGCATAGAGGACCGGTGGCTGAGTGCGTGCCTGGCTTTCTCAGGAGGGATTGAGACGGAAGCTCCCGACTGCGCTGAACTCCAGTTCCAGGCGAGACTCTGGGAACCCAGACTCATTTGGGGGGAATATGGAATGTCAGGAAAAGAGAAAAGCACACTGAGACTCAGGGGAGCTGCAGAAGGCAGAGGTCCAGAGGCGCATGCGCACAGAGAAGACTGACTGCTGAGTGCGTGGCTGGCTTTTTCAAGCGGGAGGGGGATGGAAGCTCCCGACTGCGCTGAACTCCAGTTCCAGGCGAGACTCTGGGAACCCAGACTCATTCGGGGAGAAACTGGACTGTGTGGCAGCAGGCAAAACTCGAGGGCGGCTTTCTCTCAGAGGTGCTTGCAGCATTTACCGAGGGACACTGAGACCCAGGGGCCTCATAGGGCAGGGCTGACAGGAAGCCAAGGCTGTCTGCTCTGCCCTGAGACTCCACCCCATCCAAGCTGAGCACAGAGGCTTTTGCAATTTTGCAAGTCTTGTCTCATAAGGGTGTCTCCAGCACAGAAGTTCTCCCAGCGTAGACACAGCTGGTCCTCACAGCCAACAGGCCTGGAGGTCAATTCCTCCCAGTCATACCAACAACAATCAAGATTTAACTACAACAAGGCTCTGCACACAGTCCACAAAGGGGTGCACCAGGAGTGTCCACCTCGGGTAACTGGGGAGGCTGAGCCACTGGGCCCTATAGGACACCTAGCACACAAAGCCACTCTACCAACTCAGGGAAGCAGCCAAAATGCAGAGACAAATAAACAGGTCACAAATGAAACAAATGGAGGAAAGCAAATGAGTGGATATAGAGTTCAAAACCACGGTTGTAAGGTTTTTCAAGAATTTCCTAGAAAGGCCAATTAATTTAGCGAGACCCTCGAGGATATGAAAAAGGACCAACTAGAAATTAAACATACACTGACTGAAATAAAAATATTATACAGAGACCTAACAGCACACTAGAGGACCACAAGAATCAAGTCAAAGATTTGAAATACAAAGAAGCAAAAAAACACTCAACCGGAAAAAAAGAAAGAAAAAAAGAATCCAAAAATTTGAAGATACTGTAAGGAGCCTCTGGGACAACCTCAAGCATACCAACATCTGAATTATGGGGGTGACAGAAAAAGAGAGAGAGCAAGATACTGAAAACCTATTTCAAGAAATAATGACTGAAAACTTCCCCCACCTGGTGAAAGAAATAGACTTACAAGTCTAGGAAGCACACAGAACCCCAAACAAAAGGAATCCAAAGAGGACCACACCAAGACACATCATAATTAAAATGCCAAAAGCAAAAGACAAAGAGAGAATATTAAAAGCAGCAAGGTAAAACAGTTAGTTACCTACAAGGGAGCACCCATATGACTGTCAGCTGATTTCTCAACAGAAACTATGCAGGCCAGAAGGGAGTGGCAAGAAGTATTCAAAGTGATGAACAGCAAGAACCTACAACCAAGATTACTCTACCCAGCAAAGCTATCATTCAGAATTGAAGGTCAGATAAAGAGCTTCACAGACAAGAAAAAGCTAAAGGAGTTCATCACCACCAAACCAGTATTATATGAAATGCTGAAAGGTATTCTTTAAGAAGAGGAAGAAGAAGAAAAAGGTAAGATAAAAATTATGAACAACAAATACATATCTATTAACAAGTGAATCTAAAAATCAAGTGAATAAAAAATCTGATGAACAGAATAAACTTGTGAATATAATAGAATCAGGGTCATAGAAAGGGATTGGACTGACAATTCTCGGGGGGAAAGTGGTGTGGGGGGTGCGGGAAGAAACTGGACAAAAAGCATATACCTATGGATGAGGATAGTGGCGGGGGTAAGGGCAGAGGGTGGGGTGGGAACCGGGTGGAGGGGAGCTATGGGGGAAAAAAGAGGAACAATTGTAAAAATCTGAACAATAAAGATTTATTAAATTAAAAAATATATATATGTTTATATAATAATAATCTACACTAAAAAAAGAGAAAGATGCAAATTGACCGTACCTTCGCAATGCCCACCAGCCAATCAGAAGTATGCAAATTAACCCAACAACGATGACAGTTTAATTTGCATATGCAGGCGCCAAGGGGCCGGGATTGGGGCAGGATGCTTGCATTGTCACCATGGTGACGATGCAGGCGTTGCACACTGCCCCAACCGCTCCGGGCCTCTGGGCAGTGTGGGAAGATGGAATGGCGGCTTTGGGCCAGAGGTAAGGTAGAAAGGTGGCTCCAGGCCCGAAGCAAAGGCAGTTCCAACAGCCAGGGGAAGGAAGGCCCATTTTTGCACAAATCTTCGTGCATTGGCCATCTAGTACTAATAATAATAGTAATAAATTTCTTCTTTCTTTAATCTACCTATCTGTACATTCATCTATTTTTGGAAAAGGAGAATAGAGTAGGGAGCAGATAGGCCTGAGTTTGGTGAGTGAAAGTAATTAATGTATTAGTAGAAGAAGAGAACAAGCTAGGAGACGAAACACAAAACCATAAAATAAAAAACAAAAACAAATGAATAATGAATAATCAAACAAACAACAATAAGAAAAAAATTGGCTAGTGAAAAAAAGAGAAAGGGAAGGGTGAATGAACTTGGAGCAGGGGAGAGGAAATTAGATATATGAGCAAGCCAACAGAGACTACTATAAAGCAATGCGTCAATAGAGCAGATAGACAATATCAATTTTTAACAAGGAGTAAAAAGAAAGGAGAGAGAAAAACTAAAGCAGGAATATGAGAAGAGAAACAGGATGAAAAAGTGGATGGTGAGGAAGAAAGGGTTGGCATAAAGGAAAATATGAGAGTAAAATAATGATAAAAAATAAAAATAATAATAAAATAAAAATAGAGTGTAGAACACTAATCTAAAAATAAATAAATAAATAAAAAGTCATCTATATATATAAAAGCCTAAGTGACTGGCTGACCAGCTGACCATCTACTAGCTATGATGCACACCGACCACCAGGGGGCAGATGCTCAATGCAGGAGCTGCCAAGCGACAACAACTTTGCAGAGTGCCCTCTCACACTTTGGGACCCCTCGGGAGATGGTGGACTGCTGGCCTCCGCCCAATCCCTGTAGGCCAGGCCAAGGGACCCCACCAGTGTGCACTGGGTCTCTAGTAATAATAATACAAAATAAAAATAATAATAAAATAAAGAAAATTTTAGTTTCTTAAGTAAAAGATTTTAAAAAAAGTGAAGTAGTGTAGTTCGCTTGCTTCAGCTGAGTATTTAATGTCCCATGGGGGCTGGTTTAAGACCCCTCTCCACTGTTCTGTCTGCCACATCTCAGCTTCCTGCTAGATAGTGCCGTGTTGAAGCTCCCAGCGATCCACCGCTCCTTTGTGTCAGATGCCACTGCCTTGGTTTCAGCCAGCCGGGACCAATCTGACCACTTTGTTTTTTGCCTGCTTTCAGTCATATTTACACAAGCATCTATTTTGACACACCTCTAGGTGGCAGTGTTTCTGTATTACTTTCCTGGACAAAATGGCCCCTCAACCCAGTCCTGGAGGGCTCCCTGAGGGTATTTCAAGTCTTTGTTTCCCTACTGAGCTCAAGGCTGGGTGTGGCTGTGCTGCTAGGAGGGGCCTGGTCTTCAGGAGAAAAATGTCTGTTCAGGATGGGAGGGATCAGACTGTCCCAGACCTGGCTTCCTGATCGCCTCTCCCTATTTTGTTCCCTAGCTTCCACAAAACCACATTCCCCTGCACTGCAGCCTAGGTGAGTGTTTGTAATTGAAAGATTTTGGGTTTAGCAGGTAAAAGCAAGGAAAATATAAAGACAGAGCAACCGCACCACTGTGCATCTCCTCCCCACCACCCCCCGGCCCCCCAGCACTGCACGGCTGGTGAAGAACACCAGGCTGCCTTTCTGCGCATAGCCTCCCATGGCTGTCAGCTTAGATCTAGAGTCCCCCACTACCAGCAGCCCTGTGGACACCCTTCCACAGTCGAGCGCTACAGGTGTCCACAATGTATGCAGACTTGGTGCAGTGCAGTCTCCCTCTGACACTATATTCCCAGCTGTGCATGTTTCTCCCTCCAGCCCAGATCCCCGATCCCACCTCTCTCCAGGCAACCTCTGGTCTTTCTATCCACGATTGTCTCTCCAACTGGGTTTAATTCGCCAATTCTGTGTGGACATTATTCAATTCAGCTGTTTCTCCTATTTGTTCCGTGAGAAGGCACTGGACCTTTCCGCCTATTAGGCTGCCATTTTGTCTCCCTCTAGACAAACTTTTTAGGAGCCCGTAGCCCAGGAGGCTGGAGTCTTGGTGTCCATGGGTTCGCAGCCAGCAGGTGGTCCCTGGGTGATGCGGTTGTAGGGTCCCAGGAGGAATCCGAGGTCTCCCTGGGGGGAGGTGAGGTTTGGTTCCCAGTCACAGCCACCCTCCCCTTTAAGATGGCACATTCTCTGTAGCAGAGCCAGCTGCCCTGGGAGAGATTGCAGTGGTAGTAGAGGTTGCCTGGCTAGGGTAGCCTGGTCCGCCAGTCCTCAACAGTCCTGCAGAATATAACTGTCCCTCACTCACATGTACACACACACCCTACATGTCCATGCACTCCCCTTTTGCTCTCTCACTCACTCACACTCTCTCTCACTGCTGTCCTGTTGGGCACCATCTTCTATCTCCCTCTAGTTTTCTTTAATAGAATATACACAAAAGAATTGACACACTCACACACAAATGTTCATAGCAGCACTATTCACAACAGCTCAAAAGTATAAATAATCCATATGTCCATGAATGGATAGATGAATAAAATTGTGGTATATACATATAGTGGAAATGCATATTAACCATAAAAAAATGAATGAAATACTGATACTTGCTACATGGTTGATGAATCTGTAAAACATTATGCTGAGTGAAACACAAAAAGGTCACATATTTCATTTATGTGAACTATCCAGATTAGGTAAATCCATAGAGTCTGGAAGGAATTGGTATTTGCTGGGGCCTGGAAGAGGAAAGAAAAGAAAATTACTGTTTAATGGGGATGATAAAAATAATTTAGAACTAGATAGAGTTGATAGTTGTGCAACATTGTGAATGTACTAAATGCTACTGAATTGTAAAGTTCAAAATGTTTCATTTTACATTCTGTGGATTTCACTTCAATAACATTTAAAAAAATTTTATAACCCAACAACCAAAGTTATTTAAAGGTGCAGAATTACAGATATTGCAATGTGTGCTTGTTTTTACGTTTCTGAATTTTAAAAACTGTTCTGTGAGGGTTTTTCCCCCCCTCAACATTAAATTCATTGGCACTTGATATACTATCAAAGGCTACATGGCTTGGACTAGGAAATGCAAGAATCATATCATTCCCTTTCCATTGGATGGACTGGGCAACAAAAGCTAGTCCCAAGTTTTTTCACCTTGGAAATTCTACAGGGCACCCTACACCTCAAGTAACAGCCACACCCTACTGTTATAGGACAATGAAAAGCTAACAAAGTTCCAGGACTGTGGATATTTCTCTCTTTCCTGTGTCCAGCATGGCTAGAGAGCGATCCGGTTCCTGAGTAGGGGCTGCTGGGGATTGAGAAAATGAAAGAGACAGACACAGAGATAGAAGGAAAAAGCTGGGGCCAGGTAGGACCACTGTCCTCTGACAGGGACAGGGACCCAGAGCCAATACAGAGTGTTTATTTTATACAGCAAAAACCAGGAAGTTTTACTAAAAGTCAGGACAAAGGAGATTATGTGCATTCTTGGGTGGGCCGGAGTCGTATTCATTCCTGGTGCTTGGCTGGATTTAAATAACAAAACCCATCGCCTGGCACCTGGGCTGAAGGTCAAGCCGACAACACTCCTGCCTCTGGCAAGGCGTGTTTCCAGGAGGTGGCTTTGCCAATGCCACTGGATTCAGCTGACAATAATTAAAGAATGCCCGTGTGCCTTCCCAGGCGCTCTCTACACAGGACAAGTGGTATAGGGAAACTGAGGCAGGAAAATTAAACAAAGCCAAAAAGTTTTGCAGGCTGCTTGTTGCAGGACCTTATCTTAAGGACAAAGTGTTAAAACCTCTCTTCACAGAAGAATGCAGAAGCGAAGGGAAAAGGGAAGGAGAGGAGGAGGAATCTTAATGCAACTAGAGAATACATAATTTTTTTTTAAAATCCTCACTGGAGGATATTTTTTCCATTGATTTTTAGAGAGAGTGGAAGGGACGGAGGGAAGGGGGGAGAGAGAGAGAGAGAGAGAGAGAGAGAGAGAGAGAGAGAGAGAGAGAGAGGGAGAGAGAGAGGGAGAGAGAGAGAGGGAGAGAGAGAGAAAACATCAGTGTGAGAGAGCCACATTGATTGGTTGCCTCCTGAATGCGTCCTGTCCTGGGCCTGGCATCAAACCTGCAACTCAGGCGCATGCCTTTGACCAGGATTGAGCATGGGACCCTTCTGTGCACGGGGCCAACACTCTAACCATTAAGCAACATCAGCCAGGGTGAAATACGGTAATTTAAATCACCCTAAAACCAATTAAGACAGAAGAGAGGAGGGAGGAGTGCAGTCTTCTCATCCCACTGTTTAAACAGAGAAGCCAACACTCTCGAGGTTTAATTGCCAGGTGCTTTAATTGGTAAAGCCATACAAAGAAAAGGGGAGACCTTCCGAGTTCATCTGCATCATGATATCTAACGGGAATTAAAAAACAAACAAACAAACAGGGAATATAGTAAGTAATATTATAATTAGGTGTGGTGCTGGATGGGTGCAGGATTTATTGGGATGATCACATAGTAAATTGTGTAATATCTGGTCACTGGGGTGTACAAAAAATAACAAAGTTTAAATTATTTTTAAAAGCCTTATAGACACAGGGTATATAAGGCAGAAACCCCACCCCACTCGCTCTTCAGAGGGGTTTATAGCCCATCTGCACTGCATAAGACAGATGTATAGATTTTCTTGCCTCGCTTCTTTAATAAATGTGCATGCTTTAATTTTTAAAAGTAAATTCACTTTAAAACAACACAATCAGGGCCTCTCCTTTAAATTCATTTATAGGCGCCTGACAAGAACTGAGGTGGAGACAGCCCTCTCCCTGTCTGACTCACGGGACTGCCAGGTAACACCTCCGCGGTCTGTGAAAGGTGCGCCGCACGGACCGGGAGGCTAGGCCTGCAGGGCTCGGAATCTGGAGGAGCCAGGACAGGGGACCGGGTGCGGGGTGGGGGGGAGGCGGGGCTGTTAACCAACCCCTGGAGGCCACGCCCCCAGGCACCCACGCCCCCAACCGCGCCTGGCCTCCAGCTCCACCTTCTCCTTTCGCTGTCGCCAGCGCCCGCCCCTCAGCAGCCGGACGGAAATGGAGGCGCCGGCGCAGGCCCTGGACCGCGCCACATAGAGGGCGTGCGCAGGTGGCGGCCGGGAGCGAATCCCCTCGCGAGTCCCAGCCGAGCGGTGGTCGGCGCTGGCGCTGGGCCGAGGCCTGCGGGGTAATCGCGCGAGAGCCGGCGGCCGAGGTCAGAGGTGAGCGAGCCGCTTCCGGCGTTACGTTGCTCTCCGGAGGCCGGAAGAGGAAGACGGTGTGCCCGGAGGCTCGGGCCGAGCTGAGCCCCCCGCCGTCCCGGCGGCCACCCCTGTTGACTTTCACGGTGCCGCGAAGCACGCTCTTCATTTTAGTTTGACTTTGGGTTCCAGTTACAGGTATTTTGAAGCGCAGTAGTTTCGCGTAGCGCTTCTTTGCGGGCGGGTTTCTTGGTGTCCATATTGGATAAAGCCTGTTCCTTCTCTTTTGAGTTGCGGCGTATTGCAGGAAAAGCCTAAGTTGTCACAAAAACTCGAGCAGTTGGAGGAAACTCGGGTCCATCATATAAATCGATGGAATCGATTGCGATGTGACAATTGTATTAATTACTGGCTCTCGCCGTGGTTACCGGGAGTTCAGAAACGATCTTGGTAGCCATCCCCCGGAACCACCATATGGGAAGGACTGTATTTCTCTGAATACAATACATGAAATATAAAATGTTTAGCAAGATGTTCCAAGTTAAATTAAGTACAGTACGGTGGTTTAATAACCATGATGTAAACTTACAGCAAAATTAAGAAAAAATTAACGTTAATCTGAGCAGAATCGGGTCTTTATTTTAAATGCTTTGCTTTTAAAAATCTAAAAACAGGTGCTGGATTGACTGGTCTGAAGGTTGTAAGATTTAGTAGAAAGAATCTAAAATTAAAAATTGATAGTGATCTGAATTCCACTAGTGTGACCTTGGGAAAGTCACTGGTTCTGAATGCCTTATTCTGTAAAGACGGTGATGACAATGGTTTTCTCACAGACTTCTAGTATGTATATCCAGTATAAAGTAAGAATGTTTGGTTTGTAAGTGATAGTAATTGGTTTTTGTCTGTAATACTTAAATAATTTAAAGTCACTAAGCCTTCTTCACCCCATTCCCCCAGTTTAGGGACAAGAGAGATAATTTTACACTTGATGTTAGCCAAAAGGCTGAGAAGCTATTAGAGATCTAATTTTAAAGCCATTACATTTGCCTGTATGTATAGTATTTAATCTTTAGATTGACTGGTCAAATTTTTCATCTTGACTTGAATTCGTATTAAATCTCCTATGAACTCTTGAAGAGTAGGATTAATGTCTTAATCATTTTTAATGATTATTCCTAATTTGGGTCGTTTTTTCCACCTCCCCCTCCACCTCCATCTCCTTGCGCCCCCCCCCCCCCCCCCCCCCCCCCCACACACACACACCTTTTAATAAACCTAAACTGGCAAAACCTAAGCTTTGGGTTCACCAAAACAAGCCAGACGAATTTTACATAGAAAATACTATTTTCTGTCATTTGCAGATATGCTTTTAGTTCACCTGTATAGACAGACAGACACGGGTTACAAGGAATTAGGTAAAGAATTCGATTAAAAATAAGCCTTATTTATTTGTCGTCACTTACAGAGTAGACATACACCATCTCTGTTTGAGGCAGAGAGGCTACAGCCGTGGGCTGGCTTTAACTCGGACAGCACCTTTGAATCACTTGGGGAGTTCCAAAAATGTCGATCCCTGGGCCCTACTCCAGACCAGTTAATGAAACTCACTGGAGGGTGATACATGGGTATTCCATTTTTTAAAGCTCCTGAGATTGCTGTGTTTTGCAGTCAGAATGAGAACCCTTGTGTTAGAGAAATGAGATTCTTCAGAAGTGTATCCAGTTTGCTTGAGGGACTGCAGCTGCATCTGGAAAATGTAGCCTAGGGTGTTTGGGGGAATTGTCAGCAGATACGATGAAGTGTATGATTTGTAAAGTGAACTGTAGAGCAATCAAGGCCAGTGGGAAGGAGGTTACTAGTAATCCAGAGGAACCAATGAGACCAGTAACAATGAACTTTTGTTCTTTTCTCTCCTGGATATTAAATATTTTTGAAGAAAGTGAGTAATCATTTTAACTTGCAAACTGTATTTTGCCCTACCTAGTTAAAAGTGTACTTTTCAACAGTGAATGGATAGGTTGTGGTACATGAATTTCATTTTTGCTGATTATTAAAAAGTGTGTTAGAAAAACATACATCTCAAATAATTTTTCTTATTACTTACTAAATTATATCATTTCTCTTATTAGCTTTATGTTAATATGGGGGTTTTGTTTTTGCTTTTACAGTGCTATAAGATTTATCTTAAAGGCATGGTTTTCACCCTACTTCATCAACGCCGTTAAATTTACATTTTGGACCCCTATTTTATACCACAATGGTAAGCTACAGCTCAGTATGTTATTTATGTTTTAGATTATTCTATTTCTTTATCTCCATAAAAATATCTGTATTTTAGATACAGAAATCCTCTTGCAATCTGTTCAAGTTCTCTAACTGGGAAATTACTTAGTAATTACATGCAAAATTTTCTACACAAAATAGGGGGCTCATCTCTCAATTCTCTGTTAAAATTATTATATCCAGGTTATACAGATAGTCTTTATCTTTATAAAACATTAAATAATATGTACTTCTGTTTATGATAGTCCAAATCATTGGCAAGGAGGATGGGTATGATAGTTTTGGGGGCTTCTCATATTTTAAAGTTTCTCTTAATTTAGATTTAAATTTTTTTTTAAACAAATGTAATGTGCTTACTTTGAATAACATTTAAAACATAAGTTTTAGTCTTCTAATGGCACATTTCTGTTCACTGACTTACAGTCACTAAACATACGTAGGGCTGGGCATTTAACTTTTGTAACTAAAAATTAAAGACAAAGGGGGAAAGAACACTTTCTAATGTTTTAAAGAAGTAGCAACATTTGACAGTACGAGAATAAATGAACACTGACCACCATGTTGAATTAGCCTCAGAAAACATTTGTCTCCCTTCTCCTTTGGGATCTTGCCTCTCTACCCCTGCTCTATTAGAGACAAGTAGAGCAGTTGCAGCGAGGTTCACACCTTGCTTTATATTTTGTATTAGCTAATCATTTCTTTCTAAAGTATTTGAAGAAGGTAGTATATAAATGATGCTTGTATTTACGTATGTAGGTATATCTCACTAAATTTTTTGAAGTTTTGATTTCAGAAGTGAAATATTTACTTGAGAAGATTTACTATTTTAAATTGTCTTTGAGTGTATATTTGACTATGTTTATTATAATTCTTTTATATAAACTTTAAGGTTTTATAGCCAAATAATTAAAAGAACCTTATGTATCTGTCAAGTGTATATATCCAGAATTATGTTTTTGTGCTGGAAAATGCTTTATACTCAGGAATGTCATCTTGCCCAGTTTTGTTGGGAATTTGACCCTCATAAGATTTTTAAAATAAATTGCAAAACATTTATTTCAGCTGAATCTTTTGAAAGTATATATTTCACTTATTACACTTTAGGTGTTTGATAATGTGGATTGTTTTTTATTGCAGTCTAAATTAAAAGGCCAGCTATTTTTGTAATCATCTGATTTCTTCATCCTTAGGACTAGGGTGGCAGGATCACTTAAACCTTTCTATGATTTCCAAAGTCTGGCAATATTTATTCCTCCCTTTACCTTTTTGGGTTTTGGTGGATGCTGAGAGGTTTTACTCCATGCATCTTGGTAGATTGAATTGTTGGAGTCTACAAAATAAAAGAGAAAATTTTAGATCCTTGTAAATAAAAAAAAAAAAAGAAAGTTCTGTGCCTCTTAGTCATTAAAAATGACTGTCATTGTGAATGAAAAATACAATAACCCTGCGGTACCCAAACCACAAAACTAGGAATAGAAATCACTGGCGGTATATTTGCTTAATTTTCTTTAAAACCTAGTCCTTTTTATTTTTTTTGTGTCCTTACAAAAGAAACTTTACAGATAGGAAAAATAGAAATTATTTTCTCATTTCTCCCTCTTGCCTTAAAATAAGGGTCTTCAAATAACAGATGAAGGATGGGAACCTACTAGTAGATCTTAAATTGTACATGTACTAATAATACTATATTTTATCAACTCTAAGATGCATTCATTCTCTTTTACATTTTAATATTACTGAATTGAAGATGAATCTACAATCAGTGACATCTTACAATTATAACTGATAGCACATTTTTCTTAATGTTACCTACATTAATGATGTGTGCTTATAGTTGATGTTATCTTAAAGTCGTTGAAACATGATAATTAGCCATTATTTAATTGCATTCTACTAGGCACTGACCTAAAAACTTGTTAAAGAATCTCTGCCTTAATATATTGGGACTTTCTAAGTTGATGATAGGTATCAATATAATAAGCACCCCCAATTTTCAGGATTCTTAGAAGATTAGGAGAGTTTAGTCTTTGCTTTACTTGAATTGCATACTTGATGTCCAATATATTTTACTGAATGGTGCTCTTAGAATGTTGAAGAAGCTAAAGTTTATAAAATGGTAGTAGTTACTATCTCCAGCCCATTACCCTGTATCAGTCTCATGCCCTGGCCAAAGAAAGCTATTTTAGCATTTCTTATCTAATTTGTTGTCATAATCAGGTGCCTAAGACTGCCATATTTTTTTCTTTATAATGTACTAGAGGCCCGGAGCACAAATTCTTGCACAGCAGGGGTCCCTCGGCCTGGCTGGCAATCGGGGCTGATCAGGGCCGCGAGAGTTGGCTGGCTAGGGGAAGAGGCTGCGGGAGGTTGGCCGGCCAGCCCAGTTGGGGCCATTGGGGCCCTGGGAGGTTGGCCGGCTGGGAGGAAGGGCTGCAGGAGGTTAACCAGCTGGCTTCATCAGGGCCAGCTGGCTGGCCAGGGTGAGGGACAATGAGAGTTTGGCTGTGGGAGTGCACTGACCACCAGGGGGCAGCTTCTGCGTTGAGCGTCTGCCCCCTGGTGGTCAGTGCATGTCATAGTGATTGGTCAACCGGTTTGGTTGTTTGGTCGCTTAGGCTTTTACATATATAGATATTGAGCATACAATGGGGGGTGTGGAGGAGAGAAAAGGAAATATATTAGACTTATTTTAGAAAATTAAACAATTACAAATGTTACGTGAATATTAAATTGTTTTTTGTGAAAATAGCTAATATTACCAAATACACTATTTACTTATTTACAGCAGCAAGCTTTAGAACTAGCTTTGGATCGTGCAGAGGTAAGACGTCACTAAGTTATATATTGAAATAGTATTGACATTAATTGACAAAACTCAGTTTTAAGAGATTTTGTTCTGATTGTCAGAGGAATACATTAATATCATTTTAGGGCAAGTATACAAATAATTTTGCTGTAAATATATATAAATACTGGGCAATATTTGAATCAAGTGTTACTTGAAGTTCTCAGTTAATAATGCTATAGAATAAAAATTAAATAGTACTTCAGTTTAACTATTATTTACATGGATAGAATTTCTAAAATCATATTTTCCTATTTTGACAAGTTTTCTGATTGCTCAGTTGAAGGGGGAAATAGCCAAAAAATTAAGTCCTTGCAATTGGATATGCTCTGCATATTCTGAACAACCATAAAATATACTGAGAATGTTTCTGTGTTGTGAAATCACATTTGCTTATAGCAATGAAATATTGTGCTAAATTTTAGTGCAGTTTACATTTCACTTATCTATAACACTAGAGTCCCAGTGCATGAAATTCATGCATGGGGGCGGGGGCAGTCCCTCAGCCTGGCCTGCACCCTCTCCAATCCAGGACCCCTTGGGAGATGTCCAACTGCCTTTCGCAATCTGGGACCACTGGCTCCTAACCTCTTGCCTGCCTGCCTGCCTGCCTGCCTGATCGCCCCTAACCCCACTGCCTGCCTGCCTGATCGCCCCTAACCATCTCTGCCTGCCTGACTACTCCTAACATTCTCTGTCTTGCCCTGCACCTGGGACCCAGGATTCCCTCCTCTGGCTGGTCGCAGGCACCCAGGACCCGGGCTTCCCTCCCTCTGGCTGGCTGCAGGCACCCAGGACCCGGGCCAGCTTCGCCCGGGCCGGCCTCAGCTGCAGGGCACTGTGGGGAAGGCAGCTTGTCCCTCTCCCAGGGCACAGGCGCTGGTGCCTGGGACCAAGGGGTGGGTGGCTTGTCCTTCTCCCGGGCCACAAGCCCAGCCACTGGCACCTAGGACCGTGGGGCATGCGGCTTGTCCCTTTCCTGGGCCACAGCCTGGCTGGTCCCCATTCCTCTCTTACGAACTCATTTGTGCCTGGCTGGTCCCCATTCCTCTCTCATGAGCTCATTTGTGCCTGGCTGGTTCCCATTCCTCTCTTGTGAGCTCATTTGTGCCTGGCTGGTCTCCATTCCTCTCTTACGAACTCATTTGTGCCTGGCTGGTCCCCATTCCTCTCTCATGAGCTCATTTGTGCCTGGCTGGTTCCCATTCCTCTCTTGTGAGCTCATTTGTGCCTGGCTGGTCCCCATTCCTCTCTTGTGAGCTCATTTGTGCCTGGCTGGTCCCCATTCCTCTCTCCCCAGTGTTGTGTGTCTGAGCCGTTACTAACAGAGGGTGTGATGACCATTTGCATACTAGCTCTTTGTTATATAGGATATTTAAAAGTTAAATCGTTTTTCTTATAACGTATAATTTAATAGGACTCAGAGACTTGAGTGACTGAATAGCCTTTTTAGGCTTACATGTGTTTTAAACATACTTAAAACAGAGTTCATTCACTAAGTAAAAGGCAAGCTATTTCATAAACTTTTCTTTTTTAGTATGTCATTGAAAGTGCCCGACAGAGACCTCCTAAAAGGAAATACTTATCTACTGGAAGGTATGAATACTTCATTAATTGATGACTTTAGATTCACTGAAATATGATGAGAGCCACCATTTATTGCATTCTAAATAGGCACTACTAGAGATGTTATATTATAGGTACTTGGCATATATTAAAACTCTTAGTTTATGTTAGCCATGTCCACTTCACCTCTAATCTTGAGGAATTGGGGGGGGGGGAATGAGAAAATTGGATAACATTTATTTTACAATGATTATTATATTCGCATTATTTTTTATATTGTCTTTATTAAATTTTAGAAAATCTGTATTTCAAAAACTTTATGACTTATATATTGAAGAATGTGAAAAAGAGCCTGAGGTTAAGGTAAGTATACATTTTATATATTGTTACAGCTTTTGAAATGTAGAGGGTAAAAAAATGTAGAGGAAGAGGGTAATTTGGAAGAGTTACATTTGAAGCAGATAATTATTTTTTTGTGAATGAGCTAACATCTTTTTCAGCCAAATTCTAGCCAGTTTTACAGCTGACCCAGGGCTCCGGCTACAAGGTAGAGATCACATGCTTAGGTAGGAGATGGGAACAGTGTTTACTGAGTAACAGAATATCCCATTCTCATCATATTTCATTGGTAAATCAGGAGAAGTATACTAATACTAGAGGCCTGGACTGCTGGATCCCAACCGCTCTCCTGCCTGCCTGCCTGATTGCCCCATAAGCACTCCCCGGCCAGGCTGATCGATGCCTAACTGCTCCCCTGCCAGCCTGATTGCCCCTAACTGCCCTCCCCTGCCGGCCTCATCACCCTAACTGCCCTCCCCTGCAGGCCGAGTCCCCCCCAACTGCCCTCCTTGCAGTCCTGGTCGCCCCCAACTGCCCTCCCCTGCTGGCCCGGTCACCCCTAACTGCCCTCCCCTGCCAGTCTGGTCACCCCTAACTGCTATCCCCTGCTTGCCTGGTTCCCCCCAACTGCTTTCCCCTGCAGGCCTGGTCCCCCCCAACTGCCCTCCCCTGCAGGCCTGGTCCCCCCCAACTGCCCTCCCCTGCAGGCCCGGTCGCCCCTAACTGTACTCCCCTGCTGGCCTGGTTCCCCCAACTGTCCTCCCCTGCAGGCCTGGTTTCCCCCAACTGCCCTCCCCCTGCAGGCTTGGTCACCCCCAACTGCCCTCCCCTGCAAGCCTGATGGCCCCCAACTGCCCTCCCTTTCAGGCCTGGTCCCTTCCAACTGCCCTCTCCTGCTGGCCATCTTGTGGCAGCCATCTTGTGTCCGCATGGGAGCGGCCATCTTTGACCACATGGGGGAGGCCATCTTGTGTGTTGGAGTGACGTTCAATTCACATATTACTCTTTTATTAGATAGAATATTGTGTAGGGCAAAAGTAGGTTTACAGTTTCAAGTAAGTGAAACAGTTTATTCTTTTTTAAAACATTTTTTAATATTTTTTTTTATTGATTTCAGAGAGGAAGGGAGAGGGAGAGAGAGATAGAAACATCAATGATGACAGGGAATCATTGATTGGCTGCCTCTTGCACATCCCCCACTGGGGATCGAGCCCTTGACCAGAATCGAACCCGGGACCCTTCAGTCTGCAGGCCAACACTCTATCCACTGAGCCAAACCAGCTAGGGCCAGAGTTCATTCTTACACATTATTACTTACTAACTGTATTATTTTCCATATGAACAATTGTAAATCTATTGCCCTACCCTGTGTATTCTTTTTATATGTATATGTATATATATATATGTATATGTATATATTTTTTATTGATATCAGGAAGGGAGAGGGAGAGAGAGAAACATCAATGATGAGAGAGAATCATTGATCAGCTGCCTCCTGCACCCCCCTTACTGGGGATCAAGCCCTACTGCAGATGTGCCCTTGACTGGAATCGAACCTGGGGCCCTTCAGTCGGTAGGTCGACATTCTGTCCACTGAGCCAAATGGGTTAGGGCACACCCTGTGTATTCTTTGTTTTTTTTCCCTTCTGAGAAAGCATTTGTAGACTGAAGATAGGAGGAAAGTAACCTGTTTTCTTCATGGTGATTTGTACTGGCAAGTTAAAGCTAATATAGGGCATGTAGGAAAATCAGTTGTGGTAATAAAAGGTGAATTTGGTCACAAAATTAGTTCATGGCCAGGTTAAATTAATTTTTTTTATTTAACATAAAAATATGGGCAGTTGAAATGTAATAAAAATTGATTTCCTGATATTTATTGTGCTATTAAGTTGTAAGGATCTTAAAGGGCTCTTTGAGCTTCTGTTATCTGTCCTTAATTTATTTTATTTTATTTTATTTTTTTAAATATATTTTATTGATTTTTCACAGAGAGGAAGGGAGAGGGATAGAGAGCTAGAAACATCGATGAGAGAGAAACATCGACCAGCTGCCTCCTGCACACCCCCCACCGGGGATGTGCCCGCAACCAATGTACATGCCCTTGACCGGAACCGAACCTGGGACCCTTCAGTCCGCAGACTGACGCTCTATCCACTGAGCCAAACCGGCTTCGGCTGTCCTTAATTTAAAAATGAATATCATTTTACCATTTAGGTTAAAAAAAAAAACCAGTGGAGCCCTAACTGGTTTGACTCAGTGGATAGAGCATCAACCTGCAGACTGAAGGGTCCTAGGTTCAGTTCCAGTCAAGGTCATGTGCCTTGGTTGTGGGCACATCCCCAGTGGGAGGTGTGCAGGAGGCAGCTGATCAATGTTTCTCTCTCATTGATGTTTTTAACTCTCTGTCCCTCTCCCTTCCTCTCTGGAAAAAAATCAAAAATATTTTTTTTAAAAAATCAGTGGAATTCCTGTAGTGCCTAATCTTTGAAATCTTAACATTAGGAGAAAAATTATGGTTAAACTATAAATAAATCTTACAGTAAGTTTTGCGTAAGTTTTATTGCGGTATAATTGATGTATAATAAATTTCACATCCTATCTGATAAAGAGGGAATATGCTAATTGACTGCCATGCCCTCAAAGATGGCGGCGCCCACAGCCAATAAGGAAGGAATATGCTAATTGACTGCCATGTCCTCAGAGATGGCAGTGCCCAGTCCCCTCAGACCCGCCGGGGCGGCAGGCGTGCGGCAAGGCCGGGCCGGCCTCCAGGCGGGCCCAGCCTTGCCGTGCGCCTGCCTCCGGAGTCCCCCATTCCCCTCAGCCCCCCAGCCCCCCAGGGCTGGCCTAAGGCGCAGGCAAACCTCGGATGGTGGCTGCCCAGCCGCCCAGGGCCACCTGAGGCTCAGGTAACCAGGGCCGGCTGAGGCTTACGCCGCCGGCAGTGGCAGCAGCAGAGGTGTGATGGGGGCGTCGCCTTCACCTGATCGCTGGTCACCTCCTGCCCCTGAGGGCTCCCAGACTGTGAGAGGGGGCAGGCTGGGCTGAGGGACCCCCCCTCCAGTGCATGAATTTTCATGCACCGGGCCTCTAGTTAATAATAAAATAATAAAAAGATACATTTTGTAATTTTGACATGTATACACCCATAAAACGATCACAATAATCAATTTAATGAACTTATCTTCACCTCAGAGACAGAACTAAGATAGGACAGATATATTAAGATTCTATATTAGATACGTGGGGAGGGGTTTGGGATGGGAATGGGGGGATGAGAACAATTATGTGATACCATAATCAATAAAGAAATTAAAAAAATAATAAATAAATAAAAATAAAAATCCTATCTAATAAAAGAATAATGTGCAAATTAACTGTCACTCCATGACAAAAATGGCGGCACCCATAGCCACAAGATGGCGGTGCCCTGTCCTCTCAGCCCCGCCAGAGTCCCCCAGTCTCAGGGAGGGCCGCCGCTGAGAGCATGCAGAGTAAGTGGCCTGGTGGAATGCTGCCCAGAGGCCCTCCTGACCCTTTATAAAAAACAAAAACAAATTCACTCCCCATGGCCTGATCCCGTGCCAGCAGGGCAGCCTGGGCTGGGGTCTCAGCCTGGGAGGGGCGCGCACCCCCAGGGCGCGATCCCCTGCCAGCTGCAGCAGCCTGGGTTCTCAACCATTGAGTCACACCAGCCAGGCAGATATGGAGGAATCTGAAATGTTTCTTTTTAAAAAAATATATTTTATTGATTTTTTACAGAGAGGAAGGGAAAAGGATAGAGAGCTAGAAACATCTATGAGAGAAACATTGATCAGCTGCCTCCTGCACACTCCCCACTGGGTATGTGCCCCCAACCAAGGTACATGCCCTTGACCGGAATCGAACCTGGGACCCTTGAGTCCGCAGGCCAATGCTCCATCCACCTAGCCAAACTAGTTAGGGCTGTCCAATATGTTAAAGAAAAAACCCTATCTAATAAAGAGGGAATATGCAGGGGAGGGCATTTGGGGGTGACCGGGTTGTCAGGGGAGGGCAGTTGGGGACGTTCGGGCTGGCAGGGGAGCAGTTAGGCGTTGATCAGGCTGGCAGGGGAATGGTTAGGGGGTGATCAGGCTGGCAGGCAGAAGCGGTTAGGGGCAATCAGGCAGGCAGGTGAGCAGTTGGGAGCCAGCAGTCCTGGATTGTGAAAGGGATCAGGCAGTCGGACATCCCCCGAGGGGTCCCAGATTGAAGAGGGTGCAGGTTGGGATGAGGGGGCCCCCCCATCCACCCCCCCCCCAGTGCATGAATTTCGTGCACCAGGCCTCTAGTAAAAATTATAAAAGAAAAAAAAAAAAGATTCTATATTAGGAATGGCAACCATTGTCCACCAGCCAAATCTGGCTTACTGTGTATTTTGTAAATAAAGTTGTATTGGAATCCAGCCACACCTATTGGCTTATAATATCTTTTCTATGGCTGATTTTACAATGCAATGACAGACCTGAGCAACACAGACCATATGGCCCACAAGCCTGAAGTTACTAGCTTGTCCTTTAAGAAATTTTCTGTCCTCTGATCTGTATGTTCACTCCAGAACTACATGGGAACCAGCTTGTTTTTAAATTGGGTTGCGGGGGGTGGGGGGAGGGGAGGAGGGAGAGAGAGAGAGCGAGAGCGAGAGAGAGAGAGAGAGAGAGAGAGAGAGAGAGAGAGAGAGGATCAATTGCTTTCCACACGCATCCTGACTGGTGATTGAATCTGCAATTGCCCTGCCTGGGATTCAAACCCAGTATGGGATGCCACTCCAACCAACTTAGCCACACCATTCAGGACCCAACTTGTTATCTTGAAGAGTACGCATATTGTCAAAATGTATCTAACTATTCTGTCTAATGTCAGATTGTGAGGTTTTTTTTCATCATTTGAAAAGACTTTAAAATTTTAGTATCTTCAGTAGTTTTTTATTTTATATCAAAGTGGTTAAAAGTTATTTTGCCACTTTTTCAAATTTGAAAATGCAGTGTTTTGAGTCTATGGTAACAACAGATCAAGAATTATAATTACTTTCTGCATATGACTCTATACATTTTTAATATGTGATACTCAAAACATGTTTTTTGAGATCATGTAAAAATGAATATTCTATTGACTGATATCTTTCACAAATAAGATTTCATGACAGGAATTGTTTATCTGTAATTAGGCTTTATTTTAAGTCATGTACATTTCTAAAATAATGGATTTTGAAATATGCATATTATATTTTCTAATGGATTTTTTCTTTGCTTTTAAAAATTTTTAATTTTAATTTTTTTTAGAGAGAGAAGAAGGGGGAGAGAAACATTGATTTGTTGTTCCACTTATTTATGCATTCATCGGTTGATTTTTGTATATGCTTAAACCAGGATCAGACCCGCAACCTTAGTGTATTGGGACAATTCTCTAACCAACTGAGCTATATGGCCAGGACTCTGATGGATTTCTCTCTAACAAAATAGTTTCTAAGGAGTAGTCAAATGCAATTTACAGAAAATTGCTTTAATTGCCCACTTCCTCTTAACAATTAGATATTTTTGAGTTTAACATTCAATGTATTTGAGCTGTTGAACTTGTATAAATTTAATTTAGGCCATAAAATATTTAAGAAATGTGCTCCTATAACAGTATGACCAAAGAGAATGCCCCAAATTCTTCATTTGTTTATATAGAATTATTGCACTTTTTTTTGTCTTATAGATCACTGTTTTTTCTTTGTGATACAAATTAATTTACATAAAACAGCAATAGATAATTAAGTTTACATAGATGTTATGTACTTGGCAACTATAATGTTTGTGAATCTTCCCTATATATTCAGCATCATAATGTGGAATGAGCTCTAAAAGGTTAATTCATGTCTGCTTTTGTTAAATCATAGTATTTTTTTGTTAAGATTATGCTGGATTGTTTTCATGATCTCTGCCTCTTTTTAAAGCAGAAGTTAAGAAGAAATGTGAACTTGTTAGAGAAGCTTGTCATGCAAGAGACATTGTCATGCTTAGTGGTCAACCTATACCCAGGAAATGAGGGATATTCTTTGATGCTCAGGGGAAAAAATGGATCAGGTAAGAACCTCCAGAGGGCAGCAGCCACAAAAGTCTCTCTGCCTGGCAGAATGTGCTGTCTTTTTTTTTTTTTTTTTTTTTTTTTTAATATATTTTTATTTATTTCAGAGAGGAAGGGAGAGGGAGAGAGAGAGATAGAAAAATCAATGAGAGAGAATCATCGATGGGCTGCTTCCTGCATGCCCCTTACTGGGGATTGATCCCACAACCTGGGCATGTACCCTGACCTGGAATTGAACTGTGACCTCCTGGTTCATAGGTCCAATGTTCAACCGCTGGGCCATGCCAGCTGGGCAGATGTGCTGTCCTTTAGAAGGATTTTGTTAACCTGGTAAATGGTCTGTCCTTCAGATAGTGATGACATGATAAAAGAAGACTTTGATCCCAACTTTTCCTCTATTTTTCGTTAGAATATTAGAAGTTATCTCTAATGTGATTAATCTTCCTGAAATATGCATTTGAGGAGTGTTTTTTTTTTGGGGGGGGGTAGAACTTCAGATATTATTCTTGGTGCAGTGGAAGCCACTGGAAAGGTTTTTTTTTTTCCTACTTTTTAATTTAATTTTTTAAAGTATTACGTATGTCTCCTTTTTCCCCTGATCGACCCCTCCCCAGCCACTCCCACCGCCCAGGGCAAACCCCCACTACCCCAGTGTCATTGTCCATTGGTTATGCTAATATGCATGCATGCAACTCCTTTAGTTGATCTCTTACCCCTTCCCTCCTCCTGCCTTCCCTCTGAGGTTGGAAGGTCTTCTGTGTTTGAGGATTGTTTTGATTGAGACAGGTCATTGTAGTTTAATTGTAAAAGATGTAATTTAAAAATGTCAAAATTCTTTCATTCAATTGCCGTTAATATTTTAAGATAGTATGAGGTGTTTTAAGTTATGTTTTTCTTCTACATTTTAAATATACTGAGTCTGAAACTTTAAAAATTAAGCAGACTTACTGCCTTTTGAGTAATTTACATATGTTAACATTTTGTTTTTATTTTCATGTGAATTTGAAAATAGAGTTTTAAAATATATGTAATCTTAGATTTCGCTAAAGATCCATCACAAATTTTGATATGGTGATAGTATGAGTTATACAAGGAACTCACCTGGTTAAGTGTTGATAATTGTAAAATGTTATACCAAGAGAATTTTGTTCTGTAATGACCATTTTTCAGATTAGGTACCAAATTATCACTGATTTCCAGATTTGATTAAGCAATCTTCAATGACTTTTCAGTTATCAGACATTGGAATTTTGTCATATTCTAATTATTGTACTGCTGGCCATAATTTGTATTTTGATTATTATGCTAGATGTTTTTCCATGAGATGTTAGGTGTTTTTTCCTTTCTGATCTAAAATTCTTTTTTTCTTTTAAACTATGTTTTTACTGATTTTAGAGAGAGAGGAAGGGAGAAAGATAGATAGAAACATCAATCGGTTGCTTCCTGCTCACCCCATTGGGGATGGAGCCAGCAACCCAACAGGGAATCCAACTGGTGACCTCTTAGTTTTGGTTCAGTGCTTAACCACTGAACCATACTGGCCAGGCACCCTGATCTAAAACTCACCCAAGTCTTTTAGCAGTATATAAAGTGATTCTTTTATAAGACATACAAAAAGAAGGCCTTTAGGAGAGCGTTTTGGCTTTATTCTCTTTGGGTTTTGTTTTTTTTTGAAAACTCATTTAAATTATGCACCCAGCCTCATACTTTTCAGAAACTTTTTTTTTTTTAATTAAGATTCTGAGACCATTCGACTGCCTTATGAAGAAGGGGAATTGCTTGAATACTTGGATGCGGAAGAATTGCCTCCTATCTTGGTTGATCTCCTAGAAAAATCTCAGGTGCAATTTTTTTCTTTTAAACATGTCCTTAGATTTGTCAACTATATTGTTTTATAATAAAGGATATTTATCTGTATTCTCAACAGTGCTTAGAACATGAAATGAAACATTATTGGAAACAATACGAAAATTGGTTTATTGTGGGATATGTATCCTTTAGGCTACACTGAAATGTGTACATTTAGTTGATTCTTTTATAATTGCTATGATAATTAGCTCATTCACAGGAAATCTCCCTTTAACTTCAATCCATAAATTATGGAAGAAACCACTTATTCCTTTGGCTTCACCCCAGCCATACTCTGTTCTGTACTGAGGAAAAGGAAGCCTTAAGATGAGTGCTAGGAGATGTTTTCTTCCTAGCACTAGTTTACCAGTATCCCCACATCTCTGTCCACACTTTCTGTCTGCCTTTCTGTTAAAATGTATGAAGTAAACTGTTCCTAAGGCATCTTCTTCATTTTTTTTCTGGATCCTCCTCCTTTTCAGTGACTTGCTACTATGACCTTTCTCCCTCTCTTCTATCATCTATTTTCCTCTCTCTTTTAGTTAAAAAATACAGGCATATTAGTACTATCTCTTAACTTAAAAAATCCTTTTCTGTTTGCATCTGAATTGGTCTCTTTACAAAACTCAGTGCAGATGACTACTTTCTTCTTGAGATAGCTTTCTTTTGGCTTCTGAGACATCACATTTGTGGTTTTCCTCTTTTTTCTGTAATGCTTCAGTCATCTTTGCTGTTAACTCTTCCACCCATAAATATGTTTGATTTCGGGTTCAGTCCTAGGCACTGTATTCTTTAGTAACACTTTCTCCCTGGTTGATCTCAACCAGCTTTATGAGTTTTAAAATGACATTTAATTTCTTACTTATCTTTCTCACGGTTACCATTCCAAACACATATTTACTAGGATATGTAATAACTCTTTAACTTAACATGAAAAACACAACTTTTTATTTTACCTCCCAAACCAGTTCTATTGCCAGTATTTTTAATCTTTAAAGGGTTACCCTACTCTTATCTTTTACACCCAGTTCATGTGCAAATGTCAACTGTATCTTGAAAGTATATGGTCATGACCTGCTATATTTACTTTGCTAAACTTCCTGCTTTCATTTTAGAACCTGAGAAATAAATTTTCCAGAGATTAAGCTTATAAAACAAAAACAAAAAGAGGTCCCTGCTTGAAGTTCTGTAGTGTCCTCTCAGTGCACAAAACCCCTGATCTCATTTCCACTCAGTACACTTCAGCCATGTATGCCTTCTTTCCGAACTAAAACACTTAAGCTTATTGATCTGCTATTCTTTCTGTTTGGAGTGATCTATTCCACATAACTGGCATTGTTGCAGTTCAGATCTCAGCTGAAACATCACTTCTTCAGCGAGGTGTTTATCTCAGCAAACAATCTAAATTAGCCACTTCCTATTTTATTTCCTTTGTAGCATTCATCAGTGTGTAAAATAATTTTTTAAATTTTTTACATGTTTATTACCTGTCTTCCCACACTGAGAACAAGTGTTGTTTCACCACTGTATCTGTGAAGCTTTGTGGATAGTGCCTGGCACATAGTTCATATTGTAGTAACTCAAATACTTGTTAAAAAGCATGATGATGGACAGCATGGAGGTCACAGTACGCACTTAAAATTTTGAATGGGAGAAAAAACAATACTGTGAGTGATTGACAAGTGATAATTATGAAGATTTAAGCCATAAAGGCTCTTTGGACTTAGAAAAAGGACTAGGAAACTATTTTTTTTAATTACTTTATTGATTAAGGTATCACATATTTGTCATCAACCCCCCCTCCATTCCCATCCCAAGCCCCCCCCACATGCATGCCCCCATCCCCCTGTTGTCCATGATCACTGGTTAGGCTCATATGCAAGCACACAAGTCCTTTGGTTGATCTATCTCCCTTGTCCCCACCCTCCCCTACCTTCCCTCTGAGGTCTGACAGTCTGATCAATGCTGTTCTTGTTCTTCAGTCTGTGTTGTTCATCTTTTCCCCTAGATGAGTGAGCTCATGTGATAGTAGGAATACACTTATAGGAACCGAAAATGAAACAAGCAATAATGGTTATGCTGAGAGGCAAATGAATCAGTCTATAGTGAGTTTCTTTCTGGGCCTAGGAAACTATTTTTAACAGAAGATTAATTTATAGTTAGCTTTCTTCCTTTTATTAATAAAGACTGTCTGCTGGAAATTTTAGCAAATAATAGCAGTTTTATCTATAAGCTGAAACTCATAACAGGGCTGATGGACAATTAATAACTGACAAAATTAGCAAAGTATAACTGAGCCAATTAACAGCAATTTCCATGATCTATAATATATATATATAAAATAGAAATATGCTAATTAACCAGGACGCTGTAACAGGTCAACTGGACAGGAGGAGGTTGCGCGCTCAGTGTTGGGGCCGGGGCGGCAGGGCCTCTGCGCACCTGCGTTGGGGGAGGGCCTGATCAGCACCGGCCACGGCTGCTTCAAGGACTGGAGAGGGAGGCAGGGCTGGACTGGCAACTTGAGGGTGGGCGGCACCGTGCGATTTCGAATCGCAGGCTAGGCTCCTAGTATAAAATATAAATACCAAAAGTCAGTCTATAACTAGAAACCATTTAAATTGCTTCTTGGGTCAGAGTAATGAACAGGAAATAGTTCCTTTTAAAGGGTTTATATATGTAGTGGTAAACCCTCTAAGAAAAGTTGTTTAAGGGTATGTGAAGGACCAAAAACATTGCATGAGAGTGTAAAGAATCCAAAACATTGAATATAAACTCACTTATTTAGGCTTTTGAAAAAGGACATTTACTCAAGTATTTTCACTTAAAACAGGTTAATATTTTTCATTGTGGATGTGTCATAGCAGAAATACGTGACTACAGGCAGTCCAGTAATGTGAAATCTCCAGGTTATCAAAGTAAGCACATTCTCTTACGTCCAACAATGCAGGTAAGGCATGTTTCAGAAGTATTTAGAATTTATTTGAAATTTATTTATTAAATGTCTTCATATGTTTGTATGCCTATACATTAATGTGGTTTTAAATTTTTTATTTGTTCTAGACTTTAATCTGTGATGTACATTCAATAACAAGTGATAACCATAAATGGACCCAGGTTAGTTGCCTCTATTTAATCCCATACAGGCAAAATAGAGGATAAAACAGCAGTTATCATTAAGTTAAGCGAAGAATACTTTCTGCTCATAATTTTATTCATGTGTTAAGTTTGGGATTTCTTTATAAGCTTTAGAAGTTAAGGGTCTCTGTATGTGTAGTAATTCCTCAAGGAACTAAAACAGTTTAATCCCATTTGCTTTAGGACATAGTGAAATAGGGTCAGGTTGACTTCATCTGCCTAATGTAAAAGTTAGTTTTTTAAATCCCTCTCAAAGAATAGAAAGATGTTTTGTTTGTACAATGGTTACAAATAGATACTGATTTTCTATCATCTTAGAGGATTCCGAAACAGGCTTAGTCTGTTTTTACCACTCATGGTGGGATACTCTTGATCCTGAGAATAGCCAGTACCCCTCCAGTGCTGGCTCAGTATATCTGAAAGGCCCACTCACAGGAATGCTCACTTATTTCTCTGCTGCTATAGAAAGAAATAGTTATTAAACCAAAGAAAATATCAATAATTAGAATTATTTAATCTATGAAAATCCTAATATATAATAACCCTGGGTCCAGCACATCTACAACGACCGGGAGGCTCAACCAATTGGAAGTCAGTCCTGCAGTCAGCGCTGGGTTGCCGTGGCGACCCAGCACTGACTGCTGCGGCTGCAGGCATGGTGACCCAGCACTGACTGCTGAGGGGGCTGCGAATCAGGCCCAGAGAGAAGCCTGAAGAGAGAAGCAGGGTCTAATCCGTAGCTTCTGTGGCAGCTGTTGATCAGCACTTGACTCTCTCTTTCTCTCCGGGCCTGGTCAACAGCCGCGCCTCCATTTCTTTCCAGGCCTCCACTGGGGCTGCTGATCAGCCCTGCCTTTCTGATCAGGCCCTGTTGATAGGCCCAGAGACGCTGACTGGCATAGAAACTGACCAATCAGAACCAAGTTGGCTGGCAGAGGAGGGCATTTGGTGGCGAGATCAGGCCTGCAGGGGAGGGCATTTGGGGGTGAGATCAGGCTGGCAGGGGAGGACAATTGGGGGTGAGATCAGGCTGGCGGGGAGGGCCGTTTGGGGCAAGATCAGGCTGGCAAGGGAGGGCATTTGGGGGCGAGATCAGGTCGGCAGGGGAGGGCAGTTGGGGGCAAGATCAGGCTGGTGGGGGGGGGCAGTTGGGGGCAAGATCAGGCCAGCAGAGGAGGACAATTGGGGGTGAGATCAGGCCGGCAGGGGAGGGCAGTTGGGGGCCAGATCAGGCCAGCAGGGGAGGGCATTTGGGGCAAGATCAGGCTGGCAGCAGAGGGCAGTTGGGGGCGAGATCAGGCTGGCAGGGGAGGGCAGTTGGGGGCGAGATCGGGTCGGCAGGGGAGGGCAGTTGAGGGTGACCAGGCCAGCAGGGGAGGGCAGTTGGGGGTGACCAGGCCAGCAGGGGAGGGCAGTTGGGTGCGATCGGGCCAGCAGGGGAGCAGTTAGGTGTTAATCAGGCTGGTAGAGGAGCGGTTAGGGGGTGATCAGGCTGGCAGGCAGAAGTGGTTAGGGGCATTCAGGCAGGCAGGCAGGCAGGCAGGCAGGTGAGTGGTTAGGAGTCAGCAGTCCCAGATTGTGAGAGGGATCCCAGATTGTAGAGAGTGCAGGCTGGACTGAGGGACACCCTCCCCTGCCCCCCATGCATGAATTTCGTGCACTGGGCCTCTAGTATTATTATAAAGTAAGATTCAGTTTATCAATAACTATGAAGTGTTATGTTTTACTTTGGGGCTATAATCTTTTTGTTTAAAACAAAACATTAAAAACTATTAAAAGAATATTCAAAAACAAACTCATTGGTCACCATTGGAGGTTGTAAGGGCATTAGTTTCTTACTCTTAAAATTGATAAATAAATTGATAAATAAATACTATAGTATGTATTCTGCTTTTCTCTATGAATTGTACACTAGATAGCCCAATAGTAACTAAAGGTAATTCTTTAGGACAATTTCAGCTAATAGCTACAAAAGAAATGATAGACTTGAAAGTATCATCACTTGGCTATCTTAATGAAGTAAGGAATTTAGACAGCTGAAATTTTCAGATTTGAAAAACCATTAGATTATAGGTTCATAGGAATTTTTATAATGGAGTGATCTGACTAAACCCACTGGTCTAAAAGTGGGATATCATTGTGTACGTCCTGGTGTGATGCCTGAAAAGGTACACAATAATACCAATGAACTCTTGTCTAAAAATATAGAACCTGAATTAAGTCTCTCCTCTACATCTAACAGTTATAGAGAATTCAGGAAATAAAAGAAACAAATGGCAAGATGAAGCAACCAGCCAGATTCAGTTAAAAATGATATCATGAGGAAGGAAGTGGTCAAATCCAACAAATCAGTTTTGTTAGAGAAAAGAAAAAATGTTATCATTACAGAATAAAAGAAAGATGTTTAAGAGAGAAAAACTAAAATACAATGTGTAGGTCTTATTTGAGTTCAAATTCAAACAAACCAATTAAAAATACATTTTTGAGATAATGGGAAATTTGTAGACTGGATATTAGAAGTCCTTATCAACTATAGTGCACGCTGAAGTGTTATCAGGTGAAATAATAGTGTCAGAGATGTATTTTAAGTTATTCCAGCAAAACAAACAAAAACAAAAAAATTTAGAGGGGCAAGTAGTTAAATGAAATTGGGTGTTGGTACATCCTGTATACTCTTTGGAATTATGTACTTAGGGTTTACATAGTATTAGTGTAGTCATCTATACATATAAAAGCCAAGCGACTGGACTGGTGGAATGACCAGAACAACCGGTCACTATGACATGCACTGTGGCAGCCAATCGGCCCCCCCCAACCTCCCATGGCCCTTTCCCCCAGCCAACCCCGCCCCCGGTCGGCTGCCCCCACCCCAATTGGTGGCAGGGCCGGCTGGCCAACCACCCACGGCCCCTCACCCCGGCCAGCCCGGCCTCAATCCGCCCCCATTGGGGCAGGCTGGCCAGACCCCACCTGTGCACGAATTTGTGCACCAGGCTTCTAGTTTTTATTATAATGAAATGAAGTTGAGTATATAATTGGGACTATTATTTCCTAGTTATTAAAAACGCTCTGATCCATCTTGATCACCCTATATGCTTTGTAGAAGAGGATTTTAACTGTTTTGTTCACTACTTTATCCCCCACTCCTAGAAGAATGCCTAACACGTAGGTGTTCAGTAAATATTTGCTAGATTAAGGGAAAGCATCCTTACAATTTGACCACTGTGTACACTGTACTGATTACTGAATTTCCATTAGTAGTTTCATTATGCTGACAAGTTTCTGAAGTTTACCCACTGAATTAGAACTTGAAATAATATATTTTCTGTAATCGTTAGCAGAGTTCAGAGGAATATTTCTAGGTTAAGTGATATGTTTGATTTGAAAATCTTACGTTTGGTACTGACATGTGCTCTTACACATTTCAGGAAGACAAACTTTTGCTTGAGAGCCAACTGATCCTAGCTACAACTGAACCACTGTGTCTAGATCCTTCTATAGCTGTAACATGTACTGCAAATAGATTGCTCTATAACAAGCAAAAGATGAACACACACCCAATGAAACGGTAATTACCTTTGTGGAAAGGTAAACCAAAAGATGCTCCTAAACAAGTAGCTCTAAATTTTGCTATTTCTGATACCTTATCCTTCTCAAAGTATGGAAATGCTGTGTATTTGTTTTTTAAGTAGGATTTTTAATTGCTTTGTATTACTTTCTTTGTGTATTATAAGTTTTTTAATACTTTTGGTTTTGTATTGAACTGATGCATTCTTCGTATTTTTTTCAACTATATTTTTATTGATTATATTTATTTCAGAGAGGAAGGGAGAGGGGGAGAGAGATAGAAACATCAATGATGAGAGAGAATTATTGATCTGCTGCCTCCTGCACACCTCCCACTGGGGATTGAGCCTGCAACCCAGGTAATGTGCCCTGACTGGGAATCGAACCACAACCTCATGGTTCATATGTCGACGTTCAGCCACTGAACCATGCTGGTGAGGCTGTAAGTTTAGAGTCTATTCACCAAAAAGATACAGACATTTATGAGCAGAAAGAATTACTTTTTTATTACTTCGTAATATCCAGTAACCAGTTTACATTTTGTTAATATTACTTTTAAAGAAACGATAAAAAATTTATTTTGAGATATAGAAAAATATCACAGTTTTAGAAGTCAGTTTATAACTAAGTGCCTTTTTATAACATAATTTATCTTTAAATGTTTTACTTCTTCTTAATAAAACTAATGCATGTAAATTTGGACTGCAATTATAGTTGGCTCATCATTAAGTTCTCTTTACATAATTGAGTTGCCCATTTTGGATCTTCACCAAGTTTGAAGGAGCTTAAAACACCTATACATTTTCTAAATCGTTGACTTAATATTAAAATAAGATGCTGAGGAAATCGTAAGTCTTTGGAAATAATGAAATAAAGCTATATTGGATCTGTCAGAAGCCCTAAAGAGTTTGCTTATATTCTTGTCCACATCTCTTCATGCCCAATGCCATTACATTGGTCTAGGCCACCATAATCATCATAGCTTCTGTAATAAACTTCTTCCTGATTGATTTTCCTGCTTTCACCTCTGATCCCTTCTGATCTATTCGTTATGTAAGCAAGCCAGAGTAATCTTAAAACATCAAATCAGATCATACCACCACTTGCCTAAATTTTCCTAAAAGCATTCCATCACTCATACTAAATCTAAACACCTTATCATTGACCTGTAAGGCCTTGTTCTCTGACCTCACTCCTCTGTGGACCCTGATGCACCTATCTTTTCTGTTTTTAAAACAAAATAAGTTTGTTTCTATCCAGCACCTTTTAAAATTTTTCTTTCTACTTCAAATACTAATTTCCTAATTTTGTATAGCTGGTTCCTTCTTGTCATTCATGTCTCCTGTCACATTTCATTTCTTCAGTTTTTTTCTTTCTCTAATATTGCCTTTCCTGTCACTGCAGTATCCTCTGATTTTCTGCTTCTGCTTATTTCTGTCTGAAATGATTTTACCTGTTTATATCTGAATGTCTGTCTTCCACCCTGGACTATCAGCTCCATGGTTGCAGGGATTTTGTCTTGTTCATTTTTATTTCACTGGTGCCTAGGGACCATGCTTAGCAAGTGGTGGTATTCTACAGATACTTGTGATTTAATTACATATTTAATGCTTACTTATTTAAACCCATATTTATTTTGAATTTCTTTTATTAGCTTACTTTATTTCAAATCTCTTAATATTTCAGGTGTTTCAAGCGGTATTCCAGGTCCTCTCTGAATCGACAGCAGGATCTGTCTCATTGTCTACCTCCTCCTCAGCTAAAATTACTTGATTTCTTACAAAAAAGAAAGGAAAGAAAAGTAGGTCAGCATTATGACCTCAAAATTTCTAAAGCAGGAAATGTAAGTAATACATTTTAAAAATGAATCTTATTGTTATGCCAAAAGCCTTGCCTTATTTTGAATTTTCAGAATATTTATACTGTTTTAACTTTTCAGTGTGTGGATATGTGGAAACGGAGTCCCTGCAATTTGACTGTACCTTCTGAAGTGGATGTAAGTTCATGAATTTCACTTATATTCATATAAGGTTCCTAAGTTTAACTAATAGTAGCTTATACTTTGGGCAAACAAAGAATCCTACTTTTTTTTATTATTGTTTAAAGTATTACATATAGTAGTACATGTATCTCCTTGTTTTTTTCCCATTGACCTTCCACCAGCCTCCCCTACCCCCTTTCGCATGCCCACATTCCCCCTCACCCCCCCAGTGTCTTCTGCCCATTGATTGTGCTTATATGCATGCATACAAGTCCTTCGGTTGATCTCTTCCCCCCCCATCCCCAACACTCCCCAGCCTTCCCGCTGTAATTTGACAGTCTGTTCGGTGCTTTACTGCCTCTGTATCTATTTTTTTGTTCATCAGGTTATAACGTTCTTTATTTTTCATAAATGAGTGAGATCATGTGTTATTTTTCTTTAATTGTCTGGCTTATTTCACTTAAAATAATGCTCTCCAGGTCCATCCATGCTGCTGCAAGTGGAAAGAATTCCTTCTTTTTTATAGCAGCGTAGTACTCCATTGTGTAGATGTACCATAGTTTTCTAATCCAGTCATCTGCTGATGGGCACTTAGGCTGTTTCCAAATCTTAGCTATGGTGAATTGTGCTGCTATGAACATAGGGGTGCATATATCCTTTCTGATTGGTGTTTCTAGTTTCTTGGGATATATTCCTAGAAGTGGGATTACTAGGTCAAATGGGAGTTCCATTTTTAGGTTTTGGGGAAACTCCAGACTGTTCTCCACAGTGGCTGCACCAGTCTGCATTCCCACCAGCAGTGCACGAGGGTTCCTTTTTCTCCGCATCCTTCCAGCACTTGTCGTTTGTTGATGTGTGATGATTGCCTTTCTGACAGTTGAGAGATGGTACCACATTGTTGTTTTGATTTGCATCTCTTGGATAATTAGTGACTTTGAGCATGTTTTCATATGTCTCTTGGCCTTCCTTCTGTCTTCTTTCGTAAAGATTCTATTTAGGTCCATTGCCCATTTTTTATTGGATCATTTATCTTCCTTTTATTAAGTTGTATAAGTTCCCTGTAGATGTTGGAGATTAAACCTTTATTAGTGATAACATTTGCAAATATGTTCTCCCATACAGTGGGCTTTCTTGTTGTTTTGTTGATGGTTTATTTTGCTATCAAAAAGCTTTTTATTTTGATGAAGTCCCATTTGTTTATTTTCTCTTTGGCTTCCATTTCCCTAGGAGTGGTATCAGTGAAGAAATTGCTTTCGCATATGTCTGAGAATTCTCTGCCTGTGGATTCCTCTAGTATTTTTATGGTTTCCCGTCTTACGTTTAAGTCCTTTATCCATTTTGAGTTTATTTTTGTGTATGGTGTAAGTTGGTGATCTAATTTCATTTTTTTGTATGTATCTGTCCAATTTTCCCAACACCATTTATTGAAGAAACTGTCTTGACTCCATTGTATGTTCATGCCTCCTTTGTCAAATATGGATTGACCATAGTGGTTTGGATTGATATCTGGGTTCTCTATTCTATTCCATTGGTCTATATGTCTATTCTTGTGCCATACCAGGCTGTTTTGAGAACAGTAGCCTTGTAATACAGCTTGAAATCTGGTATTGAGATCCCACCTATTTTGTTCTTCATCTCAGGATTGCTGTGGCTATTCGGGGGTTTTTTTTTTATTCCAGATGAATTTTTGGAGAGTTCTTTCTAGGTCTGTGAAATATGCCGTTGGTATTTTAATGGGGAGTGCTTTGAATCTATAGATTGCTTTGGGTGGTATGGACATTTTAATGATGTTGATTCTACCAATCCATGAACATGGTATGTTCTTCCATCTGTTTACGTCTTCCTCTATCTCTTTTTTCAGTGTCCTGTAGTTTTCTGCGTAGAGGTCTTTTACCTCCTTAGTTAAGTTTATTCCTAGGTATCTTAATTTTTTTGGTGCGGTGGTAAATGGGATTGCTTTTTTAGTCTCTCTTTATGTACGTTCACTATTGGTGTATAGAAATGCCATAGATTGCTTGGCGTTAATTTTGTATCCTGCTACATTGCCAAATTCATTTATTAAGTCTAATAGTTTTTTGATGGAATCTTTTGGGTTTTCTATGTACAATATCATGTCATCTGCAAATAAGGACAGATTTACTTCCTCTTTTCCAATTTGGATGCCTTTTATTTCTTCTTCTTGTCTAATCGCAATGGCTAATACTTCCAGTACTGTGTCAAACAGGAGTGGTGAGAGTGGCCATCCCTGTCTTGTTCCTATTCTTAGGGGAAATGGTTTTAGTTTTTTCCCATTGAGTATGATGTTGGCTGTGGTTTATTATGTTGAGGTATGATCCTTCTATTCCCACTTTGCTGAGAGTTTTTATCAAGAAAGGGTATTGGATTTTGTCAAATGCTTTTTCTGCATCAATTGATATGTGATTTTTATCTCTCAATCTGTTTATGTGATGTATCACGTTTATTGATTTGTGGATATCACGTTTATTGATTTGTGGATATTTATCCCATCCTTGCATCCCTGGGATAAATCCTACTTGGTCATGGTGTATGATCTTTCTGATGTACTGCTGGAGCCGATTTGCTAGAATTTTGTTGAGGATTTTGGCATCTATGTTCATGAAGGATATTGGCCTGTAATTCTCTTTCATTGTGTTGTCTTTATCTGGTTTTGGTATTAGGGTGATTCTGGCTTTATAGAATGAGCTTGGAAGTGTTCCTTCCTCTTGAATTTTTTTGAACAGTCTGAGGAGGATAGGTTTTAGTTCTTCTTTGAATGTTTGGTAAAACTCCCCTGTAAAGCAGACTGGCCCCAGGCTTTTGTTTGCTGGAAGCTTTTTGATGACGGCTTCAATTTCTTCCATAGTTATTGGCCTATTGAGATGTTTAGATTCTTCCAGATTGAGATTTGGAAGCTTGTATTTTTCTAGGAATATGTCCATTTCCTCCAGGTTGTCCATTTTGTTGGAATAGAGTTGTTCATAGTATTTTTTAACAATTCTTTGTATTTCTGTGGGGTCTGTTGTTATTTCTCCTCTTTCATTTCTGATTTTGTTTATTTGGGTCCTCTCTCTTTGCTTCTTGGTGAGCCTGGCTAGAGGTCCATCAATCTTGTTTATCCTTTCAAAGAACCAGCTCTTGGTTTTGTTGATCTTTTGTATTGTTTTTTTTTGGTCTCTATGTCGTTTATCTTCACTGTGATCTTTATTATTTCCTTCCTTCTGCTTACACTGGGCTTTTCTTGATGCTCTCTTTCTAACTCTTTGAGTTGTAGGGTTAGGTAATTTATTACCATTGTTTCTTGTTTTTTGCAGTAGGCTTGTAGAGCTATGAACTTCCCTCTCAAGACTGCTTTCACTGTGTCCCATAGATTTTGGATTGTTGTGTTTTCATTGTCATTTGTTGCCATGATGTTTTTTATTTCTTCTTTGATCTCTCCGGTAATCCAGTCATTGTTTAATAGCATGCTATTTAGTCTCCATGTGTTTGATTTTTTTGAATTGTTTTTATTGTAGTTGATTTCCAGTTTTGTGCTACTGTGATCTGAGAAGATGCTTGATATGATTTCTATCTTCTTGAATTTGAGGAAACTTTGCCTGTGACCCAGTATATGGTCTATCTTTGAAAATGACCCATGTGCACTTGAGAAGAATGTATATTCTGTGGCTTTGTGGTGAAATATTCTGAAGATTTCAATTAATTCTCTCTGGTTTAGTGAGTCATTTAGGATTGATGTTTCTTTGCTGATTTTTTGTTTAGAGGATTTGTCCAATGGTGATAGTGGGGTATTAAAGTCTCCTACTATGATTGTATTGCTTTCAATCTCTCCCTTGATATCCTCCAGGAGTTTTTTATGTATTTGGGTGCATATATGTGTACCAGAGTTATTTCTTCTTGTTGGATGTTCCCTTTAGTACTATGAAATGGCCTTCATTATCTCTTTTTATATCCTTCACTTTGAGATCTAATTTGTCTCATATAAGTATTGCTACCCCAGCTTTTTTTTCATTTCCATTCGCCTGAAAAGTCTTTTTCCATCCCTTCACCCTCAGTCTGTGTGCGTTTTTTTTTCTGAGGTGGGTTTCTTGTAGACAGCAGATATATGGGTCATGTTTTCTTATCTAATCCGTTACCCTATATCTTTTGATTGGGGCATTTAAGCCCGTTACATTTAAAGTTATTATTGATAGGTACTTGTTTGTTGCCATTTTTATTCTTTACCCCTGTGTTCCTTCTTCGCTTCCTATTTCTTTTTTTTTACAGCAGACCCTTTAGCATTGCTTGCATTGCTGGTTTGGTGGTAATAAACTCCCTTAGTTCTTTTTTGTCTGTGAAGCTCCTGATTTCACCCTCAATTTTGACAGATAGCCTTGCTGGGTACAGTATTCTTGGATTCAGACCCTTCCTTTGCATGACTTTGTATATTTCATCCCATTCCCTTCTGGCCTGATGTGTTTCTGGTGAGAAATCAGTCGCCAGTCTGATGGGGTTTCCTTTGTATGTAACTTTCTGTCTCTCTCTGGCCGCTTTTCAGATTCTTACTTTGTCGTTGGTATTTGCCAGTTTAATTATAACGTGCATTGGCGTCGGTCTTTTGGAGTTCATTTTGCTTGGAACTCTGTGAGCTTCTTGGATTTGTGTGGGTTTTTTCTTCCCTATATCGGGGAAGTTTTCAGTCATTATTTCTTCAACTATTCCTTGCTGTTTCCTTTCCTTCTGGCACCCCTATTATGCAGATGTTGTTTTGTTTCGTGTTGTCCCAAATTTCCCTTAGACTCTCCTCCTGCTTTTTAATTTTTTTTTCTAGAAGCTGCTCTACTTGGGTGTTTTTTCCTACCTTGTCTTCTAGATCACTGATTCGGTCCTCTGCTTCGTCTAGTCTACTCTTGATGCTTTCTATTGAGTTCTTTACAGCAATGATGTCATTTTTCATTTCTTATTGGTTCTTCTTCTTTTCCTCTTGGTTCTTACACATATTGTCGAATTTGTCTTCCATTCTTTTCATCTACCTTGTGATCATTTCTCTGAATTCTTTCTCTGACATATTGCTTGCCTCCATTTCGTTTACTTCCTTTTCTGGTGATGCCGCCTTTTCTTTCATATGTGGGCTGTTTGTCTCCCCATAGTCTCTCTTCTCCAGGTGTCTGGTTATATAGTTCTCTCTTTCCTTTTTTTTGAGGGAGTGTAGAGCTCCTCTGAATCTGCGTGCTTGCGGCAGTTGGATAGCGGTGTTCTCGGTTTCACAGCTGTTCGGTGGGTGCTGTAGTTGTAGATTCCCCGGGCTTTTCAGGCGTCCGATAACATCCACTTTCCCCTTCAGGGTGTCCAAGTGGGTTGCTCCGGGAGGGAACCCAGCAGCAGTGGGGGCTTCCCGGTGAGGGGAGCCCCGTCCAGTAGTCCCCACAGTCTCCTGGTGTATAGCTGTCCCTCAAATCACCAACAAACACTCCCTGTGCGACCAGTCACTCTCCCTTTGTTTTCTCACTCACACACTATCTTGCAGTCTGCCTTCCCGTCAGCAGCCATCTTCCTAGCCCACCTTTTTAAAAAAACAAAATAATGAATTGTTTTTTAAGTAAACTGCTCAGTTTTAGAATCTATATTCTTCTTTTACATTTACTTGTGTAATAAGACTAACTCCTTAATATAGGTCTGTGCTTAAAGTAGGAATAATAACCAAAGAATTTTGAAACGAGGGAAAAGAGGATACATCTATACTAATAAAAGCCTATGTTATTGTCACGCCGTAACAATCCATCACCAGGAGGCTGTGTGTGCAGTGGGCACGTGCGGGTGGGTGGGCCTGCATGCACAGCAAGGTGTGCGCAGGTGGGCGGGGACTTGATGCTGCGCCCGCGATGCGGAGGCAGGTCCCAGCGGCTCCACATGGCAATGCCAGGGGTCTGGCAGCTCCACACAATGCAGAGGTGGGGCCCCTGGCTCTGGCCTACCTTTATGGGGCAATCCATAGAGGAGCCCTGGGTGGGTGGGTGGGCCTACCTCTTTGGGGAGATCAATTGCGGGGCTCCCGCACTGTGAGAGGGCACAGGCCAGGCTGGGAACCACCCCTCAACCCCCACCCCTAGTGCAGTGGTCGGCAAACAACAGCTCGCGAGCCACATGTGGCTCTTTGGCCCCTTGAGTGTGGCTTGGCGTTAGAACCACTTCTTCAAAACAGACTCGCCGAGGCCGAAAACTGACTTCTGCGCATTGGCCACCAAGTTTCAATCGCACTGTACGTGCGCGCCCGTAGGTGGTATTTTGTGGAAGAGCCACACTCAAGGGGCCAAAAAGCCGCATGTGGCTCGTGAGCCGCAGTTTGCCGACCACTGCCATAGTGCATGAATTTTGTGCACTGGGCCTCTAGTATTATATAACGTGCATAAAATGCTTCTTTTTGTTTTTAATATTTTATTATAATTTCCTGGTAATGCTTCTTTACTCAAACTGGGTAAATTTAAAAGTTAACAGTATTAGAGCAGTGGCAAAGATGAGGAACCTTGGGTGGTATTCTTTGCTGATCTGTAATATGTACAATCAAAGACAGGAAAGTGATCTGATGTCTCTAGTTATTTTATTTTCCTATTTCTTTCTGCATTTTTTATTATTTACTCAACTTTTTATAATTGGTTAGTTATTGTAACAGATGTTTGCTCTTCTGCATTCTTTCCATGCTAACACATGCACTATTCTTATTATCTACTAGAGACCTGGTGAATGAAATTTGTGCACTCAGGGGGTGTCCCTGAGCCCGGCCTGTGCCCTCTTGCAGTCTGGGAGCCCTCGGGGGATGTCTGACTGTCGGCTGGGGTGCGGGCCTAAACTGGCAGTCAGGCATCCTTAGCACTGCCACGGAGGCGGGAGAAGCTCCTGCCACTGCTGCTGCGCTTGCCAGCCATGAGCCCAGCTTCTGGCTGAACAGTGCTCTTCTTGTGGGAGAGCACTGACCACCAGGGGACACCTCCTCCATTGAGCATCTGCCCCCTGGTGGTCAGTGTGCAACATAGCAACCAGTCCATCTGCATATTAGCCTTTTATTATATAGGATTATATAGGATGATTTTCTTTTAAATAGTAAAAAGCACAAAGCCAAAATCATTAAAAATAGACTGAATATGTAACTCAGTAGAGTAAGCCACATTATCTTTTGGTAATTTATGTACTCCTTTAGGAATGTAGCCGGTGAAAGAGATATTTAGTGTAAATACCAAAGTGTGAAATATAGATTAAGAGGGCAGGCTGGATATCTAAAGCAGTGCTTACCAAACTTGAATGTATATATGAATCACCTGGATCGCTGGCAGATTCCAATTTAGCAAGCTTGGGCTCGGGCCTGAAATGCTGCAGTGCTGACAAGCTCTTAGGTTGTGTTGTACTGAGGTCCACAAACCACACTTTGAGTAACAAAGCCCTAATACAAAATTTCTCAATCTGGCTTGATTAAATGAAGTCATCCAGGATACCAGTTAAACATATAGATTTCAAGCTTCACTTCATACTTAGTGACTAAATTAGATCTCCAGGGTAGGGACATGGAAATCCCAATTTTTACCAGGTACCCAGGTGAGTCTAAGTCACTCTTAAGTTCATAGTTAGCCCTAGACAGTTTGACTCAGTGGATAGACGGTTGGACTAAATGGTCCTGGGTTCTATTCTGGTCAGGGGCATGTACCTCAGTTGCAGGCTCCTTCCTGGCCTGGGCCCTGTTTAGGGAGTGTGCAGGAGGCAACCAATGTGTTTCTCTCACATTGATATTTCTCTCTGTCTTTCTGTCTCTTTTCCACCCTCTCTAAAAATCAATGGAAAAATATTCTTAGGTGAGGATTAAAAAAACCACACAAACAAAATCATGGTTATCAGAAATATGAGAGTATTTGACTTGCACAGACTAGTAGGAAATATGCAATATATATGGCCCCAGTCTGACTAAAAACTGGACAAGGTTCATACAGATTTGATCAACTTTAATGTAACTTCCCTAGTTTCCTTCCAGTTTTGTCCCCACTGTTACATGCTAACTCCTGTTTCATTAAAAATCCAGCCAAAGGAAAAGATCCTGATCCTAATTACCTCTCAGACATTCTGATTTTCCTAAAGGACAAATGTGATAACAGTTTATGGAATAAAAAGAAGAGGCATTGTCCAAGAAAGCACTGTGTTTATTGTGTTTGTTTAATGGCAAATAATTTGATTCTAATTTTGTTTTATTTTAAAAATCAGTGTAATTGAATATATCAGGAGAGTTTTAAACTACAGATGAGTAGTCAGTGATATTAGTGACTCAAGAGTTCTTGTGCTAAAAAGTATATTGTACTAGAGGCCCAGTGCACGAAATTCATGCACTTGGGGTGGGGGGGGGGAGGAATCCCCTAAGCCCAGCCTGCACCCTCTCATAGTCCGGGATGTCCAGTTGCCAAATCAGTCCCGCTCCCTGCAACATCCTTAGCACTGTCCTCCACCGTTGCTGCGCTTGCCAGCTGTGAGCCCGGCTTCTGGCTGAGCGGCGCTCTCCCTGTGGGAGGGCACTGACCACCAGGGGGCAGCTCCTGCTTTGAGCATCTGCTTCCTGGTGGTCACTGCACGTCATAGCAACCGGTTGTTCCACCGTTTGGTTGATTTGCATGTTAGCCTTTTATTATATAGGATTGTTAAGTTACTTAGATTCTTCTCTTTGTTCTTAATACTGATTCCATTATATCTCATGTCTCTTGATTTGATTGCTTAGGTGGAGAAATATGCTAAAGTGGAAAAGTCTATCAAATCTGATGACTCACAACCAACAGTCTGGCCAGCCCATGTAAGTAACCATTATAGTCTTCATTTCTAATGTTCCTAATCTGGGATCTGAATTTATTAAACAAAGTGTGGCTTCCAGTTTAAAAGGCAATTTTAATGCATAACTACATGTTTACTTTTGCTGTGGTTGCATATTGATAGTTCTGATTTGTTTTACTTCAAATTAGTAAGTAGTAAATGATTTTAAGTATATTTCTTAAGGAAGTATTCTATGTACTTTTCCCTATTTGTAATAATAGTGGGAGAAATGGGCATAATTTATTAAATAAAGTGAATCTGGAAGTGAAATGCCTTCCTATTGTCAGATCTGTTAGTATGTCATTTATGTCTGATTTTTGTTAATTATGATTGTGCCCACTAGAGAAGGTTTTTGGAGTCTAGGAAAGAAAGGTTTAAAGAGTTTATCTGAGCCAAAGCTGAAGGCCAGATCTAGAAGCAAAATCTCAAAAGATTGAGAAAATACCCTAAGGAATAAGTTTTATAGCTTAATTTTTATATTTTAATCAAAGGGGAAGACAAGAAGGAAGGTTACATGAAAGCCATTGGTGGTAAATTACGGAGGCAGGAGAAAGTAAAGCAGGGAAATCTCTTGAATTGGATAAAAAGTAAAATAGTGGTAAAAAAATTTTTTTCACTGGTGGCTGCAGGATAGTTAACATTGAACATAACGTGGTTTACAGAGTTATGCAGGTCAAAGATAGGAATGATGTGGTTGTCTTACCCCGGGCCTGGGGTGTTTATCTCTGGAGGTTTGAGGAAGAGATCATTCTGACATTTTAAGTATGTTATCCTAGATGCACAAAAACAATGGATAAGATTTGCTTAAGGCTGTGGTCAGCAAACTGCGGCTCGAGAGCCACTTGTGGCTCTTTGGCCCCTTGAGTGTGGCTCTTCCACAAAATACCACAGCCTGGACGAGTCTATTTTGAAGAAGTGGCGTTAGAAGAAGTTTAAGTTTAAAAAATTTGGCTCTCAAGAGAAATTTCAATCGTTGTACTGTTGATATTTGGCTCTGTTGACTAATGAGTTTGCCGACCACTGGCTTAAGGTAAAGATTAATCTATCATAAATAGGTGCTAGGACCCGACTTTCATTATAACGTAATCAGGAGTTTTTATGATCAGAACATCCCATGTGGTTACCTTCACTTATTAGAAATCATGAACAGATGCTGAATTTTCTTGTGTGCTTTTCCTGATATCAGCTGATATCTTGAGATTTTTCTTTTAAAAAACACCAAAAATCTTTATTTTTGAGAGTATTATAAATGACTCCCTTTTTTTCTCCCCATTGCCCACCTCCACCCTGTTTCCATCCAATCCCAAGCCTTCATCACCTTATTTTATGTCCATACGTAAAGCATATATGCATATAAATTCTTTAGTCAGTCTCTTCCTGGCTCTACTATCCACTTCCCTCAGATTCGTCAGTCTGTTACATGTTTCCATGCATCTGGTTCTGTTCATTAGATTCCTTGTTCATTTATTTTGATTTTTAGATTCAATTGTTGATAGATATGCATTTATTGCTATTTTACTGATCATATTTTTTATCTCTCCTTCTACTTCTCCTCCTCCTCCTCCTCCTCCTCTCCTCCTCCCCCTTCTCCCTCAGTCCCCCTCATCCTCCCCCCTTTAACATTTCATATAATACTGATTTATTGGTGATGAACTCCTTTAGCTTTTCCTTATCTGGGGAGCTCTTTATCTGACTTTCAATTCTAAATGATAGTTTTGCTGGGTGGAGTAATCTTGGTCCTTGCTTTTCATCACTTTGAATATTTCTTGCCACACCCTTCTGGCCTGCAAAATTTCTATTGAGAAACCAGCTGACAGTCTTACGGGTGCTCCCTTGTAGGTAACTTAACTGCTTTTCTCTTGCTGCTTTCAAGATTCTCTCTTTGTCTTTCAACTTTTGCATTTTAATTGTGATGTGTCTTGATGTAGGCTTCTTTGGGTTCATCTGTTTGGGACTCTCTGTGTTTCCTGGACTTGTATATCTATTTCTATCACCACGTAGGGAAATTTTTGTCATTATTTTTTCAAATAGGTTTTCTTGATCCCTCTCTTTTCCTTCTGGTGCCCCCATGATGTGAGTGTTGGTACCCTTGAAGTTGTCCCAGAGCCTCCTTACACTATGTTCATATTTTTGGATTTTTCTTTTTGCTGTTCTAATTGGGTGTGGGTTTTTTTGCTTCCTTATATTCCAAGTTATTGATTTGACTCAGCACCCTCTACTCTACTTTTGAATACCTGTAAATTATTCTTTATTTCATTTAATGTATGCTGCATTTCTTACTGGTCCTTTTTTATGTTGTTGATCTCATTAAGTTCCTTGAATTTCTCATTAAATTCCTTGAGCATCATTGTAACCATTGTTTTGAAGTCTGTATCTATTAAGTTATCTTGCTTCCATTTCCTTTAGTTCTTTTTCTGGAGATTTCTTTCATTTGTGACTTATTTCTTTTTCTCTGTAATTTGGCTGCTTCCCTGTGTTTGTTTCTATGTATTAGGTAGATATGCTATGTCTCCTAGACGTGGTAAGTGTCCTATAGGGCCCAGTGGCTCGGCCTCACCAGTTACCTGAGCTGGGCACCCAAGCAGCACCCTTGTTTGAGCTATGTGCACTGTCATAAGATAGGTGAGCCTTGATTTGTATTGGCATCATTGGGAGGGATTGACCCCCATGCCAATTGGTTGTGCTAATCAGCTGGGACTGTAGTTGAAGAGCTGCTGTGCAGGAGCCGAAGAACTTCCCAGATGAGGAAAAGCTAAAAGAGTTCATCATCATCAACCCTGTGGAACTGGACTTGGTTCAGTGGGGCTTTGGTCTCACTGTGTCCACCCTTTCACTGTCAACTCATGGAAGTGGTAGGGTTGCAGTCTCGTGTGCTTGAAGTTGACCACCAGTTGCACTGCCTCTGGGCTTCCCCAGGAGGTACAAAGTCAGCCTCTGCCTGTGCCCTACCTGGGGCCACCCAGTATGAGCTACAAAGTGGTCTGTAGATGGCTGCTATTTATGTTGAGTTTGGAGGTGCCCAGGAGAGGCCAAGCTGTGAACTAGGGTGGGCTGTGGCTAATTCAGGGCCTGGGGCCACTTACTGAGAAGTACCTGGGATGCTGATGTCAGCTGCTACTTGTTTGAGAGATTTTAGGAAAATCCAAAGTATGAGGCAGGAGAGGCCAGTTGTATGGAAAAGCCACCGGAAATAGCTTGGATGAGCTTGCAAGTAGGGAGGGTGTCTCAGGGAATCACCAGGGTGGGTGAGAAGTGTGAGCCATGTTAAAGGAGATTCAGATATGGCCCAGCCTGTCAGCTCTGTGGTAGGGAGAGCTCAGCACAGAAACACTGGCCTCTGGCAGCACTCTGTCTGGGAGAAAGCTGCCCCTCCAGCTTTTGCCCTGATTCCAGACAAGTTAGTTCTTCCCCAGATGTTCCAGGTTCCTTTCAAACTGCTGCTCCAACACTGGAACTCAGAGGGAGTAAGTCCAAGTAAGTGTGGAAGTAGGCCCTTGAACCCTTTGCACTCGCTTGCTTTTTTCTCGATTCCTTTATTCTAATACTAACCGTGTTGAGTCACACTCAACATCCGAGTGCAAAAGGTTAAGAGGAACTGCCTGGGACTCCCCCCACCTTCATGTCACTCAGCCACAACCCCTGCTCATTTTTACAGCCAGAAGTCATGGGGACTTTTCTTTCCAGCTCTGGAACCCTAGGCTGGGGGCCTGATGTGATCCAGCGATGCTGTGTTCCTCAGGAAAACCTTCATGGCCAACATATCCCTCCTGATTTTAAACTGCCACACATGGGTGTGGGACCAGCCAGGTCCACAATTACGCCCCTCCTACCAGTCTTGATGTGCTTCTTCATTAATTCCCAGCTGTAGGACTTTCGTTCAGCTAGATTTCAGGTGGTTCTGAATGATGATTGTTGTATGTTTTAGTTGTAAATTTCGATGTGGTTGTAGGTGGTGGGGAGTATGGAGTTTACCTATGCCACAATCTTTACTGGATGTCTCCGTAGCCCCCTTTTGTTCATAATGGGATGCTCTATCTTTTTCAGGATATCAAAGATGATTATGTATTTGAATGTGAAGCTGGTAATCAGAAAACAAAGCTGACCATTTTTCAGTCACTTGGTGATCCACTTTACTATGGTAAAATTCAGCCATGTAAAGAAGATGAAGAGATTGACAGCCAGATGTCTCCATCCCAGTGAGTTCTGTTAAATACATGTAATTGACAAAAACAATCATCAGAATTTATTTAGCAACTACTGGTAAACTATTAATGAATAAAATTTCCCCCTTGGGGATTCATTTGTTACTTAAATACACTTATTAGATTTGGCTTCCTAAATTTATGAACTACATATATTTAGTACAAGGTACCAGTATTTAGTTTTGTTTTTATTAGTTTTCTATTTTAATCAAGTTGATGATGTTTTGAAAATAAGAAATAACAAAGAGGAGAAAAAAGCAGGGACCAGATCTGTGTTAAATCGTTTATAAAGTCTTTATGTACACAAAATACTAATTGAAACTGCAGCAGAAAGATGGATTTTAAAGAATAACCTCACCAATACCTAAGTAAAAGTCGATGGGAGGAAACAGTAGCAGTCATGAATCCTCCGCTAATTTTTTTTACATTATCAGTTTCTATTGTTGTATACTAAGTAGAAGGATCTGATATTTTTATTACCTTTATTTTTATTAATCTTCCCCTTAAAGATATATATTGGTCATTTTAAATCAATTTATGAACTTTTCTTAAACACAAGGGAGTAACATATATTCTTATTTTTAAAAATTAGTTAAGAAAGCTACTCAAATAGATTTGACAAGAAGAAAATAATTTTTTTTGCCTTTATATTAGGGAATTGCTGCAAAAATGCTGCATGGTTTATTATCTTTCAGTCATTCTCCATATTCATAAATTATTTGACTTAATAACTATGAAGTTAAAGTTTGAGCTGCATTAACCAGGTTTTTGTTTGTTTGTTTTTTCTACATTTTATATTTCAGCTCCTCCACAGAAGATCATTCAAATTGGTAATTAAAAAAAATAAACTCACTATTAAAATCTGTTAAGAAAAAACGTAAATGTCAAACTCTTTAAAGACTTAGTGAATACATTTTTTTCTGAGTTGCCAATCAACTACCTTCCTTATCTAAAATATATTGTGTTCCTACTATGTAGACTAATGACTTCTAAAACCATTGGTTGCGATAATCATTTGGGACTATAGCTGAAGAGCTGATATAGGTTAAAATGAAAAGAAGGCCTTGCACACAGTTCAGAGAATTTTGTTGTAGAACAGACACTTGCAAAGCTGTATAGCTCTTGGTAACTTTCAGCCCAGATTATGTTTTGATACTTAAGTTTTGTGGCAAAATAAATCTCCCTTAAATTAAAACAGCCAAATTATTCACAATATTATTTTATTGCATGCCAAACTTTATTATTGTTCACAATTTAAAATGTATTTTAAATTTTGTTCATATTTTTGTAGATTTTAATTTATCAAATTACTGTCAGTAAAATATGGAAGCCTTCAAAAGTAATTCCAGAACTCCCTAAGAGAACGCTTATCTAATACTTTTCTTTCTTTTTAAAATATTTTAGGTTCATTATAGGATCAAAGACTGATGCTGAAAGGTAAAAATACTAGCATCTTTATTTTTGATCTGGATAGATATGAAAATCTCCCCTCAGAAGATAAAGAGTACTTCATTAGGAATCAAAAGTTTGATTTTAGTTATGCCATAGGTTTTACTAGGATTTAAAAAATAGAATTAGGAAAGTAACAATTAAAAGAATAATGTTTAAAATACAGCTTTAGTTTAAATTTAAAAATGTAGACATATCTATGGTAGGTAAGGAAGATACTTTCTATGTAGCACTTTAATCAGAATGTTAAGTGAAAGTTTTTTTTTGACTGCTTATTGATTAAAAAATAACCCATGTAATTTCTGTATTTGAAATGAGATACTGAAAGTATATTTTAAGATTGCTAATTTAAGTGCAAAAGATTTGGAGCATTAGCTTGTCATTGAAAAGATTAAAAGAGTACTTTTAACAGAAAGGTAAACTGTCAAATTTTAATTTTTGTGTTAAGTTGATAGAACTTTTTAATAGGTTTTATTTTCTGCATAATAAATGGATGTTTAAAAGAGTTAAGTAATTCTTACCTGTTGTTGTTTTTCTTTTTCTAATATTTTAGGGTAGTTAATCAGTACCAGGAATTGGTCCAGAATGAAGCCAAGTGTCCAGTCAAGATGTTGCACAGCTCCAGTGGCTCAGCCAGCTTGAGTCAGCTTTCTCCAGGGAAAGAAACAGAAGTGTGTGTTTGTTGTCTTTTTCATGCCAAATATTGTGTGTGTTGTTTGTTATTTGTGCCTAATTGTTTCTCAAGTAATCTGAGATATGTTATTTTTTGAGGGATGTAGCAATTGTTTCATTTTGATTGTACTTTTAATTTTACTTTTTTGTTTAACTTTTTATGATGGAAATTTTTAAATATACACAAAGATAGAGCAAAAGGTGTAATGAATCACCTGGCTTCCATATTTATTACTTTTCTGGAAAAGGTAATTTAAGGATTAAGCTTTGTCTCCATCTTACTCCTCTGCCCTTTTCTCACAAACTCTTTCTCCCCACTCGCTTACTCAGAAATTTTTTCTTCATTGTTTATGTATAAGATGACCTTATTTGAAATTTATTCTTCTGTAATGTCTCTAATATTCAGTCTGTAACCACTGAAAGTACTTTGCAGTTTTAAAATGTTTTTTTCTGCCCAGCTCAGTGGATAGAGCGTTGACCTGCAGACTGAAGGGTCCCTGGCTTGATTCCAGTCAAGGGCACATGCTTGGGTTGCAGGCTTCATCCCCAGAAGGGGGTGTGCAGGAGGCAGCCAATCCATGATTCTTTCTCATCATTCTTGTTTCTATCTCTCTCTCCCTCTTCCTTCCTCTCTGAAATAAATAAAAATATTTTTAAAAAATAAAATGTTTTTTCTTCTGGGAATTATAGTGGTATTAATTTATGAGATATTGATTTGACCTTAATTGTAACAAGTATACTTAATGTCATTGTTTTTTACAGCCTGAGACCGTGTCAGTTCAGTCTTCAGTACTAGGGAAAGGAATAAAACATCGACCTCCACCCATCAAACTTCCCTCAAGCTCAGGAAATAGTTCCACAGGTATTACATTCCTTACTTTTCTGTAATCTAGTGTAAGAAACATCATATAGTCATAACTTGTTTTTAAAATTTTACTCATATTTTTATTTTCACAAAATTTTGAATTATAGGAACCAATTTTATATTCTAGGTAACTATTTTACGCCACAACAGGCCAGCAGCTTTCTTAAATCTCCAACTCCTCCTCCTGCTTCTAAGCCACCAAGTCTTTCTCGAAAGTCATCTGTGGATCTTAGTCAAGTTAGCATGCTTTCTCCAGCTGCCCTGTCACCTGCCAGTTCATCACAAAGTGAGTCCTGATTTAAATTCTTACATTAACTCTTCATAAGCTTTAGCATTAGTGTTTCTTAGATAGCTTTTTTTGACCAGTGAAATCTGGATGAACTGTGTACCCAAAATCTGTAAGTTTTGATAATCTTGAGGCAAATCTCTTGTTGATTATATGTATTATGTGTTTAATATAATCGTATTTGTTTTTCTATATTTATGTATGCACCTTGTGTATACCTTTCTTATAGACTTACAGCCTATACATATCCTTTTAAAAAACTGGTAGTTAGATATGGCAGTAAAATTCCAAAATATTCTTTATTTCATTTTATCCTCGGGTCACTTTACATTTTACATAAACTTTGCAGCTAATATGAAAAAAATGTCATAAGAGTTCTTGTTGCAGTCCTGTCTTTGTATATGTAAGAAGCCAACTATTTCCAAGGTGGTGATACAATAAACTGAAAGCCAATTTTTCTGAAACACTCTACACTCTTATAAATTGTCAGTAAAACGTGATGATTATAAAGCATTCTGAAGATACTAAAATGTAATTTTTAGTACTGAATACTTTTTTTATCATTAATAAGAGTTATATAAGAATTCTTTTGGGAGAATTTCTTCAAATTAATAAATATCTGAGATATTTCAATCCCAGTTTGCAAGAAAGCATTCCAGTTTTTTAGATTTTTTTTTATAGGTAATTAAAGTATGCTGAAAGTTTTAGTACACTGCACAGTGATAGGGTGGTCTTCTTCTCATTAGATATGAACATCTTCATATTGATAGCTCAAAAGGTGTAATTTTTCTGCCTTCTTGTTTTGCACAAAGAAAAATATATCAATTTCCTGAAAGTCTTATTCACACTTCTTATGTTGTGGGTATGAATTATGCTAATCTGCACACAGTTGTTACTTTAAGTAAGGGTTGAGTGACAGCTTCTGGACATTCACATTTCTTTCCTTTCTTTCTGCAGGACATGAAAGCTAAAAAAGAAAACACCTCAAGAGCTTTTGGTTTTACTTTTTTGGTTTTTGTTTTTTGTTTTGTTTTTTCTTAAAAAGTTGATAAACTGTGCATACTTCATTCACAACAGATTTTCTATACATTCTACAATTAAATAGAAGTACACAGTTACTGTTAATGATGCAGTATTACCTATCAAATATTTGCTTTATTATTGTGTTTTGTAAATTTGCTTGTCAGGATAAACTTGATGTGTTAGGACTTAAACATGTTTATTTAGGTGCCGTATATGACTATTAACCATATGTAATTTATTAAATATGTTCAGACTTTATCTCAGACTGTTATAGAAAATAAGCAATATTTTTAAATGAAGTCCTAAATTAGTGAAATTGTAAATAACAAAAAATTAATTTGAATTCCTTTTAAACTTTTTAGGCCAAAGGTAGCATATAGGAAAATAACTTAAATGAGTACTGTGGTAGAATACAAATGTGTATTTTTACTGTTACTATAATAACATCTGATGGGATTTTTAGGTGATATACTGCATCCTTAATTGTAATTGAGTGTAGCAACACTCATGTATCATGTGTAGAAATTAACACTTGCAGTTAACTGCTTTAAAAAAAAACTGGAACAAATTGTCAGTGCTAAGTAAAATTCCATTAACCTTATTTTTAAAAAGACTGGCCATTTATAACAAACTAGCAATTTTTATTTTTCTCAATGAGCAGGATCTGGAACTCCTAAGCCATCTACTCCTACACCAACCCTTTCATCGACCCCACACCCTCCTGATGCTCAGAGCTCAACTCCTATTATCCCTTCAACTACCCCTACTCCCCAAGATTCAGGCTTCACCCCTCAGCCCACTTTGTTAACTCAGTTTGCTCAGCAGCAAAGGTCTCTGAGCCAGGCAATGCCTGTAACGACCATTCCTCTTTCCACCATGGTAACATCTATAACTCCAGGAACCACAGCTACCCAGGTCATGGCAAACTCTGCTGGACTTAACTTCATCAATGTAGTGGGCTCTGTTTGGTAAGTCTTCATTGATGCCCTAATTTTTTCAAAAGATATTCTCACCAATCTGAATGAATTCTCATTTGTGAAATTAAGAATAAATGTCATCTTACTGAAACTGAAAGAAAATACTTTAAATATGGATAGAAGCTATCTCAACCAAGTATGTTTTAATTTTAGATAATACATCTATTTATATGCACTGAGACAATACTATTACATATTGACAGTAGCTTAGATTTTTCTTTTCGTCTTCGGTTACCATCTTTTAATCCCTCGATCAATGCTTTACTCTTTGAAATTATATTATAACCTTGATAAATATGCAGTATGTGTACTTAATTTTAGCCAACCTTGCTGTAACTTTCTAGCATAAAAAGGAAACAGCCTTGAAATTGATAGTTAATATAGAATTATCTAATTGGTTTAATAGTGATGTTGTTTTTTTCTTTTTTTAATCTAAGGAATTAAGGCTCTGATTTTTTCTTCTATATTGTAAGTTTAATGCTTTGTCTATTCTCCTGTAGTGGAGCTCAGGCTTTGATGAATGGTTCAAACCCTATGCTGGGCTGTAACACTGGTGCCATAACTACTGCAGGAATAAACCTGAGTGGCCTTCTCCCCTCAGGAGGTCTGCTACCAAATGCATTACCTGGTACAATGCAGGCAGCTTCTCAAGCAGGTCAGAATATATTGGATATAATAATCTCTTTAAAAAATTAAAATACATGCTAATGTAAAAATGTCATTTTAATGCTGTTATTAAAAATATTTAACATAGTCTCATGTTAAAAAGGCTCTTTTTAAAGGAAAGGCTTATGTTGAAAGCCTTTAAAGTTCTGATATTTAAGTTAAAAGTCATCTAGCAATCATCTTCTGGAAAGAAACTTGATAAGCCCCATAAATCTTTGCAAATTATATCTTTGCCTTCTACACATTATAATAAAGTTAACATTGATAGTCTTACTATTATCAGTGTAGTCTTACTCCAAGTAAAAGGAATGTATCTTGAAAATATACATTGTGCAAGAAAGGCGACATAGCGTGGCAATTAAAAGCCCCCGTTCTGGAGGCAGACTGCCTGAGTTTGAATCCCAGTTGTGTAACTTAACTTTTTGTGTAATCATGGGAAAGTTACCTTTGTGCCTCACTTTTTCATAAATAAAATGTGGATAATAATAATACCTTATTACCTCTTAATTGTGAGCATTAAGTGAGTATATACAGATGAACTGCTTAAATTATACCTTAGACCTAAGCATTAAAAAATATGCACTGTCATCAATAGTAGTAATTTTATTATAGTAGTAACTGTTACTACATATACTGAAAGTAGCTATAACAGCTTGTACTATTTTTTAATGCTCCTTAAGAGAATGTAATGTAATATCTTGGTACAATCCAGTTTTTTCTACTGCTGAGAAAATACTTAATAGGAAAAACAAACTTGACATAGTAAGAAAATTAATCAAAAACTTTATATGACTTAAGATGATGATTTTCAACCTTTTTCACCTCATGGCATACATAAACTAATTACTAAAATTCTGTGGCAGGCACACCAAAAAATATATTTTTGCCGATCTGACAAAAAATAGGTGTAATTTTGATTTATTTACTAAAATAAATAGTAATAGTAATTACCTACCCTTTTTGCTACAAAGTAACTTTTTAAAAAATCAGGTATCTAGCCCTGGCTGGGTTTCTCAGCTGCGTTGTCCCATACATCAAAAAGTTCGGGGTTTGATTCCTGGTCAGGGCACACCCCAGTTGAGGAGCATACAGGAGGCAACCAATTGGTGTTTTGCTCTCTCTCTAAAAAGTCAATGAAAACATATTCTTCGGTGAGGATTAAAAAAAAAAATCAGGTGCCTATACTTGTATATAAGGATTTCTGGTACCAAGAATTGACCAATCAGATGCAACCTTATGATGTAACTCTATAATATGACCTATAGTTATGGTTCAAGACAGAGCATTCACACCAGACGGCTCTTGTTGTATAGGCTGTTGTCATTTCTTTTATTTAACAATCTAAGCGAAAAGAGGTCCGTACCCCTTGCATGTCTTAAATATTCTTGCAGCACACCGATTGAAAAATCACTGACTTAAGAGAGCCCAAAGAATCCTATCTAATAAAAGAGTAATATGCAAATTGGCAGTCACTCCAACACACAAGATGGCCACCACAGGATGTCCAGCAGGGGAGGGCAGTTGGGAGGAACCAGGCCTGCAAGGGAGGGCAGTTAGGGGTGACCAGGCCGGCAGAGGAAGGAAGTTGGGGGTGACTGGGCCTGCAGGGAAGGGCAGTTAGGGGGGACCCAGGCCTGCAGGGGAGAGCAGTGGGGGGGGGGGACCAGGCCTGCAGGGGAGGGCAGTTGGGGGGGACCAGGCCTGCAAGGGAGGGCAGTTAGGGGTGACCAGGCCTGCAGGGGAGGGCAGTTGTGTGGGACCAGACCAGCAGGGGAGAACAGTTAGGGGCGATGAGGCTGGTAGGGGAGGGCAGTTAGGGGTTACCGGGTCGGCAGGGGAGGGCAGTTGGGGGAACCAGGCCAGAAGGGGAGGGCAATTAGGGGTGACCAGGCCAGCAGGGGAGGGAAGTTAGGGGCAATTTGGCTGGCAGGGGAGGGAAGTTAGGGGCAATTGGGCTGGCAGGGGAGCAGTTAGGCATCAATCAAGCTGGCAGGGGAGTGGTTAGGGGGTGATCAGACTGGCAGGTAGAAGAGGTTAGGGGCAATCAGGAAGGCAGGCAGGCGAGCAATTGAGAGCCAGCAGTCCTGGATTGTAGAGGGTGCAGGCTGGGCTGAGGGACACACCCCCCCATGCACGAATTTCGTGCACCGGGCCTCTAGTATCATATAAGCATGTTAACATATTTCTGTAATTTCCTAATTTTGGCTGATGTTCTTATTTTAATGTGCATAAATGTGCTATAGTAGTGGAAGCATTGGAAATGGAATCATATGTTGAATTTAGAATGTTCATATTTACATGTAACTCAACCAGTTACGCATGGCTTCAGATGCTAACTGTGGGTCCTGAAAGAAGTCAGTTTTTCTTCCTTAGATTCCGTTTCATTTGATGTAAAGTATGAGTAAATTTATCTAACTATAATAGGTATTTCAGAGTAATAAATGAAGTACCTTTGATAAGCAATAAGATTATATAGATGACATTTACCTTTAAAGGGAGTTTTGACAATTCTTTTCATGAGAATTCCTGAAATTAAAATCAGTGTCATATTTTCATCTGATTATGCTTTTTTTAAGTTTCTTTATACAAAAATTTCCTGCCTCTTACCTTTTTATTATTTATTTATTTATCTGTTTATTTATTTATTTATTTAATCTGAGGCTATTTTTTATTGATTTTAGAGAGAGAGGAATGGAAAGAGAGAGAAACATCTGTGTGAGAGAGAAACATTGATCAGTTGCCTCCCTTATGTACCCAGACCAGGAATCAAACCTGCAATGCTCCAGCCAACTGAGCTGCCTTGCCAGGGCCTGTCTCTTACCTTTTAAAATAAAATTTGCTTAGCAGACTAGATACATTTTTAATTAGTGTTCACATTGGTATATATTGTTAGTGAGAAAAGTATACATGTACTTTGAGACTAGGGTCAGCAAATAAAAATCTTACAGTCTAAACTAGATTTTCCATTTTTAAAGATGTGTTTAAAATGTAAAGAATAATGAAGAGGAAGAATATCCAACAGAACTTTTTCAGTTGGCCTACTGAAAAAGTTTGCCAACCCCTGATTTATGATGTGCTCTATGTTGTCACAAAATTAACAGTATTATTTCCTATTAGTTTGACCCTACAAGCAAAATTCATTGTACTTTAGTATTATTCATATTAGCATTCGGACTTTAAAATAATTGCATGGAGCACACTGGTTCTCAGAGATATAGTTGTTGTGATTATCGTGTACTACATAGTATATAGCACCTAGGAATGTCAATAGAAGCCAACACCTGAAAATGTGTTTGCATAACTGTGATAGTTTAATTATATTTATGGCCTCTGCATATGTCTAGATTACTTTTTCCAGCTAACAGTCAAAATAGTGATAAAGAAGTCTCAGTTTCTCAAATATAGAATAAAATGTACATGTAGTGCTCACATCTTTGATCTCAGTATTGATGGCTATTGTTTTTAAGATCATTTTGAAAGTATAGAAAATAATGCAAATCTAGGCAGAAAGTACTTAAAATGTTATATTTATATATACTAAAGTATAAAGTGTTTTCATGTTTAATAGATTTAATTCCCTGTTATAACCAGGAATTGTATTTAATAGGTGTTCCATTTGGTTTAAAAACTACTTCAAGTCTCAGGCCCTTGAATCTACTTCAGGTAAACCTGAATCACTGCTCTTGATTAAAGTTTTCACACTTCGATATTTTTGTTACAATGTATACCTATATATGTCAGCATTTGAAATTTTGAGATGGTTCAGAATCTTGTGAGGGTATGGTTATAATTGCTACCTTTGCATGGTTGAGAGGGTAGGAAGAAAGAATGGTTGTCCTACATATTGCACTTTCATTGACCTCTGTCAGATCAAGAACTGGATGTTTTGATACGGAGAATTGACAACTACAAAGTGAACAGTTGCCTACAATAGCAGTAGTACCTATACTTAAAAAATAATTCCTTTCTCAATAACCATTTGTGTCTACATATACGTAGTACTTTTTGCTTACAAAAGATTTTGTACTTGAATAGAGGATTTAAAAATAGCTTTGTTCTTTTCCTGAGGAGAATTTCTTAGCACAGTGCCAGCCACCTAAGAGTCGTTTGGTAAATATTTGTTAGATTACAATTTGTGTCTAATGATGAGGCTTTTCTTATAAATGATATCAATGCCAACATAGCGTATAAAGAGAGATCAAAAGTGGAGATTTCGTACACGTTGAGTGTGAACTTAAAATATTTACGGTGTTAGGCTCTAGGTCCTTTGTAAGGTTTGGACTCCAGGATTAAGTTAGGTTGGTAGTTGATAGGATTATCTACAGAGAATTTAGAGAAGGTAGGCAAGAATATAAAGATTTAGAGACACAAAATTGGTAAATAACAGTAAAAGACAGATCAAACTAATCTGGTATCCTATATAATAAAAGCCTAATAAGCAAATTGACTGAACAGCAGAATGACTGGTCACTGTGACGTGCACTGACCACCAGGGGGCAGACGCTCAATGCAGGAGCTGCCCTCCAGCCTGCAGGCCCCAGGCCAGCCAAGGCAGGTGCCATTGGGGGGCCCTCCTGATCACCTCACTGGTCGCCCCACAGATAGGCCCTGATCGCTGGCCAGGCCTAGGGACCCTACCTGTGCACAAATTTCATGCATCAGGCCTCTAGTTCAGAAGTAAATCAGGAAATGTGTTTAGAGCCAAAACGTAAAACTTCTTATCCAAGATGCAAACACAGTATTACTATATACAGACTGTAATTACAGAACAAATCACAAATCACATTGGTTTATTCAACTTTCCTACATATTGCTGTTGGAATTTCTGTCAGGGATTAGTCTCAGTGAAAAGAGGAATGAAATTCCTTAATATAACTGATAATAAAGAATAATGACAAAGCCACCATAAAAATTAATTTTGCTACGTTTATTATCGAACTGATTGAGGAAGGAACATTTGACCTGTGTTATGCCCATATTTACTTAACAATAAGCTCTGCTGGGTGTAGAGATTTTTAACTCCATAGATCTCAGAATTCTGTATTTGGTATTTATTTGGACTTTCTCTTAAGGACTTCAAAGTGCTTATAATTTAAACTCCTATAGAATAAAAGAGAAAAACCCTTTGTTTCCTGATTCATTTGGAATTACTAGTTTTAATTTTTAACATGAATTTTTCTGAATACTTCTTTTTAAAACCTTTTTTTAATTTAACTTAATTTAGATTCTGAATGACAAAGCTGGTAATGTCTCCAAACTAAATATGGATATCTAATGCACTTTCTTTTCAGCTTTGGGATTTCTTACTATATTATATAAGCATCCATGAAGTAATGGGATTTGGCAAAGCTAGACAAATTTTGAGAGATGAATTTTCATAAGTATATCTCTGATTTTCAATAGCTTCTTGTTTACTTTCTAATGTACTTAATGCTGTTTTGTATTGAGGTATAAAAAAGTTAAAAGCCATGTGTATATTTGTATATGTCACTAACTTGAAGCAGAATGATTTATGTTTGGTAGTATTAACATATTTGAGATCCCTTAGTAATAACACTTAAAAATTGTTTTCAAATCTTTCTTTTTAAGGGCAGAGATCTTGTTTTGCTTTTATTTTTGTTTACCTCTGTTTCCTCAATCCCTAGAAGAGTACTTGACACATAGTGAATGTTCCAAAAATACTTGCGGAATAAAGAAATTTAAACAATGTGAAATTAATTAATTAATGAGTTCATGTTTAAATTCTTAATAGCTTCCAGGTGGTTCACTAATTTTCAACACTCTGCAGCAGCAGCAGCAGCAGCAGCAGCTCTCTCAATTTACACCCCAACAACCTCAGCAACCCACAACTTCCAGTCCTCAACAGCCAGGGGAGCAGGTATGTGCTTTTCTAGCTTTTCATGTTTTGTATTATAGAATTGTAACTTTATTTTGTACTAGAGACCCAGTGCACAAATTTGTGCACAGGTGAGGTCCCTTAGCCTGGCCAGCGATTGAGCCAATTGGGGGGGCCGGCCAGGGGGAGGGGCCATGGGAGGTTGGCTGGCCGATCCCCCCTCCCCAATCAGGGCTGATAGGGGGTGTGTGTGGCTGGCCAGGGGGAGGGGCCATGGGAGGTTGGCTGTGGGAGCACAATGACCACCAGAGGGCAGCTCCTCTGTTGAGCGTCTGCCCCCTGGTGGTCAGTGCACATCATAGCGAGCGGTTGAGTGGCCTTAGCATATCGTTAGCATATTATGTTTTGATTGGTTGAATGGATGACTGAACGACCAGACACTTACCTCATTAGGCTTTTATTATATAGGACTAGAGGCCCGGTGCACGAAATTCGTGCACGGGGTTGTGTGTGTCCCTCAGCCCAGCCTGCACTGTCTCCAATCTGGGACCCCTCAAGGGATGCCTCACTGCCTGTGTAGGATCGGTGGGATCGGACCTACAGGGCAGTCGGGCATCCCTCTCACAATCCAGGACTGCTGGCTCCCAACCGCTCTCCTGCCTGCCTGCCTGATTGCCCCTAACTGGTTCTTCTTGCCAGCCTGATCACCCCCTAACCACTCCCCTGCCAGCCTGATCGATGCCTAACTGCTCCTTTGCTGGCCCGATTGCCCCTAACTGCCCTCCCCTGCCCGCCCTTAACTGTCCTCCCCTGCAGGCCTAGTCATCTCCAACTGCCCTCCCCTGCTGGCTTGGTCACCCCTACCTGCCCTCCCTTGCCAGCCTGGTTGCCCCTAACTGCCCTCCCCCACAGGCCTGGTTCCCCCTGCAACTACCCTTCCCTGCAGGCCTGATTGCCAGCTGTCCTCGTCCCTCCCAACTGCCCTCCCCTACAGGCCTGGTCCCCCCCCAACTGCCCTCCCCTGCAGGCCTGGTCCTCCCAACTGCCCTCCCTTGCAGGCCTGGTCCTCCCCAACTGCCCTCCTCTGCAGGCCTGGTCCTCCCCAACTGCCCTCCCTGGCAGGCCTGGTCCTCCCAACTGCTCTCCCCTGTAGGCCTTGTCTCCCCCCCCCCCCCCAACTGCCCCTCTTGCTGGCTTGGTCCCCCTCCCCAACAGCCCTCCCCTGCAGGCCTGGGTCCCCTGCAACTTTCTTCCGCTGCAGACCTGATAGCCCCCAACTGCCCTCCCTTGCAGGCCTGGTTCCTCCCAACTGCCCTCCCCTGCTGGCCATTTTGTGTGTTGGAGTGAGTTAATTTGCATATTACCCTTTTATTAGATAGGATTTGTTCTTGCTAATTCTTCTGAAGTCTTTTCCTTGTTACTGTTTTTATAATAGTCTAAAATTATTTTTTGTCCTATAAGGAAAATACTCATTTCTTACCAACACAAATTGTTTTTTCTTTTTATACAACTCATGTATGATTTTTATTTAGGGTTCTGAACAAGGCTCAGCCAGTCAAGAAAAGGCCTTATCTGCTCAGCATGCTGCTGTGATTAATCTTGCTGGAATAGGAAGTTTTATGCAGTCACAGGCAGCTGGTTGGTATCTTCATGTCTTTATATGTTGAGTTTACTATTTAATCTAGTTGGGATCTCACCTTTTTAAATTATTTTTCCTTCTCTTGCAAGCATTAAATAGGAAAAAGTATAGATATATTTACTTGTGAACTATTACATCAATTTATTGATAGCCCCCAGAGTTTTTTCCCACTGACAGTTAATATTTTTTCTCATCTTGGTATCTTGTACTTATATGAATTAAGATGTATTATCAGTAACATAACTTCTATAAGCCACTTTTTTTCATTTGTAATAAAATGAGATTATACTAAATGACTGCTTACCACTTCCAACAGTAAATGGTGAACCAGTTATGGTGAACCATAATCTTTAATGAAGATTATCTTGTAAATTGAAAATAATTACAGAGTTTGAGGATTCAATGAGTGAGGTCATGTCAACATTTTGAATTATCATTGGTGCCTTTATAATCATATACAAGTAACTCCCAGTGTCTGAATTTAGAATAAGCAAGGTCTTACATGTAGAGATTTAGAGCTAGAGAATTTTCTAATGGAAATTTAATTTTTGTAATCCTTTACCCCACAAGATATATATTTTCTAAAGTACTAGTATAATTTAGTGGAAAGAACTCTAGACTGAAAAATAGTAAAAATGGTCCATGCTCCAGACCTGCCATTAATTGCCTTTGAGTCATTTAAACCATCTATGCCTGAAATTTCTTCCTTTGAACAGTGAGAGGGTTAAACGATTATTGTGGTCCCTCTCAGCTCAAAAAGGAATAATGCACAGGCTCAGTTCACCATCTCTGTTGCTACTAGTATAGTCTGATACTCATTGCAGTATCCTTTGTTTAAAAGCACTTGTTTACCAGTTATGTCATTATGGTAGCTTGGATTTCTCCCTCTTTCCTACTTTATTATATTTTAAAATAACATCCTGTATTTTACATTTTGCAAGAAAGCTTTCTAAATAAAATAGCACTGTTATCAAATTTCAGTGGGATGCATGAAGGTATACAGTGCTTAGCACATATGCACTTCCTTCCCCTTCTATGTCCAGGAGGTGCCCTCAACTAACAGGAGACTAAATTTATTCTGAAATGTCTGTGATTTGATACTGAAGATTAATCATACTGATAACTTTTCTATTTCATTTTCTGTGTTGTCCTTTTCTAACCCTGGTAGCCTTCAAACTTTTGACTGGCCTGCTTTCCCCTTCTCCTCTCTGTAGTGTTGTCTCAGCTTGGCTCTGCCGAGAACAGACCTGAGCAAAGCCTTCCTCAGCAGAGATTCCAGCTCTCCTCTGCCTTTCAACAGCAGCAGCAACAGATACAAGTAATCCAGCAACTTCACTCTGACTACATTTTAGATACTCTGCTCCAAAAGTACCTCAAAAAACCTTAGTTTTATTTTATTGTCTTTTAAGACTATATAGTAATAGATATTTTAGCAAATTTTATTAAGTCTGACATTTTAGCCAGCTTGGAGCACTGAATATATTTTGTACATTTAAGCCATACTTTTCTTGATTTAAAATCTTCCATGAAGTGCTGGTGGCACATTAACATCCATTTTTGTAGTTTGCATTATATTTTGAAATAGACAGTTGTCAATGCTAGTGGTTAACTTGTACTGCAGAAAAAGACAAGAATGCCAATGTTCCTATTAGTAAATATCATACCTGTTTTATAAAAAAGCCATTCCATTATCTCAGGAAGTCAGCATATTATAGTTGACTACCTTTATGCAGGGTGGTTTATATTGGTATAAACTATCATACAACAAAATGGTAACTGAAGTTGCTGAGTTACTACAATACAGACTGGCAGGGCAAAGTAACATTATCTTTGAAGTGTACCAAGAACCATTTAACAGCCCTCAGCAGGCTTCTGTGCCACTGTGCTGTTCGAGTGTGCACTGTCCCCTTTTGTTATCTTAGCGCTCTCTCCCTTTCAGTTTGGTTGTCATCACTCTCAGGAAAAGCACCTTTTTATACCTGCTCACACTTAATTGATTTCCCCCTTTCCCCCCCTTTACAGCAGTTGCGATTCTTACAGCATCAAATGGCCATGGCAGCAGCAACAGCACAAACAGCTCAGCTACATCGTCAGCGGCATACAGGCAGCCAGTCAAAAAGTAAAATGAAGAGAGGCACACCAACCACTCCAAAATTCTGAGTCTTGCATTATTTTTTTTCTTTTTTAAAAACATAATGAATCAAAAGGATTGAGTTTCTACTTCATTTTTGTTTTTTAAAACATAATCAGTATTTTACATTGTTTGATGTACAAACTTTATACAGAAGCACAACCCTATGATTTTTAAATAAAAACAGGGAAATGCTTTAATAAACCATTAGGGTTCATTTGCTTAAGTCACTGCTTTTTCAAAACTGTTCCACTGTACATAAAACATGTAGAAGTGGCCTAGAAATACTAGAAATGTCCTTCAGAAAGATGTAGTTTGATATTTATTTAGTATGAAAGATTTGTGCAGTGTAATAAATACAGTTTTTACAAATATGTTTAGAAAAATGTAGTTATTTTGCTTTCATGCTCTTAAGTACTTCATCCATCAGTTTTTTTACTTCTTTGTGTCTTGTAACTGCTCGGCTCAGACAGTCCTGAAGTTTAGCTCCAGTCAGCCCACTTCCACCTGAAAAATTATTGTACCAACACTTTTAATATATGCTATTGTACTTTTAATGATCAACATCATATCAAGTTATAGACCAAAGCTTTCAGTAATGTAAACCAGGGGGTATGGTTAAGATTGCCAAGTTATGTTTTAAGACCTCCAAGTGATTCCAATGCATCCCATAAGAACCACTGGTAAACAACATAAAAACATAAGGAATTTGAGGTAACAAACTGTCATTCTAAATTTGCTGCATTAGGTAAACGGTAAATATCCCATATTCCATTTGCCCTACTCCTATGTAAAGAATTTCACATAGAGTTTTCATCCAAATATTTAGGACTGAAATAGAAGGAACATGCCTGGTTTGTGAAGACAACATAGCTTGCCTTCCTCGTCCATTACTACTGTTAGGGTTCCAGTTGCCAGATGTTCCTCCTCTCCAGTAGGGTCCACTATGAGCAGAGTGCTATTTAAAAATTTTTTGAAGTGTAAATTATCAATCCATGAAACATTTTATTTTAGAAGAATATTTAAAACACAATTTTTATACATTTAACTTACTCATCAAAGACCGCAAAGGAGGTAGCAACTGGATGAGTTCTAATGTTCAAATAACGTTTCTTCTTTAAATTAACTTCTGCTAAAGCAGTTTCTTCATTTATAGTAACTTCAGGCAACTGTACTAGAAAGGCAAATATGTTAGTAAGTATCTCTAGTATAAGTAACAAATATGGCTTTTTCTAAATTCACTTTTGCCTGTTTAACTTTTCCAGAAATAATCTTTTAGGGAAAAAAAATCTTAGAACATTAAGATAAATACAGTATATATAAACATTTTTATTAATTTAAAGACTAAAATGAATGATGGCTCAACCATAAGAAAAGCCTAAAAAGATGAGAAAGTTTAATAAAACAGAATATTCTGACACAAAAGGAGGAATATTCCTTTTATTAAGATTGCTTACCATTTTTTAAAGCTGCCAACAAAGCAAATGTACAGGCATCCAAAATATTTCCATCATAGTCAAGGCAAATGAGATCACAGTACAGAACCCAAGCAAGCTAAAATAGAGTTTACACAAAGCAAATTAAAGTCTTCTGATGGGTAGAACATGGGATTTCTTTCAACTTATACACCACAGAACCCTTAAACAAGATAACCTTCAAGGCTCAAAAACTTACAAAAAAAGAAAAACCTTTACCTTTAAGAAATAAACCAAAAAAAGTGGGTATGTTTGGTAAAAGCTGGCTTTTGACTACCAAGCTGACAATTGACAAACATTTCCATTCCTATTGCTAAGTCAGATGAGGGAAATACTTTTGAAAGTCCCAAATGAAAATCAAAATATACTTTCCCAAAGAAACCTTAATACATCAGATGCTTGGTAGGGCCTGGCTGGTGTTCCTCAGTGGTTAAGCCATAAACCAGGAGGTCACAGTTTGATCCTGGTCATGGCACATGCTGGGAATGCAGTCTCAAACCCCAGTAGGGGGAATGCAGGAGGCAGCTGATCAATGATTCTCATCATTGATATTTCTATCTCTCCTCCCTTTCCCTTTAAAAAAAAAATGCTTAGTAGGTTTTACAAGTAAATATGTAATCAAACAGAAAAATCCTATAGGTTCTAGTCAACTTAGTTCTAAGTTTTCAAATAGTTAGAATTTATAGTGTGGATTCACCTTAAACACATTAACTAATCAGATACCAGTACTCTGCTATAAAGAAAAAAAATGAATGTTCACGGTAAAAGGGGAAAAGAATTACCTCAGCTTAATGTAGCTCCAACTCAGGCAATAAATTAGTCAAAATTGGTTGTCTTTTTATGAACTACATAGTTACAGAATAAGACATGTTTTTACTGAACTTCATCTAAAAATAAGACATCTGTATTGAAGGCTACTGTGGTTTTGTTAATTTCCCCGTCTACTCTCCACAAAACACAATTAATAAAAGCTTATAGCTTCTCTTGTTCTTACCTTCCCTGGAGAAATGCATAAGTCCTCTTTCGGAATGATCTGTGAACTGAATGACAAAACAGTAAAGGAAAGGTCAAAACTCTCTGAAAATGAATGATAGTAATACTTTATCCCGATTATCTTACTTTTCAATGACATCTGCAATGAACTGGCTAGCTACTTGGGCCTCTTCTCCAGGAGGTCCAGACCGAAATCTTGACGAACACAGAGGTGGTAGATCCACATTAGGAACTGAAAGAAACACTCAAACTTCACTTCTGGTTTATGGAAGTGTTAAATGTAAATCCATTGCAAGGGGACTGTTGCCTTGGATAGCTTTTTCCAAGTGGAAAGGATTATAAGACATCAATTATATTCTTCTTAGTCTTTTTAAGACTATTAAGCTTTGATAAAATAATATCTGTATTTGACTTTTTTACCACACAAATACATATTTTTAACCCTTTGCACTCGCTTGTTTTTTTCTCGATTCCTTTATTCTACTCGGGATTTAATTTTTTAAATACCCCAGATTTTACAAAGTGCGGCAGTAGAATAAAAAACTGGAGTTTCTTTTCATACAAACTTATTTATTTGGATTTTTTTATATTTCAAATTATTGATACATTCAAAGAGTAATTTTAATCTCGACATCCGAGTGCAAAAGGTTAAAAAAAACATTTAAGGTTTAAATCCTTCACAAGTTTTCTTCATTTCGAAATACCTCAATCTGTCACAGAAGGTAGCCCCTCTACTAATACCCAACTGTTCTGCATTTTAAAAATATTGGTTCCGCCGAAACCGGTTTGGCTCAGTGGATAGAGCGTCGGCCTGCGGACTGAAAGGTCCCAGGTTCGATTCCGGTCAAGGGCATGTACCTTGGTTGCGGGCACATCCCCAGTAGGGGTTGTGCAAGAGGCAACTGATCGATGTTTCTCTATCATCGATGTTTCTAACTCTCTATCCCTCTCTCTTCCTCTCTGTAAAAAATCAATAAAATATATTTTTAAAAAAAAAAAAAAAATAAAAATATTGGTTCCTACCATAAAGAACAAATGGCCCAAGTCAAGAAAAACGATGGCATAGTGGGCCCTGGCCAGGTGGCTAAGTTGGTTAGAGCATCATCCCATGCACCAAAAGGTTGCGGGTTTGATTCCCCAGTCAGGGCACATACCTAGCTTTCAAATTTGATACCTGGGTGGAGCATGCTGGAGGCAACCAATTGATGTTTCTCACATTTATGTTTCTCCCTCAATAAAAACATATCCTTGGGTGAGGATTAAAAAATAAATCGCAAAGTCTCCAATTACAGCCTTTTCCTAAGAGATTCTATTTTCTTGGTTAATGACATCTGCATGTATAAACAAAAATGGATTGAATGAGTTTGAAAAATTACAAAATTCTCTTATGCTATCTTCCAGTAGAAAACTTCAGGAATGTCTGCTTCATTCCTCTATATTTCTGATTATGAATAACTTTCTCAACTACTAGGACTTAACTACAATATTTGTATTAAATCTGTTAAAGCATTTCTATTAAAATTACAAAATTATAACTTACCAACATATCCTTTATCAGGAGTATCTGGTGGTGGTGCTGCAAATTCCTATAGAAGCAAACAAATGTTTCCAATCAAAGAAGCTACTTAATAATTGTGAAGAAAGCCTTAGTTATGGAAGGCTCTACCAAAGACCATATTAACTAGCTAACTACCACATCATGAGCGCCTACTATGCTTAAGGAGTTGTGTCGGGGACTCTTAATGGCACCAACACTCACTTTAGCTCTGCAGTAATGAGGCAGTACAGCAGTTACACTACAGTGGTACTCATCAAAATTAAAAAATATTAATTGGAATTCTCCATCCTCACTTGCACTAATTCAGTAGCCACGAATCTTTAACTTAAACCCCAATGTGATACTGGCACAGCCAGATTTTGGAAATGATGGTAACAGATAATGGAACTAAGCAAAAGCTCTGGAATCACCTTTCATATGTCAGACCCACGCTTTTTGACTGAGAGACTTTGGGTAAGTTACTTAACCTCTTACCATTCAATTTCCTCATCTGCAAAATGGGAAGTTAATGAGACCTACTTTTAGGGACTGTTAATGAGGGTCAAATGAGATAATGCCATTAAGTCCATAATATAAAACTTGGTAGTTAGTGTTCAAATCTTATTGTTAGATATCACCCCAGCTTTTCCGAGGAAGAATCTGAGTTTATGTGAAGTAAGAGTGCAGTGTAGTCAGTTCTATTTATGAGCCTTATGTTCCTGACAAGTTACTGAACCTCATGTAAAACAGGAGACAGAAATTATACCTCAAAAACTGTTTGGAAGATTAAACTTGATTAATTTTGTAAAGTACCTAATATAAGGTGTCTGACACATAACAGGTACACAGCACATGGTAGCTGTTATTCCCTCAAGATTTTCTTTTGAACAATCTCAATTTTCTACACATTTGCATGGATTAAATACCACCAATGGATAAAAGGATGTCACCAAAAATCTCTTAATCTCTCAAATTATACCCAAATTCTTAAAAATTTAAAGGTCGTCAAATTTTGAAAATTATTTGATTTCAAAACATTTGAATAATACCCATAAATTATAACTGAGTCATTAAACTTGGGTCGTGTTATCTAGTACTCAAAGATGAAAGCTTTTTGGAAATGAAAAATACTAAAAGCTGACTGCCTAGTCAACAAAATTACTAGTGTATATTACAATTTAATCAGTATCCTATATAATAAAACCCTAATATGCAAATCGACCGAACGATAGAACGACCAGTCACTATGACCGTACACTGACCGAACGGGGACAGCTCCTGCATTGAGAGTCATCCCCCTGAGAGAAGACAAGTGGCGGCGATTGGTGGGGGGGAGGTGGCAGAGCCAGCCAGCGGGTGGCGCCAGGCCGCCAGCCAAGGCGGGTGCCAGTGAGGGACGGACCCCCAATTGCCCTGTCCCCCAGTCACCCCACAAATTGGTCCTGATCGCTGGCCAGGCCTAGGGACACTTCCCTATATTTTGGGAACAGTCTCTTAGATTTAAAAATTAAAACTGGCAAGGCTACTCTAACTCTAAAGAAACAGGATGATGCAGCAATGACATGCATGGACTCTGGCTTGCACATTTTGTGGTCAGCTCTGATTCTGACACAACTGCGTGACAAAGCCAATTAACTTTTGTCTGCTTCAGTTTTTCCACCTATGAGATGAGGAAAATGATACTACTGGCTCAGAAGGATCGTGTTATGTACTACTTTTTATAACCAGGGCAAAAAAATGTAGCTGCCCATACAATAGCAAGATGCCTTTCACCTGTATGAAAAGTATGGTCACTGGTGCATGCAGCGTTCCAGATTGCGAGAGGGCCTCTAGTTTGAAGATAATCTGGTAATTCATCTTAGTAAGACATATATTAAACCTACCGCTTTAATTCCACAAATGACTGCAGTATTTCCCAGCTTCACTAGAGCAGAACCATCTGCAGTACTAACTGAACCTGAAAAGATAAGTATTTAAACAAAATGAAAGGGTCCATAAAAAGTGTTTTTGTTTTCTACATGATTTTATATTGCTACGTAAGCCAGTTGCTTATGAAATTTATTACTAGCTCAAATTTTTTAAAAGTGGTATAACTACTTAAAACTACTGTTTTAAGAATTATTCATCTGTCCTTGAATTTTGAGTCAATCATTTTTTCATTCAGGCACAGCAGTGAACAGATAAAAAAACCTCTTTACACAAAAATCACTGAAATCCCTTAAACATGGTAGAATTTGGCCAAAATACTGGATCAGAGGCTAAAATTTGGGAATGCTATAAAGGTAAAATTGGAAAATTCCATATTTGCAACAGCAGGTTTAACTAGTTTAAAACATAATGGATCCATGTCTTGGAGGTATGGAAGGAATGGGGAAAAACTCTTTATAGTTACTTTAAAATTGTAAATAAAGAGCATATAAATTGAGAGCATATAAAGTGAGTTTTAAAAAACTTTACAAATAAAAATTCTTTACTAGTATTAAAAAAAAACAACAAAAGTTATATTTTCAAAACTGAAGCAACATTCTTATTTTAGAACTCAAAATATTCTCACCTATGTTAACAGTTGTGGTTCTGAATTCACCAAGTTCTCTTCCATCAGGACGGCAGTTCTCTTTCTAAATAAATTTATATGAAAGTAAAGCACATCTATGTGTATATTTTATACAGAACCAAGGAAAACACATTAAACCTTGTTAGTTGAAATTACTTTTGAATTTTTTTATATAACTGACATAACTGTTTCAGTTGTACAATGTAACAATGTTCAATATTTGTATATATGACATTGTCTTTAAAGTATATGATACTATCAAAAGGCATAACATCTACATAACCCCTTTTACTCACCAAAAATCTCCTGTAATACTCCAGAGGTTCCACAGTTCTGAAACATATTAAAAATATATGGGAAGTAATGAATCTTAACATAAACCCAGAAACCGGCAAATATCTTAAAAGTGTAGGAGGCAGAGTAAGTCTCCACAACATGTTTCTTTCATAAATTCTGATGTGTACGTTGCCACATGTAACTGTTTATAAAAAGTAGACTCTTGCTGTAGCAATCAGTTAGTAATTGCTGTCCTTAACCCTGCCTTAAACAAGCCCAGTATTGGAGCCCAGGGCCCTTGGGCAGCTTCAGAGGAGTTACTGTCGCCCTCGCTCTGAAGAAGGTTCTTAGCGAGGATGACAAAGGTTACATCTTTATTTTTACTTTCCAGTAACTGAACGTAGTATGTTCTTCAATTATGACTGTGGGCAATAAACTATTATATTAGCTGTACCTGCGACTTTAACACAACCACAGACATTGAAAGTTTTCATTTTTTTAAGTTTGTCGAAGGTATGTGTACTAATCGTTATTTTTGAATTACAGGAGTTATAGAAGCCCCACTAGATCTTGCTTAAGAAAGTTACCTTTAAAAGCAGATTTATGTCCAACACTATATCATACACTTGAGATTTTATACAAATAGGTAACTGTTTCGATAAAATCCTATTTATATGCTTAAAAACTTGGAATCCTATTTATATGCTTAAAAACTTGACTCTAAGAATGAAAATCTATTGGTTTCGCCAGAGTGGAACACACACACAAAAAGGCCTATTAAAAAAACTGCCAAACAAGGCACAGTCCTTTTAGAAATAAATTACTGAAGGAGAATGGAGGGGCATGTGGTTCTGACGCAACACTTGCCCACAAACCGTGCCTGTGCCCTACCCAGGGATCGGACCTTGACCTCCGGGCGCAAAGGCCGATGCTCAATCACAGCCACGCCAGCTGGGCCTGATGCAACCCTCTTTCAAAACAGACAACTGTGTCCTGGGCTGCACATCCACTACCAAGTACAGTGCTCCTGATGCCCTTGAAACTAATAGTTACTAATAACCGGAAAGGAACAAAGGGAAAGCCAAGTGCGCCACCCGCGCACCCAATGAGGAAGAGGCTACCCCACTTCCACTCGCAGCGGGTACTGAGCTCACGCACACACCCTCCCACCTTCCGCCTCACTGGCGGGAAGGAGCCCTCTTTTCTTTTCCTACACCACCTCCAGGCCCCCGGCCCCGTGGCCCGCTTCCGCGGGGATACGTGGGGTGGCCTCCAGGTGAGAACACCCCAGCTAACGGTTAAGGGAAGCCACCGTCTGCCAGGGAACAAACTTGTGCGCGCCCGCCGCCAACACTCACTTGAACCCGGCCGCCATCTTCTCGCGAGCCTGCGCCTGCGCCTGCGCGGGGGCGACTTCCGCCTCCAGGACGCGCGTCTGCTCCGCCTCCACACTTTCGACGGGGAACCGAGTGCCCTTCTCCCGTATCGGGAGACGCAGAAGGTGCTACTAGGGTGGTTATTGACCCGCCTTAGTTTCCACCGACTCTTGCTGGAAGCCCCTTTCGGTTTCTTTGCTTTCTACAGATTTTGACGAATCTGCTATTAGGTCAGTGATGAGCGTCTCTCTTTAGAAACAGTCGGGTAGTTCAAGAGTTTGAGAGAAAACAATTGATAGCAAATAATACTGTACTGAGTGTGAAGCATTACTGCAAAATTTCTACGCCCTTCCCCGCCTCTTCATTCTCCCGGCGCCAGCACCGGAGAGTACGTAAATTTCCCGCGGTTACACTTCGCGAGTTCCGGGCGGGCTCCGCCGGAGCTGCGGGTTTTGTGGGCTGTGTCGTGGCTCCAGGCTTCCACCTTCCTTCTGGGTAGGGTTGCCAGAAAACAAAGCACAGCCAACTAGATTTGAATGTCAGATAAACAGAGCAATTTCCTACTATGAGAAGCTTCCAGTGGTGTATGTTAGTGGTTGTTACCAAGGGCTGGGGAGCCGGGAAGGTTTTAGAAATGACGGTGATGGTTGCAGAGGATTGTTGTACATTTAAAATGGTTAAAATATTTTTTAAAAATCACTGTTTTAAAAAATTATGACATACAAAAACTTTTAAGTGGGTGGGTTATATGGTTTTGCAATTACATTTTAGTAAGGCTGTTAAAAAATAACTTAGGCTGTTTATCTGAAATTCGAATTAAGTGGACAGCCTGCTTTCACTTGCGAATTCTGGCAGCCCTGCTTTGAAACAAGGCGCCTGGCAAACAACCACTGCGCTTTCTTCGCCTCCCGCGCGAGGGCGCTGTGGGCGGCAGGTGCCCGGCGCGGCGGCCTCTCCGCGGGCGGGAGGCGGGGCCGTGCCGCCGGCTTCCGCGTGCGTGTGTGGGAGCCGCACCGGGCGGCCGCGGCCGGCCTGCGAGGATGGCTTCGCTCCCGCTGCAGCTGGCGGTGCTCGGCGCGGTGCTCGGCGTGGCGCTGGCGGCCGCAGCCCTCATACTGGTGAGAAGAGGGGGTGGGGACTAACGCGGGCCCGGGTTCATCGCTCTTCTGGAGACAAGGCCCAGGCATTCTCTCCGCGCCGTGGGCTCGTCTGTGTCCTCTTGCATCATGCTTATCCCCAGCCTTTATCCCAGAATTCCTCTTCTTCATTTCACGCCCCTTTCTTCCTTGTTTATTTTTACTTGGGTGCTCGAGTCCCTCCGTACTCAGAGCCTTACACATTTGTTCCCTTGGAGACGTGCCCGCCCACCCCTCACTAGCCCCCGGGCCCCGGACCCTTCGTCCGTCCGACCTCTCCAAGGCGCTCCCGGGCCTGCACCCTGTGCCTCGGGCCCCGCCGGGGCGGCCTTAAGCCCCCAGACGGTGAGTGCTCCCTCGTCGCCCTTTTCCTTCTGTGGTTAAGCAAATAGCGGGAACAGAGCACTGACAGGAGCCATCTATTACAGGTTGAAACCAGTGGATCGAAAAGACCCACTGGAACACCAAGATAGGCAAGGCCCGATGTTAACATCCGTTTGGGGTCGTTCTGTCCCAGAATTAAACACCCTAAATTTGCTGCCTCGAAACGATGCAGTACAGTAAGATTCAAACTCACATATACATATTTTTTGCCATTATTTTGGAAACAGATTGTAAATACTTGCTGATCCATAAGTAGTAGAAAGTGTGCCAAGTGAACTTTCTCCCATATGATTTGGAATGAGCCTGCTCTCTAGTTAGTTAATGGAGAGGTTTCAGCTTCCTTGACATTCAGATTAGTAGCCAGGAAGGTCTCTGTCATCTTGCCAGAAAGTCTGTAAACTCACAGCTTAGAAACAGTTTAGCTAGAGAAAAAGCACTTTATCTTGATTTCTTTGGGGTGATTTGTGTCTAAGTGAGAGAGGAGTCCTCGCCTTTTCTTAGTGGTATATGGAGATTTCGGATTTTTTTTCCGGGTTTTGAGCAAGTCAGGTTGTGGGCAGGTTAGGGTTTGACGAAAATCCTAAATTGATCTGCCTCATATTGAATCTGTTACAGATTTACATGTGTACATTACGAGTTTGTACTAGAACTAGTTGACCCCACAGCTTGAAGTGATTGTAAGAGCTACCATTTATTGAATACTTACAACATATTGTAAGTATTCAATAAATTTGATCTTAGAACAACACTGACAAATACTAGCTTTATTTGACTGGTGAGGAAACTGAGGTCAAAGAGCTCATATGCACAAATGTCAAACTGCTCCTGGAACTTTGTTTTTTAAAATGCCAGACAGAGCGTGTAATTATTACCAAAAACCCCAAAAATCTTGTTTTATCTATCTATATATATAAAAAGCTAAGTGACCAACCATATGTTTGTCCGACCGCCCAACCAACAGCTGGTACATATGACGCCCACTGGCAACTGAAAAATAAACGTTGACTTGCGCATGCACGATACCTATAAAGCTCTTTCTTCTAATTAATTTCCTTTCAATGTGCATGAATCCATGCACTGGGCCACTAATATGTTATATTTATCTCCATCCCCCATACATACTTTCTCCCCACCCACTTCCTTCTGGATTATTTTGAAGCAAATCCAAGACATAATATTTTACCTCTAAAGCCTTAGCATTTATCTAAAAAGATAGGACCCCTTTGAAAATATAATGGCAATAGGATTCTTATAAATTATTTTTATATTAATCATCATTTAGTGGTTTTAAATACCCTATCAGTTCCAATGCCTGATGTATGTCTTAGGATAGTCAGTTTTTTCCAGTCACATTCACACACACTTAGCACTTCATTGATATGTCTCAAGTCTTTTGATCTATAACAATTTCTCTTCCCTTTTTTCCCCCTTATCCTATCTAATAAAGAGGGAATATGCTAATTTTTTAAAAATATATTTTATTGATTTTTTACAGAGAGGAAGGGAGAGGGAGAGAGAGTTAGAAACATCGATGAGAGAGAAACATCGACCAGCTGCCTCCTGCACACCCCCTACTGGGGATGTGCCCGCAACCAAGGTACATGCCCTTGACCGGAATCGAACCTGGGACCCTTGAGTCTGCAGGCCGACGCTCTATCCACTGAGCCAAACCGGTCAGGGTGGGAATATGCTAATTGACCATCACTCCATCACAAAGATGGCTGTACCCACAGCTGAGGCCAAGTTCCCATAAGGAGCCTTAATGAGCAATCAGCAGGGACCTGAGGCTATGCCCTCCCCCACCCCTGTGGGGCTTGACAGGACCTCAAGGTGCGCTTCCTGTCCTGGTGCTGGGCTAGGGGACCTCAGGCCGTGCCCTCCACCCCGGCACCAGGCCGGGGGACCTCAGACTGCACCCCCCGCCCTGTGGGGCTTGACAAGGGGACCCCAGGCATTGCCCCCCACCCAGTGGGGCTTGACAAGGGACCTCAAGGTGCACCCCCAGTGCTGTGCCGGGGGACCTGAGGCTGCACCCCCCGCCTGGCGGGGCTTGACGGGGGACGTCAGGCCATGCCCCCCACCTGGTGGGACTTGATGGAGGACCTCAAGGCACGCCCCCCGCCCTGGTCTGGGCTGGGGGACCTCAGGCCACACCCCCCATCCTGGCGCCAGGCCAAGGGACCTGAGGCTATGCCCCCTGCCTGGCAGGGCTTGACAAGGGTGGGACTGGCCAGGTCTGGATCTAGCCCAGTGGTCGGTAAACTCATTAGTCAAAAGAGCCAAATATCAACAGTACAATGATTGAAATTTCTTTTGAGAGCCAAATTTTTTAAACTTAAACTATATAGGTAGGTACATTGTTATTAACTTAATTAGGGTACGTGGTATTTTGTGTAAGAGCCACACTCAAGGGGCCAAAGAACCGCATGTGGCTCACAAGCCGCAGTTTACCGACCACTGATCTAGCCCCCTGCGGGGGGGCCAGCCTGGTCTGGGTCTCACGCGATTTTGAGGTGCATGTGGGTGGGCAGGGACTTGACTCTGGGTCCCGTGGTGTGCCCCAGACTCTGACAGGAGGGAGATTTTCATACCGGGTCACTAGTCTTTAATAAGTGGTCATTTTTTCTGTAGAATTTCTCACAGTCTGCATTTTACTGACTGAAATCACTTTGGTGCCTTTTAATATCTCGCTCTGTCTCCTGAATTTCTTGTAAACTAGTAGTTACATCTAGAGACTTATGAAATGTTTGTTTGACTTTTTTAATCAAGAAAAGTGTGTGAGTGATGCTGAATACTTCCTCTTTTATAACAGCAAGAGATTTATAATGCGTGATTTCTTTGGTGTTAAGATGTTGTTAGTCTGACCCACCAGTTATAAAATTTGTCATTTACCTAAAGGTTTTAGCATTGATGATCACTACCTGAATATATTATTTCACTGGGAATTCATTATTTCACTGACAAAAGTAGAATATTCTAATTTACCATTCCTTCTTCATATATTACCTAGAAACCAATAATGAAAAATAATTTAATCCTCAGCTACCAGTTAACCTGAAATACTGTTCATATATACAAGGTAAGATAAAAAGCAAGTTTTCAAAATAATGACATAGTTCCCTGGAATCTTAACAAAGGTGATCAATTAATTTTTTATTTTTAGTGTTATGAATCCATGATTTAAAATATTTTTCATTTGTTTCAATGGATTTGCAGCAATTTGAAGCTCAAATCCTCCCATCATAAGGCAATGAGAGCCCCTCAAGTTGGCTACTTTGTCCTTTTTTGCATCGTCCTTATTATCATTGATACGCTATTCCACCATTGCCCATTTCCTGCTCCAACTTGAACCATACATTCCTCTTAGGACACTGGTTGCTTCTAGTGGGAGATGGAATTTACAAAATACAATCTGGATACCAGAGGTGCAGAGCAATAACTTGGACCCACTAGTCTGGATACTGTCCATGCTTACACCAATCACAAGCATATGCAATTTCATTGTGTACCCAATGGAACATTATAAATGATTGTCACATTACAAATGAGTAATATGTAGATTGATTGTTTAGAAACAGAAGGTGTGCCAATAGAAGTAGTATTCCAAAGAATACTACTAGCTCCTAATTTCAAAGCTAGCTCCTAATCATATGTGTAAGGGAGCTATCTACACTAATAAAAGAGAAAGATGCAAATTGACGGTACCTTTGCGACACCCACCAGCCAGTCAGGAGTGAGTGTGCAAATTAACCCAACAAAGATGGTGGGTTAATTTGCATACACAGGCACCAAGCGGCCGGGGCGGGACGCTTGCGTCGTCACCATGGCAATGACGCAGGCGTTCCACACTGCCCCAGCTGCTCCAGGCCTCTGGGCAGCATGGGAAGGCGGAAACGCAGCTCCGGCCAGAGCGAAGCGGTGCCAGCAGCCAGGGGAAGAAAGGCCCATTCTTGCATGAGTCTTCGTGCTTGGGCTATAATATTAATAGTGCGTGGCACCTACCAATATTTGATACATATTCTACAAGTTTGATACTTTATTCCAGAAAATACTGTATTTTGAGTTGAAATATGGGGGTAAGTGCCAAGAATTCTTAAGCATTATTAGTCCCCACTATGGGGATTGGGAGAATCTTCCCTTCATACCCTGGGTCAATCTGGTCCTGGATGGGAAGTCTGCCTTCATCCCACATGTTCCAATTGCTATATGAACTTGTCCTCTGTCATATATAGGCTCCAAGTAGGGATGGAACCTCACTATATGTGTGTCCAGGATTGGGGGTTTGGCACATCTAAGAGCAGATTGTACTTCTGTAATTTGTTCCCTAATAGATCTGGGATGACAGAACCCTAGGGAATGACAAGTGGGAAGAGACAGTCTCTCTTAAGACATTAATACATTACACCATTCTTAAGACTGGTTTGAATTTTGGAGTCACCTCCAGACCATTGTTAATGGACTAAAAACTGAGAATAAATATTCCACCCAAGGGGGGGGAAATTACATAAATGATACAGTGTTCGAACATAACAAATGTAAAAAAAGGTGAACCTAACAATTTCTTTTTTAACATATCTGCTTTTAGATTTCCTTTGTTGCATTTGTAACTGCTACAGAAATGCCACCTCTTCATCGACATGAAGAAGAGAAGTTCTTCTTAAATGCTAGAGGACAGAAGGAAACTCTACCCAGCATAAGGGACTCACCTACTAAACAGCTTTCTATTGTTGTGCCTTCATACAATGAAGAAAAGCGGTGTAAGCCCTTTTTGATTTTCTGGTAAGGGATGATTTGGGAAGAAAGGGAAATTTATAGTATTGCATTTTACTGCCTTTCCCAGAACATTAGTAGATATGGGCTGTGGTGAGTATCTAATTAGTTGGTAGTTGCAGCTCAGAAGAGGAAAAGACAATATTAGCTGTGAGGCTATGAGCAGCAGCATAAAATAGTGAGACTGAAGTGGACTTGAGTAATGAGCAAGATGTGAACAGCGGACAGGTGTTCCAAATGAAAATGGTTATTGCAGGAAGGTCCCAGAGTAGCTTCTTAGATTATATGGATTTTTTCCAAAAGTAAACTGAGTGTGTTAGAATTGATAAATCATTTTGCTAGAGTTACTTCTCACCAACACCAGTGAGGTGTTCCCAGACCACCCCCTGAGTCAGTGGAGAAGGACTATTCCCAACCTTGATCCTTGTCTTCTCATATACACTGAGTGGCCAGATTATTATGATCTCTGAACGCATAATAATCTGGCCACTCAGTGTATATCCTATATAATCCTATATAATAAAAGGCTAATATGCAAATTGTCCCCTCGACCAGGAGCTTGACCAGCAGGCAGGCCGGCCGGCCAACCGCCCATGTCCCCTCCCCCTGGCCAGGCTGGCTGCACCCCACCCATGCACAAATTCATGCACTAGGCTCTAATATATATATTTACACTGAGTGGCCAGATTATTATGCGTTCAGAGATCATTATAATCTGGCCACTCAGTGTAAATGAATTTGTAAGAGGGACCATGATTGCAGTGTGAAAAGCCAATTTATTAAAGCATTTAAAGCATGCACCTTTATTGAAAAGGCAAAGCAAGCAAACCTATACATCTGGCTCATGAAGCACAGATGGGCTCTCAACTAATCTGAAGAGCAGTTTGGATGGGGGTCCGAGGTATTATATACCCTCCTTTCTATAGGTTTCAAAATTCCTTTACTGAATATTTTGATACAGATTAATTCGCAAGATTTCCCCCCCCCCCCCTTTTTTTTTTAAATTGATTTCAGAGAGGAAGGGAGAGGGATAGAGAGAGAGAAACATTAATGATGAGAGAGAATCATTGATCCGCTGCCTCCTGCATGGCCCCTACTGGGGATCAAGCCCACAGCCTGGGTATGTGCCCTTGACTGAAAATGAACCCGGGACCCTTCAGTCCGAAGGCCAACCACTCTATCCACTGAGCCAAACCAGCTAGGGTTCAAGGTCCCTTTTTTTTACTTTGTTGTGGCCCTCCCAGAAATCATGAAAAACATCTGGCAACTTTACCTTGCCAAGCCTTGAGACTGCTGGCTTCTCTGGGGAGTAAAAGTGCCCTTTTTTCCTATCCCCTTTTCCCCTCCTTTTCTGAATTTTCTCATTGAGGTTTTTAACCATTTGCTCTCAACTGTCCTTGACTGGGGAAGATAATGACTTGTTAGTTATAAGCTGGCTGCAGATTGCCCACACTGTTTGGCCTTAACTTTCCTATCTCAGTTTCCCTATTCCTTCTGCCCTGGAATCCTGTAACAATTTCAAAAGCAATTTTTAATGTACCTTTTTTTTTTTTTTTTTAAGTGCCTATAATGATGGATGAAGCTCTGGGCTATCTAGAAGAGAGACAGGTATCATATTTTCTCTTTTAATATAATGTCTCCAATTAAAATTAGACCAGGTTACCAACTTGTGAATCCCAGGTGAGATCCACTGTGAAAGGCAATGTTGGTTCTGCTTGGGCCATCATTATCACTGGCCCCTGTTCTCAGCTTGTTGCTAGGCAACCCCAAAACGTAGCTCACTACTTCCAGAAGCAGGTAGGTGACCTGAAAGCAAGCTGCAAAGCTGACATTTCCTTTATGTATCCACCTACCTATGTTTTATCTTCTCTGGCCTGACTTTATACATAAAATTGAGTGATAGGGTATCTGCAGACTTTGTATGATAGCACAATGCTGCTTTCACTTCTGAGATTTTTTAATAAATTTATTTGAAAGACACAATTAAGGTGAAATTATTTTGTATTTCTTTATTATTCTTAAGAGTCCCCCCTCATTTATTTTCCTCTTTTTTCCTGCTAAAGAAAAGAAAGGTAATATGTGCCACTGTTTTATAGCATCAGCTGCTGTTGGAATCTCCTTGAAGAGTTTAAAAAAACAAGTAAACTTTGTGGCTGAATTTTTTTAAAGAAAATTCCTTGTTTTGATTTACTTTAGGTTTGTGTGTGTGTGTGTGGAAAGGGAAGATAGAAGAGTCATCAAAAGAAAGGAGCTCATATTATCTACTCAAAAATTAAATTTAAAAGAGAAAGAGAATTGAGGTCTTATTGTAGGTGAGGCTACTATCTCTTCTGTTACATGTAATCTTTACACCAGTCACACAGACTAGTTTTTTGTTGTTGTTTTTAATGAGAAAATGGGCCAAAAATGTTAACTTGCCTAAGGTCGTAAGGCTAAGAGGTACATCCAGATTGGAATCTACACTCTCTGACTTCAAACCTCTTGAGCTTTTTTCTCATACACCTGGTAGCATCTCACAGCTGTACTCAGCACCACCAGAATCTGGCTCCTTCGCTGACATGTGACAGGAAGAGCAGGATGCTCACAGAGACTTAGTATCCACCCTCTACTCCTACTGAGGGTCTCTCCTGTTTGTTCTGGCCTTTTTATTTTATGTGGTTTATTCACTACTTTACATACACGTTAACACTACAACAATTATTTTTTAAATTTTTTTAGAGTTCTTTATGGCAGTTATGCCAAATTGTGGTATGTTATTTTTGCTTCTTACAGAAACAAGATCCTACTTTTACTTATGAGGTGATAGTAGTTGACGATGGCAGCAAAGACCAGACTTCGAAGGTAAGTAAACTTGCTTTTAGAATTGCCAGTAGCTAGAAAATACGGAATAATTTAGCAGGTGTAAAATCTTAGTTTTGCTCATCAGAGAACCCTCAAGTTTTGTTTTTTTGTTTTTTTAAATTATATTTTATTGATTTTTTACAGAGAGGAAGGGAGAGAGAGTTAGAAACATGGATGAGAGAGAAACATCAATCAGCTGCCTCCTGCACACCCCCCACTGGGGATGTGCCCACAACCAAGGTACATGCCCTTGACCGGAATCGAACCTGGGACCCTTGAGTCCGCAGGCCGATGCTCTATCCACTGAGCCAAACCAGCTAGGGCAAGAACCCTCAAGTTTTGCTAAATACTTTCCATTGCTATAGTATGGGTAGTAGAAGAAGCAGAGATTTTATTTATGGAAAGCTGGAAACTATATCTACTATTTCAGTATTTCATAAAACCAGGGAAGCATTGAAGATCACCAAATGGGAGAGAACATGCACAACAACGGTTCACCTTGGCCTCTGCGGAACCCTCTTTGCCTGTCAATTTATGGTGCCTCTTTTCTTAAGCATGATTCTGTTCTTTATGCCGCACCTTGCCTGACAGATTCTAATGCAGTCATTTAAATAGGAAGATGCCTTCATATCCCCACTGAGTATCAGATATGTCCTTTGTCATACCCCCATCTAGATTTATCCATAGGAGGTAACAGTGTCTTTGAGTATTATCCCCTCTCATTCCTCCATTCTTAGACCTGTAGCTGCCAGGCCCAGGTCCACCTAGTTTTGCAGTAGTACATTTATTAAATCTTGCCAGTGATCCTGATAAATTACTCTTCAAACATCATGTATTTTTATTATTAACTAGAGGCCTGGTACACAAAAATTCATGCACTCAGGGGGCGGAGGGGTCCCTCAGCCCGGCCTGCATTCTCTTACAATCCGGGACCCCTCAGTCCCTAGACCTGACCTGAGATTAGGGCCTATCAGGGCTTTCCTTCCCTGGGCTGCAGGCAGCTGGCCCCACCCCCGTGGCTGCCACTGCTTGCCATCTGCGCAGTGCTGCCCCCCCTCCCCTGTCACCAGTGGCCTCCCTCTGCAGGCAACAGGCTGGGGTGCAATGGCTTGGCTGACCTGGGCCTCCCTCTTTCTTTGCTGGGGAGGGGGGCCAGCCCTGCGAGGGGCCATCTGCCTACATGATGGTCCCTAACTGCTTGCCTATCTACCTAATCACCCCTAACCGCTGGTCTGCCTACCTGATCACCCCTAACCACTCTGCCTGCCTGATTGCCCATAACTGCTTGCTTGGGGGCGGGGCCAGCTGGGCGAGGGGCCATCTGCCTACCTGATCACCCCTAACTGCTGGTCTGCCTACCTGATCACCCCAACCCCTCTGCCTGCCTGCCTGATTGCCCCTAACCACTTGCTTGGGGGCGGGGGCAGCCCTGCTAGTGGTTGTCTGCCTACCTGATCTCCCCTAACCACTTGCCTGCCTACCTGATCACTCCTAACTTGTGGTCTGCCTACCTGATCACCCCTAACCACTCTGCCTGCCTGATTGCCCATAACTGCTTGCTTGGGGGCAGGGCCAGCCGGGCAAGGGGCGATCTGCCTACCTGATCACCCCTAACTGCTGGTTTGCCTACCTGATCACCCAACCCCTCTGCCTGCCTGCCTGATTGCCCCTAACCACTTGCTTGGGGGCAGGGGCAGCCCTGCTAGGGGTTGTCTGCCTACCTGATCTCCCCTAACCGCTTGCCTGCCTACCTGATCACTCTTAACCGCTTGCCTGCCTACCTGATCACCCCTACTGCTGGTCTCCCTACCTGATCACCCCTAACCGCTGGTCTGCCTACCTGATCACCCCTAATCACTCTGCCTGCCTGCCTGATTGCCCCTAACTGCTTGCTTGGGGACAGGGCCAGCCTGGCAAGGGGCCATCTGCCTACCTGATCTCCCCTAACCACTTGTCTGCCTACCTGATCACCACTAACCACTGGTCTGCCTACCTGATCACCCCTAACCCCTCTGCCTGCCTGCCTGATTGCCCCTTACCTCTTGCTTGGGGGCGGGGCCAGCACTGACTTCCAGTTGGTCAGCCTCCAGTCATTACTGGTCGTTTCGACCCAGGTTTTTTATATATTAGGATGCTTCACATTTTTTCTTTGATATTTCTTTTTTTTTTTTTTTTTTTTTTTACACGTAGGCAATGTAGGCAGGATATTTCTATTTTTATAATAAAAGATTCATTTATGGTGCTATTAATATTCTTGTTACATAGCAACATAATGTACCTTATAATAAGTAGACAGAGAAACACCTGTTTACTTGATTATTCATCAGTAATGATTTTTTGTTAAATACCAAATATACAAATACCAAGTATACATGAAGTTCTAGACGCTGGAGGAACCATACAAATATATGAGTCCAATCCTTTGTGCAAGAAGCCTTTAGGACAGTTGTGCAACATGCCCATAAATTCTGTAATGCAGGTAAAAAGTGCTGAAAATAAAATATTGTAAAGAATTTGAGAGAAAGAGAAGTGACTTTTGATCTGAACTTTTAAGGTTGGTTATGACTAAGAACATGGAGGATAGTATTTTCAGATTGAAAATAGAGTGTAAACAAAGGCATAGAGGCCAGACAGTATTATGGGATCTGCTTTGAATAACGGATGTGAAATGAAAAACATAAACACAGACTATTCCAGAAATTTGTTAATTATATGAAAGGAAGGGCTTAGAAAATAAACATCGATCACTTGCTGAGATGACAGAAGCAGCAGCAGCCCAGCTGAGGAAAAGCAGCTTTTCAATTCCCATATCCTTCCTCATCACAAAATTACCACAGCTCCAAATATCGCATGTTCTAAGCAGTAAGAGATAGCCAGGACATTAATATTTATCTTTGAGTGCCTCTGTCCTTTTTAATTGGAAATAGAAAGCTTTACCAGAAGCCTTATCCTCCAGCAGACCTCCAGTAGACTTCATTAGCCAGAAGTTGGTGACATGACCACCCATACCTGCAAGGAGGACTGGGAAAGTACTTGGCAAAGCAGATTTAGACCTATCATGATTCATTATCTAGTCCTGTACACACTGTCACTATGTAAGACTGGAGCCATAATAGTAAGGAAAAAGGAGGCATTGTTGGGTAGGTAGCTAACAGTGTCTACCACAATGCTGTAATAGGAGTATGTACAAAGGACTGTAGGTGCATTTGTTCATTGAGATTAATCAATTCTAGACTATATGTCAGGCACTAGAAATAGTAAGGTTAGCCTTTAAGTAGCCCACCGCCTGGTGGGCAAGGTCTGCAGTTACATTATGTGATGAGTAAAGTAACAGTTAAATGAGAAAATGCCTTTTGAACCTATTATTAGAATTACTTACCTTTTTCCTGGCGGGCAAGGTGAGGATGATCATAGAAGCTAGGAAAAAGACATGGTGTTTGAGCTGCATCTTAAGCTGACCCAATAGGAGGGCAAAAGCCAGATTAGAATAACTTCACAACTGCCTATGGAAATGAGTGCCAAAAGGAGAGGGTACCGTTGATTAGGCGGTTAAATGGAAAGATGAGAACATTAAGAGATTTAATGTGGAAAAGCAAAGTATATGAGCTGTGCTGCAATGGTTTGAAGACTAAACATGAGGAAGAGATGTAGATAGCAATATGTAGATTTATATATATTATAGATTAGGTCACTATTTCAAGACTTCGATTACAAATAAAAGAATACTGACAGTTTCTTGAGATAATAGTGAAATCAAAGGAAAATATTTAGTATGCTGGAGTCTTAAGCATGTTTAAGGCTGTGGAGCCAACAGAGAGGAAGAGATTGAAGATCCAGAAGAGACTAAGTTATGGTATGGATATCTGCTGAGAAAGAAATTCAAATGAGATTTGAGGGAAATGGTCCAAAATAAAAACAACCTCTCTAGGGACTGAGATTGCTTGCTGACAAATAAACAAGTCATTGAGCAGTATTGCAGGCTTAGGTCACAAGTGTGTATGTTAGCAAATAGATTTTGTTTTTTTCTGGAAGCTCAGTAGCTTAGGTAGAGAAGGTGAGATAATAAGGGGACAGCAGCTGCCTGTGCTACTGGTTACTCTGCAGGGAAGTGAAGTCTTAACTTCAGCCTAGTAGGTCAATTCCTGGTGTCGTATTTTGACACCAGGAATTCAACAACTCCCCTGGGCCACCAAAATGCATGGTGGGTATAATCAAGTCACAGGAAGTGGGCAACTGAAATAGCAGTGTTTAACCATTTGCCTGCCATAAGCATCTATAGACCAACTTTAAAATCATTTTTCGTGAGAATTTCCAACTGAAAATATTCAAGAATACCCGAATTGTAATATATTTATTTTTATAATATTCATTGCAAATTGATTTTTTTAATTAAATTCAAAATATCGTGGCGTGTGGGGATAGTTTCCGTTTAGGACATGTGGCAGTTAACTGGTTAAGCCAAAATAAGAAACCCACTTTGTATTACTACTAGAGGCCTGGTGCACGAAATTCGTACACTGATGGGGGGGTGTCCCTCAGCCCAGCCTGCACCCTCTCCAATCTGGGACCCCTCGGGGGACATCCCTCTCACAATCCGGGACTGCTGGCTCACAACCACTCGCCTGCCTGCCTGATTGTCCCTAACCACTTTTGCCTGCCAGCCTGATCAACCCCTAACCACTCCCCTGCCAGACTGATCGACACCTAACTGCTCCCCTGCCGGCCCGATTGCCCCCAACTGCCCTCCCCTGCCAGCCCGGTCGCCCCTAACTGCCCTCCCATGCTGGCCTGGTCACCCCTAACTACCCTCCCCTGCAGGCCTGGTCACCCCCAACTGCCCTCCCCTGCCGGCCCAATCACCCCCAACTGCCCTCCCCTGCTGGCCTGGTTGCCCCTAACTGCCCTCCCCTGCTGGCCATCTTGTGGCAGCCATCTTGTGACTACATTGGGGTGGCCATCTTGTTCAAGGGCGTGATGGTCAATGTGCATATTACCTCTTTATTCTATAGGATTTTGTAATCCAAGTTAATTTTTTCTCACTTTTATGTAATTTGACAGGTAGCTTTTAAATATTGCCAGAAATATGGAAGTGACAAAATACGGGTGATAACTCTGGTGAAGAATCGTGGGAAAGGTGGAGCTATTAAAATGGTAATATATAGTTTCAACATTTTTATCTAAAATATAAAGATATTTTCACCTTGGCCAGTGTTGTTCAGTGATTAGAGCGTCAGCCCAATTCCCATTCAAGGGCACAAGTTGCAGGTTCGATCCCCAGCCCTGGTTGGGGCACGTGCTGGAGGCAACCAATTGATTTGTCTCTCTCACTTGATGTGTATGTGTCTCTCTCTCTCTCTTTGTACCTCTCCCCCTTTTTCCTTCCCTCCCTTCCATTCTCTCTAAAAATCAGTGGAGTTAGAAAGTGTGACATCTGGCTTGCAAGTGGGAACCTCTTGTGTTGCACACGACTAACAAGTGAGTTAAAAATGGGTGATGTTGAAAAGGGCAAGAAGATTTTTGTTCAGAAGTGTGCCTAGTGCCATACTGTGGAAAAGGGAGGCAAACACAAGCCTGGGCCAAATCTCCATGGTCTATTTGGGCAAAAGACAGGTCAGGCCCCTGGATTTTCTTACACAGAAAGCAAGAACAAAGGTCTCACCCGGGGAGAGGCTACACTGATAGAGTATTTGGAGAATCACAAGAAGTACATCCCTGGAATAAAAATGATTTTTGCTGACATTAAGAAGTGTGCAGAAAGGGCAGACTTGATAGCTTATCTCAAAGAAGCTACTAATGAGTAATAGTTGGCCACTGCCTTATTTATTACAAATGTCTCATGATTTTTTTTATGTGTACCATATTTAAATTGATCTCATACACCAACATTCAGATCATGAATGGGTAATAGAGTATTTCTTTTGGGCAGCTGTAATTTATATAAGATTGGCTTGTGGTTAAATGAATATGGTCAACTTTTTGAGCTTTGATGGTAATTTTGGTTCAGCAAGCGCTATCACTGCCCTCTTCTAAAAATAGGATTGGACTTGATTCATAATGTTTAACTTTTCACAGAGGTGGTGAGTGCCATCTCAAAACCTATAGGAGATTGGCTTATATTTAGATTTACATAATTGGTTGTATTAATATGTTTAAATTCTGAGGAAATTCCTTCACTGTCTCTTAGACCTGCAAGACTTGCCTGTGTTTCAAGCTGTGTTCATTAGTGTGTTAAAAGGCAAGGGCTGCAGATAAACTGGTAGTGACTATTTTATCTTTTTGATCCCAACTATGCCAATTTAATAAAATTCCCTGTATCTAAACTATTGCCTTTTACTGAAGGAAAGACATTTTAGTGTGGTTTATGTAGAATATCAAATAAAGAGTATTTAACACTTCTAAAAAAAGATCAGTGGAAAAAATATCCTTGCCTGAAGATTTAAAAAATAAATAAAATATAAAGATATTTTGAATAACCTCTTTTGTAGACTGTAGTACATGTGAATTCTACAGCTAGCTAGTTGAATACCAGGGTTTCAAATTAGTGGGAAATTATTTTTAGTAATAACTTTATATGTATAGGTATATTTGATCAAATCTGAAAATATTTGGTATCTATAACATACTGCGTGATTCAGAAAAATATGTTTATCTTAAAGTTTAAAATGTTACCATTTTTCTACCTCTTGTCTTTGATAGAGTCATTGGATAATAAGATTACATGGTTTATTATCTGTTTGTTTATTTTGCAGTTTACAAAGTGCTCTTGTGTATTAAATTTTACCTATATGAAGGCACTGTGTTACGCAGGGTGCCATGAACTAAGACCAATCTGATATAGTCTATCCTGATGAAATTGATAGTGTAACAGAAAGGGTGATTGTATTTATGAGAGCGAAACAAATGAAGTGCTATAGAAGTTCCAAGGTAGAAGAGATTACTTTCACCTGAAGCACATCAGGTAGGAATCAAGATATAGTAACAAAGGAGCCAAAAGTCAGTTATGAGAAAAAAGTTTCAAATAATAATGCCCTAAATGACTTGGAGTTTTATTTATTTATTTAGCACCTCCCCCAACCCTTCATAAAAGCAGTACAAGGCTTGTTCAACAACTCCACGGTATCATCAGAAATCCAGCTCCTATCTTTTCACTCCCTTTTCTTTATACACACGAGATGATTCCTGGAGCACTATTAATTACATCCACATTCCAGATAGGAGGAAGGACAAAGAGCAGAAGATGCTTGCCAACTGGTTTTCTTCCTTTTAAGGAGCATTCCCAGATGCTCCACCCAATGACTTACTTAAATTTCACTAGCCAGAACATTATCACAGGGCCACCTCTATTTCCAAGGAAGACTAAAAAATGTTTTTACTAACATATTCATTCTTCACTAAATCAAGGTTCCATTAGTAATGAAGAAGGAAAGAAAAGATATTGGGATAAATCAATAACAGTCTCAGGCACATGAGGAAAATAGCAGACTTCACAAAGATGTTGGCTGATACCAGACCTCTAATGATGGTGAATTCTTTGAGGAGCTAATGGCTGCCTAGGAGGCGGAGCTTTTGATGCTGACAGGCATAGAAACTGACCAATCAGAACCAAATCCGGGTGAACTGTGAGGAGCCAATGGCTGCCTAGGAGGCGGAGCTTTTGACACTGACTGGCATAGAAACCAACCAATCAGAACCAAATTGGCCGGCATGGGAGGGCAGTTGGGGGTGATTGGGCCGGCAGGGGAGCAGTTAGGTGTTAAATCAAGCTGGCAGGGGAGCGGTTAGGGGGTGGTTAGGCTGGCAAGCAGAAACGGTTAGGGGCAATCAGGCAGGTGAGCGGTTAGGAGCCAGCAGTCCCAGATGGTGAGAGGGATGTCTGACTGCCTGTTTATGGGCCTAAACCGGCAGTCGGACATCCCCGAGGGGTCCCAGATTGGAGAGGGTGCAGGCTGGGCTGAGGGACACTCCCCCGCCCCCAGTGCATGAATTTCGTGCACCGGTGCATGAAATTCATACACTGTATGTTGAGTGAAGCTGGAGCCATATTAAATTTGAGGTACCAAGTAGTGGTATTCAGAATAGCCAGGGAGAGAGGATATGAATGAATTATCCACAAACATCAGATGATAGTCGAAGCCATTAAATTGGCAAGGAAGAGGGAATAAAGAAGGGTCAGGAACTAAGCCTTGGGAAATGAGCCACATAAGGAGGAAGAAAAATCAGTAGTCCGAAAGGATTGGAAGAGACTGAATGGCAATGGAGGCCATCAATAGCAGAAGGAAGAGTAGCAAGCATTAAAGAACCCCCCTTTACAAAATTGATGAGGCAGCATTAGCATGTTAGAGAGCCAAGGACAGTTTTCCATTAACCTTTTGCACTCGGATGTCGAGTGTGACTCAACACGGTTAGCATCGGTAGCAGCTCGTGTGTCGAATTGTATTGAATGTATCAATAATTTGAAATAAAAAAATCCAAATAAATAAGTTTGTATGAAAAGAAACTCCAATTTTTTATTCTACTGCCGCGCTTTGTAAAATCTGGGGTATTTAAAAAATTAAATCCCGAGTAGAATAAAGGAATCGAGAAAAAAGCAAGCGAGTGCAAAGGGTTAATGACCTCCAGTTCACCTTTATCATGTATCATTGAAATAATCCTTTATTGTTTTTCCACATTAAACTTATAGCTACAGATTTTGTACCTTGTAATGTTTTTTTCTAAAACTTCATATATGTTGTTCAGGTGTTAAATATAACATTTTCGTTTCTTTTTTTACCCATATACTAATGAATATGATAAACATTACAGACACTAATTAGTGGACCTAGTCTATAGAATAAATGATCAAATTTCTATCTACATTTGTGTATATTTTATCTGCAGCCACACTTTTAAGTGATATCAAAGCTGTATTTTACTATATCAAGTCAAATATATTTGTACTTAAGAAAAAATTAATTCACTAAAGTGCACCATGAAATTAGGAGCTGATGTATATATACACATACATACACACATATATATACATCAACTATATATATACATATATGTAGTTTATTTCTGTGCCATATTTTGCACAAGTGACTAATTCAAAATTGAGTGCGTAATTTTGCTAAGGGTCAGCTGCCTAATATAACAATATACACTGAGTGGCCAGATTATTCTGACCACCTGATGTTTGTAGTCAATTAGCCGTACACTGCATCGTATGGGATATGGAAGCCGAAGGCCTGTTTGAACACCTTTGCTGTCTGCAATTACCAAGATAAAACGTCTCCAATTCTCACAGGAACACAAGGATTGGACAGTCAAGCATTAGAAAAAAGTCATATGGTCTGACGAATCACGTTTCCAGTTGCATCAAGCAGATGGAAGAGTGAGAATTTCGTGGAAACAGCATGAAAGCATGCATCCCACATGCATGAGTACAACCCTTTAAGATGGTGGGGGGCAGAGTTATGGTTGGGCATGTTTTCCTGGCATGATTTGGGCCCTTTAATTTGTGTGGAACAACATCTGAATGGCACAACCTAAGTATCGTTGCTGATCAAGTTCATCCTATCATGTTGATGGCATATCCCAATGGAGATGGCTTCTTCCAACAAGACAATGGGCCATGCCACGGTGCTCATATTGTGCAGGAGTGGTTTTAAGAACATGAGGGAGACTTTACCTTGCTTAGGGGGCCCCCACAATCACCAGATCTCAATCCAATTGAGCATTTGTGGGATGAAGTTAAAAGAGCCATCAGGCAGGTGGTTCCACAACCATCAAATCTCACAGAACTGGACAGTGCTATTCATCAGACATGGTGTCAGATTCCTCACATCACCTTTCAAATCTCGTGGAGTCAGTGCCAAGAAGAATCGCCGCAGTATTGAAGGCAAAAGGTGGCCCAACGAAGTGCTGATGGGGTGGTCATAATAATCTGGCCACTCAGTGTATATGGATATAACCACATTTCCTAAATTTTAGTGAAATTCCATATTTCTTTATTCAGTAATTTATTTAAAATACTTTAGATTCAAAATAAAGAATAAAAAATTGTTATGTTGCATTTCACAGCAAATTTGTATATATTTGTTCAGTCTTCATAAATACTTTTTTTTTTTTTTTTCAGAGAGGGAGAGAGAGAGATGGGAACATCAGTGATGAGAAAAAATCATTGATTGCCTGCCCTCTGCATGCCCTGCTGGGGATCGAGCCACAACTTGGGCATGTGCCCTGATGGGGAATTGATCTGTGACCTTCTGGTTCATAGGTAGATGCTCAACCACTGAGCTACGCCAGCCGGGCCATAAATATGTTCTTGATATGCTGTGCTAAGTGCCATGATATATAAACAATGCATACATATTATATATGATGACATTTCACATTTTTAATCTATTAATTCAGAATATCTTTGATTTATCTAAAAATATTTTCTTAGCTTTAAGGTATTAGTTGTACGACCTCACAAAGCTTTTAAAACTATGAAATAGGCATTACGTACATGTAGGAAGTTCCAATCAATCTAATTTGTACTAAGTGAACTTTGGCCTCCTCCTATCATTTCATACCTGGTATTTCACCCTTAGGTATTTTAAGTAAAGATGTACAGACAGCTATTTCATTGAATTTAGCCTTAATTTTAAGCAACTTTGTTTTAATTGAAATTTTTAAATACAGGGTGTATTCAGTTCTCGAGGAGAAAAGATCCTTATGGCAGATGCTGATGGAGCCACAAAGTTTCCAGATGTTGAGAAATTAGAAAAGGGACTTAATGATCTACAGCCTTGGCCTGTGAGTATAAGAATCTATATAAAACCCTAATATGCAAATAGACCAAACGGCTGAACAACTGGCTGCTATGACGTGCGCTGACCACAAGGGGGGCATGCGCAGATCATGGTGGGTGTCCACAGCAGGCAGTGGAGCACGGAACATGGCGGGTATCGGCTGCAGCAGGATGGTGGAGCAGGTGAGTGGGGGCACCAGACCAAGGCGAGGTGCCGGTCGCTGTCATTGGGGCAAGCCTCTGGTGGTTACTGAAAATTGTTTGCTTCCGTGCGCCGTGGTCCCGCTGGGCGCTCGCACTTGCTGCCAGTGCCGGCCCTGCTCACACCCACTGCCGGCGCCCAGCGCCAGCCCCGATCACTCGGTGCGAGTGGTGGCTGTCAGCCCTGATCGCCCCTCAGGGTTTCTCCACCTCCCCCTGCACCTGAGGTGCAATCGGGGCCTGCATCTGCTGCTTGCACCCACTGCCAGTGCCGGCCCCACTTGCACCTGCAGTCTGTGCCAGAGCCCTTGCTTGCACCCACTGCTGGCGCCAGCTCCAATCACTCCACACTGTCAGCGTTTGCGAGCAGGGCCAGTGCTGTCAGTGCGTGGGAGTGGCAGTGGCGGGAGCGGGGCTGCCAACAGACGGGTCTAGGGGTCGCAGCGTGAGGGGCCAGACAGGGGCATGGAAGATGGGCCGAGACCCGCCTCTGTGCCCACCACAGTCTTTCAGCCCACAAATAGACCAAACAGCGGAATGACTGGTTGCTATGACATATAGTGACCACCAGGGGGCAGACGTTCAATGTAGGAGCTGCCCCTGGTGGTCAGTGCGCTCCCACATAGGGAGCGCGGGTCAGCCAGAAGCCAAGCTCAGAGGCTAGTGAGCACAGCGACGGTGGTGGGAACCTCTCCTGCCTCCGCAGCAGCGCTAAGGATGTCTGACTGACGGCTTAGGCTTGATTCTCATGGGGCTCCTGGACTGCGGGAGAGACACCCTCCTCCCACGAGTGCACAAATTGCGTGCACCAAGCCTCTAGTATAGTTTCAAATTTAAACTTTAAATTATATTCAATCAAAGATAAATGGGATCTAAAGTAAAATGAATATGAAGGTTACCTGTAGGTTAAAAAACTAGGAGGTATTTTGGGTGTAAAATTCTTCTGTACAGTCCCACAGAAGAGCTAATTGTTTTGTTATAAACATTCACTGATGTTCTGAGTTTCACTTGACAATTACTTATTTAATATTTTGGCCATCCCTCGATTTTTAATTGCTTAACTCATAAATTGCTTAATTTTAATTGCTTAACTTATTTAATATGTACATATTAAATTAAAAGCATAGACTCAGACTTCCAGCTAAAGATGTGAAATGAATCTTGTTTGTGATAAAGCAAACAAATACGAGTAGTAACTAATCAAAAAAGATTATGTGCCAATAAAAGGATCCAAGATGGCTACAGAGTAGGTGGAAGCTACACTTACCTCTCAGGATCAAACTGGAATTACAATTAAATTATAAAACAATCATCTTGGGTGACTGACAAGTAGCTGAAGAAAGCCGTATAGCCAAGGTTTTACAGAGGAATCCACATTGAGACTGTTCCAAACAGGTTACCCACGGCGAGTCACAAGCAGTGTCTGACATTGGCTTGCACCAGAGTTCATTCTAAGATGCCCAAAACCAGTATGCCCAGTGGTCAGCTATAGATAAAAACAGAGCAGGATCCAATAAGCTTTACAAGAAGCATATCCAAAGGGCGATCTCATCAGGCACAAAACCCTGGTTAGGTGAATTCCAGTTCTTGTGGTCAACACCTGCACAGCAGCTCACACACTGTGGTTAGGGTTGAGACTCACAGTCAGCCAGGCTGAGGGATAGTCTCACGCATGAATGGACAAATAGCAATCAAGACTCAGTTACAAGAAGGGCCTACATAACCCACACATGGGACATTCATGAAGAGCCCGGCTCACGTGATCAAGAAAACTGGACCACTGGACCCCACAGAACACCTACTACATAAGGCCACCCCATAAACTCTGGGAAACACAGCATATCTAATACTAGAAACAGTCATCCACAATGGCGAGACAAAGAAACATACCTCAAATGAAAGAACAGGAGAAATCTCCAGAAAAAGAGCTAAGTGAAATGGAGGCCAACAATTTATCAGATATAGATTTCAAAGTAATTGTTATAAGGATGCTCAACAGCCTGAGAAAGGATACAGAAATCATAAAAATGACCAGTCAGAAATGAAGAATAAACTGGAAGGAATAAACAGGTGGTTAGATGAAGCAGAGGAGCGCGATTTGATAGTAGAAAAGAATACCCAATCATAGCAGCAAAAAGAATTTTAAATAATGAGGATAGCTTAAGGGACCTTTGGGACAACATGAAGTGTGACAACATCCACATCATAGTGATACTGGAGAGAGAGAGAGAGAGAGAGAGAGAGAGAGAGAGAGAGAACAAGTAATTGAGAACTATTTGAAGAAATAATGACTGAAAATTTCCATAACCAGGTGAACTAAAAAGACACAAGTCCAGGAGGCAGAGAGAGTCCCAAACAAGATGGACAAAAGAAACTAGCACCAAGACACATCATAATAAAGATTAAAGACAGAGAATCTTAACCTTTTGCACTCGGATGTCGAGTGTGACTCGACACAGTTAGCATTAGAATAAAGGAATCGAGAAAAAAGCAAGCGAGTGCAAAGGGTTAAAAGCTGTATGAGAAAGAATGTTAGTTATGTACAAAGGAGCTCCTATTTGAATTGTCAGCTGATTTCTCAACGGAAACATTTCATTACCCAAGGGATTGGCATGAAATATTCAAGTGATGAAAAGCAAGGACCTATAACCAAGACAACTCTATCCGGCAAGGCTATCATTGAAATTGAAGGACATATAAAGAAGTTCCTTGACAAAAAGCTAAAGGAGTCTCTTACCACCAAACCAGTATTACTTGAAATGTTAAAGGGCCTGCTTTAGGAAGTAGGGGGGAAAGAAGGAGGAAATAGTTAAAAGAATAAAATGGCAATAAATGCCTATTCATAATCAATTTAAATGTAAATGGTTTAAATGCTCCAATTAAAAGATATAAGGTAGCAGAATGGATAAGAAAACAAGATCCATATATATGCTTTCTACAGGAGACACACCTCAGAACAAAAGATACAGACTAAAGTAAAGGGATGGAAAAAGATACTTTGTTCAAATGGAAATTTTAGGTAATTGGGGTAGCAATAAATTTATCTGACAGTAGACTTCAAAACAATATAGTAAAAGACAAAGAAGGATAGTACGAAATGATAAAAAGGAGCAATGTAACAAGAGGATACAACTCTTGTAATATTTATGCACCCAATGTAAGAGCATCTAAGAATGTAAAGCAAATCTTGATTGAAAGGGAGATAGAAAATAATACAGTCATAGTAGGGGATTTTAACTCCCCATTGACATCAGTGGATAGATCTTCCAGATAGAAAATTGATAAGGAAACTGCAGCCTTAAATGACATAATAGACCAAATGCATTTAATTGATATCTTCAGAGCATTTCACCCCAAAGCTGCAGTAAGTGCAAATGGAATATTTTTTAGGGTAGACTATGTTGTAATACAAAACAAATCTCAATAAATTAAAGGAAATTTAAATCATATCAAGCATCATCTCTGACCATTGTGGTCTGAAACTAGAAATCTATCACAAGAAAAAAATTGAAAAACACACAAAGACACAGAGGCTAAATGACATGTTATTAAACAATGAATGGTTTAACAATGAGATCAAGAAAGAAATCAAAAGATACCTTGAAACAAATGAAAATGAGAACACAAGTCAAAATCTATGGAAAACAGTTAAGGCAGTTCTAAGAAGGAAATTCATAGCATTGCAATCCTATCTAAAGAAATAATCTAATTTTACACTTAAAAGAACTTGAAAAAGAAAAAGAACAAACAAAGACCAGAGTAAGTAGAAGGGGGTAAAAATAAAAATCAGAGCAGAAATAAACAAAATGGAGTCTAAAAAAAAAAGTTCAAAGATCAATGAAACCAAGAGCTGGTTCTTTGAAAAGATAAACAAGATTGGCAAACCTTCAACCAGTCTTATCAAGAAAGAAAGAGAAGGGACCCAAGTAAATAAAATCGAGATGAAAGGGGAGAATTAACAACTGACAACAAAGAAATTAAAAAACTATAAGAAAATATTACAAACAACTATATGTCTGCAAATTGGACAATGGACACAAACAGATAAATTCCTATAAACATACAATCTTCCAAAACTGAATTAGGAAGAATAGACATATTACAACTAATAAAATTAAAACAGTAATCAAAAAACTTCCACTAAACAAAATTCCTGGATTGGATGACTTCGCAGGTGAATTTTACCAACAATTCACAGAAGAACTAACACCGATCCTCCTAAAACTATTCCAAAAACTTCAAGAGGAGGGAAAACTCCCACGCACATGTTGCAAGACCAGCATTATCCTAATTTCAAAACCAAATAAACACACTACAAAGAAAATTATAGGCCAATATCCCTCATGAATATAGATGCTAAAATCCTCAACAAAATATTATCAAACTGTATCCAGCAATACTTTAAAAAGATCATATACCATGATCAAGTGGGATTTACCCCAGGAATACAAAGTTACTAAATATTCATAAATCAATAAATGTAATACACCACATAAACCAAATGAAAGATAAAACCACATGATCCTATCAATAGATACAGAAAAAGCAGTTGATAAAATCCAACACACATTTATGATAAAAACTCTCAGCAGAGTGGGAATAGAGGGACCCTACCTCTAGCAAAGTAAGGCCATATATCACAAATATACAGCCAACATAATTAATGCACAAAAACTACAAGTGCTTCCCTTGAAATGAGCAATAAGACAGGGATGTTTGTTTTCACCACTCTTATTCAACATAGTACTAGAAGTCATAGCTATAGCAATCAAACAAGAAATCAGGCATGGAAATTCGAAAGGAGGAAGTAAAACTTATTATTTGAAGATGACATGGTACTGTACATAAAGAACCCTAAAGATTCCACTAGGTAACTACTAGAACTGATACATGAATTCATTAAAGTAACAGGATACGAAATATCCAGAAATCTTTACATTTTTATATACAAATAATGGACTATCAGAAAGAGAAAGTAAGAAAATAATCCCATTCACAATTGCTGTAAAAAGAATAAAATACCTAGGAATAAATTTAACCAAGCATGTAAAAGACCTGTACTTGGAAAATTATAAGTCACTAAAGAAATTGAAGAAGTCACAAGTAAGTGGACGCATATACTGTATTCATAGATATGAATAATTAACAATTAAAATGTCACTATACACAAAGCAATTTTTAGATTCAGCACAATTCCTATCAATATACCAATGGTGTATTTCACAGATCTAGAACAAATATTCTAAAAATTTATATGGATGTACTAAGTACCCCAAGTAACCTCAGGAATTTTGAGAAAGAACAATGTTGGAGGAATTACTCTACCTAATATCAAACTCTACTACAAGGCCATAGTAAACAAATGAGCATGGTTCTGGAATAAAACCAGATATATAGAGCAACGGAACAGAACAGGAGCCCAGAGATAAACCCATGACTTTATAGTTAATTAATATTTGACAAAAAAGGCAAAAACGTACAATGGGGTAAACATAGTAACTCAATAGATAGTGTTGAGAATATTAGACAGATACATGTAAAAAATGAAACTGACCACCTTCTTACAACATATACAAGAATAAACTCAAAAACGGATTTAAAACTTAAATGTTGGACTCAAAACCATAAAAATCCTAGACGAAAACCTAGGCAGTAAAATCTTGGGCATTTCTCGTAGCAGTATTTTTTCTGATGTATCACTTCAGTCAAGGGAAACAAAATTCTGTATAATAAAAAGCTAATATTCAAATGGTTTCCACGGGTGGGAGTTTGACCTGCATTGACCACCAGAGGGCAGTGCAGCGCTGGCAATGGGCAGCAGTGGAGGCGCTGCTGGCCCCGACAGGCCCTGACTAGTGGGAATGTGGTGGGATGGTGGAACAGGTGAGCGGGCGGCGCCAGGCCAAGGTGGGTGTGAGCAGGGGCCCCAATCGCCCTGCCAGTTGCCCCACAGACAGCGACCGGCAGTGGGGGATGGGGCTGGAGCGGGCAGTGCCAGGCCAAGGCAGGTGTGAGAAGGGGCCCCCGATCACCCTGCCAGTCTCCCCACAGATCAGTCCTGATCACCGACCAGGCATAGGGACCCTACCCATGCACAAATTTCGTGCACCAGGCCTCTAGTAAAAAATAAACAAATTGGAGTACATCAAACTAAAAATTTTCTGCACAGCAAAGGAAACCATCAACAAAATGAAAATACTCCCCATTGAATGGGAAAACATGTTGGTATGCAAAATTTATAAAGAACTTATAAAACTCAGCACAAAAAACCAAACAATTCAATTTAAAAATGGGCAAAGAACCTGAATAGATACTTAATGTAAATAAAAACCACAATTTGATATCACTTCACATCTGTCAGAATGCCTATCATCAATAAGTCAACAAACAAGTGTTGGTTAGGATGTGGAGAAAAGGGAACCTTCATGTACTGTTGCTAGGTCTGTGGATTGGTACAGACACAGTGGAAAGCAGTATGGAGTTACCTCAAAAAATTAAAAATGGAACTGCCTTATGACTGAAGCTGCTATTCCACTTCTGGGAATTTATCTGAAGAAACCTGAAGTACTAATTCTAAAGAATATATACACCCCTATGTTCATAGCAGCTTTATTTACAACAGCCAAGAGTTAGAAGCAGCTAAGTGCCTATCAGTAGATGAGCAGATAAGGAAGCTGTGATACATTTACACAATGGAGTACTACTTGGCTGTAAAAAAAATGAAATTTTACCCTTTGCAACAGCATAGATAGACCTAGATAGCATTCTGCTAAGTGAAAACAGAGAAAGACAAATACTATATGATTTCACTCATATATGGAATCTAATGAACAAAATGAACTAACAAGCAAAATAAAGACAGACTCATAAATGAAAAGCAGGCTGATAGGTTTCAGGAAGGAGGGGTCGGCACTGGTTATGGGCTCTGGTGTGATTGAGTTAAAAAAGAAAAAAGAACTCATCCTCAGGGACAAACGTGGTGATTGCCAGGGAGAGCATGTATGGGGGGATGTTTGGAGGGCATCAGGGGGATGAATGGGAATGTTTGAAGACTTGGGGTGTTGAACACAGGATACATTGTACATATGATGTGTTGTAGAATTGTGCACCTGAAACCTATATAATTTTGTTAGCAGCGTCACCCCAATGAATTTTTTTTAAGTTTCTGTGAAACTTCATGCCATACCTTCAAAAAGTTAAGGCCTGGCTCCCTCTCTTCCTCCTCACTTCTCTCTCTCTCTCTCTCTCTCTCTCTCTCTCTCTCTCTCTCTCTCTCTCTCAAGCTGCCTGTGCTTTCTTCCTTTGGGTGTGTCTCTTTACCTTTCCTCCTAAGCTCCAAGGGCCCTTCTTTTGCCTCTGTAACTTGTTTCCTGAGCCCACACAGCCCAGTTGGCTCCCTTCCTTCACAGCTCACTTCTTCTACATCTGTGACTTTCTAAATATACTTGGCTTGTATTTTAGTCGTGGCTCTGAATTCTTTCTTAGCCAGAGCTCAAGTAGCAGGTTGCTAAACCGAGTTCCAATGACCAGTATCATTCTGGTGCCTTTTGGCACTCACACTTATAAGAAGAGACACGAGAGATATCTCTCTCCATATGAGGAGTTAGCAAAATGGCGACTGTCTGTAGGCAGGAAGAGAGCTTTCACCAGGAGCCAAGTTAGCCAGCACCTTGATCCTGTACTTTCAGATTCCAGAACTTTGAGAAATAAATATCTGGTGTTTGAAAAACTAAAAGTAAAGGTTGACTTGCACTCAGCATAATGCATTTGAGATTTATCGATACTGCTGTACATATCAATAATTTGGTCCTTTTAATTGCTAAGTAGTATGCCATTGTATGGGAGCATCTGAGCTTGTTTATTCATTCGACTGTTGAAGGACATTTGGGCTGTTTTCAACATTTGACAATTATAAACAAATTCAGTATCAACATTCATGTTTTTTTTTTAAAAAAGGTTCAGGATAGGAAAGGAAGAAAATTTTTGTGCCACTCCTGACTTTAAAAAGCCTTATAGAGCCCTGACCCCATTACTCAGTTGGTTGGAGCATTGTCCCATACACCAGAAAGGTTGCAGGTTCAACTCCCATTAAGGCACATTCCTAGGTTTCGGGCTCAACCCCCAGTCAGGGCAGAAAAGGCAGCCAATCAATATTTCTCACATCGATGTTTCTCTTTCTTAAACCCTCTCCATTCCTCTCTCTAAAATCAATAAACATATCCTTGGGTGAGGATTTTTTTTTTAAAGCCATTTTGAGAAAGAGGATTAATTGATGAGTTTACCAAATCCTGAGCTTTTTAAAAAAAATACGTTTTTATTGATTTTTTTTTAATATAAAGAGAGGGGGGGAGAGAGAGATAGAAAAATCAATTGTAGTGAACCTCTTTCACATCCCACGTGGTTCAGGGTTCAGATTCAGGGTTCGGGCTCTGGAGGAGGCCGCACGCAAATGAAAGAGACTAGACAAGAAAGTATAAATTTGGGAATATTGGGGGCCAGGCAGGAGCTCAACTCAAGGGGAAGGACTCCCCGCCCCACCTCCGGCTCTGGCCTTGCTATCCCTTTTATTAAGACTATGGGATACACCCATAGCCTTTAGGCAGGCAATTCCAGTAATAGCCAATCAGCAAGAATTTACATAAGATTAAAAGGTGGAAGTTGCTTTAGCTACCATTGTCTCGAATAGACAGTGGGTGGTTGGCTCTGACCTTTCAGAGCTTCAAGGTTGACCAGCCTTCTGGGTTCCTTGTCCACACCTCTCTGCTAGTGAGGGCAATGGGCGGCTTCCAACATCTCCCCCGTTTTTTTTCCTTAAAAATCTTGCATCTGCAGACTAGAAATATACATATGAGAACAAAAATAAGACAAGCAATAGTAGTTATGCTGAGAGGCAAATGAATCAGTCCGTAGTAAGTTTCTTTCTGGGCCAACAGTTTTTCTGAGTCCCAATTTCAATGTGCAATAGTTTTGAGTCCCAATTTCAATGTCCAACAGTTCTTATGTGTACATGTTAGCAATAATATTTCAGTTCTGGATGGTGGGCAAATGGTGGCAATGCAGGTCTGACCCTCTCTGGTTTGGTCCTGGGCAACCTGCAGCGATGCACAGCTGCTGACTGCTAGTATGGCAAGGCGTCTTCACTATCTTTATTACTGGACTGTTTTTCCTCTTGTCTTCATGGCTGGAACAGACTGGTCAGTTTCTCTATGGGATCTGTTGTTGCAGGAATCCACATGGGCTTTTCTGGAAATATACAAACATATTCTTGACCAAAGGTTAATAAAGGAATCTTTTTTATAAATTAGATTTGGGATCCTTTTTATTTTTGCCCAAATGATTTTCCTTTGGCTTATTTTGACACCATGTGATTTTTCATGGGTCTTGCTATCAGTATTACAAATGAAAATTAATTTTCAAGGTAAAAATTTCTTTTTTTTTTTTTTTTAAAGTAGTGGTTTATTTTTTATTTTTTTTTTCCAATTTTTTTATTAAGGTATTATATGTGTACATATCTTACCATTGCCCCCCCCCACCCCACTCCCATATATGCCCTCACCCCCCAGAGTTTTGCGTCCATTGGTTATGCTTATATGCATGCATACAAGTCCTTTGATTGATCTCTTATCTTCCCCACTTCTCCCTAACCTTCCTGCTGTAATTTGACAGACTGTTTGATGCTTTACTGCCTCTGTATCTATCTTTTTGTTCAAGTTTTTAATGTTCTTTATTATCCATAAATGAGTGAGATCATGTGGTATTTTTCTTTCATTGACTTGCTTATTTCACTTAACATAATGTTCTCCAATTCCATCCAGGTTGCTGCAAATGCTAAGAATTCCTTCTTTTTTATGGCAGCATAATATTCCATTGTGTAGATGTACCATAGTTTTCTGATCCAGTCATCTGCTGATGGGCACCTAGGCTGTTTCCAGATCTTAGCTATTGTAAATTGTGCTGCTATGAACATAGGGGTGCATATTTCCTTTCTTATTGGTGTTCCCAGTTTCTTAGGATATATTCCTAGGAGTGGGATTACTGGGTCAAATGGGAGTTCCATTTTCAGTTTTTTGAGGAAACTCCATACTGTTCTCCACAGTGGCTGCACCAGTCTGCATTCCCACCAGCAGTGCACGAGGGTTCCTTTTTCTCCGCATCCTCGCCAACACTTGTCGTTTGTTGATTTGTTGATGATAGCCATTCTGACAGGAGTGAGATGATAGCGCATTGTTGTTTTGATTTGCATCTCTCGGATAATTAGTGACCTTGAGCATGTTTTCATGTGTCTCTTGGCCTTCCTTCTGTCTTCTTTGGAAAAGATTCTATTTAGGTCCGTTGCCCATTTTTTTATTGGATCATTTATCTTCCTTTTATTAAGTTGCATAAGCTGCCTGTAGATGTCGGAGATTAAACCTTTATCAGTGATAGCATTTGCAAATATGTTCTCCCATACAGTGGGCTTTCTTGTTTTGCTGATGGTTTCTTTTGCTGTAAAAAAGCTTTTTATTTTGATGTGGTCCCATTTGTTAATTTTCTCTTTAGCTTCCATTGCCCTAGGGGCAGTGTCAGTGAAGTAGTTCTTTAGGCATATGTCTGAGATTTTGTTGCCTGTGGATTCCTCTAGTATTGTTATGGTTTCCCGTCTTATGTTTAAGTCCTGTATCCATTTTGAGTTTATTTTTGTGTATGGTGTAAGTTGGTGATCTAGTTTCATGTTTTTTGCATGTATCTGTCCAATTTTCCCAACACCATTTATTGAAAAGACTGTCTTGACTCCATTGTATGTTCATGCCTCCTTTGTCAAATATTTATTGAGCATAGTGGTTTGGGTCGATATCTGGATTCTCTGTTCTGTTCCATTGATCTATATGTTCTGTTCTTGTGCCAGTACCAGGCTGTTTTGAGAACAGTGGCTTTGTAATACAGCTTGAAATATGGTATTGAGATCCCTCCTACTTTATTCTTCTTTCTCAGGATTGCTGTGGCTATTCGGGGTCTTTTTTTATTCCAGATGAATTTTTAGAGAGTTCGTTCTAGGTCTGTGAAATATGCTGTTAGTATTTTGATGGGGAGTGCATTGAATCTGTAGATTGCTTTGGATAGTATGGACATTTTAATGATGTTGATTCTAACAATCCATGAACATGGTATGTTCTTCCATCTGTTTACGTCTTCCTCTATCTATTTTTTCAGTGTCCTGTAGTTTTCCGTGTATAGGTCTTTTACCTCCTTAGTTAAGTTTATTCCTAGGTATCTTAGTTTTTTTGGTGTGATGGTAAATGGGATTGCTTTTTTAGTCTCTCTTTCTGTAATTTCACTATTGGTGTATAGAAATGCCATAGATTTCTTGGCATTAATTTTGTATCCTGCTACGTTGCTGAATTCATTTATTAAGTCTTTTAGTTTTTTGATGGAGTCTTTAGGGTTTTTTATGTACAATATCATGTCATCTGCAAATAAGGACAGCTTTACTTCTTCTTTTCCAATTTGGATGCCTCTTATTTCTTCTTCTTGTCTAATTGCAATAGCTAATATTTCCAGTACTATGTCAAACAGGAGTGGTGAGAGTGGGCATCCCTGTCTTGTTCCTCTTCTTAGGGGAAATGGTTTTAGTTTTTGCCCATTGAGTATGATGTTTGCTGTGCGTTTATCATATATAGCTTTTATTATGTTGAGGTATGATCCTTCTATTCCCACCTTGTTGAGAGGTTTTATCAAGAAAGGGTGTTGAATTTTGTCAAATGCTTTTTCTGCATCTATTGATATGACTATGTGATTTTTATCTCTCAATTTGTTTATGTGATGTATCACGTTTATTGATTTGCGGATATTGTACCATCCTTGCATTCCTGGGATAAATCCTACTTGGTCATGGTGTATGATCTTTCTGATGTACTGCTGGAGCCGATTTGCTAGAATTTTGTTGAGGATTTTGGCATCTATGTTCATGAGGGATATTGGTCTGTAATTCTCTTTCATTGTGTTGTCTTTATCTGGTTTTGGTATTAGGGTGATGCTGGCTTCATAGAAGGAGCTTGGAAGTGTTCCTTCCTCTTGAATTTTTTGGAATAGTCTGAGGAGGATAGGTTTTAGTTCTTCCTTGAATGTTTGGTAGAACTCTCCTGTGAAGCCGTCAGGCCCCGGGCTTTTGTTTGCCGGAAGCTTTTTGATGACTTCTTCAATTTCGTCCATAGTTATTGGCCTATTGAGCTGTTGAGATTCTTCTTGATTGATTTTTGGAAGGTTGTATTTTTCTAGGAATATGTCCATTTCCTCCAGGTTCTCCAGTTTGTTGGAATAGGGCTGTTCATAGTATTTTGTAACAATCCTTTGTATCTCAGCGGGGTCTGTTTTTATTTCACCTCTTTCATTTCTGATTTTGTTTATTTGGGTCCTCTCTCTTTGCTTCTTGGTGAGCCTGGCTAGAGGTCCATCAATCTTGTTTATCTTTTCAAAGAACCAGCTCTTGGTTTTGTTGATCTTTTGTATTGTTTCTTTGGTCTCTATGTCATTTATCTCCGCTCTGATCTTTGTTATTTCCTTCCTTCTGGTTACACTGGGCTTTTCTTGCTGCTCTTTTTCTAGCTCTTGGAGTTGTAGGGTTAGGTAATTTATTACGATTGTTTCTTGTTTTTTGCAATAGGCTTGTAGAGCTATGAACTTCCCTCTCAAGACTGCTTTCGCTGTGTCCCATAGATTTTGGATTGTTGTGTTTTCATTGTCATTTGTTGCCATGATGTTTTTTATTTCTTCCTTGATCTCTCTGGTGACCCAGTCCTTGTTTAATAGCATGCTGTTTAGTCTCCATGTGTTTGATTTCTTTGGATTGTATTTATTGTAGTTGATTTCCAGTTTTATGCCACTGTGATCTGAGAAGATGCTTGATATAATTTCTATCTTCTTGAATTTGAAGAGACTTTGCCTGTGACCCAGCATATGGTCTATCTTTGAAAATGACCCATGTGCACTTGAGAAGAATGTATATTCTGTGGCTTTGGGGTGAAATGTTCTGAAGATGTCAATTAATTCCATCTGGTCTAGTGAGTCATTTAGGATTGCTGTTTCTTTGCTGAATTTTTGTTTAGAGGATTTGTCCAATGGTGATAGTGGGGTATTAAAGTCTCCTACTATGATTGTATTACTATTAATCTCTCCCTTGATATCTTCCAGGAGTTTTTTTATGTATTTGGGTGCTCCTATATTGGGAGCGTATATGTTTACCAGAATTATTTCTTCTTGTTGGATTTCTCCCTTTAGTATTATGAAGTGGCCTTCCTTATCTCTTGTTATGGCATTTACTTTGAGGTCTAATTTGTCAGATATAAGTATTGCTACCCCAGCTTTTTTTTCATTTCCATTTGCCTGGAAGATATTTTTCCATCCCTTCACTTTCAATCTGTGTGTGAGTCTCTTGTTCTGAGGTGGGTCTCTTGTAGACAGCATATATATGGGTCATGCTTTTTTATCCATTCAGCCACTCGATGTCTTTTGATTGGAGCATTTAGTCCGTTTACATTTAAAGTTATTACTGAAAGGTATTTGTTTGTAGTCATATCTATTTTTGTGTCTGTATTCCTTCTTACCTGTTTATTTCTTCTTTTTACAGTATTCCCTTTAGCAATTCTTGCATTGCTGGTTTGGTGGTGATAAACTCCCTGAGTCTTTTTTTGTCTGCGAAGCTCCTGATTTCCCCTTCAATTTTGATTGATAGTCTTGCTGGATATAGTATTCTTGGATTCAGTCCTTTGCTTTGCAATACTTTGTATACCTCCTTCCATTCACTTCTAGCTTGTTGTGTTTCTGTTGAGTAATCATTTGACAATCTGATGGGTGTTCCTTTGTAGGTAACTCTCTGTCTCTCTCTTGCCGCCTTTAAGATTCTCTCTTTATCATTTGTATTTGCCATTGAGATTATGACATGTCTTGGTGTGGGTCTTTTGGGGTTGATCCTGCTTGGGACTCTCTGTACTTGCGTGACTTTTATCTTTCCCATACCCGGGAAGTTTTCTGTCATTATTTCTTCAAATAGATTTTCTAATCCCTGCTGCTCTTCTTGTCCTTCTGGCAGCCCTATTATACGCATGTTACTTCGCTTCATGTTGTCCCGAAGCTCCCTTAGGCTTTCCTCCTGCTTTTTAATTTTTTTCTCCAATTGCTGTTCAGATTGAGCTTGTTTCTGTACCTGATCTTCTAACTCACTAATTCGGTCCTCTGCTTCTTGTAGTCTACTGTTGAAACTTTCCATGGTGTTTTTTATCGTAGCTATATCACTTTTCATTTCTTCCTGATTCTTGCATAAGTTGTTGATTTTCTCATCCATCCGTTGTATAAATACCACGACCATTGCTCTGAACTCCTTTTCGGTCATGTTGCAAGCTTCAGTTTCACTAATTTCCTTTCTTGGCGACTCCACATTTTCTTTCCTCTGTGAGTTATTTCGTTTCCCCATTCTGGCTATCACCAGAAAGCTCAAGCTTCCGTTTGTGTGAACCTCGGCCGTGTGCTGTGGGGACTTCGCTCCACCCGAGTTTCACTGAAGTGCTCTGACACTAGGACGTATGGCTGTTTGGTTGGTGGGAACCAGACTTGCCCAGGGTCAGTGTCCCCAGTGTTCCGTGTGGTCTCGTGTGCACACTTAGAATCAGGGGCCCTGTCAGCACCACACTGTTGGTATGTGCCGAAAATGAGATCCTTAGCATGTGCCAGGAGTCAGAGTTTCCCTGTATCTGCACCAAGAATCGAGTGTCAGAGTCTCTGTTGCCTTGTGCAGTTTCTTGTTGAGAATCAGGGTCCCTGTGTGTGCATGCACCAACAATTGGGGTCGTTGGCTCTTAGTGTGAATGCGCTGTGAGTCAGGGATCCCAGGCAGCTGTGTCCGGCGTGCCAAATTCCCTGAAGTGGAGCTGTGTCCTGTGTGAGCTCTCTCTACTGAGCCAAACCGGCTAGGGCGCACACTCTCAAATCCCTGAAGGTGAGCTGCCTTTGTGCACTCTCCCAGAATCCCCGAAGAGGGGCGGAGTCTGTCCTGCGCGCCAAATTCCCCAAAGGGAAGCCCCTCTGTGCACGCTCTAAGATTCCCCGAAGGGGAGCTGTGACCCGCAAGCCAAATTCCCCCCAGTTCCCCAAAGGGGAGCCCTCTGTGCGCACTGACCGATTTCCCCAAAGGTGAGCTGCTTCTGTCCTGTGTGCCAAATTCCCTAAGGCGGAGCGCGCGTCCCTGCGCAAAGCTCTGCAGCTTGAGTGAGGGGCGTGTCTATTAGTTACTATGGCGCTATCCGCGTGCGCCTGCGGAGGGGGATAGGCTCTTTGACTCACGGGAATCTGCCGGGAAGTCTGGATTCTTGTTGTTTCTTCTACTGCAGCTGTGGTAGCAGTTCTCTGTCCCCAGTGGCTGCAGGGTCCTGGTTTGTGTCAGAAGCCAGGATCCGAGTCTCAGGCAGCTCTGTTTCTCAAGATGGCGTGGTCTCCGTGTCCGCACCAGCCGCCGAGAAGTGTCCGCTTTGTGCGCAGGGCTCCGCCGTCTAGGACTGCCCGGTTAGGCAGCCCCTTGGAAGCCCTGCAGAATCTATCTGACCCTAGCTCATACCCACACACACACCACACACGTCTACACGTCTACACTCTCCTCTATGGGTTCCTCACTCACACTTTCTCTCTCCCTACCTTCTTGCCGGTCGCCATCTTTCTCCTATCTTTTTCTTCATTAGCATTTTAAAAACCACTCTTTATTATGGAAATACGAATCCTGTTGCTGGAACTAGCTTGAATTTCTTTCCTTGCGTCAATTTGCCATTTTTCTTAGGAAAAACAACCAGTCTTGGGTTTTTCATTTCTGTACCCCTTGTAAAGAGTCAAGTCCAGTTTAAGACCTATCTAATATCCGAAATCGGACCATGCACACATTTTGTCCCAAACTAGCTTTCTCTTTTTACACGTGCACAGATATCCCAGATGCATTTCTAAATTTCTTAAAACTTTTTCATGGCAAGAAAGGAAACTTTAAATCGGCATACTGGGAGAGTGGGCTTCCATATTGGATTGCCACGTGTCTCCCTTCCCCCACATCCTGCTTGCTTTGGGGGAAGCATTAGTAAAAGATCTGGCTGCATATTTTTTCATGCTTAATAGGTAAAGACAAATCTTAAATTTTTTCTTTCTTTTCCGCTTTCCGAAGTAATTACTAGCACCCAATTTGGCCAAGTTTTGCATTTCCCTGCGAGTTCTTCTATAGTTTTTAAACAAAACTTTAAGTAATCTCATTTCAGGAGGGCAGATAGCCCTGACCTCTCCTGCCACCTTTGAATTTCTCTGCACCAGAGGTGGTTTCGGCAGTGGAGTTTCATTTGTTATTACAGATTTTAGATTCCAAATAACAACTAAGATTTTAATTTGAACAAGAAACCACATTCCTTAAGCATGCAAACCAAAAGTCTATAATGAAGCTTACTTTATAACCTAATTCTGCCCCATTAGCCTGGCTGAAAAAGACGTTCCCACCCTACTTATAGATCGCGACTTCTGCAGCTGATCATGGGCTTTGCGTGTGGTGAATTTCCCTCACTTATATGGTGATTTCTTCCCCACCTTTTCAGTGAATTTTTCCCCCCACCTTTTCAGTGTATTCTTTCTTTTTTCACTCTAGGCGAAATATCATCCCCTCCAGAGGTCCCACGTTGAAGGCGCCAGTTTGTAGTGAACCCCTTTCACGTCCCGCATGGTTCAGGGTTCACGTTCAGGGTTTGGGCTCTGGAGGAGGCTGCACGCAAATGAAAAGACTAGAGAAGAAAATATAAATTTGGGAATATTGAGGGCCAGGTGGGAGCCCAACTCAAGGGGCAGGACTCCGCCCCGCTCTGGACTTACTATCCCTTTTTTTTTTTTTTTTAATATATTTTATTGATTTTTTACAGAGAGGAAGAGAGAGGGATAGAGAGTCTGAAACATCGATGAGAGAGAAACATCGATCAGCTGCCTCCTGCACACCCCCCACTGGGGATGTGCCCACAACCAAGGTACATGCCCTTGACCGGAATCGAACCCAGGACCCTTGAGTCCTCAGGCCGACGCTCTATCCACTGAGTCAAACCGGTTTCGGCCTGTCGCTTTTATTAAGACTATGGGATACACCCATAGCCTTTAGGCAGGCAATTCCAGTAATAGCCAATCAGCAAGGATTTACATAAGATTAAAAGGTGGAGGTTGCTTTAGCTACCATTGTCTCAACTAGACAGTGGGTGGTTGGCTCTGACCTTTCAGAGCTTCAAGGTTGACCAGCCTTCCGGGTTCCTTGTCCACACCTCTCTGCTAGTGAAGGCAATGGGCAGCTCCCAACATCCAATGAGAGGGAAACATCTTCGATTGGCTGCCTCCTACATGCCCCCTACTGGAGATCAAGCCTGCAACCAGGGCAATGTGCCCAGACCAGAAATCGAACTGGTAACTTCTTGGTTCCTGGGTTAATGCTCAACCACTGAGCCCCACCAGTTGGGCCAAATTCTGAGATTTTACCAAATACTCCCAGTCTGGGGCACAGATCCATGTGATTTGGCCCATTTCTCGGTGTTGTATACCCTTTTACAGGACCCAATGAAATATCACAACAGCAAGTAACCCACAGGAAGTACATAGATCTCATCTCCCCCAACCCTAATTCTTCCCCAGGTGCAATACACAGGCCTTGAAACTCTAGTTCTGATGGGAAAAAAGGCACAAGTATATCAATGTGAATTCACCTGTACTATATGAGAAGTACCCATGTTAATCATGGCACCAACATGAACATATTACTACAAAAAAAGAAATAAAGTTTCATGTAAAGAAAGATCAATCTTGAAATGTAATCCACAGAGAAGAATAAAATACATCCGAGTAAAATAAAATCAGTAAGTAGAATAATACAGGAATGAAATACAGAATTCTAATTTAGAGCTGATTATTATATATTTGTTAAAAGAACCCCTATTTATTACTAATAACAAAACAATAAAAAATGTAAAACACATATAAAAGCCATTAAAGAAAAACCCCCAAAATAAAATTTAATAATTAGAAAAACTCACCTCAAATCCTATTTCCTAGACATACATATATATTTATTTAATTTCATGGTTTGTAATGCATTCTGTTTCTACCTCCACCATCATACACTCTCCCTTTCTTTCCAGCAGTTTTTATTTAAAGATACTAAATGAATTAACTAATATAATTTGTCCTGAAAACTTCACTTTTATTAGTGCTATTCAGAACAGTAACTACTAGGCACATGTGACTATTTAAATTTAAATTAAATTAAATTTTCGTTCCTCCATTTCACTAGCCACATTTCAAATATGTGTGTCTAGAAGCCTAACTTATTGCCTTACACAATGATGGAGCATTTCCATCATCACAGAAATTCTGTTGGACAGTGCCTCCTTATATCATATAAAATTAATGGATACATTACTATGTTCACTCTTCCTAAAAAAATTATTCTTCTACCTCTTAGTAAATCATGAAAAGCTAAAAGAAAAATTCAGCTGGTAAAGATATTGGGTGTAAGGGAAAAAAGGTCAGGACCTCAGACTCAATAGTTAGGTATTTAATGTTTTAAAATTTCTTGTAGCATACCGGTTGAAAATTGCTGTTTTACAGTATTGTCTTTATAGATTTTCCATTATGTTATTCAATATATTCTAATGTTTCCTTCTCAGCTGATTTTATTTTTAATTGCAACAAAAAGAAATTTGCTATTCTTATATATTCTGGTCTGGTTATTCTTACATGATGATCTTAGAAAAGTTGCCTGCAATTCCTTCTCTGAAGATCATTGTTCTTTTATAAGTATTACTTTGTATGACAAATAAATAAAATTGGACTTTACATTTAGTTCCAGATATTTTATTTGTATTTTTTAAGTAAAAAGCTTTTCTCTAAGCTCTTCAGTTTCCTAAACAATAATTATCCTACTTCTTTTAACAAAAATGTGCTTGATTTTATAGTAATTTTTCTAAAGAAAGCATTTAGTGATCACTTGTTTAGTGGCTTAACTATTCTAAATAAAATCAGAAATCCCTAAACAGGCAAAATAGATGACAAGACATCTCCTCACAGGCTGTGACTTGCATCTTAAATTCTCAATTAGATATAGTTTCAACAAGCTTAGATTTTAGGTTTTAAGGCCACAAATGATTAAAGGTAACTTATATTAAACAGATATGTAATAAAATTACACACTCACACACAACTCAGTTTGGAATGATTGCTAACTAATGACCCTGAATGTTCCTTTGCCTTCAGTATAGTAATCCTTGGCCAAGTGTAGTTTTGGTACACCATACTTTCATATGTATATGCATAGTTTGATTGTCCCTTAAACAAAAGAACATGATAACTACTTCCCTTTTTGTGCACAATGTGGGCAGGTCTAACAGCCTAGTATATTTGTTTAATCTCCTCAATATGTAGGTAGATGACCACGCTTCCAAAAGTGATTACCGTAAACATAATTTTTGCTAACCACAGAAATTTTCATAAATTTAATATCCTCATGTTTTTAAAGAGAGAATACTCTTATAATAGGCAGAAAAACAAGGCACTTCATCAAATAAAAGGAAGAAAAATGTCATCTTTTTTTCTTTAATATAATTTAATTTACTCTTTTGTTACTGTAAATGTTGAATTTTAAATAAACTAGAACATTTGGTGTGGTGGGTGTTGCACAGTGGTTGAGCATTGACCCCTCAACCAGGAGGTCAAGGTTTGATTGCAGCTCGATCCCCAGTGGGGGGCATGCAGGAGGCATCCAATCAATGATTCTCTTTCATCATTGATGTTTCTATCTCTCCCTCCTTCTTCTTCTCTGAAGTCAATAAAAAAATATATTTTTAAAAAAGAACTAAAACATCTGATTATGATTAAGCATATCTGAATTGTTAATTCACAGCCTTGGTTGAGTTTGGGCAGATTGATACAATACTTTTTTAGAACAAGTTGGAAATATGAATCAAAAGCTTTAGTTAACTCAAATCCATTGATACCATAATACATATCCATTGACACAGCTTTGAGAAATTTAACACATTAAGCACCGTGTCATTCACCGGTGACTGACACTGTACTTTCCGTTTGTACCTCGTCAGTCTCCATCCGCCAGCATATCGGTGAAATTGGATCTTGTGGGCTACACGGAAAGGAAGAAAAAACAGGCTTGGTGTTTAACATGTTAAGGAAATAGTTGCAAATGTGTGTAATAAGTTTTTAAGTAGTTTTGCTTATTTTTTTATATAGTAGTGTTTTTTTTTAATAAAAAGAAACAACTAGAAACAATTCAAAATGTCCAATATTAAGTTACACTGGTTCAGTTTATTATGTAGGATGACTATAATACATAATTAAGTGGGGAAAAAAGCAAATTTTAAGCACCTGGAGATATATGGATATATCTATATGTAAAATGATCAGTTAATATCAGTTATCTCAGGAGACTGGGATAGTGGGTATCTTTTCAAGTTTTTTGTTTTTTTTTTAGATTAATTGTATTGGTTGTTTTGAACGGTGAACCTATATTGCATCTAAAGGGAAAAGAAGAGGAAAGGACTTTTTTAATTTTAATATATTTGTATTGATTTCAGAGAGTGAGAGAAAAATAGAAACATCAGTGATGAGAGAATAATTGATCGGCTGCCTCCTTCACTCCCCCACTGGGGGCTGAGTCCACAACCTAGGCATGTACCCTGACAGGGAATTGAACCATGACCTCTTGGCTCATAGGTCAACACTCAACCACTGAGCCACATCTCCCAGGCTAAAGAAAAGTATGTATTTAATAAATAAAACTTTTTCTTATCTCAGTACTTTGCTTCATATACCATGTTTTTTTTATTTCTGCCCACATTGGATGACTATGGTTAATCTTACTATTTGACTTCTTAAAAATTAATTTCTAAATTATTTTAACTTCGTTTCTAGATCACGATCACATTTAGAGTCAGTTGTGTCTTTTCAAGTTCCTTTGCAAATTTCCATTTCCATTTAAGTATATTTCTTAACTTTGGATGTGGAGTCAAATAAACCTATGTTCAAATTCCATGGGAGTTTGGGCAATTTAATCTGTCTACCTCACTTTCCTCATCTATGATACATAGACAGTGAGTTCAAGTTCATAATCCTGAGGTAATGATTAAAAATTTTTACATGATTTTCTAGTGTTTAATATGTGTTCAGTAGTCACTAACCATTACGTCTAAATTATTAAAATTAATCTTTGTGCTTCATTTTCAGAATGGTGATGTTACTATTTATAATCCTTAACACAAATTGTCTTTACCTAATCTAGTCAATTTCTCTCTCTGTGAATGGTGAGAAAAGAACTAAAGAATTACTCGAAAAGAGAGATTCTGATTAAGTGTTTCTTCCTAGAATACAATACAATACCACTCTTTACCACTTTAAAAACCCAGCTGTCATAGTAACTAAAATATTTTCTTTGTTTAGTATTTATTTTTTTAAGCCAAAAATTCAGTGATACTCTGAAAGAGGCTTAAAAGAATGAAACTCCATGTTCATACATATTTTCTAATATGGGCAGTTTTTAAAACAATAATATCCTTCATTTCTGAGGAACAGCTAACTGTTCTAAAAGCTATTTAGAGAAGAAAAGATGGCAACTGGCAAGAAGGTAGGGAGGGAGAGTCTGTGAGATAGTGAGGGAGTGATAGAGGAGTGTGTGGACGTGTAAAGTGCGTGTGTGTGTGTTTTAGCTAGGGACAGTTAGATCTTGCAGGTCTTCCAGGGGGGTTGCCAAACCAGGCAGTCTTAGACGGCGAAATCCCGCTGCCACCGCAAGCACTCCGGGGCGGACATCACTGGCACAGAAACCATGCCATCTTGAAGAATAGAACTGCTTGAGATTAGGATCCTAGCCTCACCACCACCCAATCTGGTCTAAGATGCAAACCGGGAGCCTACAGCCACTCAGGACAAAGACCTGTGACCACAGCTGCAGACCCATGGACACCAAGACTCCTGGCATCCTGGCCGTGGATTTCTGTGAGTCACTGAGCCCATCCACCTCCCCACCGGCCTGCTGCAGCGGCATAGGAACTGCTAGATCCTCTCTGTGCAAGCAGGCCTCCTGCCCACACAGGGTGGCTGCGCTACTTGAATTTGAGCCTTGGTGCACAGACAGAGGGAGACTTTTCCACAGCGCGCCCTTGCATGACCAGTCTCCACGCCCACACAGGGTGGCTGCTCTACCTGAATTTGAGCCTGAGTGGGCGGACACGGGGACAGTGTTTCTCGCTGTGCGTGCTTGTGTACCCAAACGCCATGCCCACACAAAATGGCTGCACTACCTGACTTTGAACCTGGGTGCGGGGACATGGATGTATATTTCCCGCAGCATGCACTCGTGCGACCAGTCCCCATACCCACACAGGGTGGCTGTGCTACCTGAATTTGAGTCTGGGAACGTGGACACGAGGAGTCTGTATCACACAGAGCGCACTTGTGTGACCAGACCCCAGGCCCACACAGGGCAGCTATGCCACCTGACTTTGATTCTGGTCGAGAGCACACAGAAGTCTGTATTCCACAGCACAGGAGTGGACTTCCAGCCGACACAGGACAGCTGTGCAACTAGGTCCCCCAAGCAGACGGGGACCATTATTCTCTACACAAGAGGCAGCACTGAGCACCAGTTACTTGACTCTGTTTCTCATCACACGCACGGGATCCCTGATTCCCAGTGCACACACATTAAGAGCCATTGACTCCAATTCTCATTGCATGCGCACACAGGGACCCTGAATCTCGGTGTGAGCCCACACCAGCGACAGACTCCAGTACTTGATTCTCGGCACAGACACAGGGGGACACTGACTCCTGGCTTGCGCTAGGGGACTACGATTTTTGACACATGCCAGTGGGGTCACTTTTTAGCATGGCGCAGGCAGGGTCCCTGATTCTAGGTGCATGCACTAGGCCACACTGAGTGCTGGTGACTCTTATCCTGGGTGAGCATGCCTTCCACCGACCCACAGCAGCCACACATCTTTGTGTCGGAGCTCTTCAGTGACACGTAGGTAGCACAAACCTCCCACTGCACATGGCCCAGGCCCCCACAACTCTGTGACTGGACCTTCTGGTGATAATTAGAATGGGGAGGCAACAAAACAATCCACAAAGGAAAGAAAAAGAGGAATCACCAAGAAAGGAAATATGTGAAACTGAGGCATGCAACTGTCAGAAAAAGAATCCAGAGTAATGGTTGTACAGTTCATAAACAAGATGGACGAGAAAATTAACAACCTGTGTAAAAAGCAGGAATAAATCAAAAGTGATATAGCTACAATAAAAAACGCCATGGGAGGTTTTAAGAGTAGACTAGAAGAAGCAGAGGACTGAATTAGTGAGTTAGAAGATAAGAGAGAGAAGCCCAATCTGAACAGCAACTGAAGAAAAAAATTAAAAAGCAGGAGGAGAGCCTAAAGGAGCTTTTAGACAAAACAAAACACATACGTATAATAGGGCTGCCAGAAGGACAAGAAGAGCAGCAAGGATTAGATAATCTATTTGAATAATTACAGAAAACTTCTCTGATGTGGGGAAGAAAAAAGTTACACAAATACAGAGAGTCCCAATTAAGATAAATCCCAAAAGACCCACACCAAGACACGTCATAATTACAATGGAAAATGTTAAAAACAAAGAGAACCTTATAGACTAGAAGAGAGAGACAGAGTTACCTACAAAGGATCCTCCATGAGATTATCAAATGATTTCTCAATAGACACTTCAAGTTAGAAGGGAATGGAATGAAGTATACAAAATGATGCAAAGCAAAGGACTGAATCCAAAAATATTCTGTCCAGCAAGACTATCGATCAGACTTGAAGGGTAAATCAGGAACTTCGCAGACAACAAAAGGCTAAGGATGTTTATCACTACCAAGCCAGCGTTGAAAGAAATGCTAAGGGAAATACTGTAAAAAGAAGAAATAGAAAGGGAGGAAGAAACACAGACATCAAGTACAGAAATTGCTACAAAAAAGTACCTATCAATAATAACATTAAAAGTAAATGGATTCAATGCTCCAATAAAATACATTGAATGAGTGAATGGATAAGAAAACATGACCCATATGTATGCTATCTACAAGAGACCCACCTCAGAACAAGGGACTCACACAGACTGAAAGTGAAGGGATGGAAAAATATCAGAGTGATACAAACAACAATCAAGGCTTAACTACAACAAGACTGTGCACACAACCCACAAAAGGGTGCACCAAGAGTTTCCACCTCAGGTAATTGGGGAGGCTGAGCCACTGGGCCCTATAGGACACTTAGCACACAAAGCCACTCTATCGACACAGGGAAGCAGCCAAAATGCGGAGACAAAGAAACATGTCACAAATGAAAGAAATGAAGGAAAGCAAACTACTGGATATAGAGTTCAAAACCATGGTTATAAGGTTACTCAAGAATCTTCCAGAAATCGCCGATAAATTTAGTGAGACCCTCGAGGATATGGAAAGGGCCAACTAGAAATTAAGCATACACTGACTGAAATAAAGAATAATATACAGAGACCCAACAGCAGAATAGAGGATCGAAAGAATCAAGTCAATGATTTGAAATACAAAGAAGCAAAAAACACCTAACTGGAAAAGCAAAAAGAAAAAAGAATCCAAAAATATGAAGATAGTGTAAGGAACCTCTGGGACAATTTCAAGTGTACTAACATCCAAATTATGGGGGTGCCAGAAGAAGAGAGAGAGCAAGATCCTGAAAATCTATTTGAAGAAATAATGACAAAACTTCCCCCCACCTGGTGAAAGAAATAGACTTACAAGTCCAGAAAGTGCAGAGAACCCCGAACAAAAGGAATCAAAAGAGGACCACACCAAGAAACATCATAATTTAAATCCCAAGAGCAAAAGACAAAGAGAGAATCTTAAAAGCAGCAAGAGACAATCAGTTACCTACAAGGAGTACCCATAGGATTGTCAGCTGATTTCTCAACAGAAACACTATACAGGCCAGACGGGAGTGGCAAGAAATATTCAAAGTGATGAATAGCAAGAACCTACAACCAAGATTACTCTACCCAGCAAAGCTATCATTCAGAATTGAAGGTCAGATAAAGAACTTCACAGATAAGAAAAAGCTAAATGAGTTTATTACCACCAAACCAGTATTATTTGAAATGCTGAAAGATATTCTTTAACCCTTTGCACTCTCTTGCTTTTTTCTTGATTCCTTTATTCTAATGCTAACCGTGTCGAGTCACACTCAACATCCGAGTGCAAAAGGTTAAGAGGAAGAAGAAAAAGGAAAAGATAAAAATTATGAACAGCAAATACATATCTGTCAACAAAAGAATCTAAAAATCAAGTGAATAAAATAATCTGATGAACAGAATAAACTGGTGAATATAATAGAATCAGGGGCATAGAAAGGGAGTGGACTGACAGTTCTCAGGGGGAAAGGGGTGTGGGGGTGCAGGAAGAAACTTGACAAAAATCGTATACCAATGGATGAGGACAGTGCAGGAGGCGTAAGGGCAGAGGGTGGGGTGGAACCAGGTGGAGGGGAGCTATGGGGGGAGAAAAGAGGAACAACTATAATAATCTGAACAATAAAGATTTATTTTTAAAAAAATATATCAGACAAGTGGAAATGAAAAAAGAAAAAGCTATGGTAGCAATACTTACATCTGACCAAATAGACCTGAAATTGAAGACCATAACAAGACACAAGGAAGGCCAGTTCTTAATTCTAAAGGGGTCAATTTAACAAGAGGATATAACTCTGGTAAACATTTATGCACCCAATGCAGGAGCACCCAAATACAAAAAAAAACTTCGGGAAAATATCAGGGGTGAGATTGACAGCTACACAATCATAGTAGACTTTAATACCCCCATGAACATCACAGGATAAATACTCTAGACAAAAAATTAGCAATGAAACTTCAATCTTAAATGACTCACTAAATCAGATGGAATTAATAAGACATCTTCAGAACATTGCACCCCAACACTACAGAATATACATTCTTCTCAAGCTAACATGGGACATTTTCAAAGATAAACCACATATTGGGACACAGGCAAAGTCTCTCCAAATCCAAGAGGATTGAAAGCATATCAAGCATGTCAGATCACAATGGCATAAAATTAGAAATCAACTACAGTAAAAATAATCACAAAAATTCAAACACTTGGAGACTGAATAGCATACTATTAAACAATGAGTGTGGGGGAGAAACCAAGATGGTGGCATAGGTTAACACTTAAACTGCTGCCTCGCACAATTTCAAAACTACAAAAGGCAAAACAGACATCATCCAGAACCACAGGAAGGCTGGCTGAGTGGAAATTCTACAAGTAGAAGGAAAGAGAAAAGCACACTGAAACTCAGAAGAGCTACAGAAGGTAGAGGTACAAAGGCACGCGCGTGGAGAGGGCTGACAACTGAGTACATGGCTGGCTTTCTCAATCAGGAGAGAGATAAAACCTCCCGACTGCTCTGAACTCCAGTTCCGGGTGAGACTCTGGGGACCCAGACTCCTACGGGGAGAAACTTGACTGTCAGGAAAGAGAAAAGCACACTGAGATTCAGAGGAACTGCGGAAGGCAGAGGTACAAAGGCACGTGCGTTGAAAAGGCTTGTCAACTGAGTATGCGGCTGGCTTTTTCAATCCGCTAAGAGACTAAAGCTCCCAACGGCTCTGAGCTCCAGTTCCAGGCGAGACTCTGTGGACCCAGACTCATTCAGGGAGAAACTGGTCTGGCAACGGGCAAAACTCAAGGGCGGCTTTCTGTCACAGGTGCTTGCAACGATTACCACGGGACACTGAGACACAGGGTCCTATTAGGGCAGGGCTGACAGGAAGCCATTGCTGTCTGCTCCGCACTGAGACTCCGCCCCATCCAAGCTGAGCACAGAGGCTTTTGCAAGTCTTGTCTCCTAAGGGTGTCTCCAGCACATAAATTCTCCCAGCATAGACATAACTGATCCTCACAGCCAATTGGCCTGTAGGTCAATTGCTCCCAGTGATACCAACAACAATCAAGGCTTAACTACAATAAGACTGTGCACACAGCCCACAAAGGGGTGCACCTAGAGTTGTGATGGCGAACCTATGACACATGTGTCAGCACTGACACGCGTAGCCATTTCTGATGACACACGGCCTCATGCCTAGGATGAAACATTTGCTGCTCCTGAGGATGAAACATTTGTGACTAGCGTCTTGGAGTTAATTTTTTCCTCAAAGTGACACACTACCCGAGTTATGCTCAGTTTTTTGGCGAAGATTGACACACCAAGCTCAAAAGGTTGCCCATCACTGATCTAGAGTGTCCACCTCAGGTAAATGGGGAGGCTGAGCCACTGTGCCCTATAGGACACCTAGCACACAAAGCCACTCTAACAACTCAGGGAAGCAGCCAAAATGTGGAGACAAAGAAACAAGTGACAAATGAAAGAAATCGAGGAAAGCTATGGGAGGAAAAAGAGGAATAATTGTAATCTATAAAATAAAGAATTATTTTTTAAAAATAAATAAACAATGAGTGGATTACCAAAGAGATAAAAGAAGAAATAAAAAACATCCTGGAAACAAATGACAATGAAAACACAATTCAAAATCTTTGGGACACAGTGAAAGCAATCCCGAGAGGGAAGTTCATAGCATTACAGGTCTACCTCAAAAAACAAGAAAAACTGGTAATAAACAATCTAACTCAGGAACTTGAAGAATTGGAAAGAGAGCAACAAGAAAAGCCCAGTTTGAGCAGATGGAAGCAAATAATAAAGATCAAAGTGGAAATAAATGACATAGAGACCAAAAAGAAAAAGAAAAAACAGTACAAAAGATAAGTGAAACCAAGAGCTGATTCATTGAAAGGGTAAACAAAATTGTTGAACCTCTAGCGAGCCTCACCAAGAAGCAAAGAGAGAGGACCCAAATAAACAAAATCAGAAACGAATGAAGTGAAATAACCACAGACCCCACCAAAATACAAAGAATCATAAAAATACTATTAGCAACTGTACTCAAACAAACTGGTCAACCTAGAAGAAATGGAAATATTCCTAGAAAAATACAACCTTGTAAAACTCAATGAGGAGGAATAAAAAAGTCTCTATAGGCCTATAACTATCAAGGAAATTGAAGCAGTAATCAAAAAAAAAGTTTTTTAACAGACAAAAGCATTGGACCAGATGGTTTCACAGGGGAGTTTTATTAAACATTCAAAGAAGAAATGAAACCTATCTTCCTCAGACTACTACAAAAAATTCAAGACAAAGGAGCAATTCCAAGCTCTACAAAGCCTGCATTACCCTAATCCCAAAACCAGATAAAGAATACAAAGAAGGAATTACAGGCCAATATCCCTCATGAACATAGATGCCAACATTCTCAACAAAATTCTAGCGAATAGAATCCATCATTACATTAGAAAGATCATACACCATGACTAAGTGGGAATTATTCTGGGGATTCAAGGGTAGTACAATATTTGCAAATCAATTAATGTGATACGACACATAAACAGAGATAAAACCATATTATCATATCCATTGATGCAGAAAAAGCATTTGACAAAAACAAACACCTTTTTCTTGATAAAAAAAAAAACTCAGCAAGGTGGGAATAGAAGCTTCATATCTCAACATAATAAAAGCCATATATGACAAACCCACAGCCAACATCACTCAATGGACAAAAACTAAATCCATTCCCCTAAGAATAGAACAAGACAGGGATACCCACTTTCACCACTCCTATTCGACATAGTACTGGAAGTACTAGCCATTGTGATCAGACAAGAAGAATAAATAAAAGGCATACAAATTGGAAAGAAGAAGTAAAACTGTCCTTATTTGCAGGTGACATGATATTGTACATGGAAAACCCCAAAGACTCCAACAAAAGAATTGAGCAATCTACCAAGATATAAAATTTACACCCCGAAGTCTATGGATTTTCTATACACCAATAATGAACTCACAAAACGAGAAATTCAAAAAGCAATTCCATTTACCATTGCAACAAAAAAATTAAGATACCTAGAAATAAACTTAACCAAGGAGATAAAGGACCTGTACTAAGAAAATTTGAGAATGCTTAAAAAAGAGATAGAGGAAGACATGAACAAATGGACGAATATACCATGTTCATGGATTGGTAGAACCAACATCAATAAAATGTCCATAAAACCCCAAGCAATCTATAAATACAATGCAGTCCCCATTAAAATACCAACAGCGTACTTCAAAGACCCAGAACAAATTCTCCAAAAATTCATCTCTGAATAAAAGAAGACCCCAAATAGCTGCAGCAATCTTGAGAAAGAAGAACAATGTTGGAGGGATCACAATACCACATAACAAGCTATACTAAAAAGCCACCTTTCTCAAAATTGCCTGGTACTGGCACATGAACAGACATAGAGACCAATGGAACAGAACAGAGAACCTAGAAATCGACACAAGCCATTATGCTCAATTAGTATTTGACAAAGGAGGCAAGAGCATACAATGGAGTCAGAACAGTCTCTTTAATAAATGGTGTTGGCTATTTGGACAGATACATGGGAAAAAAATGAAACTAGACCACCAACTTACACCATACAGAAAAACAAACTACAAATGGCTAAAGGACTTGAATGTAAGAGGGGAAACCTTAAAAATCTTACAAGACTCCATAGGCAGCAAAATAGCAGACATATGTTGTAGCAATATCTTTACAGACACAGCCCCTGGAAACTAAGGAGAAAATAAACAAATGGGACTACATCAAAATAAAAAGCTTCTCCAGAGCAAAAGAAACCATCAACAAAACAACAAGAAAGCCCACTGCATAGGAGAACATATTTTCCAATGATATTTCCGATGAGGATTTAATCTCCAAAATTTACAGGGAAGTCATACAACTTAACAAAAGGAAGATAAATGATCCAAACAAAAAAATGGTCAAAGGATCTAAATAGGCACTTTTCGAAAGAGGACATAGAGTAGGTTTAGAGATGAAAACTTGATCAAAGTCACTAATCATCCAAGAGATGCAAATCAAAACAACAATGAGGTACCATGTCACACCTGTCAGAATGGCTATCATCAACAAATCAACAAACGACAAGTGCTGGCGAGGATGTGGAGAAAAAGAACCCCCGTGCACTGCTGGTGGAAATGCAGACTGGTGCAACCACTGTGGAGAACAGTATGGAGTTTCCTGAAAAAGTTAAAAATGGAACTGCCATTTGACCCAGTAATACCACTTTTAGGAATATATCCCGAGAAAACAGAAACACCAATCAGAAAGGATATATGCACCCCTATGTTCATAGCAGCACAATTCACCATAGCTAAGATTTGGAAATAGCCTAAGTGTCCATCAGCAGATGAGTGGATTAGAAAATTATGGTACATCTACACACTGGAATAGTATGCTACTATAAAAAAAAAAGGAATTCTTACCATTTGCAACAGCATGGATGGAACTGGAGAGCATTATGCTATGTGAAATAAGTCAGTGAAAGAGAAATGCTACATGATCTCATTTATGTTTTATAAAGAACGTTATAAACTGATGAACAAAAATAGATACAGAGGCAGAGAAACATCGAACAGACTATCATACTACAGTGGGAAGGATGGGAAACGGAAGGGGGGAGAGGCAAGAGAACAACAGAAGGACTTGTATGCATGCATATAAGCATAGCCAATGGACGCAAGACACTGGGAGGGGAGGGAATGTGCTAACTGGTAGGCAAGGTCAGGGGAAGGTCAATGGGGAAAAAAAGGAGACATGTACTACTACTGAAATACTTTAAACAATAAAATTAATAATAATATATGCTATTTAGATGAATTCCACCTGATGTTAAATGAGTAACAGGCATTCAGTTCTTATGTCAGAACTTCAAATATATAAAACTCTTAAAAGATTTTATAGACTTATGGTGAAAGGAAAGGATATTTTAAATGAAAGAATTTGGTTTTGATTTCTTTTTACCTTAGTTAGATGATATTTTAACTCTACCTATTCTCTGAAATCTGGAAGGATGTCCTTTTCTATCTATTAATAATTTTACTGCTCTTGCCGAAACCGGTTTGGCTCAGTGGATAGAGTGTCGGCCTGCAGACTCAAGGGTCCCAGGTTCGATTCCAGTCAAGGGCATGTACCTTGGTTGCGGGCACATCCCCAGTAGTGTTCAGGAATCTAGAGAAGGGCTGTGTGTAAATTAAATAAGAGTCCAGAGACGAAACATAATTTTGGAAGGACTTGTGGGGAGTCAGAGAAGACTTAGCTAAAGAAACTGAGTTCTCCTTTTCTCAGAACCCCTTGCTATTTATTAACACAAATTGTCCTAAGGCAAGGTAGATATACACATCAAAGGCCAGGGCTACTATACAGAATCCATTGTCAGATTATCAGGTTTGGGATAAACTGCCTTCAGCTGTTCAGGTGTTTGGCCAGTAGGAGGAAATAACATGTAGATTGAAATGCCCTGAGCTGTCTGGCAGCAAGCAGTTATTTTATGTATCATTTTCAGGTTTGGGAAAATGCCCTCAGCCATCTCCAGATGATTCAGCCCTGCTGACATGCTGGAATTGCTTTCCAGTAGGTTAGCAAATTTAAAATGAGAATAATTATCCCTGGCCAGAAGGTTGTTGTGTCAGTCACTGGTAAGGGCACATAGAATGAACCAATGAATTCATATATAAGTGGACCAGTAATTCTCTCTCTCTCCCCTTTCTCACTTTCTCAAATAAATAAAAAATATAAATTTATTTTTAAAAAAATACACAAATAAAATGAAAATAATTAAGAGGTAAGGGGAACTCATGGGTAAAAAAAATGCCAACTAATTTGAATGAATTCTATTTGACTCTTGATTCAAACACACTAAAAATATTTATAATTGGACAAATTTGAAAACTATATCTGATGGTGGTTAAGGAATTATTAATCTTTTCAGTATGATCTTCAGATTGTGACTGAAATACATATCCTATATAATCCTAGCTAATAAAAGAGTAATATGCAAATTGACCATCACTCCAACACACAAGATGGCCACCCCCATGTGGACACAAGATGGCCTGCAGGGGAGGGCAGTTGGGGGGGGGGAACTCAGGCCTGCAGGGGAGGGTAGTTGGGGGCAACCAGGCCTGTAGGGGAGGTCAGTTGGGGGAGACCAGGCCAGCAGGGGGAACCCAGACCTGCAGGGGAAGGACTTGTATGCATGCATATAAGCATAACCAATGGACGCAAGACACTGGGAGGGGAGGGAATGTGCTAAGGGGGGGGGGGGGGGGTGGACCAGGCCTACAGGGGAGGACAGTTGGGGGGACCCAGCCTGCAGGGGAGGGCAGTTGGGGGGGCCCAGGCCTGCAAGGGAGGGCAGTTGGGGGAGACCAGTCCTACAGGGGAGGACATTTGGAGGGTACCCAGGCCTGCAGGGGGGGGCAGTTGAGGGGACCAGGCTGGCAGGGGAGGGCAGTTAGGGGCAATAGGGCCATCATGGGAGCAGTTAGGCATCGATCAGGCTGGCATAGGATTGGTTAGGGGGTGATCAGGCTGGCAGGTAGAAGCGGTTAGGGGCAATCAGGCAGGCAGGCAGGTGAGCTGTTGGGAGCTAGCAGTCCTGCATTGTGAGTGGGATGTCCGACTGCCCATTTAGGTCCACGGTATCAGGCCTAAACAGACACTTGGACATCCCTCAAGGGGTCCCAGATTGGAGAGGGTGCAGGCAGGGCTGAGGGACGCACCTTCCCCCGTGCATGAATTTCGTACACTGGGCCTCTAGTCCTATATAATAAAAGGCTAATATGCAAATTGACCACCAGGGGTCAGACAGTCAATGCAGGAGCTGCTACCTGGTGGTCAGTGTGCTCCCACAGGGGGAGCACTGCTCAATCAGAAGCCTGGCTCATGGCTGGCAAGCGCAGTGGCGGTGGCAGGAGCCTCTCCAGCCTCCGCGGCAGTGCTGAGGATGTCCGACTGATAGCTTAGGCCCACTCCCCACCATCAGTCAGACACCCCCCCCCCCCCGAGGGCTCCCAGACTTCAAGAGGGCGCAGGTCTGGCTGAGGGACCCCCCCCAACCCCCCTAGTGCATGAATATCATGCACCAGGCCTCTAGTCAATTTGTAATATGCCTAGAATTTTTTTCAATATAATCCTAGTTTGGGTAGGGTGGTAGTGAGGGGCTTTAGAGGGAGCAAGATTGGTGATTGGCCATGTGGAGAAGCCAGATAGTGGGTACATGGGGCTTCATTTTCTTTTCTCACTACTTTTGTGTGTTTGAAAATGCCTACAATAAAATGTCCAAAAACAATTAACTTGAATATAGGAAAATTTAAGGTTATTTAAAATGAAAAAGAGCATGATATACATGGATAAATTTCAGCTTTGTTTTTTTTTTAAATACAGAGGAAAAATATACAAAATGTTAGCAGTGGCTGCTTTTAAGTAGTGAGATTATGCATGACTTTTCATAATCAAGTTTTATTGTATGCATATAAATTTACAAATTAGCCATATTTTTTACAATGAGCACTTTTAAATTTTATTTTAGTGAATAGTTCCAAATTCAGTGGTATATGCAGCAAAACTACTCATTTTTCAATCACCCAGTTACTCCCAGAAGTTACCAGTTTTCCACTTTTTGTATACTCATTTTAAAGATGTACATATGTATTCTTTTTTTAAAAGTGTATTTTTATTTATTTCAGAAAGGAAAGGAGAGGGAGCGAGAGAGAGAAACATCAATGATGAGAGAGAATCACTGATCTGCTACCTCCTGCCTCCTACTGGGAATCAAGCTCACAACTCAGGCATGTGCCCTTGAGTGGAATCGAATCCCGGGACCCTTCTGTCCGCAGGCCAACACTCTATCTACTAAGCCAAACCAGTTAGCACTGTATTCTTTTTAAACATGCAAATTGTAATGCACTGTACACTGTTTTGTTGTTTCTATTTAGCAATACTAGAGGCCCGGTCATGAAAATTCATGCACTTGAGGGGAGGTCCCTCATCCCAGCCTGCCCCCTCTCACAGTCCAGGAGCCCTCAGGGGCAGGAGGGGATTTTGAGATCAGGGGAAGGCAACACACCCATCACACCTCTGCTGCCTCCACTGCCAGCAGCGCAAGCCTCGGCTGGCCCTGGTTCCCTGAGCCTCCGGCGGCCTTAGGCGGTTGGTCAGCCAACATCTGAGCCTTGCCTGTGCCTTAGGCGTCAGCTGGGCAGCTGACATCTGAGGCTAGCCTGTGCCTCAGGCCGGCCCTAGGTGGCTGGGCAGCCGACATCCGAGGCTTGCCTGCGCTGCGGGCGTCAGCTGGGCAGCGGCTATCTGAGGCTTGCCTGCACCCTGGTCATTGGCTGGGCAGGCGCCATCCGAGTCTTGCCTGTGCCTCGGGCTGGCCCTGGGCAGCTGGGGGGCTGAGGGCGGCTCCGGCCGCACCGGCGCCTGCCAATCCCCCCCCCGCCCCCCGGGCGGGGCTGAAAGGACTGGGGGCTCTGGTGGGGCTGAGGGGACTGGGTGCCGCCATCTTGTGGCTGTAGCACGATGGTCAGTTTGCATATCCCTCTTGATTAGGTCGGATATTTTGTAGATTGAACCTCAAAGTGCTGCTTGTTTTTCACAGCTTCTTAGTCCCTTTGGATTGACATACAGGTTTGCTGCTTCAAACAATACTGAAATGATTAATCTTGCATGAATATCAATTTACACATATGCAAATTTATTTAATAGGAAGAATTAGTTGTGGAATTATTGGATCCAATTATATGTATATGACTTTGGTAAGAGTTTTCAGATTGCTGTCCATATAGAGTAAAAATTGAAAGGTTTTATTTGCATTGCTCTCAGTATAAATGTGATTGAAGATCTTTTCAGTTTTTTAAGAGCTCTTTTCACTTCCTCTTGTGAATTCTGTTACTAGTCCATGCCTATATTCCAACTCAGTTATAGAGTAATGTTCTTAATAATTTGTAGGAGCTCATTATGCATTTTGGAAATTAGCATTTTGTCTATAATATAAATTATAAATATTTTCCTCCAGTTTATTTGTCTTTTAATGTTTAATGTCGTTGAATTTTGGTGTCATGTCACACAACAATTTTTAAAAAATTTTATTATCACATTGATCGATTGTTCTAGGTTTTATGTGCTTTTGCCTTATTTATATTTTACACTTGAATATTGGATGTATCTGGAATATATCCTAGTCAGTATGAGGCTCAGGTCCACTTTAATTTGGTTTCCAAATTGCTACTAAGATGCCTCACAATATTTTTCCACCTGATTTAAAGTGTCATCATATTCTAAGTTTAAGTACCCATGTGTTTTGTGTATGTGTATTACTGGCCTCTCCATTCTGGTCTATGGATATTTATATTCTAGTACCTTAGTTTTAATTATTGTATCTTTTTAATATCTTTTTTAATACTCTGGAAGTAGTCCTTCCTCTTAGAATTTTTTTGGCTCTTCTTGGTTGTTTATTTTTCAGCATCAACTTTCAGATCAGGTTGTCTAACTTAAAGAAAAATTATTTTGGTATTTCTATTTTTATGGCCTTCAGTTTAAAGATTAACTTAGAGGACATTGACTTTTTAATGCTGTCCTCACATCCTCTTATCCAGGATCATCATATGCCCTTCTATGTGTTGGATTCATTTATTTCCTTTGGAAATATGTAAATGCTTCTTAAGATCTTGTTACATTTCTTGTAAAATTTATTTCTAGATTTTTCTTTATTGATGTTATAAATGCCAATTTTTTTCCTCCATTGTAACTTTATTATTATTGTCTATATATAAGTAGACTAAAATATCGTGTATAGGTATATATTCATTTTATACCTACTCATTGTTTTAAATTAATTTATTGCTTCTAATAGTCTTTAAGTTGATATTTTTGGATTTTTAACCCTTTGCACTCACTTGCTTTTTTCTCGATTCCTTTATTCTACTCGGGATTTAATTTTTTAAATACCTCAGATTTTACAAAGCGCGGCAGTAGAATAAAAAACTGGAGTTTCTTTTCATACTAACTTATTTATTTGGATTTTTTTATATTTCAAATTATTGATACATTCAAAGAGTAATTTTAATCTCAACATCCAAGTGCAAAAGGTTAAGAATGTAATGATTTTATATAAAACTAGCTGTCCGGTACATGGGATTTGTGCACTGGTGGGGATTGTGGCCTGCAGGGATTGGCCTGCTGTGGGAGTGCTGCTCATCCCAGTCAGCCAAGCAGCTGTGGACCCGTCCTCTGAGTGGCTGCTCCTGCTGTAGAGAGCAGCCGCTCATCCTGGTCAGCCAAGAGGCGCTCCCACTGTGGGAGTGCACTGACCACCAGGACGCAGCTCCTGCGTTGAGTGTCTGCCCCCTGGTGGTCAGTACGTGTCATATCAACTGGTCATTCTGGTCGTTCCGCCGTTCGGTCACTGGGCTTTCATTATATAGGATGATACCATCTGCAAAAATGTCTTTTTTTCTAATACTACTGATTTTTCTTTATAGTTATATTAGCATGGTGTTTTTAATTAGAAAAAAATATTAAATATATGAATTTTGAAGTAATGCATGCCCCTAAGTAATCTTTAGCCTGAATAGTACCCTCTTAGTAAGTTCAGTTAGACTTCTTGAAACTGTACATATTCTGAACTCCTCAGTAAACCTCTTTAATGATATTTAATGTTATTTTCTCAAAAAGTTAGTTTCTAAAAAATGAAATATTCTCTTTGAAAAGAAATATTTTTATTAATGATATTTAAATATTAAAACATAATTGCTTTTTCTTCAGGATCAAATGGCTATTGCATGTGGATCTCGAGCTCATTTGCAAACAGAATCAATTGCTCAGGTAAGGCTTTGATTAACCGAATAGATCAGTAGTTCTTTCCCCTTTTATATATACAGTAGCACAAAATAAACTTTTATATTTAATATCATAAAAATTAAGTTCCTCAAAAAAAGAAAAGTTTTATTTTGGAAAGTTTATGAAGGACTTGCACTTTTAGGAATGATTTTTTTTTTTAAATGAGTACAAGAAGAATTCACTTTAATTTGGACTGCAAGCAGCTTTCTTTGATTTTTATTTTTAAGACACAAAGAAGGAGTACCCATTCAATTATAATATAACACAAATTTTCCTAAATGATGCATTTTGAACGTATCAGCTTGCTTTTTATTTTTCCATATTGGCACACTTAAATACTATATTTTTAGTTTCATTCAAAGTTTAAATTTTGTTTAACTTTATTCCTCTTACAAAGCACTATAGGAATGACTTGAAAGAATAAATAAGGAATCGTCCTATGCAATGTTTTGGTGATTTTTAATTTTTTAAAAATTTTTCACTTACTGTTAATATACAGCATTATTAGTTTCAGGTGTACATGTAGTGATTAGGCAATTTTTAAAATTCTTTCATTTAAAAAATGCAGGCCTAGTATATCAAGTTCAATAATTGTCTGTTATATTCTTAATGGCTCATCTGTTACAATAGTCAATGGATTAAAAATCAAGTTGTATTTTTTAGTGCAAGGTCAAAATTATCTGGGGAGTGTCTTTTTTAAATGCAACATTTCTAGGCCAATCCCAGACACTCTAAATAAGCCTCTAGCCATGGGGCTAGGAGTTTGCATTTTAAACAATTTTCCAGGTTACTCTTATGCATACCAAAGTTTGAGAACCACCAGAATAAAAGTTTGAATCTTTCCCTCAATGATTCTGAAATAAGAAATTCTAGACAAAGACAGCAGGTGTGTGAGGGCATAAACAGGAGTGGGGTGGGAGGACAATGAGGGGATAAGGACACATATGTAATACCTTAGTCAATAAAAAAAAAAAATTCTAATTTTATTTTTCAAGATAAACTGATGGCAAAGTTATAGAGCCTCTTAAGGATTATGTTTAAACTAGTAGCCCATTGCAGGAAGATTCGTGCAATAGGGCTTCCTTCTGCAATCTCCCGCCTGCTTGCCTCCCTTCTCCACCGCCCTGCCTGCTTGCCTCCCTTCTCCCCGCCCCGCCTACTTGCTTCGCTCCCTTTTGCGGCGCTTGGCTTCTTTCTACACTGTCGTGATGTGCAAATTAACCGCCATCTTGGTTGGGTTACTTTGCATACTCGCCCTGATTGGCTGGTGGGCATGGCTTGGGTATAGCGAAGGTGTGGTCAATTTGTATATTACTCTTTTATTAGGTAGGATGTGGAAACCTAGACTCCTTTTTTAAGCAGTAAATTATTCTAACATCTTCCCCATGTAGTTCAGTGTTTTATATTCATATGGACTTACAATGGTGTTTTAAAAAGGTTAATCTATTAATTATAGAAAACATTATACTTTTAGAAATTTAAAACTAAAAGAGTTTAGAGGTTAGCTAGTTCAACTTTATCACTTTACAGATATGTATGGGATAAAGAAAGAAAAATATATGTCCGAGATATTCAGCACATTAGTTATAATTATAAAATAGTAGAAGCTGTAAAATACTAAATTCCAACACTAGAAAATACAGGTGTTTCCTCTGGGTGAAATGTCATCCAAACAATAAAATAGATGAAAATGGAGACTATAAAACATGGGAAAATACCTAAAATATGAAGTTGTATAAAAAAAATATTACCTATACTAATAAAAGGGTAATGTGCTAATTAGTCTGAAACACCTTCCGGGAGACCTTGCAGACGTCCTTCCAGACAAAGCCATGGTGGCGGGGCCGAGGCAGAGGCGGTTAGGGGAGATCAGGCCAAGAGGGTAGGGCAGTTTGGGGTGATCAGGCTGGGGGGGGGCAGTTGGAGGCGATCCGGCTGGCAGGGGGGGCAGATGGGGAAGAGCAGGCTGGCAGGGGGACAGTTGGGGGCAAACAGGCTGGCATTGGGGGTAGTTTGGGGCGATCAGGCTGGCAGGGGGCAATTTTGGGGTGAGCAGGCCAGCAGGGTGGGGGTAGTTGGGGAAGAGCAGGCCAGCAGGCAGAGTGCTTAGTGGTTAGGCAGGCAGGCATGTGAGCAGTTAGGAGCCAGCAGTCCTGCATTGCGAGAGGGATGTCCGACTGTCAGTTTAGGCCCTATCCCACAGGGCAGTCAGACATCCCCCGAGGGGTCCCAGATTGGAGAGGATGCAGGCCGGGCTGAGGGACACCCCCCCATGCACGAATTTCATGCACCGGGCCACCAGTCTATATATATGAAAGCCTAAGCGATTGTTATGACCAGAACAACGCGTTGACCAGTCACTATGACACGCACTGACCACCAGGGGGCAGACGCTCAATGCAAGAGCTGACCCTTGGTGGTCATTGCGCTCACAACCAACCTCCCATGGCCGGCCAACCTCCCTCAGTCCCTCCTTCCAGGCCGGAAAACTTCCAATGGTCCCTTCCCCGAGCCAGCCACTCTCCCACAGTTCCTACCCCCACTGGCTGGCCACAATTGTCCCCTCCCCCCCCTGCGGGCCCTGACCAGTCCTCCCTCTCTCCCTCCCCCCTAACCTCCCATGGTCCCTACCCCTCACTGGCCAGCCTGGTCGGCCCCTACCCCTGGCTGGTCAACCCCCCATGGCCCCTCCCCCACTGGTGCCCAACCTCCTGTGCCCCCTCTCCCCCTGGACAGCTAGCCAACCTCCCATCGCCCCGCCCCCCAGCGAACCCACCTTTCACGACCCCTCCCCCTGCCCTTCTGGCCAACGACCCATGGCTCCTCCCTGCAGGCAACCAACCTCCTGTGGTCCCTTGCCCCCCACCCCCGGTGGGCAAGCCAGCCGGGGGAAGGGACACAGGAGGTTGGCTGCCAGTCCCAATCAGAACTGGGCGAGGAACCCCACCTGTGCACGAATTCATGCACTGGGCCTCTAGTACAGTATAATTTTTTACATAAAAATATCAATGCAAACTAAAACACTTAATGAAAATAGACTAGGACTGGGAGAAACCAAGATGGCGGCTTAGGTAAACACCTATATTCCCGCCTCGCACAACAATTCCAAAACTGTAACTGGATGAGAGAGCAGACATCGTCCAGAACCACTGGAAAGCTGGCTGAGTGGAAAATCTACAACTAGAAGGAAAGATAAAAGGACACAGACTCAGAGGAGCTGTGGAGGACAGGTGCGGAGGCCCGCGCGAGTGGAAAGGGCAGGCGGCTGAATACACAGCTGGCAGACTCGCGGCGCAGCTGGGAGAAACGCGGCCAGGCTGGGAGACTAGCAGCGCGGCTGGGAGAAGCGCGGCCCGCCTGGGAGAAATGTGGCCCGGCTGGGAGACTAGCAGCGCGGCTGGGAGAAACGCGGCACAGCTGGGAGAAATGCTGTCCGGCTGGGAGAAACACGGTGCGGCTGGGAGACTACCAGTGCGGTTGGGAGAAACACTGCCCGGCTGGGAGAAACCCGGCGTGGTTGGGAGTGTAGCAGCGCGGCTGGGAGACGTGCGGCGCTGCTCGGACACTTCTGGCGCGGACGGCCGACAATAAGCTTGCGGCTACCTTCCTGGTTCGGGAGGAAAACAAAACCTCCACTGAAATTCAGTTCCAGGTGAGACTACCCAAACTCACTCAGGGAGAACCTGGACTGACAGGCAGCAGGCGAAACTCAGGGCAGCCTTCTCTCAGAGGTGTGTGCAGCTTTTGCCGCGGGAAACTGAGACACAGGAGCCTCATAGGGAGGGGCTGCCGGGAAACCAAGGCTGTCCGCTCAGCCCTGAGACTCCGCCCCAACCAAGCTGAGCACAGAAGCTCTCCCAGCAGAGACACTGCTGATCCTCACAGCCAATTGGCCTGGAGGTCAGCTTCCCCCAGCGATACCAACAACAATAAAGGCTTAACTACAACAAGACTGCACATACAGCCCACAAAGGGGTGCACTCCACCTCAGGTAACTGGGGAGGCTGAACCACTGGGACCTGCTGGGAAATCTAGCACACAAAGCCACTCCATCAACCCAGGGAAGCAGCTAAAATGAGGAGACAAAGAGGCAGGCCACAAATGAAGGAAATGGATGAAAGCAAAAGACTGGATATAGAGGTCAAAACCACAGTTATAAGGTTTTTCAAGAATTTCCTAGAAAAGGCCGATAAACTTAACAAGAATCTCGAAGATATGAAAAAGGATCAACTAGAAATAAAGCATATACTGACTGAAATAAAAAATATTATACAGAGACCTAAAAGCAGACTAGAGAATTGCAAGAATCAAGTCAAAGATTTGGAATATAAAGAAGCAAAAAACACTCCTCGAGAAATGCAAAAAAAGAAAAAAGAATCCAAAAAGTTGAAGATAGTGTAAGAAGCCTCTGGGACAACTTCAAGCGTACCAACATCCGAATTATGGGGGTGCCAGAAGAAGAGAGAGAGCAAGACACTGAAAACCTATTTGAAGAAATAATGACTGAAAACTTCCACCACCTGGTGAAAGAAATAGACATACAAGTCCAGGAAGCACACAGAACTCCAAACAAAAGGAATCCAAAGAGGACCACACCAAGACACATCATAATTAAAATGCCAAGAGCAAAGGATAAAGAGAATATTAAAAGCAGCAAGAGAAAAACAGTTATTTACCTACAAGGGAGCACCCATACGATTGTCAGCTGATTTCTCAACAGAAACTCTGCAGGCCAGACGGGAATGGCAAGAAATACTCAAAGCGATGAATAGTAAGAACCTACAACCAAGATTAATCTACCCAGCAAAGCTATCATTCAGAATTGAAGATCAGATAAAGAGCTTCACAGATTAGAAAAAGCTAAAGGAGTTCATCACCGCCAAACCAGAATTACATGAAATGCTGAAAGGTATTCTTTAAGAAAAGGAAGAAGAAAAAGATAAAGATAAAAATTATGAACAACAAATACTTATCAATCATCATGTGAATCTAAAAACCAAGGGAATAAAAAATCTGACGAACAGTATTAACGGGTGAATATAATAGAATCAGTGGCATAGAAAGGGAGTGGACTGACAATTCTTGGGGGAAAAGGGGAGTGCGGAGTGCGGGAAGAGACTGGACAAAAAGCATACACCTACGGGATGAGGACAGTGCGGGGGGGAGGTAATGGCAGAGGATGGGGTAGGAACCTGGTGGAGGGGAGCTATGGGGGGAAAAAAGAGGAACAATTGTAATCTGAAAAATAAAGATTTATTAAATTTTAAAAGAGAAAAAGAAAATAGACTAGGACTAATTTAACTAGAGGACTGGTGCACAAATTCATGCACAGGAACGCCGTCTGCTGCTCCTGCCTGCCACTCCTGCCTACCACTTCTGCTCATCCTGGCCCCACTGTGTCTGCCGCAGGCTCATGCACAGTTACTCGCAATTAGGAGAGGCTTGCACCACCACAGCGGCACTCGCCAGCCCTGAGCCTTGAGTCTGCTGCCCACCCCGAGGGTTGTTGAGGGGAGAGACCAGGACACAATTGGTCCTCTGGATGGGCGGTGGGATGCCTTGCAATCCCCAGATCCAGATCCATACTGCTGATGTTTGCGACACGTTTGAGGAAGCGGCCGCAGTGCCCAAGGCCGACTTCCAGGAGGCTGGCGGCTCTTTCAGGATCATGCCAGTGGCACATGTCCATTGGGGCCTGGCCCGTCCTCTGGAGATTGGACCTGCAGGACTACTGAGGGAGTGCGTGGCTGCTGCCCAGCTGGTTGGCTGCCAAGACAGGTCAGTCATCTGAGCGGCACTCCCACTGTGAGAGCACACTGACCTCCAAGGGGCAGCTCCTGCATTGAGCATCTGCCCCCTGGTGATCAGTGTGCATCACAGCAACCGGTTGACTGTTTCATCACTTAGGCTTTTATTTATATAGATTAGTGACCTGGTACACAAATTCATACATATTGAAAGGAAATTAGAAGCAATCCTATCTAATAAAGATGGAATATGCTAATTGACTGTCATGCCATCGCAAAGATGGCGGCGCCCACAGACAAGGAGGGAATATGCTAATTAATTGCCCTGCCCTCGAAGATGGCTGCGCCCACAGCCAATAAGGAGGGAATATGCTAATTGAGTGTTCCGCCCTGAAAGATGGTGGTGCCTACAGCCAATAAGGAGGAAATATGCTAATTGACTGTCCCGCCATCAAAAATGGTGGCGCCCACAGCCACAAGAGGGCGGCACCAGTTTCCTCAGCCCCCCAGCCACCCAGGGCCGGCCCCAGGCAAGCCTCGGATGGCAGCTGCCAAGCCTTCCAGGGCTGCCCAAGGCTCAGGTAACCATGGCCAGCCGAGGTTTGTGCCACCGGCAGTGGCAGCAGCAGATGTGTGATGGGGCATTGCCTTCCCCTGATTGCCTGGTCACCTCCCACCTCTGAGGTCTCCCAGACTGTGAGAAGGGGAAGGCCGGGCTGAGAGACTCCCCCTCCATTGCATGAATTTTCATGCACCGGGCTTCTAGTATTTTAATATCACTATTCGCCCTTTCTCCATAATAGAAGTGTCAACCAAATTCACGATCGACAATGAAAGATGAAAACGTACACATGCAATTGGCGCCAGTGAGAGCTTTATATGTATTGTTCATGTGCCATTCAACTTAGCCTTTTTTTTCCCCAGCTCATTAATTTTTTTATTTTGTTTGTTTTTTTTATATAATCTTTATTTTTCAGATTATTACAGATGTTCCTCTTTTGTTCCCTGATAGCTCCCCTCCAACAGTTCCCGCCCACTCCAGGCCTTCTGTCCCCCCACCCCACCTGACTTCATCCTTAGGTGTAAGCTCTTTTTTTCCAATCTCTTCCCGCACCCCACACATCCCCTTCCCCTGAGAATTGTCTGTCTGTTCTCTTTCCATGCCCCTGATTCTATTACATTCACCAGTTTGTTCTGTTCATCAGGTTTTTATTCATTTGATTTTTAGGATGACTTGTTGATAGATAAGTATTTGTTGTCACTTTGTTGTTCATAATTTTTTTATCTTTGCCTTTTGCTTCTTCTTCCTCTTAGAGAATACCTTTCAGCATTTCATATAATACTGGTTTGGCGGTGATGAACTCCTTTAGCTTTTTCTTATCTGTGAAGATCTTTATCTGACCTTCAATTCTAAATGATAGCTTTGCTGGGTAGAGTAATCTTGGTTGTAGGTTCTTGCTGTTCATCACTTTGTATATTTCTTGACACTCCCGTCTGGCCTGCATATTTTCTGTTGAGAAGTCAGCTGACAATTGTATGAGTACTCCCTTGTGGGTGACTGTTTTTCTCTTGCTGCTTTTAAGATTCTCTCTTTGTCTTTTGCCCTTGGCATTTTAATTATGATGTGTCTTGGTGTGGTCCTCTTTGGATTCCTCTTGTTTGGGGTTCTCTGCGCTTCCTGGACTTCTAAGTCTATTTCTTTCACCAGGTGGGGGAAGTTTTCTGTCATTATTTCTTCAAATAGATTTTCAGGATCTTGCTATCTCTCTTCTTCCAGCACCCCCATAATTCGGATGTTGGTACGCTTGAAGTTGTCCCAGAGGCTCCTTACACTATCTTCATATTTTTGAATTCTTTTTGCTTTAAGCTTTTCCGGTTGGGTGTTTTTTACTTCTTCGTATTTCAAATCTTTCACTTGATTCTTGGGAGCCTCTAGCCTGTTGTTGGATCTCTGTATAATATTTGTTATTTCAGTCATTGTATGCTTAATTTCTAATTGATCTTTTTTCATATCCTTGAGGGTCTCACTAAATTTCTCAGAGGTTTCTAGAAGATTCTTGAGTAACCTTATAACCGTGATTTTGAACTCTATATCCAGTAGTTTGCTTTCCTCCATTTCTTTCATTTGTGGCCTGCATCTTTGTCTCCGCATTTTGGCTGCTTCCCTGTGTTGATAGAGTGGCTTTGTGTGCTAGGTGTCCTATAGGGCCCAGGGGCTCAGCCTCCCCAGTTACCTGAGGTGGACACTCTTGGTGCACCCCTTTGTGGGCTGTGTGCACAGTCTTGTTGTAGCTAAACCTTGATTGCTGTTGGTATCACTGGGAGGAATTGACCTCCCCGCCAATTGGCTGTGATGACCAGCTGTGACTACACTGGAAGATCTGTTGTGCAGGAGACACCCTTATGGGGCAGGACTTGCTTCAGTGGGGCTTTGGCGCCCACTGAGTCTGCCCCTTGAGTGTGTCCCTTATGGATGTGAAGAGTTGTAATCCGGTATGGTCTCACACTGATCACTGGGTACACTGGCTCTTCGATCTCAAAGGAGGTGCAAGGTCAGCCACTGTCTGGGGCCGCCCAGCAGGAGCTACAGAGACATCTGCAGATTCCTCCTCTTTGTATGAGGTTTGGAAGTGCCCAGACGAGGTCCAGCTGTGAAGCATGGCAGGCTGCTGCTGCCGGGCCTTGGGCCTTCTTTTGGAAGCTCTGGGCTCTCTGACCCAGCTGCAGTTTGACAGGTTTTAGGTGGAGAAAGGGCAGGCCATTCATATGCAAAAGCTGATGCGCACAACTTAGTTGGGGTTGTAAATTGGGTGGGGTGGGGTCTCTGGGAATCACTAGGGCAGAGCAAACAGCAATGGCTTTCAGTCAGCCCTGCACAGGATAGGTCCCCAGTTCTCTGCATCCTGCACCCTGTTGCAGGAACAGTGATCGCTGTGAGCACCTCTGAGATAAAGCTGCCCTTGACTTCCTGTCCTGATGCCAGACAGTCCAGGTTCTCCCGTATGTCTCTGGGTCCCCCAGAGTCTAGCTTGGAACTGGCATTCAGAGCAAGCGGGAGCTTGTATCGCCCTCCCGATTAAAAGAGCAGCACATCCATGTGCCAGCACTTTCCGCGCCTCCGCACCTCTTACCAGTCTCAGTGCATTTTCTTTACCTCCATAGTTGGGAACTTGCAGTCAGCCAACTTTCCTCCGGTTCTGGGTGGTCGTTGTTCTGCCTTTTAATTGTAATTTTGATGTGGTTGTGAGAGGCTTCAAGTATAGATGTTTACTTATGCCGCCATCTTGGTTCTCCTCCTCAACTTAGCCTTTTGTAGATATAGAACAAACTTGCTATCTGATTTAGCTAAACTTTTTCCAGCCCAGTGAAGTACCCCAACTTCTCTTTCAGGTAATTGTCAGCAACACAGCAGTAAACATCAACACAAAGCACACTATTATTGTAGATCACGCAGGGAGAAAAAAGAGTAAAATATTTAACTGTAGCAACTTTTGATATTTTCTGCACAGTGTGAAAACCAGAAGTTATTTTCAAGGTCCACCATTTCTTCTTTTCCGTTGGGACAAATTTCTTTTTTTTTTAACGTACTTTATTGATTTTTTACAGAGAGGAAGGGAGAAGGATAGAGAGTTAGAAACATTGATGAGAGAGAAACATTGATCAGCTGCCTCCTGCACACCTCCCACTGGGTATGTGCCCGCAACCAAGGTACATGCCCTTGACCGGAATCGAACCTGGGACCCTTCAGTCTGTAGGCCGACGCTCTATCCACTGAGCCAAACCGGTTAGGGCTCGGGTCAACTTTCTAAGCTTTCTAAATCTTTGTTTTCTGTCTAATGAATAAAATATAGTATTTCACTGAGTCTCCTATCTACCTACTCCAGGACTTCTGTGAGGATCAAATGAGATGAGGCACAGGAAAACGCTTCACAGATATTTGGTTACCGTGTAAAATGTTTCCACCTGGCTATAAAGCAAGTTGTGTTCCTGGCCTGAAGAAACTTCAAGGAGGCTAGTCGTCGCTAGGGAGAGAAAGCCAGGTGCGGCTACTTGACATCATTACCCGGACAGAGGGAAGGACACTTATCATATTAGCCTTTTATACAGATAGACTAGAGGCCTGTTGCACGAAAATTCGTGCACTCAGGCAGCGGGGCATCCCTCAGCCTGGCCTGTGCTCTCTTGCAGTCCGGGACCCCTTGGGGGTGTTCGACTGACGGCTTAGGCCCACTCCCCAGGGGAATGGGCCTGAGCTGGCAGTCAGACATCCCTCTGAGCCCGGGAGCCCTCGGGGATGTCGGACTAGCGTCTTAGGCCCGCTCCCTGCCGGACATCCTTAGTGCTGCCGTGGGGGCAGGAGAGGCTCCTGCCACCGCCACTGCACTAGCCAGCCGTGAGCCAGCTTCTTGCTGAGCAGCGCTCCCCCTGTGGAAGTGCACTGACCAGCAGGTGGCAGCTCCTGGGTTGTTCGTCTGCCCCCTGTTGGTCAGTGCACGTCATGGCGACCCGTCATTCTGCCATTAAGGTTGATTTGCATATTACCCTTTTATTATATAGGATGGTTTTGTGAATAAATTTTTTCCTATAAAAAACTATATCAATGTAGGAAAAAAGGATAATCTACTTGGTAAAAGATAAAGATAGATTAGATAAATAGGAAGCAATGATTAGGAAGCTATTGAAGTAATCAAAGCCAGAGATAGTTGCAACCTATATTTATTGTTGACAATATAAAGGAACTGTGTTTTGGTTTTGGCTTTAATGCTCTAAATTCTTTTCACTTAGAACTCCCATTAGTTGAAAATTATTTTAGTTTTTATTAGAATAGTATTTAAATGAGACTGTGTAAGGTCTAAATCTTATTTTACCCAATTCTGGTTTTAGGCAGACATCAAGAGCTCTGTCTCATGATCTGTATGCTTATAATTTATCTTGTGTTCCATCCATCCCTCCAACTCTAAAACTAACTGATTTGCCCCAGTCGGGTAGATCAGTTGATTAGAGCATCATCCGTATATACCAAGGTTGTGGGTTCAACCTCCGGTAAGGTCATATATAAAAAGCAACCAGCCGAAACCGGTTTGGCTCAGTGGATAGAGCGTCAGCCTGCAGACTCAGGGGTCCCAGGTTCGATTCCGGTCAGGGGCATGTACCTGGGTTGCGGGCATATCCCCAGTAGGGGGTGTGCAAGAGGCAGCTGATCGATGTTTCTCTCTCATCGATGTTTCTAACTCTCTATCCCTCTCTCTTCCTCTCTGTAAAAAATCAATAAAATATATTTAAAAAAATAAAAATAAAAAATAAAAAAGTAAAAAGCAACCAATGAATGCATGAGTGGAACAACAAATAGATGTTAATTAAACAAACAAACAAACAATTTTAAAACTATGTGGTTTATTTAGTGCTTTTGGACCCCACAGAATTGGCTGCTACTCTATAAAATGAAAGGATAAATTTATCCACTGACTAAGGACCTACTATTGTCTACTGCCAACGCTATGCATAACTGCTATTCAGAAGGCTTGTAGTTCAATTCCAGATGATCTCATAGAACTATAGCTGTCTTTTTTCCATTTTTAAATCATTTTTTTTGCTTTTTAAAATTTTTTTAAAGTATTATGTCTCCTTTTCCCCCGATTGATCCCCCAACCTCCTCTCCCCCCACCACTTACAGCCTCCAGGACAAGCCCCTACAGCCCCAGTGTCTGTGTCCATTGGTTATGCTAATATGCATGCATACAAGTCCTTTGGTTGATCTCTACCCCTCTCCCCACCCTCCCCTGCCTTCTCTCTTAGGTTGGACCGTCTGTTCAGTGTTACCTTGTCTCTGGATCTATTTTTTTTCATCAGTTTATATTGATCATTGTATCCCACATATGAGTGACATTATGTGATACTTATCTTTCTCTGACAGGCTTATTTTGCTTAGTATAATGCTCTCCAGTTCCATCTATGCTGTTGCAAATGGTAAAAGTTCCTTCTTTTTTTTTCTTTTTTTTTTAGCAGTGTAGTATTCCATTGTGTAGATGTACCAGAGTTTTTTAATCCACTCATCTTCATTTTTGTTTTTTAAATTACAGTTGACATACATTATTATATTAGTTTTAGGTGTACACCGTAGTTGTACGTAAGTTGCATAACTTATCAATCAATCATCCCAATAAATTTTGCATCCATTTGACAACATGCATAGTTATTAGAATATTAGTAACTTCATTCCCTATGCTGTACTTTACATCCTCATGACTATTCTGTACTTCTTAATCCCTTTAGCTTTTCACCCATCTTGCTAGTCTCCTGCCCATCTAGCCACCCTCAAAATGTTCTCTATATTTATGAGTCTGTTTCTGTTCTGCTTGTTTGTTTATTTTGGTTTTTAGATTTAATTATTGATAGGTATGTATTTATTGCCATTTTATCGTTCATATTTTTTATCTTCTTTTTTTTTTTTTCCTTCTTAAGAAGACCCTTTAACATTTCATATAATATTGGTTTGGTAGTGATGAATTCCTTTAGCTTTTTCTTGCTGGGAAGCTCTATATCTGTCCCTCGATTCTAAATGATAACTTTGCTGAGTAGAGAAATCTTGGTTGTAGGTCCTCGCTTTTCATCACTTTCTTGCTACTCCCTTCTGGCCTGCAAAGTTTCTGTTGAGAATCAGTTAACAGTCTTATGGGAGGACTCCCTTGAAGGTAACTAACTACATTTATCTTGCTGCTTTTAAGATTCTCTCTTTGTCTTTAACCTTTTGCATTTTAATTATGGTGTGTCTTGGTGTAGGCCTCTTTGGTTTCATCTTGTTTGGGACTCTGTGCTTCCTGGACTTTTATGTCTATTTCCTTCACCAAGTTAGGGAAGCTTTCTATCATTTTTTCAAACAAGTTTTCAATTTCTTGCTCCCTCTCTTCTCCTTCCAGCACCCCCATGATGTGAATGTTAGTACACTTGAAGTTGTTCCTGAGGCTCCTTAAACTATCCTCATTTTTTTTTGGTTATTTTTTCTTTTTTCTGTTATGATTGGGTGTTTTTTGCCTCCTTATGTTCCAAATAGCTAATTTGATTCTTGGTTTCATCTACTCTAGTGTTGATTCTCTGTAAATTATTCTTTACTTCTGTTAGTTTATCCTTTATTTCTGACTAGTCCTTCTTTATGCTGCTGAGGTTCTCACTCAGTACATTAAGCATCCTTTTATAACCAGTGTTTTGAACTCTGAATCTAGTAGATTGCTTCTCTCCATTTTGTTTAGTTTTTATTTTTCTGGAGTTTTGTTCTGTTCTTTCATTTGGGACATTTCTTTGTCTCTTCATTTTGGCAGCCTCCTTGTGTTTGTTTTTCTGTATTAGGTAGAGCTGCTACATCTCCCAACTTGGTAGAGTGGCCTAACGTAGTCAGTGTTCTGGTGGCACAACCTCCCTGATCACCCAAGCAGGGCCCTCAAGGGGCATCTCCCATGGGGGCTGTGTACTCCCTCCTCTTGTAGTTTAACTTAGATTGCTGTTGGCTTGTCAATAGGAGGGATTTACCCCCAGGTCAATCAGCTGCAAGGACTGGCTATGACCACCAGCCTTTGACCACTGTGGATAATCAACTGTGTAAGGGCCCATCTCACAGAGCAGGACTGACTTCAGTGGGGCTGTGGTGCTCGCTTAGTCCGCTCATTGAGCGTGTTGCCTACAGAGGTGGTTGAGCCATGAAGTTTTGACACAGTCTAAAGCTGTCCACTGAGTTACTGTCTGTGAGGCTTCCTAGAGTTGCAGGCCAAGGTCAGCCACTGCTTTTGTTCTGCTGGGGGCCACCCAGTGTGAGCTACAAAGCGATCTGCATATGGCTGCTACTTGTGCTGGGTTTGGAGTGCCCAGGGGAGGCCCAAGGCCTGCTGCTGTGAGTACCACCCTGAGGCCACTTAGCGAGAGGTACGGGGCATGCTGAGGCCAGCTGCTGCTTGTTTGAGAGATTTTTAAGAGAATCTGAAGCATGAGCAAGACAGGCCATTTGTGTGGAAAAGCTGCTGGAAACAGCTTAGGTGAGTCCTAAAGTTATGAAGTTGTATGTCATGGGGCCTCAAGGAATCACTGGGGCGGGCGGGGGGGGCGGGGGGCAGTGGGAGGGGCCAAGGACAAACAGGGTGAGCCATGTTGATGGAGACTCAGATATAACTCCCACCTGCCAGCTCTGTGGGGGAAGGCTCATCCAAGGATCAATGGACTCTGCCAGCACTTCTGTCTGGGAGAGCTTGTTTGCCCAGTTCTTGCCCTGATGCCAGATAATTTTGTTCCTTCCCATATGTCTCTGTTGCTTTTCAAGCTGCAGTCCCAGCACTGAAGCTCAGAGGGAGTGAGTCTGACTGAGTCCCTGAATGGGCCCTTTAAGAGGAATTGCCTGGGATTCCAGCAGCCTTTGTCTTCCTCAGCCTCAGTCCCTGCTGGTTTTTACAGCCAGAAATCATGAGGATTTCTCTTCCTAGCACTGGAACCCAGAGTTGGGGGTGGGGTGCTGGTGTGGGGCTTGGACCCCTTGCTCCTCAAGGTGGGGCTCCACAGCTGAGATATCCCTTCCAATTTTTATCTGCCACATTTTGGTGTGGTACCAGCCTGTTCCACATCTTCACCTCCCCTCACAGTCTGAATATGGCTTCTTTAATTCCCTAGTTGGAGGACTTCCATTCAGCCAGATTTCAATTGGTTCTGAATGATGGTTACTCTGTAATTTAGTTGTAATTTTGATGTGGTTGTGGGAGGAGGTGAGTACCACTCTTACTTATGCCACAGTGTTGTTCAGAAGTGAGAGCTTCCACAACTAAATCTTCAATGAAGATCCTTTCCGAGAAACAACACATCCTTTTGCCACATGTCCAAGAAACTACAGCATGGCCTCCCATTTCTGAGCACTCAGTTTTTTTCTGAATGTGCTGTAGCTAAAAAACCCCTGTATAGTGGATAGTGAAAAAGTTACAAAAGAATTAATAATCAAAATAATAAACTGTGACTTCAATAGCTTAATTGCATGGATTTCAGACTTGTCTTTTCTAAATACATTTATACATATTCTCAGTTAACGCTACCATGCGTTCTGCTCCCTTGGAAGTAAAACAGGTTACAGCACTGATGGAGTCTTTTAGCACCCTTAAATGTATTCATATTCCCATTTGTTCTGTGTAACAGTTATAATAATAATGTTTATATTGTGTGGGTATTCTTGAATTTATCATTTATAGAATCTATTACTATGTGATGTCTTTAGATTTTCTTTGAAGACATCTTGGGACTTCTTTGAACTTCTTATTTTAAGATAATGAAATTCCTTTAAATTTTACCTGAATTCCTTGTTTATATTTCATAACATTAGAAAGGTTATTTTTAATATTGAAGTAGTGAATGTCTTTTTCCTTGATGTTTTTAGAAGTCTACCAGAAGTTCATATAATGCTATTCTATGACTTCGTTAGCTTTATTTTATTAAGTTTATCTTATAATATATTTTCATTTGTCTTTTAAATTTAAGATATTTTGCCAGGTTTTTAAAATTAAAGGAAGATCTTCTTTGTAGTTAATTGTTATATTTTAAATATGCTACACATCAAATTTAAGGTATTCATGTGAACTTCACGTTTCTAGATTTTAAAAATAGCCATTATCCTAAAACAAACAAAAATCTTCTATTCACATGGAAGCAAAAACAGTCATGAGTATTTTTATTTTATAACTAGTAAGGTCACCTAAATCACATTCAAGAAAAATAGTTTATAGCAATTGTTTTTCTACCTTTTAGTTTTTCTTTTTCTATCTTTGAATTTCTACTTGTTCCTTTCCTAAGCGTAAATGCTCTTTTGGAGGATTGATCAGTCAACCAGTATTTATTGGAAATATTTTATATGGAAGGCAAAGTGTTGTGAAATTCCCAGAGCATTTTAAAATTAGGTTTCTTCCCTATCTACTTAGAGAAGTAGGACATAATTATATCAAAACATAACTAGAGATTCTAGGTGATAAATGAGAAGTGTTAGATCCTTTCAAAAAGTTTATTTTATATACTTTATAAATATTTTATTCTTCCTTCCCTTCTTGGACTATTTACTTGAGTGAAATTGTGGTCAAAAGATTAAAATGAGCTTTCAAGCTTTCCTTATTAAAAATATTTATTGAGTTTCTATTACTTTCTGTGCCAAATACTTGGCTAAAGGCTTTAATATTATCTCATTGAATTCTTGTGATAACATCTGAAAGTAGGCATTTTCATTCCCATTTTCAAATGAGGAAAGTGAGACAGAGTGTGTAAGTAACTTGCTCATGGTTACCCTAATTATTAATAAATTTGAATATAGGTCTCTTAGTTCAGTGGGCTTTTTCTACTTAGGTTATCAATGAGTCATGGTTCTTTCAATGATGATAGAAAAAGCTATGTGAATGAAGAATGATACTAAACATTACAATTACAAAAAAACAAAAGGGTGAACAGACCTTTCTCTACTGGTATACAATATTAAATATTTTATATAGACTCAGAATAGGTTTTTTATATAAATATCTAATTATTATTCTATGGGTATATTAACCCATGTTAAGAGATCCTGTCTTTTATAATTCCAAATATTAAAGTCTTGAATACAGTGATAACTAAGGATCTATTATTCTTATGTTTTAACTAGTGGCCCGGTGCACAAAATTCGTGCATCGGGGGGGGGGGGGGGGGGGCGGGTATTCCTCAGCCCGACCTGCACCCTCTTCAATCTGGGACCCCTCGAAGGATGTCCTATTGCCGGTTTACAGGGAATGGGCCTAAACTGGCAGTTGGACAACCCTCTCGCAATCCAGGACTGCTGCCTCCTAAGCGCTCACCTGCCTGCCTGCCTGCCTGATTGCCCCTAACCACTCTGCCTGCCGGCCTGCTCGCTCCCAGCTTCCCCCTGCCGCCAGCCTGCTCATCCCCAAATGCCCCCCCTCCAGCCTGATCACCCCCAACTGCCCCCCCCTGCTGACCTGCTCGCCCCCACCTCCCCTCCCCACTGGCCTGCTCGCCCCCAACTGCCCCCCTGATGGCCTGCTCACTCCAAACTGCCCCCCCACTGTCCTGATCACTCCCAACTGACCCCTACTGATGGCCTGCTTGCCCCCAACTGGCCCCCCCTGCTGGTCTGCTTACCCCCAATGGCCCCCCCCCACCAGCCTGATCACCCACAACTGCCGTTCCATCCTGGCCTGATCACCCACAACTGCCCTCCCCTCTTGGCCTCTAACCGCCTCTGCCTCGGCCCTGCCACCATGGATTTGTCCAGAAGAACATCCGGAAGATCTCCTGGAAGGTCTCCCAGTCTAATTAGCATATTACACTTTTATTAGTATAGATGGAGGCCTGGTGCACAGGTGGGGGCCAGCTGGTTTGCCCTGAAGGGTGTCCCGGATCAGGGTGGGGTTCCCTTGGGGAGTGGGGTGGCCTGGGTGAGGGGCCTGTGGTGGTTTGCAGGCTGGCCACGCCCCCATGGGGTGAGGGTTCCCACGGGGGGCGTGGCCAGCCTGGGTGAGGGGCTGAGGGCTATTTTCAGGCTGGCCACACTCCCTTCAGGGTGGGGATCCCCACTGGCTGCCTGGCCAGCCTGGGTAAGGGGCTGAGGGTCGTTTTCAGGCTGACCACGCCCCCCAGTGACCCAGGCTCCAAGCCCCTCCTTTTTTTTTTTTCTCCAGCTCCTCCTTGAGCGGAGGCTAGGGCCGGCTGGAAGCCTGGGTCACCCCCGGTGACCCAGGCCCCCAGCCACTCCTTGAGTGGCGGCCAGGGAGGGCGGGAAGCTTGGCTTCTTCCATCACCGGGGGCAATCCAAGCCTCCTGCTCGCTCCAGCTCCGTGGCCTCTGCCATCTTTGTTGGGTTAATTTGCATACTTGCTCCTGATTGGCTGGTGGGCATAGCTGAGGGACTGTCAATTAGTATGTTTCTCTTTTATTAGTGTAGAAGTTTTTTTGGTTTTTTTTAAATATATTTTATTGATTTTTTTACAGAGAGGAAGGGAGAGGGATAGAGAGTTAGAAACATCGATGAGAGAGAAACATCGATCAGCTGCCTCTTGCACACCTCCTACTGGGGATGTGCCCGCAACCAAGGTACATGCCCTTGACCGGAATCGAACCTGGGACCCTTGAGTCTGCAGGCCGATGCTCTATCCACTGAGCCAAACCGGTTTCGGCAGTGTAGAAGTTTTCAGTGTTTAATGAATAATAGAATATTATGTCCTGTTGTTACTAATAATGAAATTAATTACTAATAACAATCCTATCTAATAATAGACAAATATGCAAATTGACCATACCTCCGACAAACCCACAAGCCTCACCCACCATCCAATCAGAGCGAGTATGCAAATTAACCCAAACCAAGATGGCTACAGCCACAGAGAGTAAGGTTTCCTAGGTAACAGAGGAAGCCAAGCTTTCCGCCTGCCCTGGCCAGGCCTTAGCCTCCACTCAAGCTACAAAGTTTCAATTATAGAAGGTAAACAAATTCAAACAAATGGCGGCAGAATGGAGCTTGAGGGAGCAGGCCAGGGTTGCCGCCAGCAACAGGAAGCAAAGCTTTCCGCACACCCTGGCCAGGCCCACCCGCTTAAGGCAACAAAGTTTCAATTATAACCCCAACACAAATGGCTGCCTGCGGAGGGAGCCCCAGGCTTGGCTCTGCTCCAGGCTACAAAGTTTCAGTTGTAGAAGGAAAATAAATCCCAGATACCAGGGCCTCTGCTTGGATTGCCAGGGGGCGTGGCCGGCCTGCAAACCACCACAGGCCCCTCGCTCAGGCCGCCCCACACCCCAAGGGAACCCCCACCTGATCTGGGACACCCTTCAGGGCAAACCAGATGGCCCCCACCCCTGTACCAGGCCTCTATCCTATCTAATAAAAGAGTAATATGCAGATTGATCATCACGGCAACACACAATATAGCTGCCCATATGTGGTCAAAGATCCTGCCCCCATGTGGACACAAGATGGCCACCACAAGATGGCCAGCAGGAGAGGGCAGTTGGATGGCACCTGGCCTGCAAGGGAGGGCAGTTGAGAGGGACCAAGCCTGCAAGGGAGTGCAGTTGGAGGTGATCAACCCTGCAGGAGAGGGCAGTTAGGGGTGACCAGGCCGGCAGAGGAGGGAAGCTGGGGGCAAACAGGCTGGCAGCAGAGTGTTTAGGGGGTGATCAGGCTGGCAGGCAGAAGCGGTTAGGGGCAATCAGGAAGGCAGGCAGGCAAGCAGTTGGGAGCCAGCAGTCCTGGATTGTGAGAGGGATCCCAGATTGGACAGGGTACAGGCTGGGCTGAGGGACAACCCCCCTCTGTGCACGAATTTCGTGCACCGGGCCTCTAGTAATTAATAAACAGGAGTAAAGATTACTTAAGTTTAGTATCTAAAGTATTAAAGAACTTAATTGTTAAAGTATATTTAATTGGGTATGTCATGCCTAATTAGGCATACTGGGTTTTTATTTCAAATTCCTTTCTAGTCTGAAACTTTTGTGCTATTATGTGGTACCGCTTTTATCATTTTTATTAGCTAGGTATTGAACTTTAGGTTCAAATTTTACTGTTTTGCTTTTTCAAGATATTCTGGTAACTGTCACCTCTTTTGAAACTGAAGTGTATTTCAGAAAAAGAGGCACAAAATAGGTGAATGAGATGTTCTCTTTGCGTGTAGCAGCTCAAACTGCTATGCTATGCTTCTGGTAAATTCAAGCTCTGATCTCTCACGGGTACTGTGATTCTTCTTGTCTGACTCAACCTCCAGAGTGCCTCTGCCCTGCTCTAAGCAGACAGTATCTTCACAGTTTCTATGATACACTTTTCCAGTAAAGCTAATGGAACAATGGTGTTCACATGTAAGATCTAACCAGCCAATTTCATATTAATTGCAGTTGTCTACAGCCAGCTGTTTTCACTGTCTCCTTTATATGTAAATGGAAAAGTCATTTTCATTGTCTTTGTTTCAGCGTTCTTACTTCCGTACTCTGCTCATGTATGGATTCCACTTCCTGGTGTGGTTCCTTTGTGTCAAAGGAATCAAGGACACACAGTGTGGGTTCAAATTATTAACGCGAGAAGCAGCTTCACGGACGTTTTCATCTCTACACATTGAACAATGGTAGGTTCCTAACTGGAATGTATCTGGTATATCTTATTATACAGCATTATTTCAGATAATGAGAAGCAGGCCTCTATTCTCATAATGAACATCCAGGTTTAAACAGAATTGACACTTTTTATATGTAATCTGTGCCTTTATACTTTTACTGGTTGGATATAAAGTTATGAATTCATTTTAATTATAGACAATATAAATTGAGAGGACTGGAAAATCCTGTGTCCTTAAGCTTTCTTTTTTTTTCTTTCCTTTACAGGAGTTAAGTTCACTCTCCTAAGACCAATCTTCTGCATCTCCTTCCACCTTCTAAGAACCTAATCTTGTTTGCTTTTCTCTGTTATACATTTAGCCTTTTCCCCTCAATCACATCTTTCCCATCAGTTTTGAAAACAATTTTAAATTACTTTTGCCATTAAAAAAAAATTCTCTCTATTGACACTGCTCCCCCAACCCCCTCAGCATCCCTTCAGCTCTAGCCCTGTATGCTTGCATAGCTGACCTTTTCTTGAAAGAGTGGTCTGTATTCACTCTCACCATCTTCTCATTTCCCACTTCACTCTTCACCCCACCTTAATATGAATTTTTCCTAATCCTTACATCTAAACATATGGTTACCTTCATGTTGTTAAATTCAGTGGTCATGTTTTATATGACAGTTTATTGTCTTACTAGTAATTAACCCATCAGCAGCTCTCAATGCTTCTGAACTCTCTATCTTGAAATATGCTGCTCCCTCAGCATATCTTTATCCCCATCGTGGCTACTGTATTGGACAACATAGTTCCAGGATATTGGGGGAGTTTTAGTTAAAGAACATTTAAGAATTTTGTTTTTCTTCTTTAAATGTTATGCTCATGTGCATGCATTTTTTAAAAAATATTTTTTTATTGATTTTTTACATAGAGGAAGGGTGAGGGATAGATAGTTAGAAACATCGATCAGCTGCCTCCTGCACACCTCACACTGGGGATGTGCCCACAACCAAGGTACATGCCCTTGACAGGAATCGAACCTGGGACATTTCAGTCCGCAGGCCGACGCTCTATCCACCAAGCCAAACTGGTTTTGGCATGTGCATGCCTTTTAAATTATTTTTTTGGACTTGGTTGGCATAGTACTGACCTGACTTAAAATTTTAGCCTCTCACATTTCTTTATGGTCCAATTATGTTTAATTTGGACCTGTAAAGGAGAACTACCAAATATGCATGTATCAACTTAATTAGCAGTATTTTCTTTACCACTTTTCATCAATAGTTGTCATTTAAACATTTCTTTAAATCAAAATCATGTATACTTTTTAGTCAAGAAAGACTTAAAGAAAAGATTTTTTTTATGTAGTATAAATTATAGAAATCAAGTTGTGCAAATGTTTATTTCCATATGTCACCTGAGACTTCTTTCTTAAAGAATTTATCCTAAAGATTCATTCACATTTTTCAAATAAATTTCATTAAAACCCAAGTTGAGTTTCTAGGTATTAGAAAACATAGCTAAAGTTAAAAGACTAGATATTTCTTTTATTCAGAATTACAGACTTGAGTATAGGTAATGTTAAATACCCTATATATTAAAAGCCCAGTGACCAAAGTGGCGGAACCACCAGAATGACCAGAGACCAGAATGACTGCGGCCCCACGCCCCAGTTGACTCCACCCCCCAGCAGTGACACCCATCCCCATCAGGGGCATGGCCAGCCTGCAAACCACCCGCAGCCCATCGTCCTGGCTGGCCCCGACCCCCAGGGGGGATACCCACCCCAATCTGGGTCCCTCATCAGGGCAGGCCAGCTACCAACCCCATGCACCAGGCCTCTCTCATATATAATAAAAGGGTGATATGTGAATTTACCCTAACAGCGGAATGACCAGAACGACCACTCGACCAGTCACTATGAGGTGTACTAACCACCTCTCGGTCCCTTTCCCCACCCAGCAGTCTCCGATCTCCCAATGGGGAACGGGGATTTGGGGGTGGGTGGCGGGGGACATGGGTAGCGCTAATCCAAGGTCCCCGCCCCGCCAGCAGCCCCACACAGGGCAACCTGCAGCAGGGGCAGGAACAGCCAACCTCTCGGTCCCTTCCCCCGGCCAGCAGGCTCTGATCTCCCAATGGGGAACAGGGAACCAGGGGTGGGTGTGGGGGACAGGGGCAGCGCCAGGCCAACGCCCCCACCCTACCAGTCGCCCCACACACAGAGGGTGACCTATGGCAGGGGGCGGGGCTGGCAAGTGGTTGGAACAGCCAACCTCTCAGTTCCTCCCCCCAGCCAGCAGGCTTTGATCACCTGATGGTGAACAGGGAACTAGGGTGGGTGGTGGCGGATGGCGGAGCCGGCTGCAGGCAGCCAGGGAAGATGGCACTAATTGCAGGCCAGGCCTAGGGACCATACCAGTGCACGAATTTCGTGCACTGGGCCTCTAGTAAATATATATGTATAGAATCTCCATCCTCACATGTACCTCAGCTAAATTCTTTCTATTTAATCTTAAGGTGTAATTTAACCCAATTTATGAGTAAATTTAAAAATGAATTCTTTTGAAATGTATTTTCTTCTGATAAATACTTTCTATTTTTAATCAATTTTATACATGTTTCTAATTTAAAGTCAGCCCCATAAGGATTCTAACAAAAAAAAAAAGTTATCACTAATGCCATTTCCCACCACCCCCAATTCATACTCTCTAACTATAGCCACTTTCAACACTATACTGTTTTTTGTAGTATTTGTTTTCCTATTCAGAATGGTTCTGCATAGCTACATGTCCATTTTTCAGTTTTATATATTACTTTTCAAAATAGAAAATTAATGTATACCTAATTAGTTCTATTAAATTTCTGTTCACCCTCCACATTTATTCTCCTAGTATAGTTTAAAAATAATTTTTGGTTACATCAGTATTGATGTAATTGTTACAGCTATGTAAAGATAATTTACATTTACCTTGGCGGGGGGCAGGTAGGGGCTAGGAGGAGGTTGGTAAAGGGGGGGGTGGGTAAATGGGAGATATCTGTAATACTATCAACAATAAAAAATATATTTTAAAAAACTACAGGGTGCAATATGAATATTACCTTTCTTGTAATACTTTTTGTTTTTCTACAAATAATTACTATTGCCCCAGCCAGGTGACTTGGTTGGAACATCATCTCATGCAACAAAAAGGTTGCGGATTCGATTCCCAGTCAGTGACATATCTGGGTTTTGGGGCATGTATGGGAGGCAGCTGAGTGATGTGTCTCACATCGATATCTCTCAAATCAATAAGCATATCCTCAGGTGAGGATTAAAAAATTAGGAAGATAATAGCTATCTTATGTTTTTGATATATTATATTATGTTATATTATATTATATTATACTATATTTATTATATTATAATCCATTAGGAGTACAAATTCTCCTCTTTGGATGTTACTTTCTAATTCTCTGGCCTCCTGTACAGTTCCTATTCTCCCTTTCCTTTTCCTTGGTTTACACTCCTGTTGTAGTGGAGCACATCCTCTATTCAATTCCCTAAATTTGGAGAAGGCAACTTTGAGATTTTGCATGGAAATAGGTATCTTTATTCTCAAATTTATTTAATAGTTAGCTGGAGAAAAAATTAGGTTGGAAATCAGTGTTTTTATGTAGTTGAGTTCTGTAGATGATGTGAATCTTAATATGGTACTATGGTATGTTGTCTCCACATAACCCCATCCCATCCCACCACCTTTGGAAGTATTCAGGAACTTAGTATTTCCATTTTTTAAAAGATTTTTTTATTGGTTTTTAGAGAGAGAAACACCTTTGTGATAGGGAAATGCCAATAGGCTGCCTCCTGCATGTCCGCTATTGGGATCCAGCCTGAAACATAGGTATGGGACCTGACCAGGAATCATACCAGTAGCCTTCCAGTGCATGGGACAACACCCAATAAACTGAACCACACCTCCAGGGCTTAACATGGTTATTTTTAAAAAATTAACTTTATTGGTGAAAGTATAACACATGTCAGCTTTTTATTGTTATTTTCCCCATTGAACCCCTCCTCTCAGGCAGGCAGGCAGAGGCGGTTAGGGGCAATCAGGCAGGCAGGCTAGCAGTTAGGGGTGATCAGACAGGCAGGTAGAGTGGTTAGGGGCAAGCAGGCAGGCAGGCAGAGGCAGTTAGGGGCAATCAGGCAGGCAGTTAGAGTGGTTAGGGGCGAGCAGTTAGGGGTGATCAGACAGGCAGGTAGAATGGTTAGGGGCAGTCTGGCAGGCAGAGCAGTTAGGGGCAATCAGGCAGGTAGGTGAGCAGTTAGGGGCGATAAGGCAGGCAGGCGAGTGATTAGGAGCCAGCGGTCCCAGATTGTGAGAGGGTACAGGCCGGGCTGAGGGACCTCCCCGCCCCACGCACACGCCCTCCATGCATGAATTTTGTGCACCGGGCCTCTAAGTTAGTGTATAAAAGTGCCATCAATTTCTAGGTGTTAATTTTGTATCCTGCTGCATTGCCAAAATATTTTATTAAATCTAGTAGTGTTTTGTGGAATCTTTAGGGTTTTCTATATACAATATCATGTCATCTGCAGATAATGACAGTTTTACTCCCTCCTCTCCAATTTGTATGCCTTTTATTCTTCTTCTCTAATAACTGAGGCTAGTACTTCCAGCACTATATTGAATAATGGTGGTGAAAGCTGACATTTCTGTCTTGTTCCTATTCTTAGGGGAAATGGTTTTAGATTTTGCCCATTGAGCATCATGTTGGCTGAAGGTTTGTTATATATGGCCTTTATTAGGTTAAGGTATGATCCCTATATTCCCATTTGCTGAGAGTTTTTATCTAAAAAGATTGTTGGATTTTGTCAAATGCTTTTCTGCATCAATTGTTACGATCATGTGGTTTTTGTTTTCCAAGTTTTTTATGTGATGTATCACATTTATTGATTTGAGAATATTGTACCAGCCTTGCATCTCCAGAATAAATGCCACTTGGTCATGGTGTATGATCTTTTCAATGTATTCCTGGATTTGATTTGCTAATATTTTGTTGAGAATTTTAGCCTCTATGTTCATGGGGGATATTGGCATGTAATTCTTTTTCTTTGTGCTGTTTTTACCTGGTTTTGGAATTAAGCTAATGATATTCTCATAAAAAGACCTTGGAAGTGTTCCTTCCTCTTGGATTTGTTTGGGAATAATTTGAGGAGGCTAGATGTTCTTTTTTCAATATTCGGTAAAATTCCCCTTGAAGCCATCTGGACTGGGGCTTTTGTTTACTGGGAGTTCCTTTTTTATTACTGCTTCAATTTCATTAGTAGTTATGGGCCTATTCAAGTTTTGTGCTTGTTCCTGGTTGAGTTTTTGAAGATTGTATTTTTCTTGGAATATGTTGTTCATTTTGTCCAGGTTGACCAACTTGTTGTTATATAGTTGTTCATAGTTGTTTGTTGATTTTACAGTCCTTTGTATTTCTATGGGGTCAGTTGTTACTTCACCTCTTTCGTTTCTGATTTTATTTGGGTCCTCTCTCTTTGTTTCTTGAGTCTGGCTAACAGTTCATCAATCTTATTTATCTTTTCAGAGAACCAGCTCTTGGTTTCATTGATTTAAATTTTTTTTAATTTAATCTTTATTATTTCCTTCCTTCGACTTACTCTTTCTTTCTAAGTCTTTAAGTTGTAGGGTTAAATCATTTATTATTAATTTTACTTGTTCTTGGAGGAAGGCCTGTAGGGCTATGAACTTCCCTTTCAGTACTGCTTTTGCTGTGTCCCAGAGATTTGGGGTTGTTTTGTGATCATTTTCCTTTGTTTCCAGAAAGTTTTTCATTTCTTTCTCGATCTCTTTAGTGAACCCTTCATTGTTTAATAACATGCAATTTTGCCACCATGTGTTTGAATATTTCTGAGTGTTTTTATTGTAGTTGATTTCTAATTTCTTGCCATTGTGATCTGTGAAGTTGCTTGATATGATTTCAGTCTTCTTAAACTTAAAAAGACTCACTTTGTTTCCTAACATGTGGTCTATCTTTGAAAATGTCTCATGTGCACTTGAGTAGAATGTATATTCTGTAGCTTTGGAATGAAATATTCTGAAAATGTAATTACTTCTGGTCTAGTGTGTTGTTTAGGATCGCTGTTTCCTTGATTTTTTGTCTAAAACATCTATCCAGCTAAGTAGTTGCAGTGTTGAAGTCCTCTACTGTGATTGTATTGCTGTGCATCTCTCCTTTAAAATCCTCCAGAAGTTTTTTTATATATTTGTATTGGGTGCATATATGTTTACCAGAGTTATATCCTCTTGTTGTATTGATTTCTTTAGTATTGTAAAGTGGCCTTCATTGTCTCTTGTTATGGCCATCACTTTGAAGTCTATTATGTCAGATGTTAGTGTTACTACCCCAGCTTTTTTTTCCCAATTTCATTTGCCTAGAAAATTTTTTCCATCCCTTCACTTTCATTCTCTGTGAGTCTTTTGATCTGAAGTTAGACGGCCTAGTTAGACCTTTAGAATGGAGCATTTATGCCATTTACATTTAAGGTTATTGATAGCTACTTATTTGTTGCCATTCTTACTCTTTATGCCTATGTTTTTCCCTTTCTCTCTATTTCTTCTTACACCATTTCCTTTAGCATGTACTTCAGTGCTGGTTTGGTGGGAATAAACCCTTTTAGCCTTGTTTTGTCTGTGCAGCTCTTTATTTCACCTTCAATTTTGAATGATAGCCTTGCTGGTCAGATTAGTCTGGGTTCATTCCCTTGGTTTTCATTACTTTCTATACTTCATGCCACTCCCTTCTGGCCTGAAGTGTTTCTATTGAAAAATCAGCTGACAGTCTAATGGGAGCTCCCTTGTAGGTAACTTTCTGTCTTTCTCTTACAGCCTTTAAGATTCTTTGTCTTTAATGTTTGCCATTTTAATTATTCTGTGTCTAGGTATGGGTCTTTTGAGGTTCATCTTGGCTGGGACTCTCTGTGTTTTCTGAACTTGGGTGACTTTTTTCTTTACCAGGTTAAGGAAATTTTCTGCCGTTGTTTCTCCAAACAGTTTCTGTATTAGTTGCTTGGATTCTTCTCTTTCTGGTACTCCTATCATGCAAATGCTGTTTCATTTCATGTTATCCCACAGCTTCCTTAAAAGCTCCTGCTTTTTAATTTTTTTCCCCACTTACTGCTCTGAATGTATTTTTTTATCCCTACCTCCTAATTCATGGGTTTGGTTCTCAACTTCTTCTAGTCTACTGTTGAATCCTTCCAGGGTGCTCTTTATTTCAGCTGTCATTCCTCATTTCCAATTCCAATTGATTCTTATTTATTTTTCCAACCTCTGTTTTCATGTTGGTGTAGCTCTCAATAAGTCCTGTAATATACTCCTTAATTTCCTTATAATTCTCATTACCTTGCTGGTATTTCTCACTGAATTATTTGAGCACCCTTATTGCCATTACTCTGAATTCTTTAACAAATTGCTTGCCTCCATTTCATTTAATTCCTTTGCTGGCTATTCCTCCTTTTCTTTCATTTGGGGTTGTTTCTTTGTCTCCGCATTTTTGCTGTCCTTTTGTTTCTTTTTCTATTTAGTAGGTCAAACTGCTATGCCTCCCAGACTTTGTGGGGTGGTCTTATGTAGTAAGTGTGTTGTGGGACCCAGTGGTGCAATTTCTTAGATCTTCTGAGCTGGTTGCTTTAAGAAAGTCTCTTGCTTGAGTTATTTGGGTTCTCCTGTTGTGGTTGTGTCTTGAATGTTATTGTTCTGTTCATGGATGGAATCTCCTCTCAGGCTGGCTGACTATGTGGTTCACCCCTGACCATGTCAAGGGAGCAGTTGTGGAGGTGTGGTCTCCAGGTGTTTTCTCTCCTCCCTTGATATACCTCTCCTCCTCAGCTGGAATTCAGTTGGTAATTCCAGGTGAATGTTCTCCAATTTAGTTATATTTCCAGTTTGGCTCTGGGACAAGGTGCATGACAGGTCTGCCTATTCAACCGCCATTTTTCTGACTCTTAACATGGCTATTTTTCCTATGTTTTATTGAGTACTCAATAGACTATCTAAATCTGGAAACTCCCATGTCCTTTACTTCTGAGAACTGTCCTTTGATAGTTTATTTGACAATCTCCTCTGTTTTCTCTTATAAAACTGAACCTCCTTACTGTTTATATAATTTTATCTTTTCTCCTTTCTCTTTTTCTTTTGGGATTTCAATTTTATCATTTATCCCTTTGCACTCACTTGCTTTTTTCTCGATTCCTTTATTTTAATGCTAACCATGTCAAGTCACACTTGACATCCAAATGCAAAAGGTTAACCCGCCTTTTGAATTTTTATTTCTGCTCTCAAATTTTTAATTTCCTGTAACTTTTCTCTTCCAGTGTTCACTTTTTTATTCTGTTGTTTTATGATTTTAATATCTTCCACTACTTAATGTGTCATTTAAAACTTTAACATTTATTACTTTCCCTGTATTGTTTCTGTCCTCCAGTTCTGTGTTTGTCTTTGTCATTAAAGTCTATCCTCAGATGTCTTTATTATGGTTCTAAAAAAGCTCATCAGAAACTGTGTGAAGGGTCAAAGCCTCTGGTGGACTAGTAGATTTCACTCCAGATGAAATGATGGGGCCATTTTGTGTGGGAAACTTCCAACTATCATTACCTTTTAGGTTAGTCATTTTCACTGAATTGGGATCCTTTGATCTACGGCCTAGGAGTCATGAACTAACTGGAAGAAAGGAAAATCCACATTCCCTGATTTTCAGGGAGTCCACTGTTTGTACTCCCACTTGTTGACATCATTTGAGGCCTCTGGTGCCTGAAACTGGGGGGCTCTGCACCTATTAGCCTGCTTCTAGGCTTCTCCCACTGCCATTGTCTACTTTCCCTAATTACCACTTGTCCCACTTTCCAACTTTCAAAAAATATATTATTGTTATTTCCTCCTCTGTTCTGGTGTTTTTATTCCTTCATTGTTATTTTAATTTTAGTGGACTTTCAGGTGAGATCAATAGAGTATGTGAATGTCTGTTATGTTTAAAGGAATCTTAACATACTCTTTGTTCTCCTAGAATGTATCAGTTTGTTAGGTAACAGGTATACCATGAAGTGAGTAGGAAAAGAAAACATGTAGCTCCCCAACATTTGCAAAAGCAAATAACCCTTATATGGATTTTCTGAATTTTAATTATAACATTTTCTTTGGTAACAGATTGCTCTTTTACCTATAACATGGTTATGTGAAGTGTAATTTAAAAAAAAAAACTTCCTGTTTTCTAAAATTTTTAGGGGGTATAAGAAAACATAATTGTCCTTTCACTTTTTTTAATGTAATTTCACTTAATCAGTTCTTTCTCATCACACTTATTTTCATCATTCTTATGTTTTATGTCTTTGATAAGTCACTACCTATGCCTGATATCCTTAGAAAAATACTTAATAATCTTGTTCATATTCTTAAATATTGTTAAAGCTAACTCAGACCACTAGGTAATTTTTTGCTTTTGTGTTAAAGGAGAGAGTTAAGGATTAAGCACCAGGCATAATATTCAGAGTATTTCCTTCTTTCATGGGTGTCACAATTTTATTTAAAACGAGTTTTACATAGTTCTTTTACAAACACAAAAAAACACTCTTATAGATTATTTTATCCTCTCAAGTAGATATTTTACTATGATAAGAAAAAGATTAAATGTTTTTAAAAATTATTTTCACCATAGCTGGTTTGGCTCAGTGGATAGAACATCGGCCTGTGGACTGAAGGGTTTCAGGTTCAATTCCAGTCAAGGGCACATGCCCAGATTGCAAGCCCGATCCCGTGTGGGGGGACGTGTGAGAGGCAGCTGATCAATAATTCTCTCTCATCATTGATGTTTCTCTCTCTCCCTCTCCTTTCTTCTCTGAAATAAATAAAAACATATTTTTTTAAAAATAGTTTTCACATTGAATTATCCAAATATTTGGGAATTAAACTAGTTGCATATTGGATGGTGGTGTCAGTATTGCCAAGAAAACAAAACTCCAAATTCTGGTTGTCTGGGATCAGGGAAAACAGATAGAACTGGGTTTTGAGCACTGGAATTTTGAAATGTATTCCATGCAGTCTGGAAAGTAGGGTCTTAATGACTCAAGGATGAACATCTATGCTTTAGAGACAGTTAAAAGAATGTGGAGAAGTATAGCACAGGTAGGCATGCTTCTCTTTTTTATCTTAGTGCCAGTGAAAGGAAGCATTTGGTTGAGAGAAATTTTTAAGTAGATTTCAGGAAAACTCAGTCAGGATTCAAAAACTGTAAGGAGAACAGATTTTACTATACCAAGGGGCTGATTGAAAAGGAGCTTTGAGAAAGAACCTATCTCATGGATAGAAGGAAGGATAAACTGGGAATTCAGACAAGAGATGATTTTAACATTGTATGTAAAAGCAAGACTATTTAATTCCTATGCATGTATTTAATTATATTCAAAGGGCATTCAGACTAGTTTATACTGGCTTTTCACTTTTAGTAATTATTGATACTGTTATTGTCCAGGATGGCCTGGGGAAGGGAAAAGGAAAAGACACACCCTAAGGACCCTGTATTTAGTAAAGAAATCCTGATCTTTTGGTAGGAGAATTGTGTAATCAAGCAACTCTAAAGTCACTGAGAACATTCTGTCCAAAAGCTTCTCAGAGTTCTGTTTTATCAGCTCTCTAAATCAGTTGAAAATGCTCTTGATTCTGTACCTTGAGTTAGTTAAAACTGGGACTAAAAACCATCAGTCATGAAAGTTTCCAAAATTAAATGTCTTTTAGGGCCACAGGCTGTTTTTATCCCTGGGAGTTTTGGAGTTGTGGTAGAGATATTTCTCATTTAAGTGTTATACAGTGACACCACATTATTTTATTTGCCTTAAAGCTCCTGAACTGCTTAGCTTTTATTTGATCTTATGTCAATCTGACCATCAGTTTGATGATAGGAGCTTTATATCTGCCATGCAAGTTTTTTTTAAAACATGCCAAGTTAGAGATTTAGTTACACTCTTTTTAAAAATAAATACCAATATATTTTGTATTTCAGGGCATTTGATGTAGAACTGCTTTACATAGCACAGTTCTTTAAAATTCCAATAGCAGAAATTGCTGTCAATTGGACTGAAATTGAAGGTGAGTACTATATATTTAACTTAAGAGGGTAGGGGAGACATGAGAAAATACAGTTGCCCAGTAAAGTCAGCTGGCTCTAATGTTCCTCCTTCCTGCATCAGGGCCTCCTCAGCTGTCTTAACTCTGAGTAGCAGTTCCATAGAGCATACTGCCTACTGCCTTATTGCTTTCTATATTTTTTCAGTCTTGGGGTCTTCAGTAGGCCTACCATCCTGCCCAAAAAATTCAGTAAAACTAGCTACAAAATACAAGATCTGAGTTTAGAAGTGAAATTTTTTTCTTTCTTCTTTTTTTAATTACAGAAATTTATTTTTCACAGTTCTGGAGGCTAGGAAGTTTTTTGTTTTGTTTTTTGCTTTTTTTTATTTTTATTTTTTCCACTTTTTTTTTTATTTAAGTATTATATGTGTACATATCTTACCATTGTCCCCCCGCACCCCACACCCATACATGCCCTCATGGAGGCTAGGAAGTTTTAAACAAAGGTCCGGCAAGGAAGGTTTCACTCGGGGGCCTCTCTGCTTGACTTGTAGGCAGCTGCCACCTTGCTGTGCTCACATGATTTCTTTCTTGTGCACACACAGGAAGCTTGATTGTCTTTTGAGATAAACTGTATTATTTTCATCACCATTTTTTTAGTATTGTGTTATGTCATCACTCAGTGATGGCCATATTGCAGGGCCATCTGAAATTTTCACTTTAGATCCTCCCAAATTTCACTTCACTTCAGGATGTTTAATTTTTCTAGTTTTCCACAGAAAATACTTTAACATTGAAGATGTTTAATTCTTATGTCCATCACTTATAAATAAGGTGGATGTGATAATTAACTTGATTTTGGTACTCATTTCACAATACAGGCAATCCTTGGGTTACGTTGGACTTGACGTACATCGTTTCGTGGTTACGTAGCCCTCTCCCATTTATTTATAAAAAAAAAAAAGTTCCATCATTTCGACAAATGTACATATGTGCTTTATGTTTTTTATTATTTATTTACCACAAGTAAAGGTCAGGAATTGTTATCTTTTAATTTTTTTTTACTGTTTCACTTCATTATTACTGTGTATGTGCTCCATGTGAGTGACGTAGGTGCTTATGTAGGTGGGTTCTGACTTATGGCAAAAATCACGTCATGTCGCACCGTAGGAATGGATCTCCGACGTAACCCAAGTACCTACTGTATATATGTGTACGAAGTGATTACATTGTACACTTTAAATATATTTCCATTTTATTTGTCAGTTACACCTCTGTAAAGCTAGGGAAAAATAACAAGAAGCCAGAGCACTGGCCTTAAATCTGAAAATGGTCAGTTTTATTAGGATTGTGATCTTGGCCATATCACTTTACCACCCAGCATCCATGACCTAATCTGTAAAATTGCAGGGGTGACAGGGAGGCTCTATTCCTGATATACTAAAAAGACAATTCCAAGGAGTGAAATCAAGAAATATAAAAGATTAAAACATGCTCAGAGGTGTATTTTATATAATTAGCTGGGCTGGGCACATTGCCATTTGGAAATTACAGGACAAGAAGATGGCCTAGCGAGGGTGGCATTTATTTTAGCTGATTAAGAGCCTTTGGTAGAATTAGAACAAAAATTAGGATTTTGTCTTAGATTTCTTATCACAGATTATTAATCTGTACTTCTATTATTTGTGGCGGTATACTTGACTCTCTGTAGTATATATGAGCCTGAAAAATGGTGTTTAAAACAAAAATTTCTCCCCCCAAAATCACTTTTAAATGAACAGATGGACATAAGGGTTTAACATACATACATAATATAAATAAAATTACGGTGCCTAGAAGCTCCCAAAAGTCATGTAGACTGACTACTAAAATAAATTGTAAATGGATATATTTTCTCCTGAGTTTAAATCAATTTATTTTTAATTATTATTTAATCACAGGTTCTAAATTAGTTCCATTTTGGAGCTGGATACAAATGGGCAAGGACCTACTTTTTATACGACTCCGATATTTGACTGGTGCCTGGAGGCTTGAACGAACCAGGAAAATGAATTAGGTTATTTCCTATTTTTGATTGTAATATGTATTATTGTGATATTATTTCATTTGAATTAAAATATTAAATAAAGCTGAGATAAGTTTATGCCATTGTCTACCTTTTGATAATTTTCAAGAATTCACTGTCATAAGTAAAAATTTTTATATATCTTTTGGACAAAACAAATTTTAAGGTATTTGTTAAAAAAGTCTGATTTTCTTTTGCTTTAGTAATTCTGCTTATTTAGATTATCACTGTAGCCTGAGAAATATAATTTTTAAGAAAGATAGAAGCAATTATTTCTGTTCTAAGGTACCATGCATAATTCTCATGAACTTAAATATAAACCACAACCATGTAACAGTGTTTAGAGATTTAAAAATAAAGTTAACAGCTCTGGCCAGGTGGCTCAGTTGGTTGAAGCGTGGTCCCATGCACCAAGAAAGATTGCAGATTTGATTCCCAGTCAGGGCAAATATCTAGGTTGCAGGTTCGATGCCTGGTTGGGGGTGCATACAGGAGTCAACCAATTGATGTTTCTCACATTGATTTTTCTCTCTTTTTTTTTCCATTCCTCTCTAAAATCAATAAAAACATATTCTCAGGTGAGGATTTAAAACAATAACAAAATAGGAGGAAAAAAATGGCGGCGGAATAGACAGATGTGCCCCAAGCCTTGACCTGGTACAGATAGAAAGAACAGCTGAGGGTCGCATGGGGAGTATTTGTTGGCGAGTTAAGGGACAGCTATACTCCAGGAGGTGGGGGACTGCTAGACGGGGCTCCCCGGACCGGATAGCCCCCACTGCTGCTGGGTTCCCTCCCGGAGCTACTGGCTCGTTCACGGAGACTGCACCATCTTGAGGGGAAAGTGGATGTTATTGGAATCCTGAAAATCTACAACTGCGGCACCCACCGAAGAACTGCAAACCCCAAACACTGGTCCCCAATTGGTGCAAACAGGCGGATTCAGAGGAGCTCTACACTCCACCACGGAAAGGTCAGATTTCGCCTGGGATAAGGAGAGAGAGAACTACATAACCAGACACCCGGAGAAGAGAGACTATGGGGAGACAAAGAAACAGCCCACCTGTGAAAGAAAAGCAGGCATCGCCAGAAAAGGAAGTAAACAAAATGGAGGCAAGCAACCTGTCAGAGAAAGAATTCAGAGAAATGGTCATAAGGTAGCTGAAAAGAATGGAAAACAAATTCGACAATATTAGTAAGAACCAAGAGGAAATGAAGAAGAACCAAGGAGAAATGAAAAATGACATCGCTGCTGTAAAGAACTCAATAGAAAGCATCAAGAGTAGACTAGAAGAAGCAGAGGACCGAATCAGTGATGTAGAAGACAAGGTAGGAAAAAATACCCAAGTAGAGCAGCTTCTAGAAAAAAAAATTAAAAAGCAGGAGGAGAGTCTAAGGGAACTTTGGGACAACACGAACAAAACAACATCCACATAATAGGGCTTCCAGAAGGAGAGGAAACTGAGCAAGGAATAGAAAACCTGTTTGAAGAAATAATGACAGAAAACTACCTTGATATAGGAAAGAAAAAACCCACACAAATCCAAGAAGCTCACAGAGTCCCAAGCAAATTGAACCCCAAAAGACCGACGCCAAGGCACATTATAATTAAATTGCCAAACACCAACGACAAAGTAATAATCTTAAAAGGGACCAGAGAGATACAGAAAGTTACCTACAAAGGAACCCCCATCAGACTAGCAACTGATTTCTCAACAGAAACACATCAGACCAGAAGGGAATGGAATGAAATATACAAAGTCATGCAAAGGAAGGGTCTAAATACAAGAATACTGTACCCAGCAAGGCTATCATTCAAAATTAAAGGTGAAATCAGGAGTTTCACAGACAAAAAAGGACTAAGGGAATTTATCACCACCAAACCAGCAATGCAAGAAATGCTAAAGGGTCTGCTGTAAAAAAAAGAAATAGGAAGCGAAAAAGGAACACAGGGGTAAAGAATAAAAATGGCGACAAATAAGTACCTATCAATAATAACTATAAATGTAAATTGATTAAATGCCCCAATCAAAAGACATAGGGTAACGGATTGGATAAGAAAACACGACCCATATAACAGCTGTCAACAAACGACACGTGCTGGAGAGGTTACAGAGAAAAAGGAACATTTGTGCACTGGTGGGAATGCAGACTGGTGCAGCCACTGTGGAGAACAGTATGGAGTTTCCTCAAAAAAAAATAAAAATGGAACTCCCATTTGATCCAGTAATCCCACTCCTAAGAATATATCCTAAGAAACTAGAAACACCAATCAGAAAGGATATATGCACCCCTATGTTCATAGTAGCACAATTTACAATAGCTAAGATTTGGAAATAGCCTAGGTGCCCATTAGCAGATGAGTGGATCAGAAAACTATGGTACATCTACACAATGGAATACTATGCCGCCATAAAAAAGAAGGAATTCTTACTGTTTGCAGCAACCTCTATGGAACTGGAGAGCATTATGCTAAGTGAAATAAGCCAGTCAGTGAAAGAAAAATGCCACATAATCTCACTCATTTGTGGATAATAATGAACATTATAAACTGATGAACAAAAAGATAGATACAGAGGCAATAAAGCATCAAACAGACTGTCAAATTACAGCGGGAAGGTTAGGGAGAGGTGGGGGAGATAAGAGATCAACCGAAGGACTTGTATGCATGCATATAAGCATAACTAATGATGCAAACACTGGGGGGTGAGGGCATGTATGGGAGTGGGGGTGGGGGGGCAATGGGAAGATATGTACACATGTAATACCTTAATTAAAAAAATGGGGAAAAAATAAAACACTAAAAATAGAGTTAATATATGTTTATTTTATTTTTTAAAGGCATGGAAATATGTGATTTATTTTTTAAATCATTATTTTTCAATTACAGTTGACATACAAAATGATACTGGTTTCAGGTACACACATTAGAAAACTTACTAAGTGATCATCCAATAAATCTTATCCCCATCTAACACCATACATAGTTATTAGAATATTATTGATTATATTCCCTATGCTGTACTTTACATCCCCATGACTATTCTGTAACAACTAATTTGTACCTTTTAATCCCTTCACCTTTTTCATCCATCCTCCCAAACCGAGCCTCCCATCTGGCATCCTTAAAATGTTCTCTGTATCTATATGTCTCTTTATATTCTGCTTTATTTTGTTCTGTTTTTTAGATTAAAGTTTTGATAGATATGTACTGTCATTTTACTGTTCATATTTTTCTGTCTATATTTTCTTTTATTGTCATATTTTTTATCCTTTTTTCTTCTTTGATAATACCCTTTAACATTTCATGTAATACTGGTTTGGTGGTGATGACCTCCTTTAATTTTTTATTGTCTGGAAAGCTCTTTATTTATTGTTCAATTCTAAATGATAGCTTTGCTGGGTAGAGAAATCTTGGTTGTAGGTTCTTACTTTCATAACTGAATATTTCTTGCCACTCCCTTCTGGGTTGCAAAGTTTCTATTGAGAAATCAGCTGACAGTCTTATGGGAAGACTCCCTTGTAGGTAAGTTAACTGCTTTTCTCTTGCTGCTTTTAAGATTCTCTGTGTCTTTAATGTTTTGTATTTTAATTATGATGTGTTTTGGTGTAGGACTCTTTGGGCTCACCTTATTTGGGGCTTTCTGTACTTCCTGGAATTGTATGTCCGTTTTCTTAACCAGATTAGGGGAGTTTTCTGTCATTTTTTTCAAAAGCGTTTTCAATTTCTTGCTCTCTCTTCTCCTTTCAGCACTCCCATAATGCAAATATTGGTACATTTGAAGTTGTTCTAGAGTCTTATACACTACTAGAGGCCCGGTGCACAAAATTTGTGCATGGGGATTGTGTCTCTCAGCCCAGCCTGCACCCTCTCCAATCTGTGACCCCTTGAGGGATGTCCAAATGCCCTTTGGGCCTGATCCCACCTAAACAGGCAGTCGGACATCCCTCTCACAATCCAGGACTGCTGGCTTCCAACTGCTTGCCTGCCTGCCTTCCTGATTACCCCAACCGCTTCTTCCTGCCAGCTTGATCACCCCCTAACCACTCCCCTGCCAGCCTGATTGATGCCTATCTGCTCCCCTGCCAGCCTGATTGCCCCTAACTGCCCTCCCCTGCAGGCCTGTTCACCACCAACTGCCCTCCCCTGCAGGCCTGGTCACCCCTAACTACCCTCCCTTGCAGGCCTGGGTGCCCCCCCCCCAGCTGCCCTTCCCTGCAGGCCCAGTCGCCCCCAACTTCCCTCCTCTGCCGGCCTGGTCCCTCCCAACTGCCCTCCCCTGCTGGCCATCTTGTGGTGGCCATTTTGTGTCCACATGGGGGCAGCCATATTGTGTGTTGGAGTGATAGTCAATTTGCATATTACTCTTTGATTAGATAGGACAGAGGCCTGGTGCACAGGTGGGGGCCGGCTGGTTTGCCCTGAAGGGTGTCCCAGATCAGGGTGGCAGTTCCCTTGGGGTGTGGGGTGGCCTGGGTGAGGGGCCTGTGGTGGTTTGCAGGCCGGCCACGCCCCCCAGTGACCCAAGCGGAGGCCCTGGTATCTGGGATTTATTTATCTTCTATAATTGAAACTTTGTAGCCTTGAGCAGAGGCCAAGGCAGGCCAGGGCAGGCAGGAAGCTTGGCTTCCTCCATTGCCGGGGAAACCCAAGCCTCCTGTTTGCTCCATGGCCACAGCCATTTTTGTTGGTATTTATTTATCTTCTATAATTGAAACTTTATAGTTTTGAGCAGAGGCCTGGGCCAGCCAGGTCGTGCAGGAAGCTTGGCTTCCTCCATCGCCGGGAAAACCCAAGCCTCCTGCTCGCTCTGTGGCTGCAGCTATCTTGATTGGGTTAATTTGTGTACTCGCTCCTGATTGGCTGGCGGGTGTGGCTGGTGGGTGTAGCGGAGGTGCGGTCAAGTTGCATATTACTCTTATTAGAAAGGATCCTCATTATATGGGGTATGGGTATTCTGTTTTGTTTTGTTTTGTTTTTTGCTCTTCTGATTGGGTTTTTTGATTCCTTATATTCCAAAAGGCTGATTTGATTCTCCACTTTGTCTACTGTTGATTTCCTGTAAGTTATCTTCATTTCATTTAGCGTATCCATCATTTCTGACAGCTTCTTTTTTATGATTTCCATGTCCCTTTTTATGCTTTTGATGCTCTCACTGATTTCATTGAGCATCCTTATAACCAGTGTCTTGAACTCTGCATCTAGTAGATTACTTGTCTCCATTTTGTTTAATTCTTTTTCTGGAGTTCTGTTCTTTCATTTGGGACAGAATAGAACTTTCATTTTCTTTATGTCCTCATTTTATTAGATTCCCTGTGATTGTTTTTATGTATTAGGTAAATCTACTACATCTCCCAGGCTTGGTAGATTGGCCTTATTTAGTAAGTGCTCTGTAAAGTCCAGTGACACAGACCCCAATCACTCAACCTGGACATTCCAGGTGCACCCCCTAACCCCATTATGTGGGATATAGTTTAGCCTTGATTGCTGTTGGCACATCAATGGGAGAGATTTATCCCCAGATGAATCTGTTCCAAGGACATGCTGTTACCACCCACCACTGTGGAGGATTTGCTGTGCAGGGGCCCACCCCACAGAGCAGGACTTAGCAGGGCTCTGGTTCCTTCTGAGTATTCCCCTTGAGTGTGTTACTTGTCGAGGTCATTGGGTAGTGTGGCTTTGATATGGTCTGAAGCTGTCCATTGAGTGTACTGGCTGGGGGGCCTCTTGGAAGGTGCAGACCAAGGTCAGCCACTGCCTCTGTTCTGCCTAGGGCCACCAGCATGAGCTGCAAAGCAATCTGCAGATGGAGGCTACTTTTTGCATGGCTTGGAGGTGCCCAGGTGAGGCCAAGCTGCAAACCAAGGCCAGTTGCTGCTAGTGCTGAGCCTGGGGCCACTTAGTGATAGGTATGAAGCATGCTGAGACCAGATACTGCTTGTTTGAGAGATTCTAGGAAAATCTGAAGCATGAGCTAAGACAGGCCATTTATATGGGAATGCCACTGTATAAACAGCTTGGGTGGGCGCAGTTGTTGGGTTGGGCAGGGTCTCAGGGAATTACCAGGGCAGGGCAAAGAATGTGAGCCATTTTGATGGAGACGCAGATATGGCGCCTGCCTGCTGGGTCTGCGGGTGGGGGTCTCAGAAAAGGAATAATGGCCTCTCCCAGCACTTTTAGCTGCCCCTCCATATCTTACTCTGATGCCAGGTAATTCAGTTCCTCCCTGTATATCCATGGTGCCTTTTGAGGACCTGCCCCAGCGCTGGAGCTCAGAACAAATGAGTCCTAGTAAGACCATGCACAGGCCCTTTAAGAGGAACTGCCTGAGACTCCAGCACCCTCCATCTCACTCAGCCAAAATCCCCACTGGTTTTTACAGCTAGAAGTTATGGGGGCTTCTTTTTCTGGCACTGGAACTCTGTTGCAGCGGTCTGGTGTGGGGATGAGACCTCCTCACTCCTCAGTGGGTAGCTCCACAGCTGAGATATCCCTCCCAATTATTATCGTCAGACATGGGTGTGGAACTAGCTCTTCTGCCTTTCTACCCCTTCTACCAGTCTCCTTATGGCCTCTTTATATCCTTAGTTGTAGTAGGACTTCATTCAGCTAGATTTCAGGGCATTCTGAAGGATAGTTGTTCTGTAGTTTAGTTGTAATTTTCATGTGGTTGTGAGAGGATGCGAGTACCACATTTACCTACACTGCCATTTTAACTGGAAGTCAGTGTTAACATATGTTTAAATATATACAATTTATACATTAAAGATGAGGATATAGGCTCAGTCATAAAGGTATGCACTGTCTTATTTTTCTCCTTCTTAATTTATGTATGTGTACTAGAGCCCAGTGCATGAAATCATGCATGGTAGGAAGGGTGGGTCCCTCAGCCCAGCCTGCACCCTCTCCAATCTGGGAAACCCCTCTCGCAATTTGGGACCACTGGTTCCTAACCACTCGTCTGACTGCCTGCCTGATCGCCCCTAACCGCCTCTGCCTGCCAGCCTGATTGTCCCCTAACTGCTCCCCTGCTGGCCTGATCGCCCCTAACTGCCTCGGCCCCCACCACCATGCTTTGTCTGGAAGGACGTCCAGAAGATGTCCGGCCTAATTAGCATAGTACCCTTTTATTAGTATAGATTGTACTTACTCCCATTCCTCCTTCCCTCTTGAGTTTTTGTCATTAGAAATTGGAAATTTTTATTAAAAAGTGAAAGTATTTTAATATTAATAAGTACTTTAACATCAGAAGCCTGTGTTTTTGAGATACTCTAAAGACTAATATATAGCAATTAAAAAATAAAGGAGCCCCTAAAAACATCACTCTGATGTTTTAGAGAAACTAATAATAATAACCTAACACTGAGTGCTTAGTGTATGGCAGTCACTGTTCTAAGTTCTTAGTATAAAATAACTCACTTAATTTTTGTAACAAGAGGAAAAAGTGAGGCAACAAAGGGTTTACTTGCCCAAGGTCACATAACTAGGCAATAGTGGAATCATTATTCTAGTCCATGTGATCTGGATCCAGAGCCTACTCTCTTTATGCTACCAGTTCCTGAAAGTACAAAAATAGCAGATATGTAAGTAGAAAGTTACCAAAGTACATTAAATATAACACTTTAAAGATAAAACTGTCCTAGTAATTTCAACAATACCATTACATCTGCATTAGACAACAGACTCTTAGAAAATAGAAAGCATTCCTTACCCAAATTAGTATTCCCAGTACAGTGCTTAGCATATATATAGCAAACAATTAATACTTATGAAGTGATTAAACTCATTTACTATCAGATTTTGAGAGCACTTAAGTCACCTAAGTGAACAGAACAAAGCAAAGCTTATTATGCAAATAGAAATGATAGGAAGCAAATAAAAGAATGAGCATTTACAAAATTAAAGTATGAGCCTTGAACCAAAAATAAAGTCCTGAATGGGACTATCCTATATAATAAAGAGCTAATATGCTAATGGTCATGACATTCCCATGCTGTAATGACTGATCAGCAGGAGGTTGCGTGTGCAGCAGGTGCACGTGGGTGGGCAGGGCTGTGTGTGCTGTGAGGTGCACACAGGTGGGCAGGGACTTGACGCTGCATCCCCACCCAGCGCTGGCCGGGCATGTGACACTGTGTCCCCACCCGGTGCCGGCTGGAGACATGACGCTGTGTCCCCCGCCGGAGGGTCTTGACGGGGCTGGGGCTGGCCAGGTCTGGGTCTCGCCCAATGGCAATCAGACATCTCCCGAGGGGGTCCCAGATTGCGAGAATGTGCAGGCCTGGCTGAGGGACCCCCCGTCTGTGCACAAATTTTGTGTACTGGCCCCCTAGTAAGACAATAAAACAATTTGCTATTTTTTGTATGCTAGTGATAAGAATGCATATTTGAAATGTAATAAGAATTTTGAGGGAAAGTGTCAATATTTTTTATTCAGCAACACTATTAAGAAAGGTTTCTGATATACTTGATAGCAATGTACCTTTCTAATCACAATTATACTGAAGCTAACAGCATAGTATAGAATCTGAGGCAGTCTGTAAGAGAAAAGGTAGTTTAACTTGTTGACATTACAGAGTTTGCTAAGAAAAATAACAAGCAGCCATAGAAAAAGTGAAAATATTATTTTATTGTGTGCAAGAAACTGTGATAAGAGTTTTGTATGTATTGTTTAATTTGATTAAATGAAGAAATAGGTTTAGACAAGTAATTTGCTCAAGATCATACTAGTAGCCAGTAGTCATGCTTCTCTTGGAACAAAAAAATAGGGAACATAAAAGATCATGGGGCATTATCAAAATTGAGAGTATAATCTGATTAATACCAGACAACTTGACCATTTGTTTTCTATCTTTGACTTGTTTTGTTTTTTTACTTGTTCTTATATAATATTCATTTTGGAGTTTATTTGACTTTACATCATATCTGGATGATACTGTGCTTCTGGACATCTCTAATTCTATTTAGTTGTATACTTCCACTATTTATAGTTAATTCTCCAGTTCTAGTTTCCATTTTCTTTATCCAGAGTAGAAATATTGCCTTTTCTTAAGAATAGAAATCATGCCTTTTATTTTCTTTGTGCGTCTACATAGCATTTTTTTAATTTTAATAAATCTTTATTGTTCAGATTATTACAATTGTTTCTCCTTTTTTCCCCCCATATCTCCCCATCATCCGGTTCCCACCCCCCCTCTGCCATTACCTCCCCCCCGTTGTCCTTATCCATAGGTGTATGATTTTTGTCCAGTCCCTTCCCATACCCCCCACACAGACACCCCTTTCCCCCTGAGAATTATCAATCCACTCCCATTCTATGCCTCTGATTCTATTATGTTCACCAGTTTATTCTGTTCCTCAGATTTTTAATTCACTTGATTTTTAGGATCGCTTGTTGATAGATATGTATTTGTTGTTCGTAATTTTTATCTTTACTTTTTTCTTCTTTTTCCTCTTTTTAAAGAATACCTTTCAGCATTTCATATAATACTGGTTTGGTGGTGATGAACTCCTTTAGCTTTTTCTTATCTGTGAAGCTCTTTATCTGCCCTTCAATTCTGAATGATAACTTTGCTGGGTAGAGTAGTCTTGGTTGTAGGTTCTTGCTATTCATCACTTTGAATATTTCTTGCCACTCCCGTCTGGCCTGCATAGTTTCTGTTGAGAAATCAGCTGACAGTCGTATGGGTGCTCCCTTGTAGGTAACTAACTGTTTTTCTCTTGCTGCTTGTAAGATTCTCTCTTTGTCTTTTGCCCTTGGCATTTTTATTATGATGTGTCTTGCTGTGGTCCTCTTTGGATTTCTCTTGTTTGGTGTTCTGTGCGCTTCCTGAACTTGTAAGTTTATTTCTTTCACCAGGTGGGGGTAGTTTTCTGTCATTATTTCTTCAAATAGGTTTTCAGTATCTTGCTCTCTCTCTTCTGGCACCCCAAAAATTCGGATATTGGTACGCTTAAAGGCATCCCGGAGGCTCCTTATGCTATCCTCACATTTTTGGATACTTTCTTTCCGCCTCTCTGGTTGGGTGTTTTTTTCTTCCTCATATTCCAGATCCTTGGTTTGACTCTTCGGGTGCAGTGGTCTACTCTGTATATTCTTTATTTCAGACAGTATATGCATAATTTCTGACTGGTCCTTTTCCATTTTTTTGGTATTCTCATTAAGGTCCTTTAAGGTCTCTTCAAGTTTCTCAGTGGTTTTTAGAAGATTCTTGAGTAACTTTATAAATATGGTTCTGAACACTGTCATCCATTAGTTTGCTTTCATCTATCTCTCCCCCTCGTGACATACTTCGATGTCTCCACATTTTGGCTGCCTCCCTGTGTTGATGGAGTGGCTTTGTGTGGCCGGTGACCTATAGGGGCCAGTAGCTCAGCTTCCCCAATCACCGTAGGTGGTCACTCTTAGTACTCCCCTTTGTGGGCTGAGTGGAAAGTCTTGGTGTAGTTAAAAGCCCTGATTGCTGTTGGTACACTGGGAGGAATTGACCTCCGGTCCAATTGGTTGTGAGGACCTGCTGTGTCTATAACGGAAGAATTGCTGTGCTGGAGACACAGTAGGGCTTTGGTGCTCACTGAGTCTGCCTCTTGTATGTGTCCCTTATGAGAGTGGTTGAAATCTGGTGTCATCCACACCGACAGAAAAGTCATTCTCACTCTCCGACCGGTGGCCGAGAGTCCGGTAGGCGTCTGGGTCCCCCGCGTGTCCCCAGAAACTGGAGTTCAGAGTGGTTGAGATTGTTGGTATCACTGGCAGGAGTTGATCTCCAAGCCAGTTGGCTGTGAGGATCAGCAGTGTCTCCACTGGGAGAGCTTCTGTGCTCAGCTTGGATGGGGTGGAGTCTCAGGGTAGCACAGACAAGCTTTGGTTTCCCGTCTGCTCCGCCCTAAGAGGGCCGGTTTCTCCGTGCCCGAATTAATGGCTGCGCGCCTCTGAGAGAAGGCAGCTTTTGAGCCTCTCCCGCTGCCTACCAGACCAGTTTCTCCCCAGCTGGGGCTGGATTTCAGTGTAGACCGGAGGTTTTGTTTTTCTCCTGGGGAGAAATCCAGACACTGGGAGGGCTGTGCTCAGCATCGATGGGGCGGAGTCTCAGAATGGCGCAAACTTGGTTTCCATCCACGCTAAGATGGCCGGTTTCTCCATGCCCTAATCAATGGCTGCTCACCTCTGAGAGAAGGCAGCTTTCGAGCCTTGCCCGCTGCCAAACAGACCAGTTTCTCCCCGACTGCCGCTGGATTTCAGTGCAGTCGGGAGGTTTTGTTTTTCTCCCAAACGAGAAAGCTAGCCATGTAGCGTCTGCTGCCCTCCCTCTCCACGCGCTGCGAGAGCAAGCCTGCCGTGTATTCAGCCGCCTGCCCTTTCTGCACTCACGGATCTCCACACCTCCACAGCTCCTGAGGCTCAGCGTCCCCCTCTCTTTTTTTCTCTAGTTGTAGGTTTTCCACTCTGCCAGCTTTCCGGTGGTTCTGGACGGTGTGCGCTCTGTTTTCCAGTTGTAGTTTCAAAATTGTTGTGGTAGGCAACAATTAGGTGTTAACCTTCTGCCGCCATCTTGATTTTCCTCTCCATAGCATCTTAAATTGTGATTGTCTAATAAAGGTTTTCAAAATGATTAGATAATGCTACTACTTCATTTATCAAAAAAATTATACTTACAAGGTTATCCGTTTTATTGACAGCTAAATACCCTGAAGAAGCAGTTTAGTATGTTGCTTTGTGCTTGTACAAAGGCATGAAATCCACAAATTATTTCATTATTTTAATCCAGTAGGACTCTATAAAGTAATACATTTGTCACTGATTTGAAGTAATATTCCAGTTAGTGTTTTGAAGGTCACAAAAAATAAATTCCCAGATTTTATTCTACCTACGTTTACTTTCTGTATGCTCTATTTTCTTTATTTGAAACTCATCCCATGATCACTTGACATAGTGATAGAGTGCTTTCAATGTACAAACAAAACAGATCCTCTCCCTGCTCTCTGAGGACTTGACATTTTCTGCAAATCTAATCAGTACGACCACATAGCTATATATATCGAAAGCATGCAGCCCATCTTCAACTGACAAGTGAGTTTCATCCAAGCTGGTTTATAAATCAGTTGTTTGGAACCAAGGAGGCATTTTACCACGAAAATAAGGTTTTAAAGGATGGTTCAGCCCTAGCTGGTTTGGCTCAGTGGATAGAGCGTTGGCCTGCAGACTGAAGGGTCCCAGGTTCCATTCCGGACAAGGGCACATGCCCAGGTTGTGGGCTCAGTCCCCAGTAAGGGGTATGCAGGAGGCAGACAATTAATAATTCTTTATCATCATTGATATTTCTATCTCTCCCTATCCCTCTCTGAAGTCAATAAAATATATATTTTTTTATAAAGGATGGTTCAAAAACTGCTTCAAGGGAATGGAAGATGGCAGCCAACAGGACGGCAGTGAGGCAGAGAGTGAGTGAGAGAGGGAGTGAAAGGGGAGTGTGGGGCGTGGGTGTGTGAGGGACAGTTAATATTCCACAGGACTGTTGGGGCTGGCAGACCATGCTCCCCTAGCTGGGCAGACTCTACTACCACTGCAATCTCCCAGGGTGGCCTGCTCTGCCATCTTGAAGGGGAGAGCAGCCTCCCCTCCACCTGGGGAGACCTCAGACGCCACCTGGGACCCACAGCCACACCAGCCAGGGACCTGCTTCCTCAGCTACGAACCCAGGAAAGCCAAGACTCCAGCCTCCCCGGCCACAGGCTCCTAAGGAGTTTGTCCTGAGGGAGACAAAATGGCGGCTGAATAGGAGGACATGCCTTCTCACAGAGCAGATAGAAGAAAGCTGAATTGAATAACATTCACCTGGAATTGGCGAACTAAACACTGGAGGGACAATCCATGTCTGGAAAGGACGGGGTACACCTAGAGAACAGTAGGATCGGAGAACTGGGCTAGAGAGAGAAGTGAGCAACAGGGTCTAGAGCAGTGGTTCTCAACCTTTCTAATGCCGCAACCCTTTAATACATTCTTCATGTGGTGACCCCCAACCATAAAATTATTTTTGTTGCTACTTCATAACTGTAATTTTGCTACTGTTAATGAATCGTAATGTAAATATCTGTGTTTTCCAATGGTCTTTGGCTCTACAGCAGTGGTTCTCAACCTGTGGGTTGCGACATAGCTGCAATAAATAACACAATAGAAAGCATCAAGAGTAGACTAGAAGAAGCTGAGGACCGTATCAGCCAGCTAGAAGCCAAGGTAGGAAAAAACACTAAAGCAGAGCAGCAACTGAAAAAAAAAAAAAAACACTTGAAAAGAAGGGGAGCCTAAGGCAGCTTTGGGACAACATGAAACAAAACAACATCTGCGTAATAGGGGTGGCAGAAGGAGAGATAACTGAGCAAGGAATAGACAACCTGTTTGAAGAAATAATGACAGAAAAATTCCTGATATCGGAAGAAAAAACTCACACAAGTCCAAGAAGCTCACAGAGTCCCAAACAAGATGAACCCAAAAAGACTGACACCAAGACATTATAATTAAATGGGCAAACACCCACAATCAAGTAAGAATCTTAAAAGCTGCCAGAGACATAGAGTTACCTATAAGGAATCTCCCATTAGACTATTAACTGATTTTTCAACAGAAACAAATCAGAAGGAAATCGGATGAAATATACAAAGTGATGCAAAGCAAGGGACTGAATCCAAGAATACTATATCCAGCAAGGCTATCATTCAAAATTGCAGGTGAAATCAGGAGCTTCACAGACATAAAAAGGGGCTAATGGAGTTTATTACCAACAAGCCAGCAATGGAAGAAATTCTAAAGAGACTGTTGTAAAAAGAAATAGGAAAGAAAGAAGGAACACAGGTATAAAGAATAAAAATGGTGACAACACCTATCAATAATAACCTTAAATGTAAATGGATTAACCTTTTGCCCTCGGATGTTGAGTGTAACTTGACACCGTTAGCATTAGAATAAAGGAATCGAGAAAAAAGCAAGCGAGTGCAAAGGGTTAAATGCTCCAATCTAAAGACATAAGGTAGCTAAATAGATAAGAAAACATGACCCATATATTTGCTGTCTACAAGAAACCCACCTCAGAACAAAGGAGTCATACAGACTGATAGTGAAATGTTGGGGGGAAAAAAGTTTTTTTTCAGGTGAATGGTAATGAGAAAAAAAGCAGGGGTAGCAATACTTTTATCTGACAAATTAGACCTCAAAGTAAAGGCCATAACAAGAGCTAAGGAAAGCCACTTCATAATACTAAAGGTAGAAACTCAAAAAGAGGATATAACTCTGGTAAACATATATGCACCCAATACAGGAGAACCCAAATTCATTAAAAAAACAAAACAAACAAACAAAAACCCTTCTGGAAGATACCAAGGGAGAGAACGACAGCAATATAGTCATAGTAGGGAACTTTAGTACCCCATTGACACCACTGTTAAGTCCTCTAAACAAAAAATCAAAGAAACAGCAATCCTAAATGACTCACAAGATCAGAAGGACTTAATTAACATCGTCAGAACATTTCACCCCTAAGCTACAGAATATGCATTTTTCTCCAGTGCACACCAGACATTTTCAAAGGTAGACCACATAACAGGACACAGGCAAAGTCTCTTCAAATTCAAGAAGATAGAAATCATAACAAGCATCTTCTCAGATCACAATGGCATAAAATTAGAAATCTACTATAATAAAAACAATGAAAAAAATCAAACACTTGGAGGCTAAATAGCCTGCTATTGAACAATGATTGAATTACCAAGGAGATTAAAGAAGAAATAAAAAGCATCCGGGTAACAAACAACAATGAAAACACAAAAATATAAAATCTATGGAACACAGTGAAAGCAGACTTGAGAGGGAAATTCATAGGTCTTCAGGCCTACCTCAAAAAATAAGAAAAAATGGTAATAAATTATCTAAACCTACAACTCAAAGAATTAGAAAGAGAGCAAGAATAAAAGCCCAGCGTTAGTAGAAGCAAGGAAATAAAGATCAGAGTGGAAATAAACAACAAAGAAACCAAAAAAATAATAATAATAGAAAAGATAAATAAAAACAAGAGATGGATCTTTGAAAGGATGAACAAGATTGATGAACCTCTTTCCAGGCTCACCAAAAAGTAAAGAGAGAAGAACAAAAATAAATAAATAAATAAATCAGAAATGAAATAGTTGAAGTAACAACCGACCATATAGAAATACAAAGGATTAAAAAAAAAATTACTATGAACAACTCTACTCCAAAAAACTGGACAACCTAGATAAAATGGACATATTCTAGAAAATTACAAGCCTCCAAAACTCAAACAGGAAGAATCAATAAAACTGAATACGCCAATAACTAGAAAAAAATTGAAGCAGTAATCAAAAATCTTCCAGCAAACAAAAGCTCTGATCTGGAAAGGTTTATGGGTGAGTTCTACCAAAACTTCAAAGAAGAACTAAAACCTATCCTCCTCAGACTATTCCAAAAAATTCAAGAGAAAGATACACTGTCAAGCTATTTTCTATGAAGCTAGCATTACCCTAACTCCAAAACCAGATAAAGACACCACAAAGAAAGAAAACTACAGGGCAATATCCTTGATGAACAGAGATGCTAAAATCCTCAACAAAATTTTACCAAACTGGATCCAGCATTATATTAGAAAGATCATACACCATAACCAAGTGGGATTTATTCCAGGGATGCAAGGATAGTACAATATCCACAAATCAATACATCACATAACCAAATTGAGAGACAAAAATCACATAATTATATCAATCGATGCAGAAAAAGCATTTGACAAAATCCACACCATTTACTGATAAAAAATCTCAGCAAAGTTGGAAGAGAGGGATCATACCTCAACACAATAAAAGCCTTTTATGACAAACCTACAGCCAACATCATACTTAATGGGGAAAAACTAAATCCATTCCTCCTAAGAACAGGAAAATGCAGGGATGCCCATGTTCATCACTCTTGTTTGATATAGTACTGGAAGTGCTAGCCATAGCAATCAGACAAGAAAAATTAATTAAATGCATCCAAATTGGAAAACAAGTAAAACTGCCCTTATTCACAGATGACATGATACTGTACATAGAAAAACCCAAAGACTCAATCAAAAAAATTCTGGACTTAATAAATGAATTCAGCAATGTAACAGAATACAAAATTAACACCCAGAAATCTATGGCGTTTTTATACACCAAAAATAACTCACAGAGAAACTACAAAAACAATTCAATTTTCCATTGCAAAAAAAATTAAGATACCTAGGAATAAATATAACCAAGGAGGTAAAAGACCTGTACTCAGAAAACTACAGGACATTGCAAAAAGAGATAGAGGAAGACGTAAACAAATGGAAGAACATACCATGTTCATGGATTGGTAGAATCAACATAATTAAAATGTCCATACTACCCAAAGCAATGTACAGATTCAATGCAATACCCATTAAAATGCCAATGGCATATTGCACAGACATACAAACAAACTCTCCAAAAATTAATCAGGAATAAATAAATTAAAAAAAACAAACAAACAAAGAATAGCAACAGCAATCCTGAGAAAAACAAAGTTGGAGGGATCACAATAGAAGATATAAAGCTATATTACAAAGCCACTATTTTCAAAAGTTCCTGGTACTGGCACAAGAAGAGACATATAGACCAATGGAACAGAACAGCGAACACAGAAATTGACCCAGTTGCCCGGGTTCTTGTCCCAGCATTACAAAGGGTTCAGCAATCTGGAGAAAGGCTGTGCGTAGATTCAAGTAGGAGTCCAAAGACGAAAGATAGTTTTGAAAGGCATTGGGGGCCAGAGGAGCTTCAGCTAAAGCAGCTAAAGACTCTCCTTGACTCAGGACCCATACTTTTAATTAACACAATTTGTCCTAAGGCAAGGTGGAGATAATACACTTCAAAGGGCAGGGTTTACAGAAGCATTGTCAGATTGGGGAATAGCCTACAGCTGTCCAGGTGTTTGGCCAACAGGAGGCAATAACATGTAGATTACGATGCCCTGAGCTGTCTGGCAGCAAACTATTATCCTATTCAGGTTTGGGGGAGATGCTTTTTAGCCGTTCCAACAGATGATTACATGTGTGGCTCAGCCCTTGTTGAGCCCCCAAGCTTCATCAACCTTTTGATGAAACTCTTGTAATTATGACATGCTGGAATTGGCTTCCAGCATCTCACCCTTTTTGATTTTTTAAATTTAACAGGAATGTATGTTTTAAGATTTTTAAAATCAATGGAAAGGACAGAGTTCTATCAAGTCCTTTTAAATTGCTGTCAGGCATTAAAGGAATCATCCTGCGGTCAGTTTCTTTCTGGGCCAACAGTTCTTTGAGTCCCAATTTCAATGTCAACAGTTCCTTATGTGTACATGCCAGCAATGATATTTCAGTTCTGGATGGTGGACAAATGGTGGCAATGCAGGTCTGACCCTCTCTGGTTTGGTCCTGGGCAACCTGCAGCGATGCACAGCTTCTGACTGCTAGCATGGCAAGGTGTCTTCACCATCTTCATTTCTGGACTGTTTCTCCTCTGTTCTTGGGGGCCACTGTTATTTCCGTGGCTGGAACAGTCCTGTCAGTTCCTCTCTGGGATCGTTGTTGCAGGAATCCACAGGGGCTTGGAGTTTTCTGGAAATATACAAACATATTCTCGACCAAAGGTTAATAAAGGAATCTTTTCTATAAATTTGACTTGGGATCTTTTTTCATTTTTGCCTGAATGATTTTCCTTTGGCTTATTTTGACACCATGTGATTTTTCATGGGTGTCTTGCTATCAGCATTACAAATGAAAATTAATTTTCAAAGTAAAAAACTTAAAGCAATCAAGGCTTGATGTAATTTTCTTACAGGATATTTTTCCACTATCCCCCTTTTTTTTGTTTAAATATTAGGAGGCTTTTGGACATCTTATAATGCAGTCTTGATAATTTTTAGTTTTAATTTTCTGTATAGAAATATGACTGCTTTGGATTCATTGCATGTTAAGCAATTTTACTATGAGATGAACCATCAATAAAAATTTTAGTTAATACTTCAGGAACAGTTTCCTGCCCAGTACAATTAAGTTTTCTTGAATATTCACTTATTTCAATTAGCCAATTTAAATTAATCTGAAATAAGGTTTATTTTTTTTTAACTCTACTTGTCCTAGGTTATGGACAGTAAATGACATTAATTAAATTTCTGCAATTAATCTTTAAGTAACTTTACATAAACTTTGTTAGGGAGGAAAAAATACAAATTATTTACTTTTCTTTATGAGGCCAAATATACGACTTTTAATTACAATCCTTCAGATGTTTGAAGGAAACCTCTCTTTATTTCCTTCCAAAATAACCTTCAGGCATACAGAGAGTTTCATTTAAAAATCTTTGTCTTTCTTTTTTACAACAAGCAACCGACAGGGCTGCTGCTTGATGCTGACTGATGCGTCCAAATAGCCATATCACAAGTAACTTTACAATAAGGTTGACTGCTATATACCGTCAGATTTAATACTTTAACAACAATCTTCAGTTTACACTGTAAATATTAGTGGAAGAGATTTCAAAAATTTTAAAATTTCTCCTTTTTATTAAATTTAGAATTTTATTTTTAAAGAGTATTCTTTAGGCTTATTTGCATATACAGAGGGCTCATGGGAGGTCTCAGTAACTTTCTATGATTTTACTTGGATACAATTACTTATAAAAACATTGGCTTCTTATATAACTCAATTTATATGAGACCTTGAATATATTTTTAAAAAGCTAATTTATTAAGTAATTTAAGTAGGTATCTTTATTAAAAAAACAAAGCAAGTAAATTTAGTAAACTTTTACGTCTGATTCACAAGGCACAAACACTACCCCACCTCTAGCCTATTTAAAAATGCAGGCCGCTAGGGGCTTTTTGTCTTTCAAATTGTTTTAAAATTCTGCTGTTAAAAATTTGGCTTTATTTAATTATTTATTTTAACTGTTAAGAAAATTTTTGTGCTTTTATTGTATCACTAGAGGCCCGGTGCACAAAATTCGTGCACGGGGGCGGGGGGTGTCCCTCAGCCCAGCCTGAACCCTCTCCAATCTGGAACCCCTTGAGGGATGTCCGACTGCCCGTTTAGGCCCGATCCCACCACAGTCGGACATCCCTCTCACAATCCAGGACTGCTAGCTCCCAACTGCTCGCCTGCCTGCCTTCCTGATTGCCCCTAACCGCTTCTGCCTGCCAGCCTGATCACCCCCTAACCATTCCCCTACCAGCCTGATTGATGCCTAACTGCTTCCCTGCCAGCCTGTTTGCCCCTAACTGCCCTCCATTGCGGGCCTGGTCACCCCTGCAGGCCTGGTCCCCCCCAACTGCTCTCCCCTGCAGGCCTGAGTCCCTCCAAACTGCCCTTCCCTGCAGGCCTGGTCACCCCCAACTTCCCTCCTCTGCCCGCCTGGTCACCCCTAACTGCCCACCCCTGCAGGCTTGATCACCCCCAACTGCCCTCCCTTGCAGGCCTGGTCCCTCCCAACTGCCCTCCCCTGCTGGCCATCTTGTGGTGGCCATCTTGTGTCCACATGGGGGCAGCCATCTTGTGTCCACATGGAGGCAGACATCTGTGTGTTGGAGTGATGGTCAATCTGCATATTACCCTTTTATTAGATAGGACAAATCAATATCTGGACGGTGAGGCAGCTGCTTTCTCCTTCACTTCTTTGGGTTACTAGAGCAACTTGTCAGTAGATTAACCTTTTGCGCTCGGATGTTGAGTGTGACTCGACACAGTTAGCATTAGAATAAAGGAATCAAGAAAAAAGCAAGCGAGTGCAAAGGGTTAAAAGAAAAAAAAAGACAACCTTTTGCATTACTTAAGGCTTTCCAAGTCATGCGCCGGTACAGCACAAACTTCTCCTGTCAGATATAACTAGTCTAGCGTCCAAACATCATGCACAATACCTAGGTAGCAGCAGCACACTGCGCCCGCTCCCACCTCGGTCCTGCTCATTTGTGTATGATATTTGGAGCATCTGGAAGAGTGTGAATAGTATCTGGAAGAGGAGGGAGGAGGAAACAGCATGAGTGCCTGGCTTGGAGAAGGTCAGCCGAAGTTGTGCAGGGCAAGCCTGAACACGTCATTGGTGCAAACCCAAGCATCATTGATGTTCTTCAATAGGAACATCTGGTGGAACCTCATGATGGGGTCTTCATCGGCCTTAAGCTGGCCCACAACCATGCTGTGGATGCAGCTATCTGGCGTGGGCTGGTGGTCCTGTGCCATGATGCTGTGCTGGATTTTCTGAAACGGAAGGCTAGACAACTTCTCCACAATGGCAGTTTTCCCCTGGAATTGCTGTCCTTCCCACGTAAGGCATGATGCGTCAATGTAAATTGCACCTAGTTGGGTTCTGTCGTTATCAAATAACTGGTAGTAATGTTGAATGAAGCTGGATCCAATCTGCTCCCAAATTTGCTTGTCTCCTATTCTGGAGCATCACCCAGCCTCGTTGAAACCCGAGGGGCTGGCACGATGGCGGCAGCGCGGTCGGGGTGGCAACCCAGCGCGGTCGGCGACCGACTGTCAATTTGGCTTTATTTAGTAATAATTTTTTGTCCTCCTTAGAGGGCCTTAAAATTTAAACTTGGAAAAAACATCACACACACGCACGCACACACACACACACACACACACACACACACACACACACACACACACACATATATATGATTTAAACATTATAATACTTTTTATAATTATCTCAAGATATCAATTAAATGTAAACTGTTTTTTAATAAATCTTTATTGTTCAGATTATTACAATAGTTTATCCTCTTCCCCCCAATAGCTCCCCTCCACCCGGTTCCCACCCCACCCTCTGCCCATACCACCCCCCCCCACTGTCCTCATCCATAGATGTACGATTTTTTAAAATTTAATAAATCTTTATTGTTCAGATTATTACAATTGTTTCTCCTTTTTCCCCCCCATAGCTCCCCTCTACCCAGTTCCACTCGACCCTCTGCCCTTACCTCTCCCCCACTGTCCTCATCCATAGGTGTATGATTTTTGTCCTGTTTCTTCCTGCCACCCCCCATAGCCCTTTCCCCCTGAGAATTATCAGTTCACTCCCTTTCTATGCTCCTAATCCTCTCTAATAAAATGGTAATATGCAAATTAACCATCACTCCGCTACATAAGCCACGCCCACCAGTAAAGACACGCCCACCAGCCAATCAGGGCGAGTATGAAAATTAACCCCAGCCAAGATGGCTACAGCCACAGAGAGCAAGGTTTCCCTGGTAACAGAGCAAGCCGAGCTTTCCATAGCCATTGCAGTCCTAAGCCTCCACTCAAGCTACAAAGTTTCAATTATAGAAGGTAAACAAATTCAAACAAATGGCGGCAGAACGGAGCTTGAGAGAGCAAGCCAGGGTTGCCGCCGGCAACAGGGAAAGCAAAGCTTTCCGCACACCCTGGCCAGGCTCACCCACTTAAGGCTACAAAGTTTCAACTGTAGAAGGTGAATAAACTGCCGCAGAAATGGCTGCTGCCCCAGAGGGAGCAGCAGGCTTGGCTCCGCTCCAGACTACAAAGTTTCAGTTGTAGAGGAAAATAAATTCCAGGTACCAGGGCCTCAGCTTGGGTCGCCAGGGGGTGTGGCCAGCCTGCAAACCACCACAGGCCCCTCGCTCAGGCTACCCCACGCCCCAAGGGAACCCCACCCTGATCCGGGACACCCTTCAGGGCAAACCAGCTGGCCCCCACCCGTGCACCAGGCCTCTATCCTATCTAATAAAAGAGTAATATGCATATTGGCCATCACTCCACCACACAGTATTTCTGCCCCCATGTGGTCAAAGATCCTGCCCCCATGTGGACACAAGATGGCCACCACAAGATGGCCAACAGGAGAGGGCAGTTGGGAGGCACGCGGCCTGCAAGGGAGGGCAGTTGGGGGTGATCAACCCTGCAGGAGAGGGCAGTTAGGGGTGACCAGGCCGGCAGAGGAGGGAAGTTGGGGGCAAACAGGCTGGCAGGGGAGCAGTTAAGCATCAACCAGGTTGGCAGAGGAGTGGTTAGGGGGTGATCAGGCTGGCAGGCAGAAGCGGTTAAGGGCAATCAGGAAGGCAGGCAGGCAAGCAGTTGGGAGCCAGCAGTCCTGGATTGTGAGAGGGCAGTCGGACATCCCTCCAGGAGTCCCAGATTGGAGAGGGTACAGGCTGGGCTGAGTTACAACCGCCCTCCGTGCACGAATTTCGTGCACTGGGCTTCTAGTTCTATTATATTCACCAGTTTATTCTGTTTCTCAGATTTTTAATTCACTTGATTTTTAGGTTCACTTGTTAATAGATATGTATTTGTTGTTCATAATTTTTATCTTTACTTTTTCCTTCTTCCTCCTCTTAAAAAATGCCTTTCAGCATTTCATATAATACTGGTTTGGTGGTGATGAACTCCTCTAGCTTGTTCTTATCTGTGAAGCTCTTTATCTGACCTTCAATTCTGAATGATAGCTTTGCTGGGTAGAGTAATCTTGGTTGTAGGTTCTTGCTATTCATCACTTCGAATATTTCTTGCCATTCAAGTCTGGCTTGCATAGTTTCTGTTGAGAAATCAGCTGACAATTGTATGGGTGCTCCCATGTAGGTAATTAACTGTTTTTCTCTTGCTGTTTTTAATATTCTCTCTTTGTCTTTTGCTCTTGGCATTTTAATTATGATGTGTCTCGGTGTGGTCCTCTTTGGATTCCTTTTGTTCAGGGTTCTCTGTGCTTCCTGGACTTGTAAGTCTATTTCTTTCACCAGGTGGGGGAAGTTTTCAGTCATTATTTCTTCAAATAGGTTTTCAGTATCTTGCTCTCTCTCTTCTTCTGGCACCCCCATTATTCTGATGTTGTTACGCTTGAAGTTGTCCCAGAGGCTTCTTACACTATCTTCAACTTTTTGGATTCTTTTTTCTTTTTGCTTTCCCAGTTGAGTGCTTTTTGCTTCTTTGTATTTCAAATGTTTGACTTGATTCTTGCGATCCTCTAGTCTGCTGTTGGGTCTCTGTATAATATTTTTTATTTCAGTCGGTGTATGTTTAATTTCTTGTTGGTCCTTTTTCATATCCTCAAGGGTCTCGCTAAATTTATTGGCCTTTTCGAGGAAATTCTTGAAAAACCTTATAACCATGGTTTTGAATTCTATATCCAGTCGTTTGTTTTCCTCCATTTCTTTCGTTTGTGATCTGTTACTTTGTCTCTACATTTTTGCTGCCTCCCTGAGTTGGTAGGGTAGCTTTGTGTGTTAGGTTTCCTATATGGCCCGGTGGGTCGGCCTCCCCAGTTACCTGAGGTGGACACACTTGGGAGCAATGGGGGGGGGAAACTGCCCGTTTAGGCCCGATCCCACCACAGTCGGACATCCCTCTCACAATCCAGGACTGCTAGCTCCCAACTGCTCGCCTGCCTGCCTTCCTGATTGCCCCTAACCGCTTCTGCCTGCCAGCCTGATCACCCCCTAACCATTCCCCTACCAGCCTGATTGATGCCTAACTGCTTCCCTGCCAGCCTGTTTGCCCCTAACTGCCCTCCATTGCGGGCCTGGTCACCCCTGCAGGCCTGGTCCCCCCCAACTGCTCTCCCCTGCAGGCCTGAGTCCCTCCAAACTGCCCTTCCCTGCAGGCCTGGTCACCCCCAACTTCCCTCCTCTGCCCGCCTGGTCACCCCTAACTGCCCACCCCTGCAGGCTTGATCACCCCCAACTGCCCTCCCTTGCAGGCCTGGTCCCTCCCAACTGCCCTCCCCTGCTGGCCATCTTGTGGTGGCCATCTTGTGTCCACATGGGGGCAGCCATCTTGTGTCCACATGGAGGCAGACATCTGTGTGTTTGGAGTGATGGTCAATCTGCATATTACCCTTTTATTAGATAGGACAAATCAATATCTGGACGGTGAGGCAGCTGCTTTCTCCTTCACTTCTTTGGGTTACTAGAGCAACTTGTCAGTAGATTAACCTTTTGCGCTCGGATGTTGAGTGTGACTCGACACAGTTAGCATTAGAATAAAGGAATCAAGAAAAAAGCAAGCGAGTGCAAAGGGTTAAAAGAAAAAAAAGACAACCTTTTGCATTACTTAAGGCTTTCCAAGTCATGCGCCGGTACAGCACAAACTTCTCCTGTCAGATATAACTAGTCTAGCGTCCAAACATCATGCACAATACCTAGGTAGCAGCAGCACACTGCGCCCGCTCCCACCTCGGTCCTGCTCATTTGTGTATGATATTTGGAGCATCTGGAAGAGTGTGAATAGTATCTGGAAGAGGAGGGAGGAGGAAACAGCATGAGTGCCTGGCTTGGAGAAGGTCAGCCGAAGTTGTGCAGGGCAAGCCTGAACACGTCATTGGTGCAAACCCAAGCATCATTGATGTTCTTCAATAGGAACATCTGGTGGAACCTCATGATGGGGTCTTCATCGGCCTTAAGCTGGCCCACAACCATGCTGTGGATGCAGCTATCTGGCGTGGGCTGGTGGTCCTGTGCCATGATGCTGTGCTGGATTTTCTGAAACGGAAGGCTAGACAACTTCTCCACAATGGCAGTTTTCCCCTGGAATTGCTGTCCTTCCCACGTAAGGCATGATGCGTCAATGTAAATTGCACCTAGTTGGGTTCTGTCGTTATCAAATAACTGGTAGTAATGTTGAATGAAGCTGGATCCAATCTGCTCCCAAATTTGCTTGTCTCCTATTCTGGAGCATCACCCAGCCTCGTTGAAACCCGAGGGGCTGGCACGATGGCGGCAGCGCGGTCGGGGTGGCAACCCAGCGCGGTCGGCGACCGACTGTCAATTTGGCTTTATTTAGTAATAATTTTTTGTCCTCCTTAGAGGGCCTTAAAATTTAAACTTGGAAAAAACATCACACACACGCACGCACACACACACACACACACACACACACACACACACACACACACACACACACACACATATATATGATTTAAACATTATAATACTTTTTATAATTATCTCAAGATATCAATTAAATGTAAACTGTTTTTTAATAAATCTTTATTGTTCAGATTATTACAATAGTTTATCCTCTTCCCCCCAATAGCTCCCCTCCACCCGGTTCCCACCCCACCCTCTGCCCATACCACCCCCCCCACTGTCCTCATCCATAGATGTACGATTTTTTAAAATTTAATAAATCTTTATTGTTCAGATTATTACAATTGTTTCTCCTTTTTCCCCCCCATAGCTCCCCTCTACCCAGTTCCACTCGACCCTCTGCCCTTACCTCTCCCCCACTGTCCTCATCCATAGGTGTATGATTTTTGTCCTGTTTCTTCCTGCCACCCCCCATAGCCCTTTCCCCCTGAGAATTATCAGTTCACTCCCTTTCTATGCTCCTAATCCTCTCTAATAAAATGGTAATATGCAAATTAACCATCACTCCGCTACATAAGCCACGCCCACCAGTAAAGAAAGACACGCCCACCAGCCAATCAGGGCGAGTATGAAAATTAACCCCAGCCAAGATGGCTACAGCCACAGAGAGCAAGGTTTCCCTGGTAACAGAGCAAGCCGAGCTTTCCATAGCCATTGCAGTCCTAAGCCTCCACTCAAGCTACAAAGTTTCAATTATAGAAGGTAAACAAATTCAAACAAATGGCGGCAGAACGGAGCTTGAGAGAGCAAGCCAGGGTTGCCGCCGGCAACAGGGAAAGCAAAGCTTTCCGCACACCCTGGCCAGGCTCACCCACTTAAGGCTACAAAGTTTCAACTGTAGAAGGTGAATAAACTGCCGCAGAAATGGCTGCTGCCCCAGAGGGAGCAGCAGGCTTGGCTCCGCTCCAGACTACAAAGTTTCAGTTGTAGAGGAAAATAAATTCCAGGTACCAGGGCCTCAGCTTGGGTCGCCAGGGGGTGTGGCCAGCCTGCAAACCACCACAGGCCCCTCGCTCAGGCTACCCCACGCCCCAAGGGAACCCCACCCTGATCCGGGACACCCTTCAGGGCAAACCAGCTGGCCCCCACCCGTGCACCAGGCCTCTATCCTATCTAATAAAAGAGTAATATGCATATTGGCCATCACTCCACCACACAGTATTTCTGCCCCCATGTGGTCAAAGATCCTGCCCCCATGTGGACACAAGATGGCCACCACAAGATGGCCAACAGGAGAGGGCAGTTGGGAGGCACGCGGCCTGCAAGGGAGGGCAGTTGGGGGGGTGATCAACCCTGCAGGAGAGGGCAGTTAGGGGTGACCAGGCCGGCAGAGGAGGGAAGTTGGGGGCAAACAGGCTGGCAGGGGAGCAGTTAAGCATCAACCAGGTTGGCAGAGGAGTGGTTAGGGGGTGATCAGGCTGGCAGGCAGAAGCGGTTAAGGGCAATCAGGAAGGCAGGCAGGCAAGCAGTTGGGAGCCAGCAGTCCTGGATTGTGAGAGGGCAGTCGGACATCCCTCCAGGAGTCCCAGATTGGAGAGGGTACAGGCTGGGCTGAGTTACAACCGCCCTCCGTGCACGAATTTCGTGCACTGGGCTTCTAGTTCTATTATATTCACCAGTTTATTCTGTTTCTCAGATTTTTAATTCACTTGATTTTTAGGTTCACTTGTTAATAGATATGTATTTGTTGTTCATAATTTTTATCTTTACTTTTTCCTTCTTCCTCCTCTTAAAAAATGCCTTTCAGCATTTCATATAATACTGGTTTGGTGGTGATGAACTCCTCTAGCTTGTTCTTATCTGTGAAGCTCTTTATCTGACCTTCAATTCTGAATGATAGCTTTGCTGGGTAGAGTAATCTTGGTTGTAGGTTCTTGCTATTCATCACTTCGAATATTTCTTGCCATTCAAGTCTGGCTTGCATAGTTTCTGTTGAGAAATCAGCTGACAATTGTATGGGTGCTCCCATGTAGGTAATTAACTGTTTTTCTCTTGCTGTTTTTAATATTCTCTCTTTGTCTTTTGCTCTTGGCATTTTAATTATGATGTGTCTCGGTGTGGTCCTCTTTGGATTCCTTTTGTTCAGGGTTCTCTGTGCTTCCTGGACTTGTAAGTCTATTTCTTTCACCAGGTGGGGGAAGTTTTCAGTCATTATTTCTTCAAATAGGTTTTCAGTATCTTGCTCTCTCTCTTCTTCTGGCACCCCCATTATTCTGATGTTGTTACGCTTGAAGTTGTCCCAGAGGCTTCTTACACTATCTTCAACTTTTTGGATTCTTTTTTCTTTTTGCTTTCCCAGTTGAGTGCTTTTTGCTTCTTTGTATTTCAAATGTTTGACTTGATTCTTGCGATCCTCTAGTCTGCTGTTGGGTCTCTGTATAATATTTTTTATTTCAGTCGGTGTATGTTTAATTTCTTGTTGGTCCTTTTTCATATCCTCAAGGGTCTCGCTAAATTTATTGGCCTTTTCGAGGAAATTCTTGAAAAACCTTATAACCATGGTTTTGAATTCTATATCCAGTCGTTTGTTTTCCTCCATTTCTTTCGTTTGTGATCTGTTACTTTGTCTCTACATTTTTGCTGCCTCCCTGAGTTGGTAGGGTAGCTTTGTGTGTTAGGTTTCCTATATGGCCCGGTGGGTCGGCCTCCCCAGTTACCTGAGGTGGACACACTTGGGAGCAATGGGGGGGGGAAAGGAGAAACAATTGTAATAATCTGAACAATAAAGATTTATTAAATTTTAAAAAATCGTACATCTATGGATGAGGACAGTGGGGGGGTGTGGTATGGGCAGAGGGTGGGGTGGGAACCGGGTGGAGGGGAGCTATTGGGGGGAAGAGGATAAACTATTGTAATAATCTGAACAATAAAGATTTATTAAAAAACAGTTTACATTTAATTGATATCTTGAGATAATTATAAAAAGTATTATAATGTTTAAACATATATATGTGTGTGTGTGTGTGTGTGTGTGTGTGTGTGTGTGTGTGTGCGTGCGTGTGTGTGATGTTTTTTCCAAGTTTAAATTTTAAGGCCCTCTAAGGAGGACAAAAAATTATTACTAAATAAAGCCAAATTGACAGTCGGTCGCCGACCGCGCTGGGTTGCCACCCCGACCGCGCTGCCGCCATCGTGCCAGCCCCTCGGGTTTCAACGAGGCTGGGTGATGCTCCAGAATAGGAGACAAGCAAATTTGGGAGCAGATTGGATCCAGCTTCATTCAACATTACTACCAGTTATTTGATAACGACAGAACCCAACTAGGTGCAATTTACATTGACGCATCATGCCTTACGTGGGAAGGACAGCAATTCCAGGGGAAAACTGCCATTGTGGAGAAGTTGTCTAGCCTTCCGTTTCAGAAAATCCAGCACAGCATCATGGCACAGGACCACCAGCCCACGCCAGATAGCTGCATCCACAGCATGGTTGTGGGCCAGCTTAAGGCCGATGAAGACCCCATCATGAGGTTCCACCAGATGTTCCTATTGAAGAACATCAATGATGCTTGGGTTTGCACCAATGACGTGTTCAGGCTTGCCCTGCACAACTTCGGCTGACCTTCTCCAAGCCAGGCACTCATGCTGTTTCCTCCTCCCTCCTCTTCCAGATACTATTCACACTCTTCCAGATGCTCCAAATATCATACACAAATGAGCAGGACCGAGGTGGGAGCGGGCGCAGTGTGCTGCTGCTACCTAGGTATTGTGCATGATGTTTGGACGCTAGACTAGTTATATCTGACAGGAGAAGTTTGTGCTGTACCGGCGCATGACTTGGAAAGCCTTAAGTAATGCAAAAGGTTGTCTTTTTTTTCTTTTAACCCTTTGCACTCGCTTGCTTTTTTCTTGATTCCTTTATTCTAATGCTAACTGTGTCGAGTCACACTCAACATCCGAGCGCAAAAGGTTAATCTACTGACAAGTTGCTCTAGTAACCCAAAGAAGTGAAGGAGAAAGCAGCTGCCTCACCGTCCAGATATTGATTTGTCCTATCTAATAAAAGGGTAATATGCAGATTGACCATCACTCCAACACACAGATGTCTGCCTCCATGTGGACACAAGATGGCTGCCCCCATGTGGACACAAGATGGCCACCACAAGATGGCCAGCAGGGGAGGGCAGTTGGGAGGGACCAGGCCTGCAAGGGAGGGCAGTTGGGGGTGATCAAGCCTGCAGGGGTGGGCAGTTAGGGGTGACCAGGCGGGCAGAGGAGGGAAGTTGGGGGTGACCAGGCCTGCAGGGAAGGGCAGTTTGGAGGGACTCAGGCCTGCAGGGGAGAGCAGTTTGGGGGGGACCAGGCCTGCAGGGGTGACCAGGCCCGCAATGGAGGGCAGTTAGGGGCAAACAGGCTGGCAGGGAAGCAGTTAGGCATCAATCAGGCTGGTAGGGGAATGGTTAGGGGGTGATCAGGCTGGCAGGCAGAAGCGGTTAGGGGCAATCAGGAAGGCAGGCAGGCGAGCAGTTGGGAGCTAGCAGTCCTGGATTGTGAGAGGGATGTCCGACTGTGGTGGGATCGGGCCTAAACGGGCAGTCGGACATCCCTCAAGGGGTTCCAGATTGGAGAGGGTTCAGGCTGGGCTGAGGGACACCCCCCGCCCCCGTGCACGAATTTTGTGCACCGGGCCTCTAGTGATACAATAAAAGCACAAAAATTTTCTTAACAGTTAAAATAAATAATTAAATAAAGCCAAATTTTTAACAGCAGAATTTTAAAACAATTTGAAAGACAAAAAGCCCCTAGCGGCCTGCATTTTTAAATAGGCTAGAGGTGGGGTAGTGTTTGTGCCTTGTGAATCAGACGTAAAAGTTTACTAAATTTACTTGCTTTGTTTTTTTAATAAAGATACCTACTTAAATTACTTAATAAATTAGCTTTTTAAAAATATATTCAAGGTCTCATATAAATTGAGTTATATAAGAAGCCAATGTTTTTATAAGTAATTGTATCCAAGTAAAATCATAGAAAGTTACTGAGACCTCCCATGAGCCCTCTGTATATGCAAATAAGCCTAAAGAATACTCTTTAAAAATAAAATTCTAAATTTAATAAAAAGGAGAAATTTTAAAATTTTTGAAATCTCTTCCACTAATATTTACAGTGTAAACTGAAGATTGTTGTTAAAGTATTAAATCTGACGGTATATAGCAGTCAACCTTATTGTAAAGTTACTTGTGATATGGCTATTTGGACGCATCAGTCAGCATCAAGCAGCAGCCCTGTCGGTTGCTTGTTGTAAAAAAGAAAGACAAAGATTTTTAAATGAAACTCTCTGTATGCCTGAAGGTTATTTTGGAAGGAAATAAAGAGAGGTTTCCTTCAAACATCTGAAGGATTGTAATTAAAAGTCATATATTTGGCCTCATAAAGAAAAGTAAATAATTTGTATTTTTTCCTCCCTAACAAAGTTTATGTAAAGTTACTTAAAGATTAATTGCAGAAATTTAATTAATGTCATTTACTGTCCATAACCTAGGACAAGTAGAGTTAAAAAAAATAAACCTTATTTCAGATTAATTTAAATTGGCTAATTGAAATAAGTGAATATTCAAGAAAACTTAATTGTACTGGGCAGGAAACTGTTCCTGAAGTATTAACTAAAATTTTTATTGATGGTTCATCTCATAGTAAAATTGCTTAACATGCAATGAATCCAAAGCAGTCATATTTCTATACAGAAAATTAAAACTAAAAATTATCAAGACTGCATTATAAGATGTCCAAAAGCCTCCTAATATTTAAACAAAAAAAGGGGGATAGTGGAAAAATATCCTGTAAGAAAATTACATCAAGCCTTGATTGCTTTAAGTTTTTTACTTTGAAAATTAATTTTCATTTGTAATGCTGATAGCAAGACACCCATGAAAAATCACATGGTGTCAAAATAAGCCAAAGGAAAATCATTCAGGCAAAAATGAAAAAAGATCCCAAGTCAAATTTATAGAAAAGATTCCTTTATTAACCTTTGGTCGAGAATATGTTTGTATATTTCCAGAAAACTCCAAGCCCCTGTGGATTCCTGCAACAACGATCCCAGAGAGGAACTGACAGGACTGTTCCAGCCACGGAAATAACAGTGGCCCCCAAGAACAGAGGAGAAACAGTCCAGAAATGAAGATGGTGAAGACACCTTGCCATGCTAGCAGTCAGAAGCTGTGCATCGCTGCAGGTTGCCCAGGACCAAACCAGAGAGGGTCAGACCTGCATTGCCACCATTTGTCCACCATCCAGAACTGAAATATCATTGCTGGCATGTACACATAAGGAACTGTTGACATTGAAATTGGGACTCAAAGAACTGTTGGCCTAGAAAGAAACTGACCGCAGGATGATTCCTTTAATGCCTGACAGCAATTTAAAAGGACTTGATAGAACTCTGTCCTTTCCATTGAATTTAAAAATCTTAAAACATACGTTCCTGTTAAATTTAAAAAATCAAAAAGGGTGAGATGCTGGAAGCCAATTCCAGCATGTCATAATTACAAGAGTTTCTTCAAAAGGTTGATGAAGCTTGGGGGCTCAACAAGGGCTGAGCCACACATGTAATCATCTGTTGGAACAGCTAAAAAGCATCTCCCCCAAACCTGAATAGGATAATAGTTTGCTGCCAGACAGCTCAGGGCATCGTAATCTACATGTTATTGCCTCCTGTTGGCCAAACACCTGGACAGCTGTAGGCTATTCCCCAATCTAACAATGCTTCTGTAAACCCTGCCCTTTGAAGTGTATTATCTCCACCTTGCCTTAGGACAAATTGTGTTAATTAAAAGTATGGGTCCTGAGTCAAGGAGAGTCTTTAGCTGCTTTAGCTGAAGCTCCTCTGGCCCCCAATGCCTTTCAAAACTATCTTTCGTCTTTGGACTCCTACTTGAATCTACGCACAGCCTTTCTCCAGATTGCTGAACCCTTTGTAATGCTGGGACAAGAACCCCAGCACATCACATAAACAAACTGAAAGAGAAAAATCACTTGATCATATCAATAGATGCAGGAAAAGCATTCAACAAAATTCAGCATATTTTTTTATAAAAACTGTCAATAAAGTGCCAATAGAGGAATCATACCTCAACATAATAAAGGCCATATATGACAAACCTACACCCAGCATAATATTCAATGGTCAACATTAAAATCCTTTCCCTTAAGAAAAGGAAGAAGACAGGATGTTCACTTTCACCACTCTTTTTCAACATAGTTCTGGAAGTCCTCGTCTTAGCAATCAGGCAGGAAGAAGAGATAAAAGGCATACACATTGGAAAAGAGTTAGTAAAACTGTCATCATTTTCAGATGACATGATATTGTAGATAGAAAACCCTCAAGACGACACAAGGAAACTACTAGACTTAATAAATTAATTCAGCAAGGTAGCAGGATACAAAATCAACATCCAAAAATCCATGGCATTTTTATATACTATTAATGTACTCTCATGAAAGAGAAACTAAAACAGCAATCCCATGTACCATTGCAACAACAATAAAATAACATGCCTAGGAATAAACTTAACCAAGATGTAAAACACCTATACTTGGACAACTATAGTTCATGAAAAGAAAATTGAGGACGATATAAAAAAACGGAAACATATACCATGGTCATGAATTGGAGGAATTAACATCATTAAAATGTTTGTACTACCCAAAGCAATCTATAGATTCAATGCAATTCCTATTAAAATACCAATGGCATACTTCACAAAGGTAGGACAAATATTCCAAAAATTTATATGGAATCATAAAAGACCCCGAAAAGCTGGAATTTTGAGAAAGAAGAACAAAGTTGGAGGGATCGCAATATTAGATATAAAAATATACTACAAAGCCTTTATAACCAAGACAGTCTGGTACCAGGATTAGAACAGGAATATAGAACAATGGATCAGAACAAAGACCCCAGAAATTGACCCACACCATTATGTTCAATTAATATTTGACAAAGGAGGCAAGAACATACAATGAGACCACCAACTTACACCATACACAAGAATAAACTTCAAAATGTGTAAAAGACTTTAATGTAAGATATGAAACTATTACAATTTTAGAAGAAAACATAGGCAGTAAAATCTCAGACATCTCACATAGCAAAATTTTTTTTAATATATCTCCCAAGGCAAAGGAAATAAAGGAGACAATAAATAAATAGGACTATATCAATATAAGAAGCTTCTACACAACAAATGAATAGGGAACCCACTGTATGGGAGAACATATTTGCCAATGATACATCTGATAAGGTGTTAATATCCAAAATATATAAAGCACTCATACAACTCAAAAAAAGGAAGACAAATAATCCAATAATAATAATAAAATAAAAGGGCAGAAGACCTGAATAGACAGTTTTCCAAAGAGGACATACTAATGATCAGGAGACATATGAAAAAATGCTCAATGTTCCTAATCATCAGACAAATGCAAATTAAAACCACAATGAGATATCACCGCACATCAGTCAGTTTGGCTACCATCAAAAAATCAGCAAACAACAGTGTTGGTGAGGATGCGGGGAAAAGGGAATACTAGTTCATTGCTAGTGGAAATGTAGATTGGTGCAGCCACTATGGAAAATAGTATGGAGTTTCCTCAAAAATTGAAAAATGGAACTGCCATTTGACCCAGCGATCCTACTTCTTTGAATATATCCTAAAAATTAGGAAGCACCAATCAGAAAGAATATATGCACCCCTATGTTCATAGCAGCGTTATTTATAATAGCTAAGATTTGGAAACAATCCATGTGTTCATCAGTAGATGAATGGATAAAAAAACAGTGGAACGTTTACACAAGGGAATATGCAGCTGTAAAAAAGAGGGATCTTTCACCCTTTGGGACCTTGGGTTAGCAGGGATGGACCTGGAGAATTTTAAAAAATAATTTTTTGTTGTTGAAAGTATTACATATGTCCTCTTTTTTCCCTCGTTGACCCCCTCCAACTCACTCCTACACCACCGCCCCAGGCTTTCAGTGCCCTATTGTCTGTATTCATGGGTTATGCATATGTGCATATAAGGTTTTTAGTTGATTACCTCCCACCCACCCACCCACTCTCCCCCACCTTCCCTCTGAGATTCCACACTCTGTTCCATGCTTCCATGTCTCTGCATCCACTTCATTAATCAGTTTCTTTTGTTACTTAGATTCCACATATGTGTGCGATCATGTGATACTTGTCTTTCTCTGACTTATATCACTTAGCATGATACTCTGACCTGGACAATATTATGCTTAGTAAAATAAGCCAATCTGAGAAAGATAAATGTCATATGATTTCACTTATTTGTGGAATCTAATGAACAAAATTAATTGACCAATACAATAAGACCCAAAGCATGGAGGCTTGGAACAGACTGACATACCTTGATGTGAGGATGGGGGGATGAGAAAAGATAAACTAAAGAACTTTATACTTACATGCATAGCCAATGGACATGGGCAATAGGGTGGTAAAGACCTGGGTTGGAGGTAGGGGTTGGGTGGAGGGGAGTAAAGGGAGGGTGGTAAATGGGAGATATCTATCTTACTATCAACAATAAAAAATATACCAAAAAAAAAAAAAAAAAGGTGAGACTTTCCTAGAGAGGAGAAAAGGGAAATGGTGCTTAAAAGTGGTGCCCTAGCACAAGATCATTGATGCCCAGCCCGCCCCCATGATAAAATAAGGGGCAGGGAGAGACCTCCGAAGCCACTTAAAATAGATATACCATTTGATTTATTTTACTTTGGAGCTCATTTTCAAGGTATGCCTTCGAGTTCTTTTAGTGTGAGTGTCTTCACGGGGTTGAATCTAAACATGGATGAAGAATTCCCTTTTTTGGCATGCCACCATATGGACCCATTGCAAAACTAGATAAAGGATTCCTTTCCTTGGTTTCCACCATATGGACCAACATGAATTATATGGTGTGTGTGTGGCGGGGGGGGGGGGGGGGGGGGGGGGGCGGTGGTTTCCCCTCTCTGTCTAAAAACATATGGATTGGGGATGAAACTGGATGAGGGTCCAATACCTAAAGTAGAAAGGCTCTTTGAGACCTCAATTGAAATCGTGAGACATGTTGGATCAGAGAGGACTTACCCAAGAACTTCAGGCACTACTGAGAAAATACCCTAGCTAGGGGCTCATGCAGGTACCAATGCATTAGTTTAAGATTGCATTGGGAGGAAAGTTTGTCATTTCAGATTCCACCACTGCCACCAAAGTAATGTCAACAAAAATTTCCAAAGAGAGGTGTAAAAAGGGAAAACATTCAGATGGCATAGGCACCATCTGAATGTTTCAGTTACCATCCCTCTTTACAGGCTTATTTCTTAACATCTTTCCTCTATTAAATAATAACTTTTAAATTTGAATTTTTTTAAAAAAAGTTTATTGGGCCATATGCTACTAGGAAATAAAAGCAAAACAGGTTCTGGGATATAAATCTAAACCATCAGCAGCAGGGCTAGAAATTGGAGACAGACATGTCTTCTGTGCTGAGATTGATGGGATTCTTTTATACAATAAGTTTTGAGATGTAAGTTGTTTTGAAAAAAATGGGCAGTGGCTGTAGATAAGGGGGTGTGGGTGGGAAAGTGAAGCAGGGCTAATTCTGGGATAGGTATATAGTCAATAAGGAAAAAAGTGTTTGCTGATTTGCATTGGTTGAGGGCAACAAACTGGGAAGTTCATGCATAAGCAGAATGCAGTGATGTCTAGTGGCTGGCTATTGTCTCTAAATAAAAGATAAGGTAGCAGTATGAAAGTTGATTCAAAGTTTCAACAATCATTCAGAAATGTGAGCAGCCTTTTGCTGGTTTCTGATGATGGCTTTTAACTGATTAACTCTCCTTCTCCCCGCCCCCCCCCCTTTTTTTTTTCCATCCTCAGTCTTGTTGTTAATTTGATTTAGGACATCTTGGGATTTTTTTTGCTTGTCACTGCACCATCACACCTACTCTGGGTTGCAGTTTTTTCTGCTGTTTTAACCTTCCACATAAAAGTGAGTTCCTCACCTCCCTGACCCCACCAAAGCCTGCCTCTACTACAGCTCATGTTGGCAGCACTGCTTCTACTTCACTGAAATCTAAGCAGAGAAGAGAAGTGTGTTCTCGGTGTGTAATCTTGAATCGGAAGTTTCTATCCCAATAGCTTCCTATTGCACTCCATCTCCAAATGTCTGGTTAGCTTGTTTCTAGAAATATGTGGGATTTATTTATTTGTTTAAATACCTTTCCTTTTACCTTAATATGGTTTTGGAAAAGAAAAGACGTAGATGTGTATGCTCAATTTTATGTGCTGACTCAAAACAGATTTTTAAAAAAATCTATTTTATTGATTTTTTACAGAGAGGAAGGGAGAGGGAGAGAGAGTTAGAAACATCGATCAGCTGCCTCCTGCACACCCCCCACTGGGGACCCCAACCAAGGCACATGCCCTTGACCGGAATCGAACCTGGGACCCTTGAGTCCACAGGCCGACGCTCTATCCACTGAGCCAAACCGGCCAGGGCTCAAAACAGATTTTTGCACTAAAAAAAAACCTTTGCTTTAACCATGATGGTGAACAGAAAACAGTGCTTTTTAAAAATTAAACCCTCAATTTATATATAGAAGAAACTGAAATAAATTGATAATAAAAACACTAAGAACCCAATACAAAAACAGACAGAACATGTATTGTTAAGGTAAAAAAACACTGAAACCTGTACAGAATTTTTGTGAGTTTATTTGAGCCAAACTGTCGACATATGCCGGGAAGCAGAACCTCAACGAATTGAGATAATGCTCTGGAGAATGGCCGGTTACATTTGTATTTATACATTGCAATCAAAGGAAAGGGATGTAGGTGGGTTACATGAAATCCATTGGTGATAGACTAGAGAGGTGGTAGAAAGCAAATGGGCGAGGGGGGGGGGGAGAGACCCCTGGGATTGGATAAAATAAAATGATGGACACATACTTAGGTGGGTGCAGGAACAATTAACATGATAATGAAGGAATTTGTGGTATCTGTCCTGGCGCCCAGCACATTAGCTTGTGCCCCAAGGGGTCCAGAAAAAGGGAAGTTGCAAGTTACCTAGACATTTCAAAGGGTATGTTATTATAGATGCAAAAAGACAGATAGGCTCAGTTAAGGTAAAGGTTGACCTTGTCAGTGAAGATACCGGCCTAGGATGTAACCACCCACCATAACTGCTTTTAGTTCAGGTTTAATTTCAGACCATCCTTTGTGGTTACTTTAGGTCTCTGAATTTGCAAGACTGCCATGAAGGCCTCCCCTGAGCTTGTCAGGTTAGCATGTGGCCCCTTTCATCCACACAGCCCCCTTTTGGTCATAAATCAATCCAAAGGATGCATTGATGACCAACCTTTTGGTTGGATAATGGAGTCCCACAGTGCTAGGAAGGCTCATCCCTAGGATGTCTCAGTGTCAGCATGTTTTGCTTAACAGGTGGACCACTAGAGATGGGGCAAACTGTGCCGCGCCAGCACAGCCAAGGGTTTGGCGAGCCTGAGCGGGGACAACGAAGGATGGAGAAATGATAGACAAAGAGAAAAAGCTGGGTCTAGGTGGATCTTCTGTGCCTTGCTGAGGCCACAGAACAGATCCAGACTGCAAAGCTGAGGCTTTATTTATAATCAGGGACAAACAAGGTAATCTACAATGTTGTAAGTTTCACTTGTTTTGGCAGCACTTGCTGCCCCTCCCACAGCCCACTAGCTACCCAGGAAAGATCTAGGGAGCAGTTACAAGATCAAGCTTAATTATGCTTAGAGGACTGTGCCCTCCAAGTTGGGACTTGTTTGCGACTTTGCCAGCAGGTCAGTCCGAGGCTTAACCCTATAACCGCTTCCTACATCTCACCTTTTCTTTTAAATTTAAGCTACTAATAATGCAAGTAAAATTTAAATATCAAGAACAAATTTCTGACTATTAAAACATTAACAAAACAATGCCAATGCAAAACCCAATAACAAAACAATGCCAATGCAAAATCTAGACATGGCTATTAATAAAACAATACCAATGCAATACAACAATAATGCCAATGCAACACAACAATAATGCCAATGCAACACAAAAAGAAATCAAACTACAGTAACATTTTCCTACTAAATGAAAGTTTCTTTTGCTGATTTACTCAAGAGTCCCCGGACTTGGCTGTGCAAGAGTTTGCAGAAGACTGGCAGCTAACCAATGCTAGCATGGCCAGAAACATGGTTGAGGGAGTAGCTTTCACTTCTTGCTTTCTGTCATCTGCTGTGCTTCAGTTGTTAACTTCTTCAGCTGACACCATGTTGGCACCTCGGTCTCTTGCGTAGCCTTTGTCATCTTCCTTTTCCACTTTGCTGTCATTGGGGCAACACTCAGTCTTTTGAACGATGGGACAAGGAGCTTCTCTGGGTCCATTGTGGTGACGCACGTAACACTCTGGCACCCAAATTGTCTGCGCTGCTCCTTCTGGAAAGATACAAACACAACCTCTTACCCACCTCATTACTGGATCTGGTCCAAACCACTGTCCAGTTTGTGCATCCTTCCATTGGGCTAACCCCATGGAGGCTATTGTACAGGAGGTCCGATGCCTTTCGGCTGCTGTATGACCCTCTGCATCACAATTCAAAAAATTTAAAGTATAAAGAACGTGACTGAGTTTGTTTTGAGGTGACACATAACATCCATCTCCCCCTTTCTGTTTTAGTAATTGCATTTTAAATGTACGATTTGCTCTTTCCACTATTGCTTGACCTTCAGGGTTGTCCCTATCCTCTGTCAAGGAGCGTGGAGATGACGAAGATGAATCTCCCCTTAGTATATGAAATAAAGGGCTTAAGTCAGCAGTGGTTAATTTTAAAGCAGGTCAAACCCAGTTAATATCTCCTAATAATTTTTGGAAGTCATTTAATGTAAGTAAAGTGTCAGTCTGAATTTGAATTTTCTGAGGTTTTATTATTTTTCCCTCAATAATGCTGCCAAGGTAAGAAAAAGGAAATGTCCTTTGAACTTTTTCAGGTGCTATGCATAATCCAGCACAATGCAGAGAATCCTGCATTATAAGAGATATTTAGTTACTTCATTTTTCCCTTCTTGGAGGAAAAAACCTTCATAACATTTAAAATATATTTATTAATTTTTACCTGATAAGGCTTTCCATGCAATCTCAAGTATATTAAGAGTCTCATGCTCTACCAACTGAGCTAGCCGGGTGCGGTCAAAAAGATTTCTTTTAAGAAGAGAGAATAAATTTCTTGTATTACTCTGGGCCCTTGGAGCTTTCCAAGAATCATCTCTGTTAAAGCCTTGAAATTTTAACATGGAAAAAACCATCAACCAAATATCTATATATGATTTAAATATCATACTTTTTATAATTATCTTAAGATATCAATTAGATCTAGTTTTTGCATAGAAAAATTTTGGTTGGGACCACAGAATTAATCCTCTTTTTTAATTAGACCAATAATAAGCAACTTATTTTGAATTCCTAATTATTAGAGAAAACACAACATTTTACTTTCTCAAAAATAAATTCTTATACTGTAGACATTTACCACAACTATATAATTTCTCCCAATTTAATTTGCACTTTGAACTTTTAAAGCTGGCAGGACAAATATATTTAGCATTTCCTAGATGAATAACACTTTATATTTTTCATAAAAATACAAGTCATAGATTCAATTCTGTCCTCTAGGTTTTTTCTGAGGCAAATTTAAACTTTACTTTTTATTTGCCAGTGGCTCTGGAAAACCAGGTTTGGAGACTAAAATCCAATTCCAATTAGTTTAAGGCATTTACTTTGGATAAATTCTATAACAGAGAATTTACTGGTTTTCTTGAAGGCCTTAAAAGTTAACTTTTTAACAAGGTTCATTAGCATTTTGAAAATTACTCTTTATTATGGAAATGTGAATACTGTTGCTGGAATTAGCTTGAATTTCTTTGGAGAAGACTTTTTCGCTGTTTTTCTTAGGAAAGAAAAAAAAAACAGTTCTGGGTTTTTCATTTTCTAAAGCTTTTGCAGAGAGATTCCAGCTGAAGACAATCTAAATGTCCAAAATCGGACTATGTGCGCATTCTGTCTTACAGCTAGGTTCTCTCCCCAGGAGCACAGAAATTCCAGACACATTTCTAAATTTTTAAGACTTTTTCATTGTGAAAAAGGAAACTTGAAATTAGCATACTGAGAGAGTGGGCTTCCATATTGGATTGCCCCGTGTTTCCCTTCCCCCACATCCTGCTTACTTTGGGGGAAATTTCAGCAACAAATCTTAAATTTTTTCTTTCTTTTTTGCTTTCCAAAATAATAACTAAACACCCAATTTGGCCAAGATTTGCATTTCCCTGCCACATTCCTCCACTCCCCTTCTGGAGTGGGCTCTAGGCAATCCCGAATCAGGGACCACAGACTGAAAGTAGAGGCAGGCATTTCCTCTGGACCTTCAGCTATATAATGATTGTTAAGTTGTTTTCCTACCTTCTCCCATGCCTCTATATTTAAAATCATGGGCAGATTTTCCAAAAAATCGAAAAGCTGTTCATACCTCACAGAACAGCCCCTTGCTTGGAGCATAGTCTTAAGCACGGATACGTATACATTCTTTCCCTGCGATCCTGAATTTACCATGATTTACACCTAGCTAGTACTAAATTGCGCTTCTTACCTTCCTTTTTGCACGTGCTTCACTGGAGCATCCTTTCACCTGACAATTGCAGTTCCCTCACACTCAGGTTCGCATTGAGTGCCACTTGGGTCGAACTCAGCACCGCGTTGGGCGCCACTTGTGCTGCACCAGCACAGCCAAGGGTTCAGCGAGCCTGAGCGGGGGCGAAGAAGGATGGAGAAATGATAGACAAAGAGAAAAAGCTAGGTCTAGGTGGATCTTCTGTGCCTTGCTGAGGCCACAGAACAGATCCAGACTGCAAAGCTGAGGCTTTATTTATAATCAGGGACAAACAAGGTAATCTACAATGTTGTAAGTTTCACTTGTTTTGGCAGCACTTGCTGCCCCTCCCACAGCCCACTAGCTACCCAGGAAAGATTTATGGAGCAGTCACAAGATTAAGCTTTATGCTTAGAGGACTGTGCTCTCCAAGCTGGGACTTGTTTGCGACTTTGCCAGCAGGTCAGTCCGAGGCTTAACCCTATAACCGCTTCCTACAGCAAACTATAACCTTAGATGGCATTTAAGGTTGAATTATTATTATTCAAAAAGGGCAGGTAAATGAGAGGCATTCAGATCCTATATGTCCTTGTTATAAAGTATTCTGGATTATTTCTAATTTTTGAGCCACGATGATCTGAGTCTTTTTGCTGTTTGTCAAGTTGTTTTTCTGCATCTAGTATAACATTTATATACCAGGAATAAAAGTAACAATAATAAACCAGTAACACGGATTAGAAACAGAAAATGTCTATTATTAGATAAGAAAGATCTGAGGGAAAACAAGTATCTGCTATTATCGAGAAGTCCCAATTTTTCTTCTGAGCAGTTAATTTTATCCATTCCTATATTTAGACAATATTCATCTAAAATACTCATCTAGATTAGATCTATATATTATTCTACCAGAGGAATTATTAGGGAAATGTTCTTGGAGAGGTTTGTCCAAGGTAGGTCCTTTATAATAAATACTAGAGGCCCGGTGCACAAAATTCGTGCACAGAGGGGGATTGTCCCTCAGCCCAGCCTGTACCCTTTCCAATCTGGGACCCCTCGAGGGATGTCCGACTTCCCGTAAACGGGCAGTCGGACATCCCTCTCACAATCCAGGACTGCTGACTCCCAACTGCTTGCCTGCCTGCCTTCCTGATTGCCCCTAACTGCTTCTGCCTGCCAGCCTGATCACTCCCTAACCACTCTGCTGCCAGCCTGTTTGCCCCCAACTTCCCTCCTCTGCCGGCCTGGTCACCCCTAACTGCCCTCTCCTGCAGGGTTGATCACCTCTAACTGCCCTCCCTTGTAGGCTTGGTCCCTCTCAACTGCCCTCCCTTGCAGGCCGGGTGCCTCCCAACTGCCCTCTCCTGCTGGCCATCTTGTGTCCACATGGGGGCATGATCCTTGACCACATGGGGGCAGCTATATTGTGTGTTGCAGTGATGATCAATCTGCATATTACTCTTTTATTAGATAGGATAGAGGCCTGGTACAGGGGTGGGGGCCAGCTGGTTTGCCCTGAAGGGCATCCCAGATCAGGTGGGGGTTCCCTTGGCAACCCCTGAAGGGCAACCCAGATCAGGTGTGGGGTGGCCTGAGCGAGGGGCCTGTGGTGGTTTGCAAGCCGGCCACGCCCCCTGGCAATCCAAGCAGAGGCCCTGGTATCTGGGATTTATTTACCTTCTACAATTGAAACTTTGTAGCCTGGAGTGGAGCCAAGCCTGGGGCTCCCTCCGCCGGCAGCCATTTGTGTTGGGGTTATAATTGAAACTTTGTTGCCTTAAGCGGGTGGGCCCGGCCAGGGTGTGCGGAAAGCTTTGCTTCCCCTGTTGCTGGTGGCAACCCTGGCCTGCTCCCTCAAGCTCCATTCTGCCGCCATTTGTTTGAATTTGTTTACCTTCTATAATTGAAACTTTGTAGCTTGAGTGGAGGCTTAGACCTGGCCAGGGCAGGCGGAAAGCTTGGCTTCCTCTGTTACCTAGGAAACCTTACTCTCTGTGGCTGTAGCCATCTTGGTTTGGGTTAATTTGCATACTCACTCTGATTAGATGGTGGGCGTGGCTTGTTGGTGTGTCGGAGGTATGGTCAATTTGCATATTTGTCTATTATTAGATAGGATAGCCTAAAAAAATGTACCAAAGCTTATATATTGACAGGAGACCACCAGTGTGTGGCCAAAAACCAAAACAATAACATTAACTTCATTATCATAGGCAATAATCAGAATATCACTGTCTAGTAGGTGGGAAATTTTTCATGTCTAATAGGGAAAGGGGTCTAGAGAGACAGATATTGTTTCCACTAGGAAACCATAAGGAAGATAATGGCAGTATAAAAATCATTTTTATATACATTCAATCAATAACAATTAGGCAATATAAGAACAAGGTTTGAGCAGCATTAATTTGGGAGTAGACAGGCCTTGTTGATGTCTTGGGATGGCTGTCTACCTCCTTCATAGTCAGCGGCTTCTCATCCTTGAGATGAAGGCGAGTGTCAGAGACAGGGCAAATGTCCATTCGTGGTTAGGTACCTGATAAGGTAAGGTCCCTTTAACACTGTTGGAGAGAGTATTTCATTAATGTATTTCCCAAAAGACAAAAATCTCCTGGTTGTCGTAGTCTTTGAATCTTTGTCTCCTGGGAGTACTGTGAAATGAATTTTATTAATTTGTTATAGTTCCTACAATGCAGAATGTCTGCTTTTTACTTTTCCTTATATTTGGGGAACAAAAGATTTAAAAATCAACAGTATTTTAAACAGAGTCATAAGAATAATTATTCTCAATTCATTTAGCCCCAAAGTTATTTTTGTTTATCCTGATTATTTTCCAGTAGTTTTTTTTTTAACTCAATTATTCCTTCTATAAATTTTCATCCAGTTCAAAGATATGATGTGCTTAGAAGCCTGCAATTTAGAGTAAGTAAGAGTCTTTTTCATAGATTTTTCTAAAGATATAATATACCTAAAAATGCTCAGGGTAAAGCAACGGCCGTCCATGAATAACAAAATTTAAAAGTGGCATGGTAATAATTTGATAAAAAAACTTTGCTTTTCTATAAAATATAACATTCCAAGACAACAATTTCTTGGTAAATAATAATTCCTGTAAAATGACATAGAGAATAATTTAAAATCTGTATACTTTTAGATTCAATTATAATTTCAGCACATAAAGGATAAATAATAGGTAAGATTTTAAAATGAGGCACATGGCTTATTGCAAGCAGTGTATTGAGCATTGAAAATAATTTATAAACTTCCAATATGTGAAACGCAAATACCCAGAGTATCACTGGCAGACCCACCCCCCGACACACACACAGAGAGAATCATCACTCTTGGCTTGCCTGGTGTCCCTGACTGGACACATGCTATCCCATTGAAAGTTTACTGTTTGAACTAGGCTCTGAATCTTTGCAAGTCCCTTTCTGAAGCAGACTGAAATTCCTATAGCATTGATTTTAACAAAATATGTGTATATAAGTGGAACATACTTATTAATTTTTATTTGACAAAGCTTCCCATGTAATCTCAAGTATATTAAATCGGCCTAATTTATTTCAAAAATACATATATATATTTTTAATAAATCTTTATTGTTCAGATTATTACAATTGTTTCTCCTTTTTTCCCCCCATATCTCCCCACCACCCGGTTCCCACCCCCCCTCTGCCCTTACCTCCCCCCCATTGTCCTTATCCATAGGTGTATGATTTTTGTCCAGTCTCTTCCCATACCCCCCACACAGACACCCGTTTCCCCCTGAGAATTATCAATCCACTCCCATTCTATGCCTCTGATTCTATTATGTTCACCAGTTTATTCTGTTCCTCAGATTTTTAATTCACTTGATTTTTAGGATCGCTTGTTGATAGATATGTATTTGTTGTTTATAATTTTTATCTTTACTTTTTTCTTCTTTTTCCTCTTTTTAAAGAATACCTTTCAGCATTTCATATAATACTGGTTTGGTGGTGATGAACTCCTTTAGCTTTTTCTTATCTGTGAAGCTCTTTATCTGCCCTTCAATTCTGAATGATAACTTTGCTGGGTAGAGTAGTCTTGGTTGTAGGTTCTTGCTGTTCATCACTTTGAATATTTCTTGCCATTCCCGTCTGGCCTGCATAGTTTCTGTTGAGAAATCAGCTGACAGTCGTATGGGTGCTCCCTTGTAGGTAACTAACTGTTTTTCTCTTGCTGCTTTCAAGATTCTTTCTTTGTCTTTTGCCCTTGGCATTTTAATTATGATGTGTCTTGGTGTGGTCTTCTTTGGATTCCTCTTGTTTGGGGTTCTGTGTGCTTCCTGGACTTGTAAGTCTATTTCTTTCACCAGGTGGGAAGTTTTCTGTCATTATTTCTTCTAATAGGTTTTCAGTATCTTGCTCTCTCTCTTCTTCTGGCACCCCAAATATTTGGATATTGGTACGCTTAAAGCCATCCTGGAGGCTCCTTACGCTATCCTCACACTTTTGGATTCTTCTTTCTTTCCGCCTCTCTGGTTGGGTGTTTTTTCCTTCCTCATATTCCAGATCTTTGGTTTTATTCTTCAGGTACGGTGGTCTACAATTGAGTGTCTGTATATTCTTTATTTCAGACAGTGTATGCATAATTTCTGACTGGTCCTTTTCCATTTTTTTGGTATTCTCATTAAGGTCCTTGAAGGTCTCTTCAAGTTTCTCAGTGGTTTTTAGAAGATTCTTGAGTAACCTTATAAATGTGGTTCTGAACACTGTGTCGTCCATTAGTTTGCTTTCCTCCATCTCTCCTACTCGTGACATACTTCGGTGTTTCGGCATTTTGGCTGCCTCCCTGTGTTGATGGAGTGGCTTTGTGTGGACAGTGACCTATAGGGGCCGGTAGCTCAGCTTCCCCAATCACTCTAGGTGGTCGCTCTTGGTACACCCCTTTGTGGGCTGAGTGGAAAGTCCTGGTGTAGTTAAAAGCCTTGATTGCTGTTGATACACTGGGAGGAACTGACCTCCAGGCCAATTGGCTGTGAGGACCTGCTGTGTCTCTAACGGAAGAATTGCTGTGCTGGAGACACAGTAGGGCTTTGGTGCTCACTGAGTCTGCCTCTTGAATGTGTCCCTTATGAGAGTGGTTGAAATCTGGTGTCGCCCACACCGACCACTAGATACCCTAGTGTCTGGATCTCCAATGGGGTGCAGGTCTGAGGCCTCCCAGCAGGAGCTACAGCAAGAGCTACAGTTTTTTCCTCTTTGCTTGGGCGGTTTTGGAGCAGTCTGACTGGAGCTGCAGTTAATTTGGTTGCGCTGCCACAGAACAGGCCATTTATATGTAAAGACCGCTGTGTGGAGCCTCGGCGGATTTGTAGAATGTGCGGGGCTGGGTCTCAGGGCATCACTAGGCTGGGGCATGGCCAATGGCCATGGCTGCCTTCAGCCGTCTCTGCCTTTCTGCGTTTCCAAGTCCCCGTGTCCTGCGCTCCAGCGCAGCAAACCCTGATTGCTGGGCACACCTCTGCAGAAAAGTCACTCTCACTCTCCGACCGATGGCTGAGAGTCCAGCTTCCCCCTGTAGGCGTCTGGGTCCCCCGCGTGTCCCCAGAAACTGGAGTTCAGAGTGATCGGGAGTTTGTCTCCCTTCAGTTTGAAGAAAAGCCGCGCGCCCAGTCGCCCGCCGCCAGCCCGCTTCGCGCGCACCTCCGTACCTCAGCTCTCCAGCGTTTGCGCTCCCTTCTCTTCTTAGTTGTAAATCTACCACTCAGCCAGCTTTCCCGTGGTTCTGGGTGGTAGACATTTTGTTTTTTAGTTGTATTTTTGAAATTGTTGTGCGAGGTGGCAGTTTAGTTGTTTAACTTTGCCGCCATCTTGGTTCTCTCAAAAATATTTCCTTTAAGAAGAGAGAATAAATCCTTGAGTCATTTCAGGGCCCTTGGAATGTCCCAAAGCTATCTTTCGATTAAAGTCATGAAATTGAACTTGGAAAGACTGTCAAATTAACACAACCCAAAGATTATATCACACACTCTTTGTAATTATTCTAAAGACATTAATTAAGCTTAAACCAGTTTTAATATTAAAAATTTGGTTTGGACTATAGAATTAATTCCCCCCCCTTTTTTTTCCTCAGGCCAATAAAATATTATATCCTAGACTGAAGTTTTACCACACATAGTACAAAGACACACATAAACATAAAGATTATAATATATTTTGAACTACTAATTTTCCCAGAGAAAATGCAAGAATTATTTTCCTCAAAAATGAATTTCCATACTTCATGCATTCTATTATCACAACCATATAATTTATCCCAACTTAGTTTGAACTTTTAACTCCTAGAAGCCTCAAATTTTTAGGTGGCAAGTTAAATACTTAGCATTTCTCAGATTAGTAATACTTTCACATTTTTAAGGATATATTTCAAATAAAATACAAGACTTATTTAATTAATAGATTCAAGTCTATCCTCTAGATTTTTCATATGAGGCAAACTCATATTATTTCAGTATTCTGTTATTTCAAAATACCTAGATATTTAATAATTTTTATTATTTAATTCAGCAAAATTCAAAGTTTTAAGTTACCAAAGACTTTGGAAAACTATGTTTAGGTATATATAATTTAGACTGAAAAAAAAAATTTTTTTACAATATACTCTTCATTTTAGTTATATATATTTTCCCTTAACAACTTTGAGATTTTAAAGCCAATTATTACCTAAAGCATTTTCTTGACCAATTTTATAACAGCGATAACTCAGCAGCCTTCAGTGGCTTTAATGTGATAGTACTATTTTTATTTTCCTTTATAAAATAGAAGTTCCGCCCCCCCCCCCCCCCACACTCACACTTTCACTGCAATAGGGTACTTCTACAAATCTGTTCCTCCCAGTGTTATGGGGGGAAAAAGAGAACATTGGGGACTACTTACGGTAATGGGAAATATTAATTATGCTGTTAACCATGATTGCCCTTTTTGTTCAAAGAAAGGACTTACTAACCTGGCTGGGAGTCATATGCCCCCGGGACCTGGGAGTCAACCTTGGAATGGGGGCCATTCTTATTCAAGAACTATACATTATCATGGAATCATTAACTTTGTTGCCCAACCCACCTGCATAGCTCACTTCACCATGACTGTAATCCCTACTTCCCCCTGTATTCTTTGTCCCCATATTCATAAACAAGGGAAGAGCAAACCAAAATCCCTAAAACCTTGGTCAGCAAACTGCAGCTCACGAGCCACATGAAGCTCTTTGGCCCCTTGAGTGTGGCTCTTCCACAAAATACCACGGCCTGGGCGAGTCTGTTTTGAAGAAGTGGCGTTAGAAGAAGTTTAAGTTTAAAAAATTTGGCTCTCAAAAGAAATTTTAATCGTTGTACTGTTGATATTTGGCTCTGTTGACTAATGAGTTTGCCGACCACTGCCCTAAAAGATAGAAAGCCAAAATTATATTGCAGACAAACAAATAGAAATCTCACTAGCTGTTTCTGGTAACTGAACCCTGAGAGGGTGAGCAAGAAGAGGCCCCAAGATTAAGAATTCTTGGCAGCTGCTGGGACGTTACTGCAATCTCTCTCATGCTTTCAACCTCACCACACATGACTGGGCTTCCCCAAGCAGGACTTACCTCTTCTTTAAGCAAATTAAACAACAACAGAGAGACACAAAACATCAACACTTTTATACAAGCACGCAGAACACACTAAAAGTTTATACCAGAGAATGTCCAGCATTAGAAACCACCAAAGCAATGTCTCTTGTCCCTGGTTCGGGAACTGCCCCTCTCTAGAATTTCAGTATACTCCCAATGGACTATTCTAAAAAATGGGCTGGGGTCTTTTCTAGTTGCCTGTACTTCCCTTTGTCTGGGGGAATCTTCCTAGGACATGTGCCATGGGCCACGTGTCTCCCCACCCCCACATTCTGTTTGCTCTGGGGAAATTCAGTAATGGCCTAGCCACCTACTATTTCTTTTCTATTGAGATAAATCAGAGGCATGCTTCCTATGGGGGAAAAACAACTTCAGAATAGTTCTGATACAGTCTCTAAAATTTTTTATTAATTTCCATCTTGGAAGAATTTTTTTCCTATGCTTTTCCTTAGAAGCTTCTAATTTCCAAATCAAGATATGCTTTCCATATACTCATTCAGTTTAACTTCAGAGCCAGCATTTTCTAATTTCTGCATGCAAAATGTTAATGTAGGTACCCAAAACAAACTGCATTTTGGCCATTTCTCAGTTTATATTTTCTAGTGAAATCTTCCCATTTCTGTAAAGTACTTGCAAGTAAAGGCTTCATAACAGGAGTATTAAATGCGGGCTGGGGTTTGGGGAGCTTCTGGCCTTAGAGGCACAATTTCCCATGTTATTTTTTATTTTATTTTTGGATATCTGTAGTCTGAGCAAACTTTCTAAATATGTTATATAGTGGGTCAAGTGTGACCTCAGTTTCTCTCCCGGCTGTCTAAAACCACAGGAAATGTTTGGGGCCAGGCAGACCAAGCCTTATGGTGGCCCCTTTGATGAGCCATTTAATTACAGTTGCATTCGGACTTCCCTATGGGGCTCCTGCATTTCTGACACCTCCACAAAGATTCTCAGTCACCTAAGAACACCCCAGAATCGGACTGGAGGGAGGATGTGCCCCTTTATCTTCGAAGCTGAATGAGTTCAGCTCATTTATATAGCAAAAGTTATTTTTGCTCAGACTCTCAGCAATTCCAATTGAAAAGCCAAAATCAAAACCAGCCACCCATTTTTTCCTAGTCCCACCTTAGCCTGGGTTCTGTCAACCCTTAACCTGGGTTTTGTCAACCCTGGTTCCACCTCAAGGATTTTAAAACACAGCTCAAATAAAGTCAGACCCTCTACCAAAGCAAGGGAAAGTCCTGGATCCAAGAGACAGCTCACCCAAGTTCACCCAGTGGGCGGAGAACTAGTGGGCTCAATGGGCCCTTTGCTGGATCCTAGCATCGAGTCCAAGTCCAAGGGATGGTCCTGGGTGAGGTTCTTTGGAATCCTGCCGTGACTACGCCAAGTAATGTTAATGTAAAAACCATAGAAGCCTGTAAAGAATTTTTGTGAGTTTATTTGAGCCAAACTGTCAACATATGCCGGGAAGCAGAACCTCAACGAATTGGGATAATGCTCTGGAGAATGGCAGGCTACATTTGTATTTATACATTGCCATCAAAGGAAAGGAATGTAGGTGGGTTACATGAAATCCATTGGTGATAGACTAGACCAGGCGTCCTCAAACTATGGCCCGTGGGCCACATGCGGGTGTTTTTGCTGTTTTGTTTTTTTACTTCAAAATAAGATATGTGCAGTGTGCATAGGAATTTGTTCATAGTTTTTTTTAAACTATAGTCCGGCCCTCCAACGGTCTGAGGGACAGTGAACTGGCCCCCTGTTTAAAAAGTTTGAGGACCCCTGGACTAGACTCTAGTCTCAGTGGTCGGCAAACTCATTAGTCAACAGAGCCAAATATCAACAATACAATGATTGAAATTTCTTTTGAGAGCCAAATTTTTTAAACCTAAACTTCTTCTAACGCCATTTCTTTAAAATAGACTCGCCCAGGCCGTGGTATTTTGTGGAAGAGCCTCACTCAAGGGGCCAAAGAGCTGCACGTCGCTCGCAAGCCGCAGTTTGCCGACCACGGGACCAGAGAGGCAGGAGAAAGCAAATTGGGGGTTGGCGGGGGGAGGGGGAGAAGAAACTCCTGGGATTGGATAAGAAGTAAAATGATGGACACATACTTAGGTGGGTGCAGGAACAATTAACATAATGAAGGAATTTGTGGTATCTGTCCTGGTGCCCAGCACATTAGGTTGTGCCCCAAGGGGTCCAGAAAAAGGGAAGTTACAAGTCACCCAGACATTTCGTTATTGTAGATGCAAAAAGACAGGCTTGGTTAAGGTAAAGGTTGACCTTGTCAGTGAAGATACCGGCCTAGGCGGTAACTACCCACCACAACTGTTCCCAGTCAAAGTTTAATTTCAGACCATCCTTTGTGGTTACTTTAGGTCTCTGAGTCCTCAAGACTGCCATGCAGGCCTCCCCTGAGCCTGTCAGGCTAGCATGTGGCCTGCTTCGTCCACAATACCTTGCATTCGCCCACATGGCTCACAGGCCACGTGGAAGTCACACAATGGACTAATAGACCTGCAACTAGCCTGATGCTGCACTAGACCCAACTACACCATGGAAAGAACACTTTGGATGCTGACTTTGCTTCTAGCTCTACTGAATCCCCAGCTACACATCTTCCAGGACTGATTTAAGGGAAATGGGACTTTGGAAATCCAGAGATCTAATACCATGCAAATAAAAGTCACTCACCCTCCTATGCGAGTCTCAGAAAATTATTTTCCCCCAGATATCTTAAGGACCCCACATCCAGCATAGAGTAGGGAAAGGGATACTCCACTTCTGTTGTAAACACGAGTAAAGACCACTGGAGCCCAGACCAAAGTAAAATTTAGGTAGCCTTTATTAGCTGGCCAGTCGGCCAGCAGACCGGCGACTGCTCTGCCTTTCTCCACGCAGGGAGTCCCGAGAGCAGCAGCGACCCTTTGTGCAGGACCACTTTTAAGCCCATTAACCACATCCTGTTTTTGCAGAACAAGTAACCCAAGACAAAACAGTTTTTTCCAAGCAACGTCAGAGTCATGCCATTGACGACCATGTTATTCACAGGGTCATCCTGTTCTCCAGAAAGCTGACAGTGTTCTATGAAAGAAGGCCTACGTGCTGGGAAGCGGCCATGAGACCCTATCTCAAGGCCTGGCCCGGTGTCAGCACTGACAGCTCTGTCTGGGGCACAGTCCACAACCTCTCTGGAAGCACGCTCAAAAATTCCCACTCTCTAACAACTTCCACCAATAAGATATTAAGAAAACGCTACAATTACGTTCCAATATGTTCTTTCCATAACGCATCAGTAGGAACAGCAAAAATAGCTTGAGGAAAAAACATTCCATGTAAGCGTTTATTCGAAAGATCAACAGAGACGACCCCGCTGGCGCCGTGGAACTCTCTGGCTAGCCACCTTCTAAACCCTCTGCACCCTGAAGGGTCGCCACACCACTTGGTTTCTTTCATCTCTCCATCAGGACAGGGGGCCCCTCGGACACAGACGCGATCCTGCACATCACCTCCAGAGCCTGCAAAGTGCAGTCAATGGCCGCGCAGGCGCGCTCCAGGCGGAAGTGAAGTCGGAACCCCGGCTGCGCAGCTGGGACGGGGAGCGCGGGCTGTGGAGCAGCAGGTCAGGCGGAGGCGGCGCGGTCGGCGGAGACGGAGCTTCGAAGTTCAACCCACGCAACGAAGCAAAGCCTCCGCGCTGTTCGCCCCTTGAGGAGCCCCTTCGCCCAGCCGGTCCTCCAGACCCAGGACGCCACCGCAGCGCGGTGAGTGCGGGTGGGCTGTCTGGCCGGAAGTGCGGCTCTTTGTGCAGCCGCCCTGGGGCGGCACCAAGGTCGGGTCCGGCTCTCCGGCCCTTCCGTGCCTGGAAGGGGTCCGCCGCACTTCGTTCCGCAGGGCCGGGCTGGGCGGTGTGAGGGACGGGTCCGGGGACCAGCCTGGTGGGCGGAGGGTGCGGGCAGGTGCGGTGTGGGCTTCGAGGGCTGCTACCGAGGTGAAGTCTCTGCACAAACATGTTCTCTGGGTTCTTTAAGGTCTGCGTTAGATCAGATCAGGAAATTGGGAGAAAAATGGAGAAGCAGCGGGTTTTTGTTTCTCTGAGTTAGGTTTGGGTTCTTATGATTTTGATAATTTCATATGTGTAATCTATTCACTTTGTCTATCCACGAAGTGAAAATTGTTCTGTTTGCCTGGCAGAAGCTTAGTGTTCGCCCTCCAGCTTGAAAGGCTTTAATGTTTTCGTCAGAAAGGACATTTTGTGGCCGTCTGGCTTAACTTTGAAAAAGGTGCAGTTTTACAAATTGTCTACAAACAGGCTATTTCTCCTTTGTAGTGTATATAAGTGTGTACGTAATGGATTTTTTAATGTTTTATAATGTTTATAAAAATATTTTGGAGTGTTTTGGCATGCAAGAAAATTTTTTAGATGGAAAGGTTTGTCTGGTTCCCACTCCTTAAATTTTCAAGTCATCCTTGTGTTTGTAATTTCAGGTTACTTTCCCAAATATTTTATGAAACACTAGGTTAATAACTTTTGTTTTCGGCAATAATAGGAGCACATTTTTAAACGTTGGTAAGTATAAATGTAGTGGATTATTTTTGCATTTTAAGCCAAGAATTGAACAAGTCAAAGCTATTTTTTTTTTCTAATGTTGAAGCTACTGTGGTTCACATTGTGAAGATTTTAAGTTATGCGGCTTTCAACTAGTGTTTGCATACCTTACTTCTGGTTAACCCTTTCGTGAAACTAAGGCCTGGTGGAGGTCCCTGAGGGATTTACGAGTTGGAGACAGCCTGCTTCCTTGGGTTCGGCTGGGTGTTGCTGGTGCAGTAGTTACTAGAAGTGCCCAGCACATAGCGCCCCCCCTTCCTGCCTTCTGCTCTTCGTAATAGTGGGAGGATTGGCTGTGTGTGTAGGGCAAGTGCCTGACACTCATGAGACAGGAGGAAGCACCATCTGCTGCAGTTGCTACCCCTGCCCTCCTATCAGGCTCTCCTGTTATTTGTTAGGATTTTCAGTTATTCTGCTCTACAACTGCTTTTCAACTCATTTCTGTTTTAAAGTTAGACAGAATTGTAATGCCAGAATTATTTGAATTTTCAAACATTGGGACAATGAGTAGTGTAATGCCACAGAACTAGAGGATTAGAATTGGAAAAAAAAACTTAAGTCCCCTTAAAAATATGATTTTAACTTTTTATTGGTTGTGTAGTTTAAAGGGAAATTTTTGTGTACCAGACTTACCTTATATGAACAGCTTTTCCTGGGTCAGTTGAGAACAATTTAAAAAGGCAGTACATTTGTTCCACTCTATATCATTGAAATCTCTCCAGTTGTTCTATGTAGAAATACATAAATTTCTCCCAATAGATTGCAAACCTTGGTAGGGAAGGTAAAATTTGTGGAACTTTCTCCTATTATACACTCTTGATGATATACATCACTGAGAATTTCCGATGTTGATTGTATCTTGTATATTGGTGTCTCAGAATGAATTTAAGCCCCTTAATATTAGTTTTGCTGATATGAAATACTAAGGTATAAGGCCTTTAAAATTTTATAATTACTATTTTGTGGGGGAACTTTATTTAGGTCATAGCATGTTTTGAAACTAGAGAAAGTCCAGTTGTGGGGTTTAAATATACTTTTCCTCTGGTTATTATTGGATTTTCAAATCAAAGAGTTTGATGCCAGCTCTTTTAAAGATAAATCTGAGATTTTTCTGCTGATGCAGGTGTCAAATCACTCAGGAATTCTGACAGTTGAGTCATTCCAAATTGGGGAAAAAGAAAATATATGTATATATATATATATGAGACCCTCTAGATCTAGCCTAGGAATGGGATTTTTGGTCAATACCAATCAAATTGGACTGGGAAATTGTGAGTTTCTGAGTGGCCAGTGACACTAGAATCCCAGGCAGAGTAGTGATGGTGTGTTTTTTGTTTTTTGTTTTTTCTTATATTTTCATTATGCAAATTTAAAAAGTATAACAACAATACCAATATACAGCCACGTACTCAACATCTTGATGGGACAATTATTAGCATTTTGTTATAGTTTCCTTTTTACTGAGAATATTTTTAATTACTATAGACATCATGTCATTTTTACTCTAATGTGTGTTAGTATATATTTCTTAAAAAAAAGACCTTTATTAACCAAAATATTATTATCACACTTAACAAAATTAGTAATTGTTTAATGTCATTTGATACCAGTCCATATTCAGTTGTGTCCCAAAATCTTTAAAATACTATTTTACAATATTTTCAATGTAAATCAGAATACAAACAAAATCCACCAATGGTCTTTATGTATAAACTAGAGGCCCGGTGCACGAAATTCGTGCACGGAAGGGGGTTGTCCCTCAGCCCAGCCTGTACCCTCTGCAATCTGGGACCCCTTGAGGGATGTCCCACTGGGATCGGGCCTAAACGGGCAGTCGGACATCCCTCTCACAATCCAGGACTGCTGGCTCCCAACTGCTTGCCTGCCTGCCTTCCTGATTGCTCCTAACCGCTTCTGCCTGCCAGTCTGATCACCCCCTAACCACTCTGCTGCCAGCCTGTTTGCCCCCAACTTCCCTCCTCTGCCGGCCTGGTTACCCCTAACTGCCCTCTCCTGCAGGGTTGATCACCTCCAACTGCCCTCCCTTGCAGGCCTGGTCCTTCTCAACTGCCCTCCCTTGCAGGCCGGGTGCCTCCCAACTGCCCTCTCCTGCTGGCCATCTTGTGGTAGCCATCTTGTGTCCACATGGGGGGCAGGATCTTTGACCACATGGGGGGCAGCTATATTGTGTGTTGCAGTGATGATCAATCTGCATATTACTCTTTTATTAGATAGGATAGAGGCCTGGTACAGGGGTGGGGGCCAGCTGGTTTGCCCTGAAGGGCGTCCTGGATCAGGTGGGGGTTCCCTTGGGGTGTGGGGCGGCCTGAGCGAGGGGCCTGTGGTGGTTTGCAGGTGGGCCACACCCTCTGGAAATGCAAGCAGAGGCCCTGGTATCCGGAATTTATTTTCCTTCTACAATTGAAACTTTGTAGCCTGGAGCGGAGCCAAGCCTGGGGCTCCCTCCGAGGCCGGTAGCCATTTGTGTTGGGGTTATAATTGAAACTTTGTTGCCTTAAGTGGGTGGGCCCAGCCAGGGTGTGCGGAAAGCTTTGCTTCCCCTGTTTCCGGCGGCAACCCTGGCCTGCTCCCTCAAGCTCCATTCTGCCGCCATTTGTTTGAATTTGTTTACCTTCTATAATTGAAACTTTTTAGCTTGAGTGGAGGCTTAGGCCTGGCCAGGGCAGGCGGAAAGCTTGGCTTCCTCTGTTACCTAGGAAACCTTGCTCTCTGTGGCTGTAGCCATCTTGGTTTGGGTTAATTTGCTCTGATTAGATGGTGGGTGTGGCTTGTGGGCGTGGCTTGTTGGTGTGTCAGAGGTATGGTCAATTTGCATACTTGTCTATTATTAGATAGGATTCATTTTAATCTAGAACTGCCCTTCCCACCCCTCCATCTTTTTTCAGACCATGGATTTACTGAAGAAACTGGGTCTTTTGTCCTCTAGAAAGCTCCACCTTTTGGGTTTTTCTGATTGCTTCATGGTATTGTTAGGCATATTCCTCCAACTCCTGTCTTTTCCTATAAACCAGAAGTTATGTAATGGCTCCATTAGATTCAGATTTTAGTGTTTTTGTAGCAGTATACCTTAGATAATGCAGAGTAATGTCATAACATGAGGATGCACGTAACATTAACTACTTTGACTTTTAGTCATGTTAAGATTGGTCAGTGGATTCAGCTTTCATATTCACTAAGCAGTAAATAGATGTATTTCATCAATTCTTAATTAGATTTTAAAATGTCTTAACATCGTATTTATTGCTATGAAAAGTCCTGTATTTACTATTGGATAGTTCTTTTGTTCAAGCACATTCCGAAGATATTTATGAGGCACCTCTGTATCAAGCATTGTGCAGGGAGACAGTGCTGAAGAAAGTATTTTCCCTGCTCTTGAGGCATACAATATTGAGAGGAAATCTCTCTTTTTTATTTTTTTTAATTGAGAGAGAGAGAGAAAGATCAAGGTCGGTTGACTGCCGAACATGGCCTGTCCTGGGTTTCAAACCTGCAAACTAGGTATGTGCCCTGAATGAGAATTGAACCTGAAATCAGACAACACTCCAACCAATTGAGCCACACTGGACAGGGAGGGAAACTCTCATTTGAACAAGTAACTTAAGGAGCTGTTTGATATTTGCTCATTGACCTTGTCTTTGTATTACCCTGTGCAAGCCATTTGTTGAATTGGAGAGGGAACTGCAACATTTCTTTCCTCAATTCTGTTACCATGTTTTCTTACCTATAATTTTTAATTCATTACAACTCTTTTTTTTTAAATTGTTTAAAGTATTACAAATAGTAGTACCTATGTCTCCTTTTATTCCGCATTGACCTTCCCTCGGCCTCCTCTACCCCCTAGCACATGCCCTCACCTCACACCCCAAGTGTCTTGCGTCCAATGGTTATGCTTATATGCATGCATACAAGTCCTTCAATTGATCTCTTACCTCCCCCACAACCCTCCGCAGCCTTTCTGCTGCAATTTGACAGTCTATTCCATGCTTCTCTGCCTCTGTATCTATCTTTTTGTTCATCCTAATATATAAAAACCCTGGGTCCATCATGACCGGAAGCTCCATCAACTGGAAGTCAGTCCTGCAGTCAGCACTGGGTTGCTGTGGTGACCCAGCACTGACTGCTACAGCTGCAGGCAAAGAGATCCAGCACTGACTGCTGAGGGGGCTGCAGATCAGGCCCAGAGAGAGGCCTGATGAGAGAAGCAGGGTCTGATCTGTAGCCTCTGTGGCAGCTGTTGATCAGCACTTGCCTCTCTCTTTCTCTCCGGAACTGGTCAGCAGCCATGCCTCCATTTCTCTCCAGGCCTCCACTGGGGATGCTGATCAGCCCTGCCTTTCCTATCAGGCCTCATTGATAGGCTCAGAGACGCTGACTGGCATAGAAACCAACCCAATGGCTGCTAGGAGGTGGAGCTTTTGATGCTGACTGGCATAGAAACTGACCAATCAGAACCCAATCTGGGTCAATTGTGAGGAGCCAAAGGCTGCCTAGGAGGTGGAACTTTTGACGCTGACTGGCATAGAAACTGACCAATCAGAAAAAAATTGGCTGGCAGAGGAGGGCTGATGGGGGCAAGATCAGGCCTGCAGGGGAGGGCAGTTGGGTGCAAGATCAGGCTGGCAGGGGAGGCAGTTGAGGGAAATCAGGCCAGCAGAGGACCAAGCCTGCAGGGGAAGGCAGTTGGGGGCCATCGGCCAGCAGGGGAGGGCAATTGGGGGGGGGACCAAGCTCGCAGGGGAGGGCAGTTGGGGGAACCCAGACCAGCAGGGGCGGGCAGTTGGGGGTGACCAGGCCAGCATGGGAGGGCAATTGGGGACAAGATAAGGCTGGCAGGGGAGGGCAATAGGGCGTGAGATGAGGCAGGCAGTGGAGGGCAGTTGGGGATGACTAGGCCAGCAGGGGAGGGCAGTTGGGGGCAATCGGGCCAGCAGGGGAGCAGTTAGGTGTTAATCAGGCCAGCAGGGGAGCAAATAGGGGGTAATCAGGCTGACAGGCAGAAGCGGTTAGGGGCAATCAGGCAGGCAGGCGAGCAGTTGGGAGCCAGCAGTCCCAGATTGTGAGAGGGATGTCCAACTGCTGGTTTATGCCTGATCCCCGTGGCAGTCAGATATCTCCCGAGGGGTTCCAGATTGGAGAGGGTGCAGGATGGAATGAGGGACTCCCTCTCCTTCCCCGCAGTGTACGAATTTCGTGCACTGGGCCTCTTGTCAGGTTATAATGTTCTCTATTATCCATAAATGAGTGAGATCATGTGGTATTTTTCTTTCACAAACTGGCTTATTTCACTTAGCATAATGCTCTCCAGGTCCATCCATGCTGCTGCAAATGGTAAGAATTCCTTCTTTTTTATAGCAGCATAGTATTCCATTGTGTAGATGTACCACATTTTTTAATCCACTCATCTGCTGATGGGCACTTAGGCTGTTTCCAAATCTTTGCTATTGTAAATTGTGCTGCTATGAACATAGGGGTGCATATATCCTTTCTGATTGGTGTTTCTGGTTTCTTAGGATATATTCCTAGAAGAGGGAATACTGGGCCAAATGGGAGTTTCATTTTTAGTTTTTTGAGGAAACTCCATACTGTCTTCCACAGTAGCTGCACCAGCACAGCAGTGCACGAGGGTTCCTTTTTCTCCACATCCTCGCCAGCAGTTGTCTTTGTTGATTTGTTTATGATAGCCATTCTGAGAGGTGTGAGGTGGTAATTTCATTGTTGTTTTGATTTGCATCTCTCGTATCATTAGGGACTTTGAGCATGTTTTCATATGTCTCTTGGCTTTCTGAATGACCTCTTTCGAAAAGTGTCTAGGTCCTTTGCCCATTTTTTAAAATAAATCTTTATTGTTCAGATTATTACAGATGTTCCTCTTTATTTCCCCCATAGCTCCCCTCCACTTGATTGCCCACCCCACCCTATGCCCTTACTGTCTTCATCCACAGGTGTAAGATTTTTGTCCAGTCTTTTCCCACACCCCACACCCCCTTCCCCCTGAGAATTGTCAGTTCACTCCCTTTCTATGCCCCTGATTCTATTATACTCATCAGTTTATTCTGTTCATCAGATTTTTTATTCACTTGATTTTTAGATTCACTTGTTGATAGGCATGTTTTCATTTTGTTGTTCATAATTTTTATCTTTACCTTTTTCTTCTTCTTCCTCTTCTTAAAGAATACCCTTCAGCATTTCATATAATCCCGGTTTGGTGGTGATGAACTCCTTTAGCTTTTTCTTATCTGTGAAGATCTTTATCTGACCTTCAATTCTAAATGATAGCTTTGCTGGGTAGAGTAATCTTGGTTGTAGGACCTTGCTGTTCATCACTTTGAATATTTCTTGCCATTCCCTTCTGGCCTGCATAGTTTCTGTTGAGAAATCAGCTGACAGTCATATGGGTACTCCCTTGTTGGTAACTAACTGTTTTTCTCTTGCTGCTTTCAAGATTCTCTCTTTGTCTTTTGCCCTTGGCATTTTAATTATGATGTGTCTTGGTGTGGTCCTCTTTGGATTCCTCTTGTTTGGGGTTCTGTGTGCTTCCTGGACTTATAAGTCTATTTCTTTCACCAGGAAGGGAAAGTTTTCTGTCATTATTTCTTCTAATAGGTTTTCAGTATTTTGCTCTCTCTCTTCTTCTGGCACCCCAATAATTCGGACGTTGGTACGCTTAAAGTTGTCCCAGAGGCTCCTTACACTATCTTCATATTTTTGGATTCTTTTTTCTTTTTGTTTTTCTGGTTGGGTGTTTTTTGTTTCCTCATATTTCAAATGTTTGGTTTGATTCTTGGGGTCCTTTGGTCTACTGTTGAATTTCTGTATATTCTTTATTTCAGACAGTGTATGCATAATTTCTGACTGGTCCTTTTCCATTTTTTTTGGCATTCTCATTAAGATCCTTGAAGGTCTCACTAAGTTCCTCAGAGGTTTCTAGAAGATTCTTGAGTAACCTTATAAATGTGGTTTTGAACTCTATGTCTAGTAGTTTGCTTTCCTCCATTTCTTTCATTCGTGACATGTTTCTTTGTCTCCGCATTTTGGCTGCTTCCCTGTGTTGATGGGGTGGTTTTCTTTCGTAGGTGACCTATAGGGCCCAGTGGTTCAGCCTCCCCTATCACCTGTGGTGGACACTCTTGGTGCACCTCTTTGTGGGCTGAGTGCAAAGTCTTGGTGTAGTTAAGCCTTGATTGTTGTTGGTACACTGGGAGGAATTGACCTCCAGGCCAATTGGCTGTGAGGACCTGCTGTGTCTACAATGGAAGAACTTCTTGCTGCAGACACCCTTATGGGGCAGGACTTGTTTCTGTGGGGCTTTGGTGCTCACTGAGTGCCTCTTGAATGTCGAACTTGTGACTTTTTCGCCCAGGTACTGCCTTGATTCTGCTCACATCTCTAAGCATGTCTTGGCACAGCACAGCTGGTATACTGGTATAACTTCAGGCTGCCTTTTTTTGGGGTGCAGACTTCCTCTGTACCTCTAGATCCTGCTGCGTACATTACTTCCTCCAGCCTGGATTGCAGACCTCTCCTTTCTCTGGGCGAAATCTGACCTTTCAGTGAGAAGGTGCAAAGCTCGTCTGAGTCCGCATATTCGCACGGCTTGAGACCTGGTGTTCCTGGGTTCGCAGCTGGACCCTGGGTGTTGTGGTTGTAGGGTCCTGGCAGGTATCCGATTCCTCTTGGTTGAAAGTAAGGCTAAGCTTCTGATCACAGCCATTCTCCCCTTCAAGCTGGCTTGGTCTCTGCAGCAGAACCGGTTGCTCCGGGAGAGATTTCAGCAGCAGTGGAGGCTGCATGGTCAGTGGAGCCCAGTCCGGCAATCCCCAACTATCCCTCAGAATATAGCTGTCCCTCACTCACAAATAGACACTTCCTGTACGTCCACACACACCTTTCATTCTCTCACACACTATCTTGCAACCTGCCTTCCCGTCGACAGCCATCTTTGATTTCCCCTCATTACAACTCTTTAATCACGTTAAGAAATATTTATTATTAGCTTCTGGAACATAAAAGTGTTTTCAGAAAAGGTAATTTCTGGGTAGTTTGGAATTAATGATATTTAGAATTCAAATGCAATTCTGTAAATTTTTTAATGGCAGATGTAGAGTACATTTTTATTATTGGTTTAGACTATAAGTCAGGTCATTTTGGAAGGAGAGCTTTGTGGTATTCAGTGTTTTGAGTTGTTTGCAATTGTAGGCCATCATAAATAATGCTTTTTATAAACACTTGTGTACAATTTTTGTGTGAATGTATACTTTCACTTTACTTGTGCAATTTTCATCTAGGAATGGAATTGCCAGGTCATCTGGTAACTATTGTTTTTAACTGCTGTGCAGTTCATGAGCTTCATTACCTACCAGATGACATCTCCTGCTCTGCCCCACATTTAAGAGTGTCCACATGATGGTTCCAACCTAACCTATGTCTCCATAATATGCTGATTCCCTACATTGTGGCCTAAGTTCCAAACAAGCCTCATTGCCAAATATTCCTAAAGTGCATCTTGCATTCTCATTCTATAGCTTTTTCCTTACCTGCTGTTTAGAATTTATTGGCAATACTTACTCTGTAATCAAGTTTTCCCTGACCGTTTCCCGCTCCCCCTCTCAATACTCACAACACTTTTTTCTTTTATGGCTCTTAACACTCTTTGCCCTATATCACCATTATTTGTGTCTTGTCTTATAAACCTGTGTTGTCCAATACAATAGCCATCACCTTGTGTGAGTTTTGTCTTCCCTATATCAGGGTGAGATCATGTGATATTTATCTTTCTCTGGCTGGCTTATTTTGCTTAGAATATTGCTCTCCAATTCCATCCATGCTGTTACAGCAGGTAAGTTAAGCCAAGATGTAGTTTTTTAGTTGTGCTGGACACTTTTGAAGTGTTCCATAACCATTAGTGGCTACTACATGTGGACAGAGCAGACACATTTCCATCTTCACAAAGTTCTATTGGACAGCACGTTTGTAGATTGTAAACTCAGAACAGGGACTATGACTTGCTTTTTTGTTTTCTCTATAGCTTTTGCATAGTGCTTTGCTTCTCTTGAATTCAATTAAGAAAATGTTACATCCTAGAACAGAATAGAGAAATAGTTTTGGGAAATACCACCTTCTTGAGAGTTAATAGTTGGACCAGAAAACTAGATTAAATATGTGAAGGACTCCACAATACTTATGTTGTAGATTTGCCAAGAATGGGATAAAAGTGCAGGATAAAGGGATTGGCAGTTGCCAATTTGGTTATTCTTAAACTATGGGGTAAAAATTCACAATTGATTCTCCTGCTTACTTGTTATATACCTTCCTATTCTTGTTTTCTCTCTAGTCTGTTTCGTAGATCTGCACTGTTCAATGTGGTAGCCCCTAGCCACAGTTGAGTAAATTTAAATTTAATAAAACTAAAAAGTCATATCTTACCCTAGCCACATTTTTTTGGGTGCTCAATAGTCCCCTTTTAGGTAATGGCTGCCATATTGGACCACACTGGTAGAGAATATCTGCATCGTTGCAGAAAGTCTGCTGGACAGCATGGATCTAGACTTATTTATCTTTTAACTGTAGTTGTAGATGTCATGGCAAAATTGGCATCTGCCTTTGATTTAGAAGTTTAAAAAAATTAGACAATTATTCAGGTAGTAGTTGATGTCCCAGTCACCAATGCTGCCAGTTTATTCCTAATTTGCATTATAACTTGATACAAAGGTTAAGGATGTGACCAATTATATATTTTTTATATATTGAACTGCTTGATTGTGAATAGTCTGAGTCAGGTGAGCTGACAATCTGAAGTGGTTCATTCTTGTATTTTGTCTTTGTAGTGGAATTAGATTAGAGTTTTGAGGTACATGTGGTTTTTTTTAGAAAGTCAGCAGGTAGTTTCACCTATTTTGTGCAAAACATTCCTGGTGCTGGAGACTACAGTAAATACTTACGTTGTAGATTGTAGGTCCAAGTCTCTGTTTTCTACCTGCATGAGGCTATATTCTAGTTTTGGGGATGTGGTGGGGAAGGCTAAACAATTAGATGCATGTGCATTTTATGTGTTTTTATTTTTTAAATGGATCTTATTTTTTAGAGTCATAGCAAAATTAAGCAGATGGTACCTAGTACTATCTGTTTCCCACTCCTTGTCTCTTCCCTCCCTGTGCTGTTTTTATTGTTAAATGTAAGGTTACCTTAATCCTTACTGCCACATAATTCAGTGAATGACTTACTAGATGAGAACACTGAAGTCTTAGTTAAGCTCACACTTGAAAAATATACTAGGTGATAAAATTCTGAGGAGTTTGCTGGAGATATTAAGGATAATTGTTTCTATTGGGAAAGGGATAAAATCATAATTGTAGCTGTGCAAGTTCTTGAACTTTTTAGGAAAAAACGATTATGAATGATAGAACATTGAATGGGTAATGGAGTTGCTGGACTGTAGCTAATTTATCTATTTTTTAGGAAATATGTGTATAATTAACAGAAGGCATTTAAGAAACAGAGAAAAGTGCAAAAAGACTATGAAACCCACCCCATCTAGAGAAAGTTATTTTTTATATTTTTATTTCCTCGCAACATTTTTTCTGTTTGTGGTGGGAGTGCCATGCCTATATGTCTAAGGTACATAATGCAGTATTGTCCTCATTTTTTTTTAACATTTAAAATTTTTTTTTTATTGTTGAAAGTATTACACGAGTCTCCTTTTTTCCCCCATTGACCTCTTCACCGCTACCCCCTTCTTCAAGTCCTCACTCTCCCTATTGTCTTTGTCCATTGGTTTTGCGCATATGCATGCATACAAGTCCTTTGGTTGATCTCTTACTCCCTCACCCCCTGCCTTCTCTCATAGGTTGTACAGTCTGTTTGATGCTTCTCTGTCTCTGGTTCTATTTTTGTTCATCAGTTTATGTTGTTCATTATATTCCACAAATGAGTGAGCTCATGTGATATTTATCTTTCTCTGGCTGGCTTATTTCTCTTAGAATATTGCTCTCCAGTTCCATCCATGCTGTTACAATGGTAAGAATTCCTTCTTTTTACAGCAGCATAGTATTCCATTGTGTAGATGTACCACAGTTTTTTAATCCACTCATCTGCTGATGGGCACTTAGGCTGTTTCCAAATCTTAGCTATTGTAAATTGTGCTACTATGGACATAGGGGTACATGTATCCTTTCTGCTTGGTGTTTCTGTTTTCTTGGGATACATTCTTAGAAGTGAGATTACTGGGTCAAATGGCAGTTCCATTTTTAATTTTTTTTAAGGAAATGCCATACTGTTCTCCACAATGGCTGTACCAGTCTGCATTCCCACCAACAGTGCAAGAGGGTTCTTTTTTCTCCGCATCCTCTCCAGTACTTGTCGTTTCTTGATTTGTTACTGATAGCCATCCTGACAGGTGTGACATGGTACCTCATTGTTGTTTTGATTTGCATCTCTCAGATGATTAGTGACTTTGAGCATGTTTTCATATGTCTCTTGACCTTCTGTATGTCCTCTTTTGAAAAGTGTCTATTTATGTCCTTTGTCCATTTTTTGATTGGGTTGTGTATCTTCCTTTTGTTAAGTTGTATGACTTACCTGTAAATTTTGGAGATTAAACCCTTATCGGAGATTACATTGGCAAATATGTTCTCCCATGCAGTGAGCTTTCTTGTTGTTTAGTTGATGGTTTCTTTTGCTGCGCAGAAGCTTTTAATTTTGATGTAGTCCCATTTGTTTATTTTCTCTGTAGTTTCCATTGCTGTATCGGTAAAGATATTGCTACGACATATGTCTGCTATTTTGCTGCCTATGGAGTCTTCTAAGATTTTTATGGTTTCCCGTCTTATGTTTAAGTCCTTTATCCATTTTGAGTTTATTTTTGTGTATGGTGTAAGTTGGTGTTCTAGTTTCATTTTTTTGCATGTATCTGTCCAGTTTTCTCAACACCATTTATTGAAGAGACTGTCTTGTCTCCATTGTATGCTCTTGCCTCCTTTGTTGAATATTAATTGAGCATAGTGGTATGAGTCGATTTCTGGGTTCTCTATTCTGTTCCATTGGTCTATATGTCTGTTCTTTTGCCAGGACCAGGCAGTTTTGAGAACAGTGGCTTTGTAATCTATATGTATAAAAGCCTAAGTGATGGTTATGACTGGTCGACTGGTCGCTCTAATGCGCACTGACCGCCAGGGGGAAGACACTCAATGCTGGAGCTGCCCCCTGGTGGTCAGTGCGCTCCCACAGCCAACCTTCCACGGCCATTCAACCTCCCACAGTCCCTCCCTCCAGCCGACTAACCTCCCACAGTCGTTCCCCCCAACTGGGCGAGATGGTCTCGATCAGGTCCGACGGCTGGCCAGGCCGAGGGACCCCACCCGTGCACGAATTCGTGCACCAGGCTTCTAGTATTCTATATAACAGGTAATATTCAAATTGACCCTCAAGTCGTAACACCATCACTAGATGGCTGCCCTGCCCAGCCCCTCCCCTACTCCTACCCCTGGTCATCCTCTCCCACCCCAATTGAGAGTGGGGTGGCTAGCCAACCCTCCCAACCCCCATGGCCCTTCACCCCGGCCAGCCATGCCCCACGCTTTCCCAGAGCTGCGAGTACCTCAGGCAGGCTGCAGGCATGGCGTTGGTCAGAGGCAAAGGTCCTGGCTGTCCCTGGCCTAGAAAGTCCAGAAAACCTCAGCAGTGACCAAAAACCAACGTTACAGAAGACCGAGAAAAACCAAGCAACACTTAGAGAAATGGAGTTACACTTTATTATTATTACACCGGTGGGCTCAGAGAAAAATGTCTTTCAAATTCTGGGCTGTCACATGGAGGAAGCTCTTCCTATTTATATGCTTTTAGTTCTTTGTCTCCCAAATATGGGAGTTCCGGACCTTCTGCAGACTTTACAAAGATCTTTGTGTAAGTTATTTTTGCAGCTTATAATCTTGAGCATAGTACATAACTAATAGGGAGTAGCATCAGCTCCTTATGTCAGATGGCTAGCCTGCAAGGTCGGACAGCTAACTTTATCTTCTCTATTATTCATTCAAGCTAAAAAGGAATGCTAATTTACAGAATAAGGGACTGTCTAGAAAACAACAGAGTTGACTACATAGAACAAGGGCCTATCTAAAAATAGCAGAGAATTTCAAACAGCAGTTTTTATACAAGATGGAGGTTACTATGCTTCATTCCCCACTGGTTTTATGTGAATGAGTCAAATCATTTACTCTTGTGGGCCTTTGTTGGAGAGGGGTTTGTATCAGCTTCTGAGGACTATGAGCTTGATTGAGTTAATTCTCTGTTGAATAAAGTTAGTGAGCCAGTTTATAAGATAATGGCCCAGAATGAGGGCCAGGAGTAATCTTTAGAGGGTCCAAAGAGTCCTGGACTCTCTCTTTTGCCTGGGCTGTCTTAAGCCGGGTGTGATGAAGCCACGTCGGGATCCCGTCGACCTTGACTGCCATGGGGGTGGTCAAGATGACAGTGTGGGTCCTTTCCAGGTAGGAGTCAGTCCTTGTGTGGCAAATTTCTTTACCCAAACAGAGTCACCAGGTTGGAAGGGATGGACCGGATCAGAAGTTGGTGTAGGCAGAGTGTCTTGGATGTGCTTCTTTACTGCTTTCTGGGTGGACTGTAAAGCCTGTAAGAACTTGAGTAAAGATTGGTTATGGATTTCAGCTTTTCTAGATTGGGTTTATAGTATTTATCTCTTAGAAGCTCTGCAAGCTTAGTATGGTTCCATGTAAGCTGGTGAGTTGGGTAGATAATGGTCTGGAAGAGTCACTAGAATCTGCAGCAGCCCCACTGGTTTTAGGGCAGCCTCCCGTGCTGCTTTGTCTGCTTCCTTGATAAGTATAGTAGTGGCTGCTACTGCCCAGGGGCAGGTGGGCTACCTAGATGTAATGGAGTTAAGTCTACCTGCCTTTTCTAGGGGCTGAGACTTTGGGTGAGAACCCCGTTGGTTATGCCCCTTGTCTCACATACGTAGAGGTGGAAAAACTTAGGTACATCTGGTAGCGCCAGTTGGCCCATCATCCTTGCTCTGCTCATGTCTGTCTTACTGCCTAATATATTACCTCAAGGATCCTGACTCTGAATTCTTTTAGGGAAAATGAACGTTGGTGGGGCTCCTCTGCCTACTTCCATGCTGAAGAGGGGCGGAGTTTTCTTTCAGAGCCAAGAGATCCTTGCTGTCTGTCAGAGGGATGATGAGGCCTGGGCACAGAAGGAGGTGGGCTTGTGACCTGTCAGAGACAAACTGTAACAAACGGTCTGGTGGAAGGGAAAGAAAGCATTTCAGTTTTAATAACCTCTGTTGAAATATAATTTTTCTCCTTAAAATTACCCTTATGTTTATTAAAAGAGCTAAATTCAGACCAATTTATCTATTGCATTCAATTTGGCCTGATTGTTTGCATAAACACAAGAATGGTAACTGACTACCTTTGCCGGAATTTCATGATTGAATCTTAGTGTGCCTCGTAGGGCCAGGAAGCCAAGCCATCCAGTTGCCATCAAGCCTGCCTGCAGTATCTGCTCGGTTAGGTGAATTCCTATAGCGACTCCACCTGGGCCCACACCCTAGGCTTTAAGGCCCACCTCAGCAGCCCTCCTACTTGTTGCTGCCTAGAGTGCATGGGGGTTCTGCAGGGACGCAGAGGCGCCCTTATTGCCCCCCTTCTAGGGTATCTAATATATCGCCATAGCAGTGGTGCTCAGTGTGGGAAACTGGACACTTGCCAGTTACTCCCAAAGGCTACTAAAGTCTGTAGACCAACATAGGTCTATAGTAATTGGTGGCAGCTGCATACAAATCTGTAAGAGAATCAAAGGTTAATATAACATCCTATCTAATAAAGAGGGAATATGCTAATTGACCATCATGCCCTCATAAAGATGGCGGCACCCACAGCCAATAAGGAGGGAATATGCTAATTGACCCCCACACCCTCAAAGATGGTGGCAGCCACAGCCACAAGATGGTGGCGCCCAGTCTCCTCAGCCCCACAGCCGCCCAGGGCCAGCCCAAGGTACAGGCAAGCCTCAGATGGTGGCTGCCCAGCCAGCCAGGGCTGCCCAAGGGACAACCAAATGACTGAACAAGCAAGCTGCATGGGGCGAGCAGGCCGGCAGTGGGGGTTAGTGAGGGACGACCAAATGGCTGAACAAGCAGGCTGCGTGGGGTGATCAGGCCAGTGGGGGGGCCGTGAGGGGTGACCAGGCTGGCACGGGGGCAGTTTGGGGTGACCAGGCCAGCAGGGGAGCTGTTGGGGGTTACCAGGCTGGCATGGTGGGCATTGGGGGTGACCAGGCGGCAGGGGGGGCAGTAAAATGTGACCAGGCCAGCGGGGGGGGTTCAGTTGGGGGCAACCAGGCTGGCAGGGGGGCAGTTGGGGGCGATTAGGCTGGCAGGGGGCAGTGAGGGGTGACTAGGCTGGTGGGGGGGGCAGTTGGGGGCAACCAGGCCAGCAGGTGGGCAGTTAGGGGCAACCGGGCCGGCAGAGGAGGATAGTTGGGGGTGACCAGGCTGGTGTGGGAGGTGCAGTTGGGGGCAACCAGGCCAGCAGGGGGGCAGTTGGGGGTGATTTGGCTGGCAGGGGGTGGTGGTGAGGGGTGTCTAGGCTGGCTGGGGGCAGTTGGGGGCAACCAGACCAGCAGGGGGGCAGTTAGGGCTGACCAGGCTGGCAGAGGGGGGTAGTTTAGGGCGACCAGGTTGGCAGGGGGGACAGTTATGGGTGACTAGGCCGGCGGGGAGGGGGCAGTTAGGAGCGACCAGGCCACCAAGGGGGGCGCTGTTGGGGATGACCTGGCTGGCAGCAGGGGCAGTTAGGGGCAACCAGGCAGGCAGGCAGGTGAGCGATTAGGAGCCGGCGGTCCAGGATTGTGAGAGGGATGTCCGACTTGCTAGAAGGCCTGAAAAAGGCAGCCCACAAAGCAGTTAAAAATGAAAAGTTAGCAGGAATCACCCAGGAAAGTCATAAAAATCTGGCAGTCTTTCTCTCTTGCCTTTCACAGGCCACGAGAAAACGCACCAGTCTTAACCCAACAGGCCTTAGCAGGGGAGAAAAGGGTAGTGGTCTAGCCTTTGTTTAAACTTCTCTGGGTTACAACCTTTACAAATTTTATACCTTTAAATTAACCTTAGGATTTAAAATTTTTTAACCCAATATAACGAAATCGTAAATCAGGGAAGAGCAAATTAAAAGTTCTCTACTGTATGAATGTAGACAGAAATTTCATTAGCTAAGTGGGCTAATTCCCTCCATGAGCTAGAGCAAGAATGATCTTGAGAAAAGAATTTTTAGCAGCTTCTTGGGACAGCTGCAGTCTGTTACAGTGTTCAGCATCACCATACACAATTAGGCTTCCCCCTAAAGCGGGGTTTGCCCTATCTTTAAACAAATTAAACGACAGGAAGAGGTAACAAACACTCTCATGTGTACAGCCAGACGGCACAAAGTAGCTTTTGCTTCACACGGGCTCTCACACTTACATTCATACACCAGACAGTCTGGGTTTTGACTTTCACCCACAGAAAGTCCCTGAGAAAAATATTTTGCCTAAGTAGTTTTCAGCTTTTTCTGCCCCTAAAGGCATGCCTGAACTTGGACTGCACATTAGTAGACACTCAGAGTTTAAGCAGTTCACCCGATTCCTGACTGATTTAACTAAGGAAGTCATATGACTTCCTGGGAGGTGATCAAGTGCCCCTTCCACTCATTCGGAGTGGGCCTGACTGACTGGGGCTTCTACCTTACCGATTCTGTCGACAGGTCCAGAAGTGTCTGTCCACTCTCCAGATGCCGGCTGGGTCCTAGGCTGAGGTCCGGGAGCGCCTAGAGTCCCCGGTTCAATTCTGCTATATCAACAGAGCGGTGCCTCCCGGAGGCCTATCCAGCACCCCTGGGCCCCAAACCTGGTCCACTCACCAGAGGCCAAAAGACCAGCACGGTTGGTTTCTCGGTCAGGGGACCATTAATGTTACAGAAGACCAAGAAAAACCAAGCAACACTTAGAGAAATGGAGTTACACTTTATTATTATTGCACTGGTGGGCTTAGAGAAAAATGTCTTTCAAATTCTGGGCAAACACATGGAGGAAGCTCTTCCTATTTATATGCTTCTAGTTCTTTGTCTCCCAAATATGGGGGTTCCAGACCATCTGCAGACTTTACAAAGATCTTTGTGTAAGTTATTTTTGCAGTTTGTAACCGAGCATAGTACATAACTAATAGGGAGTAGCATCAGCCCCTTACGTCAGATGGCTAGCCTGCAAGGTCGGACAGCTAACTTTATCTTCCCTATTATTCACTCAAGCTAAAAAGGAATGCTAATTTACAGAAGGAGGGACGTCTAGAAAACAACAGAGTTGACTACATAGAAAAAGGGCCTATCTAAAAATAGCAGAGAATTTCAAACAGCAGTTTTTATGCAAGATAGAGGTTATTATGCTTCACCAAGACAGAGTACAAAGGTCCCTGCTGGCGCTTATTGCTCAAAGTGCCAGGAGGAGGTGGAGCGTCTTGAACCTGCAACCCTGGTGTCTGCATACCAAGCCTTGGGGCACACCACACCGGTAGTGCCTCTGGATGAAAGGGGGAGAGCAGGGAGCTGGGGTGCAGAGCTGGGAGGGGCCTAGAGTCTTCGGGAGCAGCCCCCCTGCCAAGGTTGCTGTGACCTGTGCACTCTGGCTTGGTCAAAGCCCCTGGTCAGCTCTGCCACTTGCCTTCCAGGTGTGGCTAGCCCTGAGTAGGCTGGTGTTGTTCTCAGAGAAGCAGCTGTCACTGGGCTCAGATAAATAAGAGAAATCAAAGAGCTGAGAGTAAATATCTTCCCAGCCCCTTCCTACGCCCCTGGCAAGGAGGGCTGGGTATGGGGGTAATGGAAAACAGCTGCTGCTTTGCATTTTATAATGAAAAGACTCCTGCTATGTAGAGAAGAGAGCTGATTTGTTTACAGCAACACCTGGCATGTTCCCTGCCCAACCCTGAAGCCTGACAGCACCTAGCAAAGGTGTGTCTGCACAGCCACATTGGCCTGGCTCCTGGGACATGGGGAGCAAGTTTGAGCTGCATTGATTTAAAAAAAAAGTAAAGATTGAAAAACACCTCTTTGTACTTAAATGACACTATAAAATGCAGGTTACAGCATCTGATTTTGTCTTCTGTGTTGATTTTGAGGCAGAGCAGAAATAGGTTCATGGGAAAAGCAGAAAAAACCAAAGGGAAATGGAGAGGATTCTGCTGTCCACAGCACTAACATTGTGTCTTTTTGTTTTGTTATTTTTCCTTCTGTTCTTCAAGTCAGTAGATGCCATTTAAACCACTTTATGGCATTAGGTAATGAGCTAATGCTTCCTCTATTAAGAGCAAGCAGCAGTGCCTTTTCATATGAGTCACATACATTTAATCCACTCAAATGGAGCATACTGAGTGGAGAGAATGGTATGTGTTACTATATAAAGAAGTTGGCATCATGATGCTATCTGGCTGAAGATCTTATTTATTTTGCACTTTAGAGAACGTGGACAAATCAGGCATTGAAAATGAATGTGCATGCTTAAGTGCATGACTTTATTTTCACCTGTAATGACTAAATGACCGGTCACCAGGAGGTGCATTGATGGATCCCTTGGTGCGGCGGGTCTGGGGTCTCAGAGCGAAGCGGGTCTGGGTTAGGCAGCATGGTGCGGGCCAGGGCCGGGGGACCTGAGGCTGTGGCCCGCGTGCTGGTGCCGGGGCTGGGGGACCTGAGGCTGCGCCCCCTGCCCTGGCGATGGGACATTAGGCTGTGTACCAAGCCCGGTGGGGCTTGATGGGGGGAGGGGCCTGCCGGGTCTTGGTGTCAATGGAGGTGGGGCCGGCCAGACACTTCTATTATAGAGAAAGGGTAAACAGCAATATTAAAATATTTCCTCTAATTAATTCCTTTTTAATGTGCTTGAATTTTGTGCACCGGGCCACTAGTAGCTTGAAATCTGGTACTGTGATCCCTGCAACATTGTTCTTCTTTCTCAATATTGCTGCAGCTAATCAGGGTCTTTTTTTACTCCAGATGAATTTTTGGAGTGTTTGTTCTAGGTCTTTGAAATATGCTGTTGGTATTTTAATGGGGATTGCATTGAATCTATAGATTGCTTTTGGTAGTATGGACATTTTAATGATGTTGATGCTACCAATCCATGAACATGGTCATGGTATATTCTCCCATTTGTTTATATCTTCCTCTATCTCTTTTTTTTCAGGGTCCTGTAATTTTCTGAGTACAGGTCCTTTACCTCCTTGGTTAAATTTTTCCTAGGTATCTTAATATTTTTGTTACAATGACATATATATATATATATATATATATATATATATATATATATATATATATATATTTAGTTTCTCTTTCTGTGAGTTCATTACTGGTGTATAAAAAAGCCATAGATTTCTAGGTCTTAATTTTGTATCCTGCTACATTGCTGAATTCACTTATTAAGTCTAGCTTTTTGATGGACTCTTTAGGGTTTTCAAGGTACAATATCATGTCATTTGAGAATAAGGACAGTTTTACTTCTTTTCCAATTTGGATGCCCTTTATTTCTTCTTCTTGTCGGTTCACATAAGTTTATGGCTAGCACTTCCAGGACTATCTTGAACAGGAGTGGGAAAAGTGGGCATCCCTGTCTTGTTCCTGTTCTTAGGGGAAATAGTTTTAGTTTTTTCCCATTGAATATGATGTTGGCTGTAGGTTTGTCATATAAGGCTTTTATTATGTTGAGGTATGATCCCTCTATTCCCAGTTTGCTGAGTGTTTTTATCAGAAAAAGGTGTTGGCTTTTGTCAAATGCCTTTTCTGTATCAATTGATATGATTATGTGACTTTTGTCTCTCAATTTGTTTATGTGATGTATCACGTTTATTGATTTGCAGATATTCTACCATCCTTGCATCCCTGGAATAAATCCCACTTGGTCATGCTGTATAATCTTTCTAATGTAATGCTGGATTCGGTTTGCTAGAATTTTGTTGAGGATTTTAGCATCTATGTTTATCGGGATATTGGCCTGTAATTCTGTTTCTCTGTGGTGTCTTTATCTGGTTTTGGGATTATGGTAATTCTGGCATCATAGAAAGAACTTGGAAGTGTGCCTTCCTCTTGAATGTTTCGGAATAGTCTGAGGAGGATTGGTTTTAGTTCTTTGAAATTTTGGTAAAACTCCCCTGTGAAGCTCTCTGGTCCAGGGCTTTTGTTTGCTGGAAGCGTTTTGATTACTGTTTCAATTTCATCAGTGGTTATCAGCTTATTCAGGTTTTTTTATTCTTCCTGATTGAGTTTTGGAAGTGTATTTTTCTAGGAATAGGTCCATTTCGTCGAGTTCATCCAGTTTGTTGGAGTAGAGTTGTTCGTGGTATTTTTTTACAATCGTTAGTATGTCTGTGGGTCGGTTGTTACTTCATCTCTTTCATTTCTGACTTTGTTCATTTTGGTCCTCTCTTTTTGTTTCTTCATGAGCCTGGCTAGAGGTTCATCAACCTTGTTTATCCTTTCAAAGAACCAGCTCTTAGTTTCATTGATCTTTTGTAATGTGTTTTTTAGTCTCTATGTCATTTATTTCTGCTCTGATCTTTATTATCTCCTTCCTTCTGGTTACTCTTTGCTTTTCTTGTTGCTCTCTTTCTAATTCATTAAGTTGCAAGGTTAGATAATTTATTACCACTCTTTCTTGTTCTTTGAAGTAGACCTGTAGAGTTATGAACTTCCCTCTCAGGACTGCTTTCATTGTGTCCCATAGATTTTGGATTGTTGTGTTTTCATTTTCATTTGTTTCCAGATGCTTTTTATTCCTTCTTTGATCTCTTTGGTAACCCAATCATTGTTTAATAGCATGCTATTTAGCCTCCAAGTGTTTGATTTTTTCATTATTTTTATTGTATTTGGTTTCTAATTTTATGCCATTGTGATTTGAGAAGATGCTTGCTATGATTTCTATCTTCTTGAATTTGAAGAGACTTTGCCTGTATCCTATTGTGTGGTCTATATTTGAAAATGTCCAGTGTGCAGTGGAGAAGAATGTACCGTATTTTCCGGTGTATAAGACAACTGGGCGTATAGAAGATTTTCCTGGGTTAAAAAGTCGTCTTATATGCCGGAAAATATGGTATATTTTGTAGCTTTGTGGTGAAATGTTCTGAAGATGTTAATTAAGTCCCCCTGATCTAGTGAGTCGTTTAGGATTACTGTTTCTTTACTGTTTTTTTTTTTTGTTTAGAGGATTTATCCAGTGATTTCAGTGGGGTATTAAAGTCCCCTACTATGATTATATTGCTGTTGATCTCTCCTTTGATATATTCCAGAAGTTGTTTTATATATTTTGTTGCTCCTATAGTGGGTGCCTATATGTTTACCAGAATTATATCCTCTTGTTGAATTGCTCCCTTTACTGTTATGAAGTGGCCCTCCTTATCTCTTGTTATGGCATTTTCTTTGAGGTCTATTTTGTCAGATGTAAGTATTGCAACCACAGCTTTTTTCTCATTTCCATTTGCCTGAAAAATTTTCTTCCATCCCTTCACTCTCAGTCTGTGTGAATCCTTTGTTCTGAGGTGGGTCTCTTGCAAATATATGGGTCATGATTTCTTATCCATTCAGTTACCCTATGTCTTTTGATTGGAGCATTTAATCCATTTAAGTTTAATGTTATTATTGGTAAGTTCTTATTTTTCGCCATTTTTATCTTTATGCTTGTATTCCTTCTTGCCTTTATATTTCTTCTTTTTACAGCAGTCCCTTTAGCATTTCTTTCATTGCTGGCTTGGTGGTAATAAACTCTCTTAGCTCTTTTTTTTATCTGTGAAGCTCCTGATTCCACCTTCAATTTTGAATGATAGCCTTGCTGGGTATAGCATTCTTGAATTCAGTCCCTTTTCATCACTTTGTATATTTCCATTCCATTCTGGCCTGGTGTGTTTCTGTTGAGAAGTCAGTTGATATTCTAATGGGAGATCCCTTGTAGGTAACTTTCTGTCTCTCTCTGGCAGCATTTAAGATTCTTACCTTTTTGTTGTTGTTTGCCAATTTAATTATGATGTGTCTTGGTGTTCGTCTTTTTGGGTTTATCTTGTTTGGGACTCTTTGTGCTTCTTGGATTTGTGTGGATTTTTTCTTGCCTACATCAGGTAAGTTTTCTGTCATTATTTTTTCAAACGGGTTTTCTATTCCTAGCTCTGCTTCCTCTCCTTCTGGTACCCTTATTATGCGGATGGTGTTTCATTTTGTGTTACTCCAAAGCTCCCTTAGGCTCTCCTTGCGTTTTAAGTTTTCTTTCCAGTCCTGCTGTGTGTGTGTGTTTGTTCTGACATTGTCTTCTAATTTACTGATGTGGTCCTCAGCCTCTTCTAGTCTACTGTTTATGCCTTCCATTGTGTTCTTTATTGTAGCTAGGTCATTCTTCATTTCCTCTTGGTTCCTTTTCATGTTGGTGACATTCTCATTCTGCTCCTTATAATTCTCATTGAGTTGTGTGTATTTGTCATCCAGCCATTTGAGCATTCTTATAACCATTACTCTGAATTATTTTTTTGACATGTTACTTTCCTCCATTTCATTTAATTCCCTTGCTGGTGTTTCTTCCTTTTCTTTTCTTTCGGGATTGTTATTTTGTCTCCCCATTTTTTGCTGTAACGTTTTAATTGTTTCTATGTCTTAGATCCAACTGCTTTGCTACCCAGATTCTTTTGGGGGTGTTGCTATGTAGTTGGCGATTTTTCGGACCCAGTGGTGCGTTCTCTCAGTTATCCTCAGCTTGGTTATCTAGCAGAGCCCCCTACTTGTGTTATTTGGGTTCTCTTCATGTAGTTGGATCTTGAATGTTAGTTCCTTATTCTTGGATGAATTCTCATCACAGATTGGCAATATGATTCACCCCCGGCTTCGTTGTGCAAGCTGTTTTAGATGTGATTGTGGTTCCAGCTCTTATGGAAAAGGTTGCCTGATGTGTCACTTGTATATGCTCATTTTGGGTTCCCAGAGTCCACGACCTGGGAGGAAGGAGTCTCGGAGCCTGAGACTCTGGTACTGTGACTTTGGCCGCTTTTGTGTGACTCTTTCTGGATTAGTGTCATTCTGCAACTCACTACAAGGGTCCCGGAGCTCGTGACAGTGGTACTCTGGCCAAAGTGATTCCCTCTCTGAATCATGAGGGGGTTCAGGAGCCAGCAGCTGGGGATGTGGGAATCTCGTAGTCTGTATGTGAAACAATATGACCTTGTCCATGGAGGCAAGCTCTCTGTAACTCACCAAGGTGTCCAGTGGTAGGCAGTCGGGAGGGGGATGTCATGGATCCTGCTGAGGGAGCTGTGCGCCCTTGGTTGGAGAGGCACATGCCCAATGGAAGCTCACAGAGGGGCCCAGGAGCTGTCTGCCAGGAGTGTGTGCTCATGGGGCCCACACTCTGGATTGGAGTGATTGTGGTCTGCCACCAGCCTTTTGGAGGAAGAAGTCCCAGTTTCTGCTTTGGGAGGTGTGTGCCCTTGGGTGGATACTTGTGCCCAGCAGCTGGTTACAGAGGTGCCCAAGAGCTGTCTGCTAGGGCAGTGGGCTCAGGGGGCCCATGTGCTGGAGTGGCGCTACTGCATGGACTGGATGCTGGCAGCCAGGGTTTGTGCCCTACGGTGGCTCAGAGAGGCATTGGAGGCTGCCTGCTGGGGCTGTGGGCTCAGGGTGCTTGTGCACTGGATTCATGCAACTGCGATGACCGGAAGTCAGCAGCTGAGTAGGGGGAAGTCCAAGTTTCTGCTGATGGGGCCTTGCGCCCTTGGTTGGATTTGAGTGTGCCTAGTGGCAGCTCACAGAGGCACCCGGGAGTCCCCTGCCAGGGCGGTGGACTCGGGGCCCATGTGCTGAAACCACGTGACTGCAGTCTCTGTGGGCAGGCATCTGGGAAGGGGGAAGTCCGAATTTCTACTGCTGGGTCCTTGTGCCCTTGTTTGGATAGGAGCGCTCCCAGCAGGGGCTCAAGGAGGCACCCAGGAGCCACTGGTAGGGGCAGCGGGCTCAGTAGGCCTGCGTGCTGGAAAGACACAACTGTGGTGTTCTGAGGTCAGCAGACCAGGAAGGGGAAGTTGTAATTTTTGCTGCCTTGTGCCCTTGGTTGGATTCACGTGTGCCCAGCGGGGCCTCACAGGGGTGGCAGGGCTCAGGAGGCCTGTGCGCTGGAAAGGCATGACTGTGGTGTCTGGCGGTCGGCAGCTGTGGATGGGGAAGACTCATATTTTGCTGCCGGGTCCTTGTGCCCTTGGTTGGATATGAGCACGTCCAGCGGGGGCTTACAGAGGCACCTAGAGCGTCCTGTTGGGGCAGGAGGCCTGCTTGCTGGGAAGGCGCAACTGAGGTGTCAGGAGGTCGGCATCCAGGAAGATGGAAGTTGCACTTACTGCTGTGGGACCTGTGCACCCTTGGAAGTGGACTTCTAGGGTCTGCAGGTCTGCGGGCGGGGCAGCAGGATTTTGGCTGGTGTGGCTGCAGGGCCACGGGCAGTGTCCGAGGTCAGTCTGGGTGGTGGTGCTGATGAGTTCCTAGAAGTGGCCGTTTGCATAGTGTGGGCTCCGTGCCCTAGCCCTGCAGCCTGGGGAGTACCCACAGCAGTTGTAGGTGCTCCCTGTCCAGGAGAGCCTGGTCTGCCAGCCTCTGATATTCCTGCTGGATTTAACTGTCCCTCACTCACTCACACACACACCACACACTTCCACACACTCTCCTTTCACCCCCTCACTCACTCACACCCTCTCCTTCACCTCTGTCCTGCCAGCTGCCATCTTCCCCTCCCCAACCAGGTATTTCTTCACTTAACATTTTTAAAAGCAACTGAACCGATATTTCATGTTGTGGTTAGATTTGTTTTACTTAACTATTCTTTTATTTATGAGGACATTTAGGTTATTTACAGGTCCCCCCCCCCCCACACTGTTTTAAACAGGGCGATAGAGAACACCACTTTTTTTTCTTAGCTTCTGATGCTCTGAAAGCAGTTGTAAAGGAAAGTTTACAGTGTCCTAGGGGGTCCCTTCAGACATTACTGTTGCTTTTCTGTTTACTGTTGTTTGGCAGCAGAATGAGATGTCTTACTTATGTAAAGGAGAAGGACTCTTGTTAACTGCTTTTTTTTTGAGATTGATGCTGGAGGAAAAACTGAGAAAAATAGTGTTTGACTAAATCTTTCTTTTTCTTTTTTAGTTCTCAAAGTCATGAATCCTGTTTATAGTCCTAGTTCTTCTGGGGTTCCCTATACAAATGCCAAAGGAATTGGTTATCCAGGTAAGTAAATACAATTTTGTTTTCATTATTGAACTTTGAATTTGAACACTGATGAATTTCATGTCACTAAGAATGCTTTCAGTTGACAAACCCAGCTCAAAGTGTCTTAGGTAAGGAAGAAAATGTATTGACTCATGGAACTGAAAAATCATGGTATTAGAAAATCAGAAGCTCTGGTGACTCCAATGGTTTGGGACTAGGATCTAGCCCTCCTGGGCTCAGCATTACTTCCTCAGTATTAGCTCACTGTTGGTCACAGGTCACACTTCTTCCCATCGTGGTTGGTCTGTTTAGCCCTTCCCATTAGTCCCTTGGCTAGCAGCATTTTTATATCTTTCCTGCTCTATAGGAAAGCCCCGTGGGCCTTCTTGTGTTCTATTCAGAACAGTCCTGTGCTTTGTTCTGACTGGACTCAGCTTCTATCCCTGGGCCAGGGATGGAAGTCTATTGGTTTATTTAAGTCTGAACTACATTCTTCACCCTTATTAGAGTCAACTAGTCAAACATGGGCCGAGAGGGAGGGATGAAGCAAAATTTGGAGGAATAGGAGCTGGTTGGTCAAACATAGCAAATTGGGCCCTGGCTAGGTAGTTCAGTTGTTAGAATTTCATCCTGATATGTCAAGGTTACAGGTTCAATCCCCAATCAGGGCACATACAAGAATCAACCAATGAATGCATAAATAGTGGAAAAACAAATCCATGTGTTCCCCCACTTTCCTCTCTCTCAAATTAATCAATTAAAAAAAAAAAGCAAATGGTGGTCCTAATTGTTGACTTTGAACAAGGAATAATTATTTGTAATGTTACAGTTTCATTTTCAGTTTTGGTAATATGGTGGAACAGATAACCTTAAAATCATGTTGATATAAAAAAAAAACACCCTAGAAAATTGAATAAAATATATAAAAAATTTTATGTGATAAAAGATCCTAGTCCCAAACCACTGGAGTCATCAGAGCTCTTGATTCTCCAGTACCATGATTTTGTAAGAAAGTAAGAGAAATATCTGCAGGTAAATATGAAAGTGATATAAAAACCAGTACATTTGGCCATTGAGTTGATGTTAGGGCTTGTCCTGGGGGCATTTGCTCTTTGTGGGTTTAAATAACCCACATGGGTGCAGCAAGTGAGGCATTAGGCCCTTTGTGAGGCTGGGAGCTCTCATCAATCTGGTTCCTTCAGAGGGTGATACTCCCATTGAAGAGGTAGACTGAAGCAATCCATTCACTGGGTCAGAAGGAAATTAGTTTTTGCTTGGGCTTTGGAAATGGGGAAAATATTTCCTAAGAATATGTAACATAAAAAAATAGTTTTTAGCCCTAGCTGGTTTGGCTCCGTGGATAGAGTGTCGGCCTGGGGACTGAAGGGTCCCGGGTTCGATTCCCGTCAAGGGCATGTACCTTGGTTGCAGGCACATCCCCAGTAGGTAGTGTGCAGGAGGCAGCTGATTGATGCTTCTCTCTCATCGATGTTTCTAACTCTCTATCCTTCTCCCTTCCTCTCTGTAAAAAAAAATCAATAAAATATATTTAAAAAAATAGTTTTTATCCTGCAATATTTCCTGTAGCACCTGACAACAGCAAATGCAGAACTCTGTAGAGGCATTCTCAATCCAGGTTTTGAGGGTTTCCCATAAACATCTCTCTGTTAATAGTGCAAAATTATTGGTGTGCACTCAGTCCCCATTGGAAAGAGTTAGTGCATTTTCCCCGCAGTGCCCCCCAATTTCCTCCCCTTTCTGAGCCACTGGCATGTGGGAAATGCTACCAGATGGTGAGTTAGGATTGCAGCTGTCTTGAAGGCCCTCCCCTTCTCTTAAACCCTGGCAACTGGAATAACACAGGATTAACACACCGAAGACTTTTGAGGTGTAACTATGTTAATGGCTGCAAGTGCCTGGATAGGTAGCTGAGGATTGCCTTTGAGGTTATTTCTCAAGTTTTGAGTTGTACAGCGCTTCATTCTTTCTCTCCATTGTGAAAACACCTCTCCACAATGATTACTTCAGAGTTACCAGTGTTACAGGTTCAACAAATGAAACTACTGCTCATTCTGATGCTACCAGTGAACTTGAAGAAACAGAAGTCAAAGGAAAAAGAAAAAGGCGTTATCCCGGCCAGCTTCCATCTACAAATAAGAAACCTCGAAAATCTCCAGGAAAGAACAGGAAAATTGAAGCTGGAGTTAGGATTGAAGCCATGGAAAAATGGGCACCCGCAACAGAATGACGAAGGGGAGTCTGTCATATTATTTGAAGTAGTGAAATGGGGAAAGTGCAGTGCAGTATTGGTGGATAACTGGATTAAATCATATAAACAAGACAGAGACATTGCACTTCTGAATTTAATCTTTTTTTTTTCTAATCCTCACCCGAGGATATTTTTCCATTGAGAGTGGGAGAGAGGGAAACAGAGAGAAATATCGATGTGAGAGAAACACATCTATTGGTTGCCTCCTACACATGCCCTGACCAGGGTCTGCAACTGATGTACGTTCCCTTGACTGGAATTGAACCCGGCACCCTTTGGTCCTCAGGCCAATGCTCTATATCCACTGAGCCAAACCGGCTAGGTCATCAGCTTTTTTACCCAGTGTTTAGAATGTTGAAGTACTGTGAGAATAGACATGTTTTGAAATATGTAGAATGCAGAAATCATCAGAAAAATTACTGAAGAATTTGACGAGGACGGGTGATTATCTCCTTACCATGCCTCGACCTCACTGGAAATAAATTTGTGAATTTACCAGAGTCCTGATTTGACAGTATTAGTATAGCATAAGTTATGATGTATATATGATGGACCCAGTAATCTCCCTTTTGACTGGTTTGTCAGACTCCCAGATCAGAGTTTTTAGGCATACAAGCACCCTTGCTGCTGTGAAGCTCATGACTGCTTCGGTGAATGTTGCCTTATACCTCAGAATTCATCAGGATAATACTCAGAGACAGTATGAAACTGAAAGAAATAAAAATGATTGGGAAAAGAGCCAATGAAAGGTTAGAGTTACTACTTCAGAAATGCAAAGAGACCTATGATACTGTGATAGGTGTTATGGGGGAAACATACTTTTGATGTGTACAAGAAAATCAGGATGAAGTCGAAAATATGATGAACTCTATTTTTAAGGGTATATTTGTTCATAGATACTGTGATGCTATTACTGAGATTAGAGCCATTTGTATTGAAGGGACTGTTGTATGGAAGAAAATGTATAGTGATGCCTTCCTAAATGACAGTTACCTAAAATATGTTGGTTGAACTCTTCATGACAGGCAAGGAGAAGTCAGGTTGAATTTTTGCTAGAGTCTTTATGCCAATGGAGAATTATTCCCCAAATTGGAGCTATTCATAAGCCAATTCAAGGATTGCATTGTATCAGTGACACTTGATAAGTAATATGATGATGCTGTGGGAGCTATTTGATTGGTTACTCTCATATTTCATAGAAGTAAAGCTCTTTGTGACGAAGACTATGAAAATGTTTACCCCTTGATGGAATTAGCACATTGCCTGTTGGAGCTGGAGAATCCTTCACAAAAAAAGTTTTCAGCAGTCATGACCCACAAGCAGAAGAAACATTAGCAAAGAGGAGAGGAAAGAACAATTTAAATAGGAATCTCATTATGATGCTGTGTGTGGTTTTTTTCTTTCTTGAAAGCTTTCATGTTACTCTGTGATCTTTTGATGAATTTTAGCCACCAATTAATGGCAGGTGGCCTTTGGGGTTTAATTCAGATACTGGACTGCAGTCTGAGCTCCTCAGTTTTGTAATGGGTCATGTTTTCATTGAACAGGATGAGGGGAACCAGAGCATAGAGGGGATGAAGAAGATGAAACAAATAAAATTGTGTCCTTACATAAAATAAGGAAATCTACTTGTTGTTTCAACAAACATCATTTATGATATTGACATGCATGCAGCTGCAGACATCTTTAAACACTACATGAAGTATTACAATGAATATGGTGATATTACTAAGGAAACACTAGTAAAACCAGGCAGACTGATAAAATTCAGTATGCCAAGACCCTCATTCTCAATTTACAGCATTTGTTTAATGAACTTGTTCAAGAGCAATGTCCCGAGCTACTTAGGACATCTCCCTATGTCAGTGGCATTAAAGAATTGTCATGTCACTTTGCTCTTGCATTTGGACTGGATCAAATCAAGACACAAGAATCAGTTGCCACACTTCATAGGAATGGCATAGAATTTGCCTTTAAATACCAAAATCAGAAAGGACAGAATGTCCACCTCCTAATCTGGCTTTGATGGAAGTACTAAGAGAATTTTCTTCTAAATTTTTTTTGACAGGACAAAAGGACTGTTCATTCATACCTAGAAAAAAATCCTTACAGAGCAGATGATGGAAAGGAGGAAAGATGCATGGCTTCTACTAATCTCTTATAGTATTAGAAATGTGTTAGTCATCAGAGGTGAAGATGATAGAATGTCTGTGAACAGTGGAAGTAGCAGCAAAACCTCTTCAGTAAGAATTAAGAAAGGACCATCCTCACATCACAAGAAACAAGTAGAAGATGAAAGTCTGGATAATATGTGGCTAAATAGGACTGACACCATGATTCAGACTCCTGGACCCCTGCCAGCACCACAACTCACTTCCACTGTCCTGTAGGAGAATACTAGTAGCTGACCCATGGGAGGGCAGATTCAGAAACCTAAATCTGAACATGGTTCTGAACCTGACTTTTTACACAACCCCAAATACTGATCTCTTGGTTAAGCAAGCCAAAATTAGAAGACTTAAATCAGGAAGACAGAACAGGAATGAACTACATGAAAGAGAACTGAAGTGAGGCATGCCGTTTGGGCCTTAATGGAATAAGATGCTGAACCCATCTTTGAAGATGTGATGATGTCATTCTGGAGCCAGTTAGAATGAAAATTTGAAGACACCATGATTATTGATCTGCCCCCATCAAGAAGTCAATGAGAGAGCTCAGGTGAAGCCAGATTTCCTTGATTCTGCAGCTGTCATAGAAGATGAATCAGGATTTGGAATGCCTATGTTTTGAAGTCTGAAGAAAATATACAAGTCTGGAACTCTATTTTAGAGCTAGAGACCTATGTACTGTGCGAGGTGTTATGGGGGAAACATACTTTTGATGTGATGTGATTTGTTTTTTAATCAAGTGATTAAGGTCAGTCCCCTTTTGCAGTGACAGAAGAGGAGCATGTAAATTACTAAGGGGACTGTTGGTGAATGTCACCTCAGAAAGACTAACTTAAAAATCATTTGTGTTCTAATATTGGACTTACCCTACAAATGTGTGTTTTTCTGGAGGGAGGAAAAAAATTTAAAATAGCTGTCAAGATAAACACTGTTAGACACCTGTTTTATGAAAACTCAGCATTGAGTAAAAAAAATTTTTTTTAAATTTTATTTTCCTCTTGTACTACTTAAAAATCATTTCAACATTTTGCCTTTTTATGTTTTAAAAGCTAACCAGTTTTATTAAACCAATGAGTAAGTAGCTCATTTTAATTGCTGAAGAATGTTTTGCAGCTCAATGGATTTGGTTTACTGTGGGGGATACAGAATTATGGAGGAGCAGAATATTGACAAGCTAAGATGAAATTGAGACAGTGTATTATCTGCCAAAATCCACAAGCCCTCTATGGATATGTAGTCTTAGATTTTATATACTCTTGAATAAAAAGGTTTATTTTTATTTTTAACAGAGGCATAAAATAAGAAATGTCCATGCAGCCATTTTTCTAACAGATGCTGTACACCATTCATTTTATACAGAATAGAGAGATTCAAATACAGTACATTTTCTATTGGTATTTGTTCTATGCATTTTTAGCAGTTTCAACCAGCAAATAAAGTATTCTCAGTAAAAACAAACAAAACCAGTGCAAAATTATTATAAAACACATGACATAATTTATCAGAAAGAAGTCATGTCACACCAGATGCTTAGAATAACAGAAAATGTAAAACAGTGACTTAAAACATGAGAGGGGAATGAGACAGTGGGTGAACAAAATGAACCAACTGGACCTTAAAGGCGGGGGGGAAAGGCATTTGAACAAAATTTAGGCTAAATTGCAGGTAAAACATTGCTAAAGAGAGAAAAGGCATAAGGAAAGGGGGAAATAGACTGGTTAAGATATAAACATGTTAGAATGAAAGATTTGAGAATTAAGAGCTCTAGAAGGATTGGGTAGAATCTAGAAGAAAAGGAACAACAGAATTTTCCATAATTGATGAAAGGTAATTTAGTGATAAGACCTGTCCTTAAAATATTAACACTACTTTAAGCAAAATGCTAAATAGCTGAAGAGAATTCTGAGTGAAATAGGCATTACATGAGAGTCCATATAATAAAAACATTGATTGATTGATTGTCTGTGCCAGACTGCGAGAATACTGAAGATATGTGCATAAATTTTGTTCTGCTCTTTGGTTGGTCAAAAGCAAACTTTATGTAAAGGTCCAGGTAGTATACAGGGTATGTGGGTCACACTGTCTCTGTGGTAATTACTCAATTCTGTAATTACAGAATTGTGTAAGTGAGTGTGTCTCTTTCAGAGCAACTGAAAACAGACATTGGGCTACATTGTCCTATGGCCTATAGTTTGATGATCTCTGGTCAGGAGCATTGGAATAAAACACTTTTTACGAGATTTGTTTGTTTGTAGTCTTGAAATTATATTTAAAAGAAAATTTCTGTAGTATTAAAGCAGTTGTAAATTACATATAGTTTTGTATGGTTTCTCTTATTTTATCTATTTCTTTACACTTACCAGTATCTTGCCTATTTTTATGATTTTTGGCATTTTTTAGTTTCCTTGACTTTCATAACACACTGTGTCAGGAAAGATACAATGCAAGAATTAGTAGTCATTCTGGGTATTTTAAATGCGAAGATGGGGGTGTCAATACAGGGAATTAATGTGCCTACAGAATTTTGAAGATACCATGACTTCAATACCCCAAACTGATAAGACATTACAGGAAAGTGCTTTTATATAATTTTATAGTCTTACCAGCAAATGGACAGGCTGATGTATAACTTTTTAAAATATATGTAATGGAAAGGAAGGAACACCTTCTACCTTCTTCATCTTTTAATTGTAATAATGTAATTTCTCACATAACTGGATGTATAGGTACTATTTTCAGATTGATACCACCTGCTTTTGTTCACTTTCTTTTGACTTTTGAAAAATCAAATACATATTTTTAATTTATTATTATTTTTTATTGTTGATAGTATTACATATTTCCCCCATTTTACCCCTCTTTGCCCAACTCAACCCACCCCAGACCTTCATCACACTATTGTCAGCAACCATGAGCTATGCATATACACATATATGTTCTTTTTTAAAAATTTCTTTATTGATTAAGGTATTACATATGTGTCGTTATCCCCCCATTACCCTCCCATCCCCCCCACTCAGGCCCTCACCCCCCTTTTGTCAGTGTCCATTGGTTAGGCTTATATGCATATGTACAAGTCCTTTGGTTGATCTCTCCCTCTTACCCCCACCCTCCCCTACCTTCCCTCTGAGGTTTGATGGTCTGATAGATGTTTCTCTGTCTCTGAATCTGCTTTTGTTCATCAGTTTATGTTGTTCATTATATTCCATAAATGAATGAGATCATATGATATTTATTTTTCTTTGACTGGCTTATTTCACTTAGCATAATGCTCTCCAGCTCATCCATGCTATTGTAAATGGTAAGAACTCCTTCTTTTTTACCGTAGCATAGTATTCCAACAAGAAAGCCCATTGCATGGGAGAACATATTTGCCAATGTTATCACCAATAAGGGTTTAATCTCCAACGTTTACAGGGAACTCATACAACTTAACAAAAGGAAGATAAACAACCCAATCAAAAAATGGGCAACGGACCTAAATAGATAATTTTTGAAAGAAGACAGAAGAAAGGCCAAGAGACATGAAAACATGCTCAAGTCACTAACCATCCGAGAGATGCAAATCAAAATGACAATGAGGTGCCATCTCACACCTGTCAGAATGGCTATCATCAACAAATCAACAAACGACAAGTGCTGGCGAGGATGCGGAGAGAAAGGAACCCTTGTGCACTGCTGGTGGGAATGCAGACTGGTGCAGCCACTGTGGAGAACAGTATGCAGTTTCCTTAAAAAACTAAAAATGGAACTCCCATTTGACCCAGTGATCCCACTTCTAGGAATATATCCCAAGAAACTAGAAACACTAATTAGAAAGGACATATGCACCCGTATGTTCATAGCGGCACAATTCACCATAGCTAAGATTTGGAAACAGCCTAAGTGCCCATAGCATATTAGTGGATTAAAAAACTGTGGTACACCTACACACATATATGTTCTTTGTTTTATCTCTTCCTGCCCTCCCCACTACCCTCCCCTCTAAGATCTGTCAGTCTGTTCTATGCATCCATGCCTCTGGACCTATTTTGTTCATCAGTTTATTTTGATCATTAAACATATACTGTACTAGAGGCCCGGTGCATGAAATTCGTGCATGGGGGGGGGGTCCCCTCAGGCCAGCCTGCACCCTCTCACAATCCTAGACCACTGGCTCTTAAGTGCTCACCTGCCTGCCTGCCTGGTCAACCCTTACTGCCCCTCCCTGCTGTTATGGTCACCCCCAACTTCCCTCCTCTGCCGGCCTGGTCACCCCCAACTGCCTCCCCTGCCGGCCTGCTCACCCCCAACTGCCCCCACCCTGCTAGCCTGCTCGCCCCCACCTTCCCTCCCCACTGGCCTGCTTGCCCCCAACTGTACCCCTGCTGGCCTGCTCACTCCAAACTGTCCCGCCCTGCTATCCTGATCACCTTCAACTGACCCCCACTGACATCCTGCTCGCCCCCAACTGGCCCTCCTGCTGGTCTGCTTACCCCCAATGGCCCCACCCCCCACCAGCCTGATCACTCACAACTGCCATCCCATCCTGGCCTGCTCACCACCAACTGCCCCTACTGCTGGCCTGCTCGCCCCCAACTGCCCTCCTGCTGGCCTGCTCACTCCAAACTGTCCCCCCGCCCACTATCCTGATCACCTCCAACTGACCCCCACTGACATCCTGCTTGCCCCCAACTGGCCCCCCTGCTGGTCTGCTTACCCCTAATGACCCCACCCCCCACCAGCCTGATCACCCACAATTGCCCTCCCCTCTTGGCCTCTAACCGCCTCTACCTCGGCCCCGTCACCATAGCTTTGTCCAGAAGAATGTCCGGAAGGTATCCTGGGAGGTCTTCCAGTCTAATTAGAATATTACCCTTTTATTAATATAGATAGAGGCCTCGTGCACGGGTTGGGGCCAGCTGGTTTGCCCTGAAGGGTGTCCCGGATCAGGGTGAGGGTTCCCTTGGGGCGTGGGGTGGCCTGGGTGAGGGTATGAGGGCTGTTTTCACACTGGTCATGCCCCCTGGTGATCCAGGCTTCCAGCCCCTCCTTTTTTTCTTTTTTTTTTCAGCGCCTCCTTGAGCGGAGGCCAAGGCCAACTGGAAGTAGGTATCTGGGATTTATTTATCTTCTATAATTGAAACTTTGTAACCTTGAGCAGAGGCCAGAGTCGGCCAGGGTGGGCGGGAAGCTTGGCTTCCTCCATCGCCGGGGGCAACCCAAGCCTCCTGCTCACTCTAGCTCCGTGGCCGCCGCCATCTTGGTTGGGTTAATTTGCATACCTGCTCCTGATTGGCTGATGGGCGTGGCTTGTGGGCGTAGCGGAGATATGGTCAATTTGCATGTTTCTCTTTTATTAGATAGGATAAATGAGATCATGTGATATTTGTCTTTTTCTGAATGGCTTATTTTGCTTAGTGTAATAATCTCTAGTTCCTTCTATGCTGTCACAAAGGGTAAGCGTTCCTTTTTTTCTATAGCCACATAGTATTCCATTGTGGAAATGTACCACAGCTTTTATATCTACTCCTCCATGGATGGGCACTTGGAATGTTTTCAGATCTTAACTATTGTAAATAACACTACTATAAACATAGGGGTGCAGATATTAGTTCTCATTGGTGTTTTGGGATTCTTAGGATATAGTCCCAGAAGAGGGATCACTAGGTCAAACAGCAGTTCCCTTTTTAATTTTTTAGTGAAACTCCATACTGGTACAGTGGCTGACCAGTCTGCATTCCCAGCAACAGTACGCTGGGATTCCATTATCTTCACAATTTTGCCAGAACTTGTTTGCTGATTTTATTGATGGTAGCCATTCTGGCAAGTGTGAGGTGATACCTCATTGTAGTTTTAATTTGCATCTCTCTGATGATTAGTGACATTGAGCATTTTTTTCATTTGTCTATTGGCCATCTGTATGTCCTGTTTAGAAAAGTGTCTGTTCAGGTCCTTTGCCCATTTTTTAATTGGATTGTTTGTCCTCCTGCTGTTGAGTTGTATGAGTTCTTTATATATTTTAAAAATTAACTCATCAGCTGTGCCTTTGGTGAATATGTTCTCCCATATGTGGGTTCCCTTTTCATGTTTTTGATCATTTCTGTTGCTGTGCAGAAGCAATTTAATTTGATATAATCCTATCCTATATAATAAAGAGGTACTATGCAAATTGACCATCACTCCAACACAAGATGGCCACCTCCATATGGACACAAATGGCCGGCAGGGGAGGGCAGTTGGGGGTGACCAGGACTTCAGGGGAAGGCAGTTGGGGTGGACAAGGCCTGCAGGGGAGGGCAGTTGGGGGAGACCAGGCCTGCAGGGGAGGACAGTTAGGGGCAACGAGGCCGGCAGGGGAGGGCAGTTGGGGGCGACCAGGCTGGCAAGGGAGGGAAGTTAGGGGTGACTGGGCCAGCAGAGGAGGGCAGTAGGGGGCGACCAGGCCTGCAGGAGAGGGCAGTTGGGGGGACAAGGCCTGCAGGGGAGGGCAGTTGGGGGGGAACCAGGCCTGCAGGGGAGGACAGTTAGGGGTGACCAGGTCGGCAGAGGAGGGCTGTTAGGGGCAGTCAGGCTGGCAGAGGAGCAGTTAGGCGTCGATCAGGCTGGCAGGAGAGTGTGCAGAAGCAGTTAGGGACAATCAGGCAGGCAGGCAGGCAGGCGAGCATTTGGGAGCCAGCAGTCCTGGATTGTGAGAGGGATGTCTGACTGCCCTCAGAGGGTCCCAGATTGGAGACGGTGCAGGCCGGGCTGAGGGACACACACACACACACACACACACACACACACACGTGCATGAATTTCATGCACCGGGCCTCTAGTTTGTTTATATTTTCTTTTGGTTCTCTTGCCCTAGGACCGTGGTCGGCATACTGCGACTCGTGAGCCACATGTGGCTCTTTGGCCCCTTGAGTGTGGCTCTTCCACAACATACCACGGCCTGGGCGAGTATTTTGAAGAAGTGGCGTTAGAAGAAGTTTAAGTTAAAAAAATTTGGCTCTCAAAAGAAATTTCAATCGTTGTACTGTTGATATTTGGCTCTGTTGACTAATGAGTTTGCCGACCACTGCCCTAGGAGATGCATCAGTGAAAATACTGCTACATGAGATGTCTGAGATTTTAATGCCTATGGTTTCTTCTAGGACTTTTATGGTTTAGTGACTTATAACTAAGTCTTTTATCCATTTTGAGCTTATTCTTGTGCATGGTATAAGTTGATGGTCTAGTTTCATTTTTTTTGAGTGGGCCTGTCCAATATTCCCATCACCATTTATTGAAGAGACTCTCTGTACTCCAATGTATGCTCTTGCTTCCTTTGTCAAGTATTAATGACCATAATCACGAGAGTCAATTTCTGGAGTCTCAGTTCTGTTCCATCAATCTATATTCTTGTTCTTGTGCCATTACCAGGCTGTTTTGATTACGGTGGCCTTGTTTATCTGGTATTGTGATCCCTCCAACTTCGTTCTTCTTTCCCAAGATTACTGTGGCAATTGTGGTCTTTTTTGGTTCCATATGAATATTTGGAATATTTGTCCTAGATTTGTGAAATATGCTGTTGATAATTTCAAAAATATATTTTTATTGATTTCAGAGAGATAGGGAGAGGGAGAGAGAGATAGAAACATCAATGATAAGAGAGAATCATTGATTGGCTGCCTCACGCACTCCCCCCACTAGGGATTGAGTCCACAACTTGGACGTGCTGTGACTGGAAATCGAATCATGACCTCCTGGTTTATAGGTTGATGCTCAATCACCGAGCCATACCTGGCCAGGCTGCTGTTGCTATTAATAGGGATTGTGTTGAGTCTATAGATTGCTTTGGGTAATAGGGACATCTCTATATATATAACACTAATATGCAAATAGACCGAACAGCGGAACAACCCAACAACCGGTAGCTATGACGTACGCTGAACACCAGAGGGTGTGTGCGGAACATGGCGGGCATCAGCAGCAGGCGGCAAAGCGTGGAACATGGCAGGCGTCGGCCACGGCGAGATGGTGGAGCAAGTGAGCACGGGCGCCAGACCAAGATGGGGTGCCTGTCACTGTCATTGGGGCAAGCCTCTGGTGGTTACTGGAAATTCTTTGCTCCCATGCACTGCGGTCCCACCCAGTACTCGAACCTGCTGCCGGCACTAGCCCTGCTTGCACCCACTTGAATATTCTAACAAGTGATCAGGGCCGGTGCAGGTGCCAGCGGTAGCTGCTGGCCCCGATCACCCTTCAGGGCTTCTCCACCTCCCCCTGCTCCTGAGGGGCGATCGGGCTGGCAGCCACCACTCTCACCTGCTGCCAGCAACAGCCCTGCTCACACCGCTACCAGCACTGGAGCCACTGCTCGCACCCTGCTGGTGCTGGTGCCGGCCTCACTTGCACCCGCAGCTGGCGCCAGAGCTGCCACTTGTACCCACTGCCAGTGCCTGATGCCGGCCCTGATTGCTCGGCACTGTCAGCGGGTGCGAGCGGTGGCTGCTGGCCCCGATCACCTCTGAGGGCTTTTTCACCTCCCCCTGTTCCTGAGGGGCGGTCGGGGAAGCAGCCGCTGCTTGCACCTGCAGACGGTGCTGGGCCCAATCGCTCCACGTCGTCAGCAGGTGCAAATGGGGCCCACGCCATCAGCGTGTGGGAGCTGTGGCGGCAGGAGCGGGGCTGCCAGCTGAGAGGTGACTGCAGCAGGAAGGGCTGGGCAAGGGTGCGGAGGATGGTCCGAGACCTGCCCCTGTGTCCACTGCAGCCTCACAGTCCACAGTTCTTTTCAAGGTGCACAAATTTGTGCACTGGGCCACTAGTTTTAGTGATGTTAATTCTTCCAATCCATGAACATGGTAAATGCTTCCACTTCTTTGTATTTTCCTCTGTTTCTTTTTTCAATGTCCTATAGTTTTCTGAGTATAGGTCTTTTACTTCGTTAGTTAAGTTTACTCATAGTTATCTTGTATTATTTTTGTTGCAATGATAAGTGGAATTTTTTTTTTTCAGTTTCTCTTTCTTATAGTTCATTATTGGTGTACAACAGGTGTCCTCAAACTACAGCCCGCGGGCCACATGTGGGTGTTTTTGCCGTTTTGTTTTTTTACTTCAAAATATGTGCAGTGTGCATAGGAATTTGTTCATAGTTTTTTTTTAAACTATAATCCGGCCCTCCAACGGTCTGAGGGACAGTGAACTGGCCCCCTGTTTAAAAAGTTTGAGGACCCCTGGTGTACAATAATGACATCAATTTCTGGATATTAATTTTGTACCCTGCTGCTTTGCCAAATTCATTTATTAAATCTAGTAGTTTGTGGTGGAGTCTTTAGGGTTTTCTATGTACAATATCATGTCTGTGAATAATGGCAGTTTTACTTCCTCCTTTTTTTTTTAAAATATATTTTATTGATTTTTTACAGAGAGGAAGAGAGAGGGATAGAGAGTTAGAAACATCGATGAGAGAGAAACATCGATCAGCTGCCTCTTGCACACCCCCTACTAGGGATCTGCCCACAACCAAGGTACATGCCCTTGACCGGAATCGAACCTGGGACCCTTGAGTCCGCAGGCTGACGCTCTATCCACTGAGCCAAACCGGTTTTGGCTACTTCCTCCTTTTTAATTTGGATGCCTTTTCTGTTTTCTTTTTGTCTGATCTCTGTGGCTAGGACTTCCAGTACTATGTTGAGTAAGAGTAGTAAAAGTGGACATCCCTGTCTTGTTTATGATATCAAAGGAAACACTTTTAGTTTTTGCCCATTGAGTCTGAATTTGGCTGTAGGTTTGTCATATATGGCCTTTATTATATTTAGGTATGATCCCTCCATTTTCACTTTGGAGTTTTTATGATAAATGTGCACTGGATTTTGTCAATGCTTTTTCTGTGTCTATTGATATGCTCATGTGATTTTTATCCTTCATCTTGTCTATGTGATATATCATATTTAGTGATGAGCGAATATTCTACCAGCCTAGCGTCCCTTAAAATAAATCCCACTTGGTCATGGTGTATGTTGATTTATTTGATAGTATTTTTTAAGTTTTTACCATTTGTGTTCATCAGGGATATTGGCCTGTAGTTTTCTTCCTTTGTAGTGCCTTTATCTGGTTTTGGAATTACAAGAATGCTAACTTTGTGAACAGAGCTTGGAAGTCTCCCCTCCTCTGGAATCTTTTGAAATGTTTGAGGAGGTTAGGTGTTAGTTCTTCTTTGAATGTTTGGAAAAATTTGCCTGTGAAGCGATCTGGTCTAGGCCTTTTTTTTTTTTTTTTTTTGATTTTTTTTTAATCACTGCTTCTTTATTGTTATTGGTCTATTCAGGTTTTTTAAATTCTTTTTTATTTAGTTTTGGAATATTGTATATTTCTAGGAATTTGTCCATCTTGCACAGGTTGTTCAATTTGTTCATAATATTTTCTTACAATACTTTGTATTTCTGTGATGTCAGTCATTACTTCATCTCTTTCATTTCTGCTTTTATTTATTTGGGTCCTCTCTGTTTCTTTATGAGTCTGGCTAGTAGTTCATCAATCTTACTTATCTTTTCAAAGAATCAGCTCTTGCTTTCATTGATCTTTTGTATTTTATTTTAGTTTTTTTAAATTTTATTTTAGTTTTTATGTCATTTACTTCTACTCTTATCTTTATTATTTCTTTCCTTCTACTTTGGTCTTTTCTTGTTCTCTTTCTAGTTCTTTCAGTTGTAGGGTTATATTATTTAAGTGAGATTTTTCTAGCTTATTGAGATAGGCCTGTAATGCTATGAATTTCCCTCTCAGGACTGCTTTCACTGTGTCCCATAGACTTTGGTTTATTGTGTGTTCATTTCCTTTTGTTTCCAGGTAGTTTTTAAAATTTTTTTCTGAATCTCATTGTTAAACCCCTGCCCCCCCATGGCTGGCCAGCCAACCTCCCACAATCCCTCCCCCCAGCTGGCCAGCCCCTTGATAGGCTGTGATTGCCAGCCAGTCTGAGGGACTCCACCTGTGCACGAATTTGTGCACTGGGCCTCCAGTCCTATATAATAAAGAGGTAATATGCAAATTGACCATCACTCCAACACACAAGATGGACAACCCCATGTGGTCAAAGATGGCCGTTCCCATGTGGACACAATATGGCCACCACAAGATGACCAGCAGGGGAGGGCAGTTGTGGGTGATCAGGCCAGCAGGGGAGGGCAGTTGGGTGGGACCAGGCCTGCAAGGAAGGGCAGTTGGGGGTGATCAGGCCTTCAGGGGAGGGCAGTTAGTGGTGACCGGGCTAGCAGAGGAGGGCACTTGGGGGAGACCAGGCCTGCAGGGGAGGGCAGTTGGGGGGAACCAGGCCTGCAGGGGAGGGCAGTTGAGAGGGACAGGTCCTGCAGGGGAGGGCAGTTAGAGGCAACTAGGCCTGCAGGGGATGACTGGGCCTGCAGGGAAGGGCAGTTGGGAGCTACCAGGCCTGCAGCGGAGGGCAGTTGGGAGGGAAAAGGCCTGCAGAGGAGGGCAGTTGGCGGGGGGGACCAGGCCTGCAGGGGAGGGCAATTGGGGAGGGACAAGGCCTGCAGGGGAGGGCAGTTGAGAGGGACAGGTCCTGCAGGGGAGGGCAGTTAGAGGCAACTAGGCCTGCAGGGGATGACTGGGCCTGCAGGGAAGGGCAGTTGGGAGCTACCAGGCCTGCAGCGGAGGGCAGTTGGGAGGGAAAAGGCCTGCAGAGGAGGGCAGTTGGCGGGGGGGACCAGGCCTGCAGGGGAGGGCAATTGGGGAGGGACAAGGCCTGCAGGGGAGGGCAGTTAGGGGCAATCAGGCCGCAGGGGAGCAGTTAGGCATCGATCAGGCTGACAGGAGAGTGGTTAGGGGGTGATCAGGCTGGCAGGCAGAAGTAGTTAGGGGCAATCAGGCAGTCAGGCAGGCGAGCAGTTGGGAGCCAGCAGTCCTGGATTGTGAGAGCGATGTCCGACTGCCTATTTAGGCCCGATCCCACAACGGGCAGTCAGACATTCCTCGAGGGGTCCCAGATTGGAGAGGGTGCAGGATGGCCTGAGAGACACCCCCCACCCCATGCGTGAATTTCGTGCACCGGGCCTCTAGTTGTTTAATAACATGTTCTTTAATCTCCATGTGTTTGACTGTTTTTGAGTGTTTTTATTGTAGTTGATTTCTAGTTTCATGCCCTTGTGATCTGAGAAGATGCTTGATTGGTATGAGTTCAGTCTTCTTGAACTTAAGATTTATTTTGTTGTCTAATATGTGGTCTGTCTTGGAGAAAGTTCCATGTACACTTGAGGAAAATGTATATTCTCTTGCTTTGGGATGAAATGTTCTGTAAATACCAATTAAATCCATCTTATCTAGTCTGTTGTTTAAGATTGCTGTTTCCTTGTTGAACTTTATCTGGAAGATGTATTCATTGATGTCAGTGGGCTGATAAAGTCCTCTACCATGACTGTATTGCTGTCAATATTTCATTGTCCTCAAAGAGATTTCTACATATTTAGGTGCTCCTATTTTGGGTGTATATATGTATTACTAGGGTTATATCTTCATGTTGGATCAATCCCTTTAGTATTATGCAGTGATCTTCTTTGTCTCTTATTATGGCTTTCTTTTTGAAATCTATTTTGTTAGATATAAGTATTGTTATTGCTGGATTGCTGGTGTTGTTTTTATTTTTTCATTTCCAATTGCATGGAATAAAATTTTCCATTCCTTCACCATCATCCTGTGTGAGTGTTTTGTTCTGAGGTGGCTCTCTTGTTGACAGCATATATATGGGTCATGTTTTCTTATCCATTTAGCTACTCTATGTATTTTGATTTAAGCGTTTAATTCATTTACATTTAAGATTATTGTTGATAGGTACCTTCCTATTGCCATTTTTATGTCTATGTTCCTCTCTATTTCTTCTTCTTTATAGAGTAGTCACTTTAACATTTCTTGCAATGATGGTTTGGTGGTAATGAACTCCTGTAGTCTTTTTTTCCTCAAAGTTTTAAATATGTATACATTGATTTCAGAGTGGAAGGGAGAGGGAGAGAGATAGAAACATCAATGATGAGAGAGAATGATTGATCGGCAGCCTCCTGCACACCCCCTATTGGAGGTCCAGCTCACAACCCGAGTATGTGCCCTTGACCAGAATCGAACCCAGGACCCTTCAGTCTGCAGGCTGATATTCTATCCACTGAGCCAAACCAGCTAGGGTAGTCTTTTTATTGTCTGGGAAGCTCTTCATTTCACCTGCCATTTTATTTATTTATTTAATTAATTTATTTATATAACTTATTATACTTTATTGCAATAACAAAGTAATTATTTTTAACAATAAAAGCAGAGTACCTATAGACAAGTGGATGGTCTGTCTCAAGCCAAGCCACTTTCCCTAGTGGTTCAGAACTGGGTTGATGACAATAGTCTTTTAGAATGTAATATTTATCCACTTGTTATCATTATTTACCAGTTCTGGGTTGCCTCTGTGCACTTGACAGTTGAGATTAAAGCCAGAGACAAGAATATGAGATGAATCAAAATGGATTTAGGAATGAGCACTCTGGCTGGAATGCATCTTGGGGGGGCCAAAGACAAATGACATTTTTCTGATCAGGTCCCCTAGAAAGAGTCAGAACTTGGGTTCTTAGAGTAGCCGTGGCTTCTCCTGCATGCTAGAATCAGCTTCATATCCCCAAGTCTAAGTAGTCCTCCCTTCAGACACATAGCCCTCCTATGCCCACCTGCCCCTGTGCTTCCCGTCTGGCTCCTGGCTCATGTGTCTTGGAGTGTAGGAAACCCCAGTAGAGAGCCAAGTAAGCAGTCACTCCTGCCCAGACTGAAGGTCTCTAGAGACCCACAGTTTAGATGCAAATTTGAAAAAGTTTTGAGGCTGTGAGAATAGGAAATGAACATGCATACATAGCACCTGGTAAGAGGCACTTGAAGGACTGAAGTAGGAGAGGAGCCACGAACCCTCTTGTCCCCATGTTCCTCTTTGGGTTGCAGGTACAAGTCAGGACCTGAGATGGGCTCCTGCCTGTCCCTTCCTTGCCCTCGGAGCCAGACATTTTTGGTGAAATCCAGGTGCAGCACCTCCTCCTCATCAGGGCTCAGCTCCTGCAAGGGGTATTGGCAAGGGCCTCCATAGTAGCCAAGCCAGACCATGGCTTTCTTCAGCCTCAGGACCCTAAAGTGCCAGATCACCCAAGAGGCAGGGCCTGTTAGAAGAGATACAATGTTTTGCTCATTGAGGCAGTGCTAAAGCTTCTGGACATCTTCCCAATGCCCTATGAGGTAGAGTTGCTCTAGCTGGCACACCTGAGCCCCCAGGACATTGGCCAGGGCTCACACTCTCCCACAGCTCAAGCACGCAGTGTTCAGAAAAGCAAGTAGTGTGCTAAACTTCTGAGGTTTCAGAGAAGGCAAGCTAGCAAAGACCCTCTGAAGACCCAGCCCCAGCCCCAGGCCTCATGGTCCCTTCCAAAAGACCTCGGCTGCTTTGGTGTATCTGAGTCACCCTTCACTGTGAGAGCAATGGGAGACCTACCCACAGCATAGCTAGCCAGCAGGAAGCCACTCACCATCAATTTTAAATAGTAGCCTTACTGGATAGAGTAGTCTTGGTTTTAGGTTCTTCCTTTTCTTTACTTTGAAGACTTCACCTTATTCCCTTCTGGCCTCTAGTGAGGCCAGACTTATGGAGATTCCCTTATAGGTAACTGACAGACTTATGGGAACTCCCTTGTAGGTAATTGACTGTCTCTCTTGCTATCTTTACGATTCTTTTTGTCTTTAATACTTGCCATTTTACTTATGATGTGTCTTGGTGTGGGTCTGTTTTGGTTCATCTTGACTGGGTTCTGTGCTTTCTAAACTTGTGTGACTTTTTCTTTCACCAGGTTAGGGAAATTTTCTGTTATTATTTCTTTTATGTTTTTATTGATTTTAGAGAGAGAGGAAAAGAAAGAGAAAAAAAATCAATGTGAGAGAGAAACCAATTGGCTGCCTCCTGCACGCTCCCTTTTGGAGATCGAGCCTGCAACGGGGCATGTACCCTGACCTGGAATCAAACTGGCTACCTCTTGGTGCATGGGGCAATGCTCAATCAACTGTGTCACACCAGCCAGGGCTATCATTGTTTCTTTAAACAGGTTTTCTATTCCTTGCTCATTTTCTTCTTCCTCTGGTATCCCTGTGATACAGATGTTGTTTCATTTCATGTTGTCCAAAGTTCCCTTACACTATCCTAATGCTTTTCAATTCTTTTATATTTTTGCTGCTCTGATTGAGTGATTTTTTTTATCTTATCTTCTAATTTGTTGACTTGATCCTCTGCTTCCTGTAACCTACAGTTTATTCCTCGCAGTATATTCTTTATTTCAGCTATGTTAGTTTTCATTTCCAACTGGTTATTTTTATTATGGTTTCCATGCACTTGTTATGGTGTTGAACATTCTTAAAACCATTCCTTTATACTCTGTTTCTGATGAATTGCTTGCCTGCATTTCATTTAGCTCTTTCTCTGGAGATTCTTCATGTTCTTTCATTTGAGGCCTCTTTCTTTGTTTCCCCATTTTTGCTCTTTCTTTGTGTTCATTTCTGTGTATTGAATAGGACTGCTATTACTCCCAGTCTTGGTGCGGCCTTTTGTAAGTGGTGTTTTGTGGGATCCAGTGGTGTAGTCTCCTTAGTATTCTGAGCTGTGTGCTCTAAGAATGTCTTTTGTGTTGGTTATGTTGTCTCTCCTGTTATATTTCTGTCTTGATTGCTGTTGTCCCTTTCCTGGGTGGTCTCAGCTTTTGCCCTGCTGACTGTGGGCTTAACCCCACCACATCTTGCCAACTGTTATACAGTGCTGTCAGAAGAAAACAAGACCAAATAAAAAACCACACACACACACACACACACACACACACACACACATCCAACAAAAACACCACCAACAAAAGAGGAATAAAAAGGAATACTAAATGACAAGAGACCAAAAGATTTAGAGATAAAATAAAAAAATGAAAGAACAAACAAACAAACAAAAAACGAAGGGAGAGAAAAGACAAAGAATAAAAAAGAAAAGGAAAACATAATAAACTAGAGGCCCGGTGCATGAAATTCATGCACTGAGAGGGGTATCCCTCAGCCCAGCCTGCACCTTCTCCAATATGGGACATCCCTCTCACAATCTGGTACTGCTGGCCCCTAACCTCTTGCCTGCCTGATTTCCCCTAATTGCTTCTGCCTGCCAGCCTGATCACCCCATAACCGCTCCCCTACAGGCCTAATTAACACATAACTGCTCCCCTGCCAGCACAATCTCCACCAACTGCCCTCCCTTGCCGGCCTGGTTGCCCCCAATTGCCCTACCCTGCAGGCCTGATCTCGCTCCCAACTGCCCTCCTCTGCTGGCCAGTTTGGTTCTGATTGGTCGGTTTCTATGCCAGTCAGTGTCAAAAGCTTTGCCTCCTAGGCAGCCATTGGTTCCTCACAGTTGACCCAGATTTGGTTCTGATTGGTCACTTTCTATGCCAATCAGCATCAAAAGCTCCGCCTCCTAAGCAGCCATTGGCTCCTCACACTTCACCCAGATTTGGTTCTGATTGATCGGTTTCTATGCCAGTCAGCGTCTCTGGGCCTATCAACAGGGCCTGATCAGAAAGATGGGACTGATCAGCAGCCCTGGTGGAGGCCTGGAGAGAAATGGAGGTGCAGCTGCTGACCAGGCCTGGAACGAAAGAGAGAGGCAAGTGCTGATCAACAGCTGCCACAGAGGATTCTCTCTTCAGGCCTTTCTCTTTAGGCCTGCTTGTCTCTTCAGGCCTCTCTCTGGGCCTGATTCACAGCCCCCTCAGCAGTCAGTGCTGGGTCACCGTGCCTGCAGCTGTAGCAGTCAGTGTGGGGTTGCCACGACAACCCATCGCTGACTGAAAGACTGACTTCCGGTTGGTTGAGCCTCCTGGTTGTTACAGATGTGACGGACCCAGGGTTTTTATATATTAGAATGAAGTAATAATAAAGTTTAAAAGTAATAATAAAGTACAGAATAGGAAAAGAAAAATGAGAAAGGAAAATAATAAAGTTAAAATAAAAGGAAAAAAGAAAAGAGAAAAATTAGAATAAAAGGAAAGAGAAGTAAGAGATATGAAAGAGGAGAGAGACCAAGATGGCGGCATAGCTAAACACCTGAAATTGCTGCCTCGCACAACCACTTCAAAACTACAACTAAAAAAACAAAACGGACATCATCCAGAAGCACAGGAAGGCTGGCTGAGTGGAAATTCTACAACTAGAAGGAAAGAGAAAAGGACACTGACACTCAGAAGAGGTGCGGAAGTAAAGTGCAGAGGTACGGAGGTGTGCGCACAGAAAGGGCTGGGAATTGATTACGTGGCTGTCTTTTTCATTCGGGAGGGAGACACAAGCTCCTGAGTGCTCTGAACTCCAGTTCCGGACGAGACTCGGGACCCAGACTCATACGGGGAGAAACTGGACTGTCTGGCTTCAGGCGGAACTTGGCAGCTTTCTATCAGAGGTGCTTGCAGCAATTTCTGAGGGACATGGAGACTGGGGGGCCTCTTAGGGCAGGGCTGAGGATCAGCCATAGCTGTTTGCTCCGCCCTGTTGATTCCCTGAGACCCCGCCCCACCCAAGCTGTGCGCAGAGGCTTTTGCATATGAATGGCCTGGCCTTTTGCAATCTAAAATTACCTAACAAACTGCAGCTGGGTCAGAGAGCCCAAGAGCCACCAAAAGAAGGCCCAAGGCCCCACAGCAGCTTCCATTGATTCACAGCTGGGCCTCATCTGGGCACCTCCAAACCCCAAACAAAGAAGAGGAATCTGCAGATCTCTCCATAGCTCCTGCTGGGTGGCCTCAGGCAGAGCTAAATTTGCACCTCCTTGGAGATCCAAGAGCCAGTGTACCCAGTGGTCAGAGTGGGACCATCCAGATTACAACTCCTCAGATCCATAGGGACACACTCAGGGGGCAGACTCAGTGAGCACCAAAGCCCCACTGAAGCAAGTCTTGCCTCATAAGGGTGTCTCCAGCACAGAAGTTCTCCCAGCGTAGACACAGCTGATCCTCACAGCCAATTGGCTTGGAGGTCAATTCCTCCCAGTGATACCAACAACAGTCAAGACTTAACAACAAGACTGTGCACACAGCCCAAAAAGGGGTGCACCAGGAGTGTCCACCTCAGATAACTGGGGAGGCCGAGCCACTGGGCCCTATAAGACACCTAGCACACAAAGCAACTCTATCAACACAGGGAAGCAGCCAAAATGCAGAGACAAAGAAACAGGTCACAAATGACAGAAATTGAGGAAAACAAACTACTGGAAATAGAGTTCAAAACCACGGTTATAAGGTTACTCAAGAATCTTCTAGAAACCACTGATAAATTTAGTGAGACCCTCGAGGATATGAAAAGGACCAACTAGAAATTAACCATACACTGACTGAAATAAAGAATAATATACAGAGATCCAACAGCAGACTAGAGGATCCCAAGAATCAAGACAAAGATTTGAAATATGAAGAAGCAAAAAACACTCATCGGAAAAGCAAAAAGAAAAAAGAATTAAAAAATATGAAGATAGTGTAAGGAGCTCTGGGACAACTTCAAACGTATCAACATCCGAATTATGGGGGTGCCAGAAGAAGAGAGAGCAAGATATTGAAAACCTATTTGAAGAAATAATGACAGAAAACTTCCCCCACCTGGTGAAAGAAATAGACTTACAAGTCCAGGAAGCGCACAGAACCCTGAACAAAAGGAACCCAAAGAGGACCACACCAAGACACATCATAATTAAAATGCCAAGAGCAAAAGACAGAGAGAATATTAAAAGCAGCAAGAGAAAAACAGTTAGTTACCTACAAGGGAGCACCCATACGATTGTCAGCTGATTTCTCCAGAAACTATGCAGGCCAGAAGGGAATGGCAAGAAATATTCAAAGTGATGAATAGCAAGAACCTACAACCAAGATTACTCTACCCAGGAAAGTTATCATTCAGAATTGAAGGTCAGATAAAGAGCTTCACAAATAAGAAAAAGCTAAAGGAGTTCATCACCGCCAAACCAGTATTATATGAAATGCTGAAAGGTATTCTCTAAGAAGAGGAAGAAGAAGAAAAAGATAAAGATAAAAATTATGAACAACAAAGTGACAACAAATACATATCTATCAACAAGTGAATCTAAAAATCAAGTGAATTAAAAATCTGATGACAGAATAAACTGGTGAATATAATAGAATCAGGAGCATAGAATGGGAGTGGACTGACAATTCTTGGGTGGAAAGGGGTGTGGGGGTGCAGGAAGAGACTGGACAAAAATCGTACACCTATGGATGAGGGCCATGGGTGGGGGGGTAAGGGCAGAGGGTGGGGTAGTAACTGGGTGGAGGGGAGCTATGGGGGAAAAAAGAGGAACAACTGTAATAATCTGAACAATAAAGATTTATTTAAAAAAAGATATGAAAGAAAAAACTACAAAGGTGAAATACAAAAGATACATAAAAGTTCAATGAAAATAAATACAAATAAGTGTCGTTCACTCTGCAGGTTTTTGTGACGGCTAAATTTACCCTATGGGTCTACTATTTGTGGAGCTCAGGGAAGTTTGCTCCAATGTTGTTTGAATCTGGCCTGTTGGAGTGTTGTTCCTCTGCCTCTCAAGATGTTTTCTGGTGCAAGCCAATGTCAGTCACTGTCCCTGCCAGGCCCTTGGCAAACTGATTGAAGCCCAGCACGGCAGAGTTCCAAGCAGTCTGGAGTAGGGCCTCCGTAGCCCAGAGGCTGGTTCTGCCTTGGGTCTTGCACCTTGAATGTGCTTGTCTGAGCTGCTGTCCCTTCCCCCACAGAACAGGGCTCTGTGTAGGAATTTGGGACCTGTCCTGGGTGGATTAAACAGACTTGCTTTGGGGGTTGTGCCTGTAGCTTGAAAGGTGGAAGACTGGGCACTTCCTCCCTTTCTAGGGCTATACTGGCTGAACTCACTAGGGAGCTTGGGTCTGGTTCTCTGTATTGCAGCCAGAGGGCCCAGGACACACCCATTTATCTCCAAGACAGAAGCCCATCCCAGAGACACAGTTGCAATGCCTCCACTCTGCCTGGCTCCCTGGCACCCTCTGGCTCCCTGGAACCTCCTCAACTCTGCCTGGTTCCCTTGCAACCCCTGGCCACACCAAGTAAGAGAGCATAAAAAAGAAAATTGGCCCTAGCTGGTTTTGCTCAGTGGATAGAGCGTTGGCCTGTAGATTGAAGGGTCCCAGATTTGATTCTGGTCAAGGGCATGTACCTCAGTCGGGGCATGTGCAGGAGTCAACCAATTGATGTGTCTCTCTCATATCCATGTTTCTCTCTCTGTTTCTACTCCTTCCTTCCACTCTCTCTAAATATCAATGGAAAAATATCCATTGAGGATTAACAAAACAAAACAAGAAAAGAAAATCAGTCTCAGTTGGCACTCCAATCTTTCAGCATGGTTGGCCACTGCTGGGCTGGGCCTCCAACCAGCCAGATGTCTGAGTCCTCCATGCCATCAAACCCAGCCACAGGGTGCAGATTTCCCACACAGAGCCATTTCCCTTTGCCTCTGGTCACATCAGGATAGGGCAGACCCAGCTGTTTTGCAGGTGGAGGTGGCACTGCCCAAAGTTTTTCCAGAGTATAACGGGTCCCTCAGATTCACTGCTGGGTGTACTGGTCAGACCACGCTCTACTCCACTAGACCTGCATTTTGTTGTGTGGCCCCTCCCGCAGACACAAATCTGAGTGAATTTCCCAGGCTGGTGTAATAAAGAAATCACTCTTTACCTGGGAAGGTATGGTCTGAGTCTCCAAGGTCCACTGAAGCACCACTGATTCCCACCACCTGAAGTTATCCAGGCTTCTCTTCCCTTCTCTGTTGCTCTAGATTAAGGATCCCTGTGTAGGGATGAGACCCCATGCTCCCCTCCCAACCTTGCAGGTGCATGATTTGGCTCACACTCCCTGTCTATGCCTGTTCTTTCCCTGCAATCCCCGCTCACAATATGTCACATCAGCTATACTTCAACTGGATTTTCAAGCCGAATGCTTTGCAGCTTAGCCTCAAGTCTGGTCCAGTGTTGGGAGCAAGAGGATGGAGCTTCCAGCTACTCTGCAGCCATCTTGAAATTTTTTTTTTTTTTTTCCAATTTTTTTATTAAGGTATTATATGTGTACATATCTTACCATTGCCCCCCCCACCCCACTCCCATATATGCCCTCACCCCCCAGAGTTTTGCGTCCATTGGTTATGCTTATATGCATGCATACAAGTCCTTTGATTGATCTCTTATCTTCCCCACCTCTCCCTAACCTTCCTGCTGTAATTTGACAGACTGTTTGATGCTTTACTGCCTCTGTATCTATCTTTTTGTTCAAGTTTTTAATGTCCTTTATTATCCATAAATGAGTGAGATCATGTGGTATTTTTCTTTCATTGACTTGCTTATTTCACTTAACATAATGTTCTCCAATTCCATCCAGGTTGCTGCAAATGGTAAGAATTCCTTCTTTTTTATGGCAGCATAATATTCCATTGTGTAGATGTACCATAGTTTTCTGATCCAGTCATCTGCTGATGGGCACCTAGGCTGTTTCCAGATCTTAGCTATTGTAAATTGTGCTGCTATGAACATAGGGGTGCATATTTCCTTTCTTATTGGTGTTCCCAGTTTCTTAGGATATATTCCTAGGAGTGGGATTACTGGGTCAAATGGGAGTTCCATTTTCAGTTTTTTGAGGAAACTCCATACTGTTCTCCACAGTGGCTGCACCAGTCTGCATTCCCACCAGCAGTGCACGAGGGTTCCTTTTTCTCCGCATCCTCGCCAACACTTGTCGTTTGTTGATTTGTTGATGATAGCCATTCTGACAGGTGTGAGATGATAGCGCATTGTTGTTTTGATTTGCATCTCTCGGATAATTAGTGACCTTGAGCATGTTTTCATGTGTCTCTTGGCCTTCCTTCTGTCTTCTTTGGAAAAGATTCTATTTAGGTCCGTTGCCCATTTTTTTATTGGATCATTTATCTTCCTTTTATTAAGTTGTATAAGCTGCCTGTAGATGTTGGAGATTAAACCTTTATCAGTGATGCCATTTGCAAATATGTTCTCCCATGCAGTGGGCTTTCTTGTTGTTTTGTTGATAGTTTCTTTTGCTGTAAAAAAGCTTTTTATTTTGATGTAGTCCCATTTGTTTATTTTCTCTTTAGCTTCCATTGCCCTAGGGGCAGTATCGGTGAAGAAGTTCTTTTGACATATGTCTGAGATTTTGCTGCCTGTGGATTCCTCTAGTATTTTTATGGTTTCCCGTCTTATGTTTAAGTCCTGTATCCATTTTGAGTTTATTTTTGTGTATGGTGTAAGTTGGTGATCTAGCTTCATTTTTTTGCATGTGTCTGTCCAATTTTCCCAACACCATTTATTGAAGAGACTGTCTTTATTCCATTGTATGTTCCTGCCTCCTTTGTCAAATATTAATTGAGCATAGTGGTTTGGATCAATATCTGGATTCTCTATTCTGTTCCATTGATCTATATGTCTGTTCTTGTGCCAGTACCAGGCTGTTTTGAGAACTGTGGCTTTGTAATACATCTTGAGGTCTGGTATTGAGATCCCTCCTACTTTATTCTTCTTTCTCAGGATTGCTGTGGCTATTCGGGGTCTTTTTTTATTCCAGATGAATTTTTGGAGAGTTCTTTCAAGGTCTGTGAAATATGCCGTTGGTATTTTAATGGGGAGTGCATTGAATCTATAGATTGCTTTGGGTAGTATGGACATTTTAATGATGTTGATTCTACCAATCCATGAACATGGTATGTTCTTCCATCTGTTTACCTCTTCCTCTATCTCTTTTTTCAGTGTCCTGTAGTTTTCCGTGTATAGGTCTTTTACCTCCTTAGTTAAGTTTATTCCTAGGTATCTTAATTTTTTTGGTGCGATGGTAAATGGGATTGCCTTTTTAGTCTCTCTGTCTGTAAGTTCACTATTGGTGTATAGAAAGGCCATAGATTTCTTGGCGTTAATTTTGTATCCTGCTACATTGCCGAATTCATTTATTAAGTCTATTAGTTTTTTGACGGAGTCTTTCGGATTTTTTATGTACAATATCATGTCGTCTGCAAATAAAGACAGCTTTACTTGTTCTTTTCCAATTTGGATGCCTTTTATTTCTTCTTCTTGTCTAATTGCATTAGCTAATACTTCCAGTACTATGTCAAACAGGAGTGGTGAGAGAGTGGGCATCCCTGTCTTGTTCCTGTTCTTAGGGGAAATGTTTTTAGCTTTTGTCCATTGAGTATGATGTTTGCTGTGGGTTTATCATATATAGCTTTTATTATGTTGAGGTATGAGCCTTCCATTCCCACCTTGTTGAGAGTTTTTATCAAGAAAGGGTGTTGGATTTTGTCAAATGCTTTTTTTCTGCATCAATTGATATGACTATGTGATTTTTATCTCTCAATTTGTTTATGTGATGTATCACGTTTATTGATTTGCGGATATTGTACCATCCTTGCATTCCTGGGATAAATCCTACTTGGTCATGGTGTATGATCTTTCTGATGTACTGCTGGAGCCGATTTGCTAGAATTTTGTTGAGGATTTTGGCATCTATGTTCATGAGGGATATTGGTCTGTAATTCTCTTTCATTGTGTTGTCTTTATCTGGTTTTGGTATTAGGGTGATGCTGGCTTCATAGAAGGAGCTTGGAAGTGATCCTTCCTCTTGAATTTTTTTTGGAATAGTCTGAGGAGTATAGGTTTTAGTTCTTCCTTAAATGTTTGGTAGAACTCTCCTGTGAAGCCGTCAGGCCCCGGGCTTTTGTTTGCCGGAAGCTTTTTGATGACTTCTTCAATTTCGTCCATAGTTATTGGCCTATTGAGCTGTTGAGATTCTTCTTGATTGATTTTTGGAAGGTTGTATTTTTCTAGGAATATGTCCATTTCCTCCAGGTTGTCCAGTTTGTTGGAATAGAGCTGTTCATAGTATTTTGTAACAATCCTTTGTATCTCAGCGGGGTCTGTTGTTATTTCACCTCTTTCATTTCTGATTTTGTTTATTTGGGACCTCTCTCTTTGCTTCTTGGTGAGCCTGGCTAGAGGTCCATCAATCTTGTTTATCTTTTCAAAGAACCAGCTCTTGGTTTTGTTGATCTTTTGTATTGTTTCTTTGGTCTCTATGTCATTTATCTCCGCTCTGATCTTTGTTATTTCCTTCCTTCTGGTTACACTGGGCTTTTCTTGCTGCTCTTTTTCTAGCTCTTTGAGTTGTAGGGTTAGGTGATTTATTACCATTGTTTCTTGTTTTTTGCAATAGGCTTGTAGAGCTATGAACTTCCCTCTCAAGACTGCTTTTGCTGTGTTCCATAGATTTTGGATTGTTGTGTTTTCATTGTCATTTGTTGCCATGATGTTTTTTATTTCTTCCTTGATCTCTCTGGTGACCCAGTCCTTGTTTAATAGCATGCTGTTTAGTCTCCATGTGTTTGATTTCTTTGGATTGTATTTATTGTAGTTGATTTCCAGTTTTATGCCACTGTGATCTGAGAAGATGCTTGATATAATTTCTATCTTCTTGAATTTGAAGAGACTTTGCCTGTGACCCAGCATATGGTCTATCTTTGAAAATGACCCATGTGCACTTGAGAAGAATGTATATTCTGTGGCTTTGGGGTGAAATGTTCTGAAGATGTCAATTAATTCCATCTGGTCTAGTGAGTCATTTAGGATTGCTGTTTCTTTGCTGATTTTTTGTTTAGAGGATTTGTCCAATGGTGATAGTGGGGTATTAAAGTCTCCTACTATGATTGTATTGCTATTAATCTCTCCCTTGATATCTTCCAGGAGTTTTTTTATGTATTTGGGTGCTCCTATATTGGGAGCGTATATGTTTACCAGAATTATTTCTTCTTGTTGGATTTCTCCCTTTAGTATTATGAAGTGGCCTTCCTGATCTCTTGTTATGGCATTTACTTTGAGGTCTAATTTGTCAGATATAAGTATTGCTACCCCAGCTTTTTTTTCATTTCCATTTGCCTGGAAGATATTTTTCCATCCCTTCACTTTCAATCTGTGTGAGTCTCTTGTTCTGAGGTGGGTCTCTTGTAGACAGCATATATATGGGTCATGGTTTTTTTATCCATTCAGCCACTCGATGTCTTTTGATTGGAGCATTTAGTCCATTTACATTTAAAGTTATTACTGAAAGGTATTTGTTTGTAGTCATATCTATTTTTGTGTCTGTATTCCTTCTTACCTGTTTATTTCTTCTTTTTACAGTATTCCCTTTAGCAATTCTTGCATTGCTGGTTTGGTGGTGATAAACTCCCTGAGTCTTTTTTTGTCTGCGAAGCTCCTGATTTCCCCTTCAATTTTGATTGATAGTCTTGCTGGATATAGTATTCTTGGATTCAGTCCTTTGCTTTGCAACACTTTGTATACCTCCTTCCATTCACTTCTAGCTTGTTGTGTTTCTGTTGAGTAATCATTTGACAATCTGATGGGTGTTCCTTTGTAGGTAACTCTCTGTCTCTCTCTTGCTGCCTTTAAGATTCTCTCTTTATCATTTATATTTGCCATTGAGATTATGACATGTCTTGGTGTGGGTCTTTTGGGGTTGATCCTGCTTGGGACTCTCTGTACTTGCGTAACTTTTATCTTTCCCATATCCGGGAAGTTTTCTGTCATTATTTCTTCAAATAGATTTTCTAATCCCTGCTGCTCTTCTTGTCCTTCTGGAAGCCCTATTATACGCATGTTACTTCGCTTCATGTTGTCCCGAAGCTCCCTCAGGCTTTCCTCCTGCTTTTTAATTTTTTTCTCCAATTGCTGTTCAGATTGAGCTTGTTTCTGTACCTGATCTTCTAACTCACTAATTCGGTCCTCTGCTTCTTGTAGTCTACTGTTGAAACTTTCCATGGTGTTTTTGATTGTAGCTATATCACTTTTCATTTCTTCCTGATTCTTGCATAAGTTGTTGATTTTCTCATCCATCCGATGTATAAATTCCACGACCATTGCTCTGAACTCCTTTTCGGTCATGTTGCAAGCTTCAGTTTCACTAATTTCCTTTCTTGGCGACTCCACGTTTTCTTTCCTCTGTGAGTTATTTCGTTTCCCCATTCTAGCTATCACCAGAAAGCTCAAGCTTCCGTTTGTGTGGACCTCGGCCGTGCACTGTGGGGACTTCGCTCCACCCGAGTTTCACTGAAGTGCTCTGACACTAGGACGTGTGGCTGCCTTTGGTTGGTGGGAACCAGACTTGCCCAGGGTCAGTGTCCCCAGTGTTCCGTGTGGTCTCGTGTGCACACTTAGAATCAGGGGCCCTGTCAGCACCACACTGTTGGTATGTGCTGAAAATGAGATCCTTAGCATGTGCCAGGAGTCAGAGTTTCCCTGTATCTGCACCAAGAATTGAGTGTCAGAGTCTCTGTTGCCTTGTGCAGTTTCTCGTTGAGAATCAGGGTCCCTATGTGTGCATGCACCAACAATTGGGGTCGTTGGCTCTTAGTGTGAATGCGCTGTGAGTCAGGGATCCCAGGCAGCTGTGTCCGGCGTGCCAAATTCCCTGAAGTGGAGCTGTGTCCCTGTGTGTGCTCTCTCTACTGAGCCAAACCGGCTAGGGCGCACACTCTCAAATCCCTGAAGGTGAGCTGCCTTTGTGCACTCTCCCAGAATCCCCGAAGAGGGGCGGAGTCCGTCCTGCGCGCCAAACTCCCCAAAGGGAAGCCCTCTGTGTGCACGCTCTAAGATTCCCCGAAGGGGAGCTGTGACCCGCAAGCCAAATTCCCCCCAATTCCCCGAAGGGGAGCCCTCTGTGCGCACTGACAGATTTCCCCGAAGGTGAGCTGCTTCTGTCCTGTGCGCCAAATTCCCTAAGGCGGAGCGCGAGTCCCTGCGCAAAGCTCTGCAGCTTGAGCGAGGGGCGTGTCTATTAGTTACTATGGCGCTATCCGAGCGCGCCTGCGGGGAGGGGGATAGGCTCTTTGACTCACGGGAATCTGCTGGGAAGTCTGGATTCTTGTTGTTTCTTCCACTGAAGCTGTGATAGCAGTTCTCTGTCCCCAGTGGCTGCAGGGTCCTGGTTTGTGCCAGAAGCCAGGATCCGAGTCTCAGGCAGCTCTGTTTCTCAAGATGGCATGGTCTCCGTGTCCGCACCAGCCGCCGAGAAGTGTCTGCTTTGTGCGCGGGGCTCCGCCGTCTAGGACTGCCCGGTTAGGCAGCCCCTTGGAAGCCCTGCAGAATCTAACTGACCCTAGCTCATACCCACACACACACCACTCACGTCTACACGTCTACACTCTCCTCTATGGGTTCCTCACTCACACTCTCTCTCTCCCTACCTTCTTGCCGGTCACCATCTTTCTTTCCTACAAATCCATCTTGAAATTCTTTATGTCAGATACTTTTATGTAATTTCCCCTGTTAACTTAATTATTTTTTTTTTTCTATTCCAATAATGACTAAAGATTACAACATGTTTACCTCTTTCATCCTTTTGTTTATTGTTGTCATGCATTAAGACATTACTGTTTTTATTCTGTGTGTCAACATTTTTTTTTTTTGTATTCTGCTACATTGCTGAATTCATTTATTAAATCTGGCAGTTTTTTTTGGTGGAGTCTTTTGAGTTTTCTATGTACAGTATCATGTCATCTGCGAATAATGAGAGTTTTACTTCCTCTTTTCTAATTTGGATGCCTTTAATTTTTTCTTGTTGTCTGATCTCTATGGCTAGGACTTCCAGTTCTTTGTTGAACAAGTCTGGTGAAAGTGGACATCTCTGTCTTGTTCCTGTTTTTAGGGTAAATGGTTTTAGTATTTTCCCCTTGAGTATGATATTGGCTGTACGTTTATCATGTATGGCTTTTATTATGTTGAGTTAGGATCCCTCTAGTCCCACTTGCTGAGAGTTTTTATCAAAAATGGGTGTTGGAATTTGTCAGATGCTTTTTCTGCATCACTTGATATGTTCATGTGATTTTTGTCTTGCAATCTGTATATGTGATTCATCACATTTATTGATTTGCGAATATTATACCAGCTTTGTATCCCTGGACTAAATCTCACTTGGTAATGGTGAGTGATGTGTTTAATGTACTGCTGGATCTGATTTGCTAATAATTTGATGATAATTTTAGCATCTATGTTCATCAGTAAAATTGGCCTGAAATTATCTTTCTTTGCAGAGTCTTTATCTGGTTTTGGAATTAGGGTAATTCTGGCCTCATAGAAAGAGCTCAGGAGTTTCCCTTCCTCCTGATTTTTTTGGAATAGTTTGAAGAGGATAGTTATTACCTCTTAGAATGTTTGGTAAAACTCCCCCTTGAAGCCATCTGGATCAGGGCTTTTGTTTACTGGAAGTTTTTTTTTTATTACTGCTTCAATTTCATCAGTAGTTATCGGCTGATTCAGGTTTTGTTTTTATTTTTCCTTTTTTTAATGTATGTTTTTGTTTTTTAAATTCTTTATTGTTTAAAGTAGTACATATGACTCAATTTTCCCCCGTTGACCTCTCTCCAGTTGCATCCGTCTCCCAGCACATGCACTTACCTCCCTACTGTCTATGTCCATTGGTTATGCTCATATGTGTGCATACAAGTCCTTTGGTTGATCATGCACTGGTGGGGTCCCTCGGCCTGGCCTCCACCCTCTCACAATCTGGGACCCCTCAGGGGATGTTGGAGAGCCGGTTTCAGCCCGATCCCGCAGGCCAGGCTGAGGGACCCCACCGGGTCTCTAGTGTTTTCATATGGCCTTCTATATGTGTTCTTTTGAAAATTTTCTATTTAGGGCTTTTGCCAATTTTTTTTTAATTTAATAAATCTTTATTACTCAGATTATTACAATTGTTCCTCTTTTTTCCCCACATAGCTCCCCTCCACCCGGTTCCTACCGCACCTTCTGCCCTTACCTCTCCTCCCCCACTGTCCTCATCCATAGGTGTACGATTTTTGTCAAGTTTCTTCCTGCACCCCCATACCTTTTCCCCCTGAGAATTTTCAGTCCACTCCCTTTCTATGCCCCTGATTCTATTATATTCACCAGTTTATTCTGTTCATCAGATTTTTAATTTACTTGATTTTTAGATTCACTTGTTGATAGATATGTATTCGTTGTTCGTGATTTTTATCTTTACCTTTTTCTTCTTCTTCCTCTTCTTAAAGAAAACTTTCAGCATTTCATATAATACTGGTTTGGTGGTGATGAACTCGATTAGCTTTTTCTTATCTGTGAAGCTTTTTATCTGACCTTCAATTCTGAATGATAGCTTTGCTGGGTAGAGTAATCTTGGTTATAGGTTCTTGCTATTCATCATTGTGAATATTTCTTGCCACTCCTGTCTGGCCTGCATAGTTTCTGTTAAGAAATCAGCTGACAATCGTATGGGTGCTCCCTTGTAGGTAATTAACTGTTTTTCTCTTGCTGCTTGTAAGATTCTCTCTTTGTCTTTTGCTCTTGGCATTTTAGTTATGATGTGTCTTGGTGTGGTCCTCTTTGGATTCCTCTTGTTCAGGGTTCTCTGCGCTTCCTGGACTTGTAAGTCTATTTCTTTCACCAGGTGTGGGAAGTTTTCAGTCATTATTTCTTCAAATAGGTTTTCAGTATCTTGCTCTCTCTCTTCTTCTGGCACCCCCATTATTCTGATGTTGGTACGCTTGAAGTTGTCCCAGAGGCTTCTTACACGATCTTCAACTTGTTGGATTATTTTTTCTTTTTGCTTTTCTGGTTGATTGTTCTTTGCTTCTTTGTATTTCAAATCTTTGACTTGATTCTTGCATTCCTCTAGTCTGCTGTTGGGTCTCTATATAATATTTTTTTATTTCAGTCTGTGTATGGTTAATTTCTAGTTGGTCCTTTTTCATATCCTTGAGGGTCTCGCTAAATTTATCAGCCTTTTCTAGGAAATTCTTGAAAAACCTTATAACCGTGGTTTTGAACTCTATATCCAGTCGTTTGTTTTCCTCCATTTCTTTCATTTCTGATCTGTTTCTTTGTCTCCGCATTTTCGCTGCTTTCTGAGTTGGTAGGGTAGTTTTGTGTGCTAGGTGTCTTATAGGGCCCAGTGGCTCGGCCTCCCCAGTTACCTGAGGTGGACACTCTTGGTGCACCCCTTTGTGGACTGTGTGTACAGCCTTGTTGTAGTTAAGTCTTGATTGTTGTTGGTATCACTGGGAGGAATTGACCTCCAGGCGAATTGGCTGTGAGGATCCGCTGTGTCTATGCCGGGAGAACTTCTGTGATGGAGACAGTCTTATGAGACAAGACTTGCAAAATTGCAAAAGCCTCTGTGCTCAGTTTGGATGGGGCGGGGTCTCAGGGCTTAGCAGACAGTCTTGGCTTCCTGTCAGCCCTGCCCTATGATGCCCCTTGGGTCTCAGTGTCCCTCGGTAATCGCTGCAAGCACCTCTAAGAGTAAGCCACCCTCGAGTTTCGCCCGCTGCCAGACAGTCCAGTTTCTCCCCCAATGAATCTGGATTCCCAGATTCTCGCCCGGAACTGGAGTTCAGCGTAGTGGGGGAGCTTCCGTTTCCCACCTGCTAGAGAAAGCCAGCGGCATTCAGCAGTCAGTCCTCTCTTCGTGCACTCACTCACGCATGCGCCTCCAGACTTCTGCCTTTTGTGGCTCCCCTGAGTGCCCGCCTGACAGTCCAGATTCCCCCTGTATAAGCCTGGGTCTCCAGGGTCTTGCCTGGAGCTGAGGTTCAGTGCAGTCAGAACTGGGGTTCAGCGCAGTCAGGAGCTATTGACTCCTTCCCACTAGAGAAAGCCAGCCAGGCACTCAGCTGCCTGCATGCATGTATCCATACCTCAGCCTTTTGCAGCTCCTCTGATTCTCCATGTGCTTTCCTCTTTCCTTCTAGTTGTAGAATTTCCACTCAGCCAGCTTTCCTGTGGTTGTGGATGATGTTCATTTTGTCTTTTAGTTGTAGTTTAAAATTGTTGTGCGAGGCAGCAGTTTAGGTGTTTACCTATGCCACCATCTTGGTTTCTCCCCTTTTGCCAATTTTTGATTGGCTTGTTTATCTTTCTTTTGTTAAGATGAATGAGTTCCCTGTAAATTTTGGAGAATAAACCCTTATGGGAGATAACAATGGCAAATATGTTCTCCCATGCAGTGGGGGCTTTCTTGTTGTTTTGTTGATGGTTTCTTTTGCTGTGCAGAAGTTTTTATTTTGATGTATTCCCATTTGTTTATTTTATTTTTAGTTTCCATTGTCCTAGGAGCAGTACTGTTAAAGATACTGCTACTACATATGTCTGATATTTTGCTGCCTTTGGATTCTTCTATCAAACAGGAGTGGTGAGAGTGGGCATCCCTGTCTTGTTCCTGTTCTTAGGGGAAATGTTTTTAGCTTTTGTCCATTGAGTATGATGTTTGCTGTGGGTTTATCATATATAGCTTTTATTATGTTGAGGTATGAGCCTTCCATTCCCACCTTGTTGAGAGTTTTTATCAAGAAAGGGTGTTGGATTTTGTCAAATGCTTTTTCTGCATCAATTGATATGACTATGTGATTTTTATCTCTCATTTTGTTTATGTGATGTATCACGTTTATTGATTTGCGGATATTGTACCATCCTTGCATTCCTGGGATAAATCCTACTTGGTCATGGTGTATGATCTTTCTGATGTACTGCTGGAGCCGATTTGCTAGAAATTTTGTTGAGGATTTTGGCATCTATGTTCATGAGGGATATTGGTCTGTAATTCTCTTTCATTGTGTTGTCTTTATCTGGTTTTGGTATTAGGGTGATGCTGGCTTCATAGAAGGAGCTTGGAAGTGATCCTTCCTCTTGAATTTTTTGGAATAGTCTGAGGAGTATAGGTTTTAGTTCTTCCTTAAATGTTTGGTAGAACTCTCCTGTGAAGCCGTCAGGCCCCGGGCTTTTGTTTGCCGGAAGCTTTTTGATGACTTCTTCAATTTCGTCCATAGTTATTGGCCTATTGAGCTGTTGAGATTCTTCTTGATTGATTTTTGGAAGGTTGTATTTTTCTAGGAATATGTCCATTTCCTCCAGGTTGTCCAGTTTGTTGGAATAGAGCTGTTCATAGTATTTTGTAACAATCCTTTGTATCTCAGCGGGGTCTGTTGTTATTTCACCTCTTTCATTTCTGATTTTGTTTATTTGGGACCTCTCTCTTTGCTTCTTGGTGAGCCTGGCTAGAGGTCCATCAATCTTGTTTATCTTTTCAAAGAACCAGCTCTTGGTTTTGTTGATCTTTTGTATTGTTTCTTTGGTCTCTATGTCATTTATCTCCGCTCTGATCTTTGTTATTTCCTTCCTTCTGGTTACACTGGGCTTTTCTTGCTGCTCTTTTTCTAGCTCTTTGAGTTGTAGGGTTAGGTGATTTATTACCATTGTTTCTTGTTTTTTGCAATAGGCTTGTAGAGCTATGAACTTCCCTCTCAAGACTGCTTTTGCTGTGTTCCATAGATTTTGGATTGTTGTGTTTTCATTGTCATTTGTTGCCATGATGTTTTTTATTTCTTCCTTGATCTCTCTGGTGACCCAGTCCTTGTTTAATAGCATGCTGTTTAGTCTCCATGTGTTTGATTTCTTTGGATTGTATTTATTGTAGTTGATTTCCAGTTTTATGCCACTGTGATCTGAGAAGATGCTTGATATAATTTCTATCTTCTTGAATTTGAAGAGACTTTGCCTGTGACCCAGCATATGGTCTATCTTTGAAAATGACCCATGTGCACTTGAGAAGAATGTATATTCTGTGGCTTTGGGGTGAAATGTTCTGAAGATGTCAATTAATTCCATCTGGTCTAGTGAGTCATTTAGGATTGCTGTTTCTTTGCTGATTTTTTGTTTAGAGGATTTGTCCAATGGTGATAGTGGGGTATTAAAGTCTCCTACTATGATTGTATTGCTATTAATCTCTCCCTTGATATCTTCCAGGAGTTTTTTTATGTATTTGGGTGCTCCTATATTGGGAGCGTATATGTTTACCAGAATTATTTCTTCTTGTTGGATTTCTCCCTTTAGTATTATGAAGTGGCCTTCCTGATCTCTTGTTATGGCATTTACTTTGAGGTCTAATTTGTCAGATATAAGTATTGCTACCCCAGCTTTTTTTTCATTTCCATTTGCCTGGAAGATATTTTTCCATCCCTTCACTTTCAATCTGTGTGAGTCTCTTGTTCTGAGGTGGGTCTCTTGTAGACAGCATATATATGGGTCATGGTTTTTTATCCATTCAGCCACTCGATGTCTTTTGATTGGAGCATTTAGTCCATTTACATTTAAAGTTATTACTGAAAGGTATTTGTTTGTAGTCATATCTATTTTTGTGTCTGTATTCCTTCTTACCTGTTTATTTCTTCTTTTTACAGTATTCCCTTTAGCAATTCTTGCATTGCTGGTTTGGTGGTGATAAACTCCCTGAGTCTTTTTTTTGTCTGCGAAGCTCCTGATTTCCCCTTCAATTTTGATTGATAGTCTTGCTGGATATAGTATTCTTGGATTCAGTCCTTTGCTTTGCAACACTTTGTATACCTCCTTCCATTCACTTCTAGCTTGTTGTGTTTCTGTTGAGTAATCATTTGACAATCTGATGGGTGTTCCTTTGTAGGTAACTCTCTGTCTCTCTCTTGCTGCCTTTAAGATTCTCTCTTTATCATTTATATTTGCCATTGAGATTATGACATGTCTTGGTGTGGGTCTTTTGGGGTTGATCCTGCTTGGGACTCTCTGTACTTGCGTAACTTTTATCTTTCCCATATCCGGGAAGTTTTCTGTCATTATTTCTTCAAATAGATTTTCTAATCCCTGCTGCTCTTCTTGTCCTTCTGGAAGCCCTATTATACGCATGTTACTTCGCTTCATGTTGTCCCGAAGCTCCCTCAGGCTTTCCTCCTGCTTTTTAATTTTTTTTCTCCAATTGCTGTTCAGATTGAGCTTGTTTCTGTACCTGATCTTCTAACTCACTAATTCGGTCCTCTGCTTCTTGTAGTCTACTGTTGAAACTTTCCATGGTGTTTTTGATTGTAGCTATATCACTTTTCATTTCTTCCTGATTCTTGCATAAGTTGTTGATTTTCTCATCCATCCGATGTATAAATTCCACGACCATTGCTCTGAACTCCTTTTCGGTCATGTTGCAAGCTTCAGTTTCACTAATTTCCTTTCTTGGCGACTCCACGTTTTCTTTCCTCTGTGAGTTATTTCGTTTCCCCATTCTAGCTATCACCAGAAAGCTCAAGCTTCCGTTTGTGTGGACCTCGGCCGTGCACTGTGGGGACTTCGCTCCACCCGAGTTTCACTGAAGTGCTCTGACACTAGGACGTGTGGCTGCCTTTGGTTGGTGGGAACCAGACTTGCCCAGGGTCAGTGTCCCCAGTGTTCCGTGTGGTCTCGTGTGCACACTTAGAATCAGGGGCCCTGTCAGCACCACACTGTTGGTATGTGCTGAAAATGAGATCCTTAGCATGTGCCAGGAGTCAGAGTTTCCCTGTATCTGCACCAAGAATTGAGTGTCAGAGTCTCTGTTGCCTTGTGCAGTTTCTCGTTGAGAATCAGGGTCCCTATGTGTGCATGCACCAACAATTGGGGTCGTTGGCTCTTAGTGTGAATGCGCTGTGAGTCAGGGATCCCAGGCAGCTGTGTCCGGCGTGCCAAATTCCCTGAAGTGGAGCTGTGTCCTGTGTGTGCTCTCTCTACTGAGCCAAACCGGCTAGGGCGCACACTCTCAAATCCCTGAAGGTGAGCTGCCTTTGTGCACTCTCCCAGAATCCCCGAAGAGGGGCGGAGTCCGTCCTGCGCGCCAAACTCCCCAAAGGGAAGCCCCTCTGTGCACGCTCTAAGATTCCCCGAAGGGGAGCTGTGACCCGCAAGCCAAATTCCCCCCAATTCCCCGAAGGGGAGCCCTCTGTGCGCACTGACAGATTTCCCCGAAGGTGAGCTGCTTCTGTCCTGTGCGCCAAATTCCCTAAGGCGGAGCGCGAGTCCCTGCGCAAAGCTCTGCAGCTTGAGCGAGGGGCGTGTCTATTAGTTACTATGGCGCTATCCGAGCGCGCCTGCGGGGAGGGGGATAGGCTCTTTGACTCACGGGAATCTGCTGGGAAGTCTGGATTCTTGTTGTTTCTTCCACTGAAGCTGTGATAGCAGTTCTCTGTCCCCAGTGGCTGCAGGGTCCTGGTTTGTGCCAGAAGCCAGGATCCGAGTCTCAGGCAGCTCTGTTTCTCAAGATGGCATGGTCTCCGTGTCCGCACCAGCCGCCGAGAAGTGTCTGCTTTGTGCGCGGGGCTCCGCCGTCTAGGACTGCCCGGTTAGGCAGCCCCTTGGAAGCCCTGCAGAATCTAACTGACCCTAGCTCATACCCACACACACACCACTCACGTCTACACGTCTACACTCTCCTCTATGGGTTCCTCACTCACACTCTCTCTCTCCCTACCTTCTTGCCGGTCACCATCTTTCTTTCCTACAAATCCATCTTGAAATTCTTTATGTCAGATACTTTTATGTAATTTCCCCTGTTAACTTAATTATTTTTTTTCTATTCCAATAATGACTAAAGATTACAACATGTTTACCTCTTTCATCCTTTTGTTTATTGTTGTCATGCATTAAGACATTACTGTTTTTATTCTGTGTGTCAACATTTTTTTTTTTTGTATTCTGCTACATTGCTGAATTCATTTATTAAATCTGGCAGTTTTTTTTGGTGGAGTCTTTTGAGTTTTCTATGTACAGTATCATGTCATCTGCGAATAATGAGAGTTTTACTTCCTCTTTTCTAATTTGGATGCCTTTAATTTTTTCTTGTTGTCTGATCTCTATGGCTAGGACTTCCAGTTCTTTGTTGAACAAGTCTGGTGAAAGTGGACATCTCTGTCTTGTTCCTGTTTTTAGGGTAAATGGTTTTAGTATTTTCCCCTTGAGTATGATATTGGCTGTACGTTTATCATGTATGGCTTTTATTATGTTGAGTTAGGATCCCTCTAGTCCCACTTGCTGAGAGTTTTTATCAAAAATGGGTGTTGGAATTTGTCAGATGCTTTTTTTTTCTGCATCACTTGATATGTTCATGTGATTTTTGTCTTGCAATCTGTATATGTGATTCATCACATTTATTGATTTGCGAATATTATACCAGCTTTGTATCCCTGGACTAAATCTCACTTGGTAATGGTGAGTGATGTGTTTAATGTACTGCTGGATCTGATTTGCTAATAATTTGATGATAATTTTAGCATCTATGTTCATCAGTAAAATTGGCCTGAAATTATCTTTCTTTGCAGAGTCTTTATCTGGTTTTGGAATTAGGGTAATTCTGGCCTCATAGAAAGAGCTCAGGAGTTTCCCTTCCTCCTGATTTTTTTGGAATAGTTTGAAGAGGATAGTTATTACCTCTTAGAATGTTTGGTAAAACTCCCCCTTGAAGCCATCTGGATCAGGGCTTTTGTTTACTGGAAGTTTTTTTTTTATTACTGCTTCAATTTCATCAGTAGTTATCGGCTGATTCAGGTTTTGTTTTTATTTTTCCTTTTTTTAATGTATGTTTTTGTTTTTTAAATTCTTTATTGTTTAAAGTAGTACATATGACTCAATTTTCCCCCGTTGACCTCTCTCCAGTTGCATCCGTCTCCCAGCACATGCACTTACCTCCCTACTGTCTATGTCCATTGGTTATGCTCATATGTGTGCATACAAGTCCTTTGGTTGATCATGCACTGGTGGGGTCCCTCGGCCTGGCCTCCACCCTCTCACAATCTGGGACCCCTCAGGGGATGTTGGAGAGCCGGTTTCAGCCCGATCCCGCAGGCCAGGCTGAGGGACCCCACCGGGTCTCTAGTGTTTTCATATGGCCTTCTATATGTGTTCTTTGAAAATTTTCTATTTAGGGCTTTTGCCAATTTTTTTTTAATTTAATAAATCTTTATTACTCAGATTATTACAATTGTTCCTCTTTTTTCCCCACATAGCTCCCCTCCACCCGGTTCCTACCGCACCTTCTGCCCTTACCTCCTCCCCCACTGTCCTCATCCATAGGTGTACGATTTTTGTCAAGTTTCTTCCTGCACCCCCATACCTTTTCCCCCTGAGAATTTTCAGTCCACTCCCTTTCTATGCCCCTGATTCTATTATATTCACCAGTTTATTCTGTTCATCAGATTTTTAATTTACTTGATTTTTAGATTCACTTGTTGATAGATATGTATTCGTTGTTCGTGATTTTTATCTTTACCTTTTTCTTCTTCTTCCTCTTCTTAAAGAATAACTTTCAGCATTTCATATAATACTGGTTTGGTGGTGATGAACTCGATTAGCTTTTTCTTATCTGTGAAGCTTTTTATCTGACCTTCAATTCTGAATGATAGCTTTGCTGGGTAGAGTAATCTTGGTTATAGGTTCTTGCTATTCATCATTGTGAATATTTCTTGCCACTCCTGTCTGGCCTGCATAGTTTCTGTTAAGAAATCAGCTGACAATCGTATGGGTGCTCCCTTGTAGGTAATTAACTGTTTTTCTCTTGCTGCTTGTAAGATTCTCTCTTTGTCTTTTGCTCTTGGCATTTTAGTTATGATGTGTCTTGGTGTGGTCCTCTTTGGATTCCTCTTGTTCAGGGTTCTCTGCGCTTCCTGGACTTGTAAGTCTATTTCTTTCACCAGGTGTGGGAAGTTTTCAGTCATTATTTCTTCAAATAGGTTTTCAGTATCTTGCTCTCTCTCTTCTTCTGGCACCCCCATTATTCTGATGTTGGTACGCTTGAAGTTGTCCCAGAGGCTTCTTACACGATCTTCAACTTGTTGGATTATTTTTTCTTTTTGCTTTTCTGGTTGATTGTTCTTTGCTTCTTTGTATTTCAAATCTTTGACTTGATTCTTGCATTCCTCTAGTCTGCTGTTGGGTCTCTATATAATATTTTTTTATTTCAGTCTGTGTATGGTTAATTTCTAGTTGGTCCTTTTTCATATCCTTGAGGGTCTCGCTAAATTTATCAGCCTTTTCTAGGAAATTCTTGAAAAACCTTATAACCGTGGTTTTGAACTCTATATCCAGTCGTTTGTTTTCCTCCATTTCTTTCATTTCTGATCTGTTTCTTTGTCTCCGCATTTTCGCTGCTTTCTGAGTTGGTAGGGTAGTTTTGTGTGCTAGGTGTCTTATAGGGCCCAGTGGCTCGGCCTCCCCAGTTACCTGAGGTGGACACTCTTGGTGCACCCCTTTGTGGACTGTGTGTACAGCCTTGTTGTAGTTAAGTCTTGATTGTTGTTGGTATCACTGGGAGGAATTGACCTCCAGGCGAATTGGCTGTGAGGATCCGCTGTGTCTATGCCGGGAGAACTTCTGTGATGGAGACAGTCTTATGAGACAAGACTTGCAAAATTGCAAAAGCCTCTGTGCTCAGTTTGGATGGGGCGGGGTCTCAGGGCTTAGCAGACAGTCTTGGCTTCCTGTCAGCCCTGCCCTATGATGCCCCTTGGGTCTCAGTGTCCCTCGGTAATCGCTGCAAGCACCTCTAAGAGTAAGCCACCCTCGAGTTTCGCCCGCTGCCAGACAGTCCAGTTTCTCCCCCAATGAATCTGGATTCCCAGATTCTCGCCCGGAACTGGAGTTCAGCGTAGTGGGGGAGCTTCCGTTTCCCACCTGCTAGAGAAAGCCAGCGGCATTCAGCAGTCAGTCCTCTCTTCGTGCACTCACTCACGCATGCGCCTCCAGACTTCTGCCTTTTGTGGCTCCCCTGAGTGCCCGCCTGACAGTCCAGATTCCCCCTGTATAAGCCTGGGTCTCCAGGGTCTTGCCTGGAGCTGAGGTTCAGTGCAGTCAGAACTGGGGTTCAGCGCAGTCAGGAGCTATTGACTCCTTCCCACTAGAGAAAGCCAGCCAGGCACTCAGCTGCCTGCATGCATGTATCCATACCTCAGCCTTTTGCAGCTCCTCTGATTCTCCATGTGCTTTCCTCTTTCCTTCTAGTTGTAGAATTTCCACTCAGCCAGCTTTCCTGTGGTTGTGGATGATGTTCATTTTGTCTTTTAGTTGTAGTTTAAAATTGTTGTGCGAGGCAGCAGTTTAGGTGTTTACCTATGCCACCATCTTGGTTTCTCCCCTTTTGCCAATTTTTGATTGGCTTGTTTATCTTTCTTTTGTTAAGATGAATGAGTTCCCTGTAAATTTTGGAGAATAAACCCTTATGGGAGATAACAATGGCAAATATGTTCTCCCATGCAGTGGGCTTTCTTGTTGTTTTGTTGATGGTTTCTTTTGCTGTGCAGAAGTTTTTATTTTGATGTATTCCCATTTGTTTATTTTATTTTTAGTTTCCATTGTCCTAGGAGCAGTACTGTTAAAGATACTGCTACTACATATGTCTGATATTTTGCTGCCTTTGGATTCTTCTAAGATTTTTATGGTTTCCTGTCTTACATTTAAGTCCTATATCCATTTTGAGTTTATTTTTGTGTATGGTGAAAGTTGGTGTTCTAGTTTCATTTTTTTTGCATGTATTTATCCAATTTTCCCAACACCATTTGTTGAAGAGACTGTCTTGATTCCATTGTATGTTCTTGTCTCCTTTGTCAAATATTAATTGAGCATTAATTGATTGGGTTGATGTCTGGATTTCTGTTCTGTTCCATTGGTCTATATGTCTGTTCTTGTGCCAATACCAGGCTTTTTGAGAACAGTGACTTCGTGATATAGACTGATATCTGGTATTGTGATCCCTCCAATGTTGTTCTTTTCTCTCAGGATTGCTGCAGCTATTCAAGGTGTTTTTCTTATTCCATATGAATTTTTGGAGAGTTTGTTCTAGGTTTTTAAAATATGCTGTGGTATTTTAATGAGGATAGCCTTGAATCTTTAGATTGCTTTGGGTAGTGTGGACATTTTAATGATGTTGATTCTACCAATCCATGAGCATGGTATATTATTCATTTTGTTTATGTCTTCCTCTATTTCTTTTTTGTAGTTTTGTAGTTTTTCTAGTACAGCCCTTTTACCTCCTTAGTTAGGTTTATTCCTAGGTATCTTAATTTTTTTGTGTGCAACGGTAAATGGGATTTTTTGTTTGTTTGTTTCTCTTTCTGTGAGTTCATTATTGGTGTATAAAAAAGCCATAGATTTCTTGGTTATAATTTTGTACCTGGCTACATTGCCAAATTCATTTATTAAGTCTAGTAGTTTATTGATGGAGTCTTTAGGGCAGGGGTCCTCAAACTTTTTAAACAGTGGGCCAGTTCACTGTCCCTTAGACCATTGGAGGGCCGGACTATAGTTTTAAAAAAACTATGAACAAATTTCTATGCACACTGCACATATCTTATTTTGAAGTAAAAAAACAAAACGGCAAAAACACCCGCATGTGGCCCGCGGGCCGTAGTTTGAGGATGCCTGCTTTAGGGTTTCTATGTATAATATCATATCATCTGTGAATAATTATAGTTTTACTTCTTCTTTTCCAATTTGGATGCCTTTTATTTCTTCTTGTCTGATTGGCTAGCACTTCCAATACTATGTTGAACAGGAGTGGTGAAAGTGGGCAGCGGCGTCTTATTGCTTGTCTTAGGGGAAATTATTTTAGTTTTTACCCATAGAGTATGATGTTCGCTCTAAGTTTCTCATATAAAGGTTTTATTATGTGGAGGAATGATCCCTCTATTCCCACTTTGCTGAGAGTTTTTATCAAGAAAGGGTGTTGGATTTTGTCAAATGCATTTTCTGCATCAATTTTATATCAATTGATTTTTGTCTCAATTTGTTTATATGATATGTCATGTTTATTGATTTGTGGTTATTGTACCAGCCTTGTATCCTCGGAATAAATCCCACTTGGTCATGGTGTATGATCTTTCTAATGTAATGTGAGATCCGAGTTGCTAGAATTTTGTTGAGGATTTTAGCATCTATGTTCATCAGAGATATTGGCCTGTAATTCTCTTTCTTTGTAGTGTCTTTATGTGATTTTGGGATTAGGGTAATGGCTGGCTTCATAGAAGGAGCTTGGAAGTGTGCCTTCTTGTTGAATTTTTTGGAATAGTCCTAGAAGGATTGGTTTTAGTTCTTCTTTGAATGGTTGGTAAAACTCCCCTATGAAGCAGTCTGGACCAGGGCTTTTGTTTGATGGAAGTTTTTTGATTATTGCTTCAATTTCATCTGTAGTTATTGGCCTATTCAGTTTTATTAATTCTTCCTGATTGAGTTTTGGAAGCTTGTATTTTTCTACGAGTATGTCCATTTCTTCTAGGTTGTCCAGTTTGTTGGAGTAGAGTTGTTTGTAGTATTTTTTTACAATCCTTGGTATGTCTTTGAGGTTGGTTGTTATTTCACCTTTTCATTTCTGATTTTGTTTATTTGAGTCCTCTCTTTTTGTTTCTTGGTGAGCCTGGCTAGAGGTTCATCAATGTTGTTTATCCTTTCAAAGAACCAGCTCTTGGTTTTATTGATCTTTTGTATTGTCTTTTTTATGTATATGTCATTTATTTCTGCTCTGATCTTTATTATTTCTGTCCTTCTGCTTATTCTGAGCTGTTCTTGTTGCTCTCTTTCTAATTATATAAGTTTCAGGGTTAGATAATTTATTACCATTTTTTTCTTGTGTTTGAAGGTAAGCTTGTAGAGCTATGACTTTCCCTTTCAGTACTGCTTTTACCATGTTTCATAGATTTAAATTATTGTGTTTACATTGTCATTTGTTTCCAGGATGCTTTTTATTTCTTCATTGATATCTTTGGTAATCATTGTTTAATAACATGCTATTTAGCCTCCCAGTGTTTGATTTAAATTTTTTTATTGTAGTTGATTTATAATTTTATGCCATTGTTATCTGAGAAGATGTTAATATGGTTTCTATCTATTTGAATTTGAAAAGACTTTGACTGTTACCTAATAATGTGGTCTGTCTTTGAAAATGTCCCGTATGCACTTGATAGATTGTATATTCTGTAACTTTGGGGTGAAACATTCTAAAGGTATCAATTAGTTCCATCTGATCTAGTGTGTCATATAGGATGCTGCTTCTTTGCTTTTTTTTTTTTTTAGTATTTATCCAATGGTGTCAATGGGGTATTAAAGTCTCCTACTATGATTGTATCTCTCCCATGACATCTTTCAGAAGTTTTTAAATGTATTTGGGTGCTCCTCTATTGGGTGCATATATGTTTACCAGAGTTATATCCTTCGGTTGAATTGCTCCTTTTAGTATTATGAAATGGCCCTCCTTATCTCTTATATGGCCTTCACTTTGAGGTCTATTTTGTCAGATATACGTATTGCTACCCCAGCTTTTTTTTTTTTTTTTCATTTCCATTTGCTTGAAAAATTTTTTTCCACCTGTTCACTATCAGTCTGTGTGAGTTGTTTGTTCTGAGGTTGGTTTCTTGTATATAGCAAATATATAGGTTTTGTTTTCTCATCCATTCCGCTACCATATGTCTTTTGATTGGAGCATTTAATCCATTTACATTTCAGGTTATTATTGAGTAGAGGCCCGGTGCACGAAATTCGTCCCTAAGCCCAGCCTGCACCCTCTCCAATCTGGGACCCCCCGAGGGATGTCCGACTGCCTGTTTAGGCCTGGCACTCCTATTGCGTGTTTCTCTGTGTGTTCTTCCAAAACTCCCTCAGGCTCTCCTCCTGCCTTTATGTTTTTTTCTAGTTTTTGCTCTGCTTGGGTGTATTTCTATATTGTCCTCTAAATGGGCAGTCAGACATCACTCTCACAATCCAGGACTGCTGGCTCCCAACTGCTCGCCTGCCTACCTTCCTGATTGCCCCTAACCGCTTCTGCCTGGCAGCCTGATCACCCCCTAACCACTCCCCTGCCAGCCTGATTGATTCCTAACTGCTCCCCTGCCAGCCTGTTTGCACCTAACTGCCCTCCCCTGCAGGCCTGGTCACCCCTAACTGCCCTCCCCTGCAGGCCTGGTCACCCCTAATGGCTCTCCCCTGCAGGCCTGGGTCCCCCCCAACTGCCCTTCTTTGCAGGCCTGGTCGCCCCCAACTTCCCTCCTCTGCCAGCCTGGTCACCCATAACTGCCCTCCCCTGCAGGCTTGATCACCCACAACTGCCCTCCCCTGCAGGCTTGATCACCCACAACTGCCTTCCCTTGCAGGCCTGGTCCCTCCCAACTGCCCTCCCCTGCTGGCCATCTTGTGGCAGCCATCTTGTGTCCACATAGGGGCAGTCATCTTTGACCACATGGGGGCAGCCATCTTGTGTGTTGGAGTGATGGTCAATTTGCATATTTCTCTTTTATTAGATAGGATAGAGGCCTGGTCCACAGGTGGGGGCCAGCTGGTTTGCCCTGAAGGGTGTCCCGGATCAGGGTTAGGGTTCCCTTGGGGCATGGGGCGGCCTGGGCGAGGGGCCTGTGGTGGTTTGCTGTATGGCCCAGCCCTTTGGCGACCCAAGCAGAGGCCCTGGTGTCTGGGATTTATTTATCTTCTATAATTGAAACTTTGTAGCCTTGAGTGGGGCCAAGCCTCCTGCTTGCTCCGTGGCCGCAGCCATTTTTGTTGGGATTTATTTATCTTCTATAATTGAAACTTTGTAGCTTTGAGTGGATGCCTGGGCTGTCCAGGGTGTGCGGAAAGCTTGGCTTCCTCCATTGCCGGGTAAACCCAAGCCTCCTGCTCACTCTGTGGCCACAGTCATCTTGGTTGGGTTAATTTGCATACTCTGTCCTGATTGGCTGGTGGGCGTGACTTGTGGGTGTAGTGGAGTGATTGTTAATTTGCATATTACTCTTTTATTATATAGGATAGGTACTTGTTGGAAGCCAATTTTATTTTTTATGCCTGTGTTCCTTCTTCCCTTTCTACTTCTTTTTACAGCAGTCCCTTTAGCATTTCTTGCATTGCTGGCTTTCTGGTAATAAATTCCCTTAGTTGGTTGTTTTTTTTTTGTCTGTGAAGCTCCTGATTTCACCTTCAAATGTGAATGATAGCCTTGCTGGGTATAGTAATCTTCGATTCATTCCCTTACTTTGCATCACTGTGTATATTTCATTTCATTCCCTTCAGGCCTGATGTGTTTCTGTTGAGAAATCATTTGATAGTCTAATAAGAGACCCCTTGTAGGTAACTTTGTGTCTCTTGATGGCATCCTTTAAGATTCTTACTTTGACATTGGTGTTTGCCGATTTAATTATGATGTATCTTGGTGTTGGTCTTTTTGGGTTCATCTTGTTTGGGATGCTGTGTGCTTCTTGGACCTGTGTGAGTTTTTTCTTCCCCAAATCAGGGAATTTTTCTGTCCTTATTTCTTCAAACAGGTTTTCTGTTCCGTTTTCAGGTTCTTCTCCCTCTGGCACTCCTATTGTATGTTTCTCTGTGTGTCGTTCCAAAACTCCCTCAGGCTCTCCTCCTGCATTTTATATTTTTTTCTAGTTGTTGCTCTGCTTGGGTGTATTTCTACCTTGTTCTCTAACTTGATATGATCCTCAGCTTCTATTCTACATTTGAAACTTTCCATTATATTTTTCATTCTAGTTATGTCAGTCTTCTTTTCTACTTGATTCTTCTTTATTTCCTCTTGATTCTTACACATGTTGAATTTGTCTTCTATCCTTTTCAACATCCTTATAACCATTGCTCTGAATCCTTTCTCTGACAAATTGCTTGCCTCCATTTCATTTATTTCCTTTTATGGTGATTCCTCCCTTTCTTTCATATGGTGCTGTTTTTTTGTCTCCCCATTTTTGCTGTTCCTTTGTGATTATTTCTATCAAACTGCTATGCTGCCCAGATTTTTTGAATTTGTCTAATATAGTAGATGTTTTGTTGGATCCAGTGGTGCAATCGCTTCAATCTTCTGGGCTGGGTATTCTTGGAATATTTGGATTCTTTTGGTGTAGTTGGGTCTTGAGTGTTATTGTCCCATTTGTGGATGGAGTCTCCTCTAAGGCGTCTGGTTTGCTGCTCACTCTCTACCACGTTGACCAAGTAGCACAAAAATAAACCTCAATAAGACACAACACAAAGGGAACAAAACGTGAATGTACTCACAACATTGATAAAACCGATAAAAGTGACCACCAGAAAAGAGAATTGGGAGAGAGAAAAGAGCAAAAATGGTATTGAGAAAAGAAATAAAGTTAAGAGAGAAAAGAAAAAGATGGAAAAAAGATGAAAAAATATATGGGGAGAAAACACCACAATACAAACAGATATACCATAAAATGCAAACAAGAAATACCCAGAAAAATTGGGGACAGGATCTCTAGAGGCAAAATGTATCTACAGAAAGTAAGGTTAAGGAATTGAATGTATAGGGGAAGGACCATGGTTCAGTATAGAGGAGGAGAATGAGAGTGAGTGGATAAGCAGAGAAGAAAAATTAAAAATAATAAAAGAAAAATTAAATAGCGCTGGCTGGTTTGGCTCAGTAGATTGAGTGTCAGCCTGCAGACTGAAAGGTCTCGGGTTCGATTCCAGTCAGGAGCACATACCTTGCTGGCATGCTCAATCCCCTGCTTTGGTCAGGGGTCATGTGAGAGGCAACCAACCAATGTGTCTCTCTTACATTGATGTTTCTCTCTGTCTCTACCTTTTCCTTTCACTATCTCTAAAAAGCAATGGGAAAATATCCTCTGGTGAGGATTAACAACAAAAATAAACGTTCTCTCCACCTCATCATTCCCTTCTCTCAAAAAAATGTAAATAAATAAGTAAAACAAAAAACATATATGTTCTTTAATTTACCTATTCATATATTCATCCATTTTTGGAAAAGGAGAATAGAGAGCAGGTAGGTTTGAGTTTGTTGAGTGAAACGAATTAAACAATTAGGAGAAGAGGAGAGAAGAGGAAAAATGAGCATAAAAAATTGACTAGCAAAGAAATAGAAAGGAGAAGAGTGCATGGATTGGAACAGGGGAGAGGAAATTAGATATATGAGTAATCCAACAGAGATTACAATAATAATAACATGTCAATAAAGCAGATAAAGGAGATCAATTTTTAACAAGACGTAAAAATAAAGGAAAGAGAAAAACTAAAGTGAGGACAGGAGAAGGGAAAACAGGATGAATGAGGGAGAAATGAGGAAGAAAAATGTGGGGAAAAAATAAGATACAATAATAATTCGATCTAATAAAAGAGCAATATGCAAATTAACCATCACTCCACTACACCCACAAGCCATGCACACTGGCCAATCAGGAGCGAGTATGCAAATTAACCCAACCAAGATGGCTGTGGCCATGGAGCGAGCAGGAGGCTTGGATTTCCCCATCAATGGAGGAAGCCAAGCTTTCCGCACACCCTGGCCGGCCCAGGCCTCCACTCAAGGCTGCAAAGTTTCGATTATGGAAGATAAATAAATCCCAACAAAAATGGCAGCAGCCATGGAGCTGGAGAGAGCAGGAGGCTTGAGTTGCCCCGGCGATGGAGGAAGCCAAGCTCCTGAAGTCCTGGCTTGCCTTGGTCTCCACTCAAGGCTACAAAGTTTCAATTATAGAAGATAAATAAGTCCCAACAAAAATGGCTGCGGTCATGGAGCAAGCAGGAGGCTTGGCTCTGCTCAAGGCTACAAAGTCTCAATTATAGAAGTTAAATAAATCCCAGATACCAGAGCCTCCACTTGCATCACTGGGGGGTGTGGCCAGCCTGCAAACCACCACAGGCCCCTCGCCCAGGCCCCCCCATGCCCCAAGGGTACCCCCACCCTGATCCGGGACACCCTTCAGAGCAAACCAGCTGGCCCTCACCCATGCACCAGGCCTCTGTCCTATCTAATAAAAGAATAGTATGCAAATTGACCATCACTCCAACACACAAGATGGCTGCCCCCATGTGGTCAAAGATGACTGCCCCCATGTGGATACAAGATTGCTGCCACAAGATGGCCAGCAGAGGAGGGCATTTGGGAGGGACCAGGCCTCCAAGGGAAGGCAGTTGTGGGTGATCAAGCCTGCAGGGGAGGGCAGTTAGGGGTGACCAGGCCGGCAGAGGAGAGCAGTTAAGGGGGACCAGGCTTGCAGGGAGCAGTTAGGCATCAATCAGGCTGGCAGGGGAGTGGTTAGGGGGTGATAAGGCTGGCAGGCAGAAGCGGTTAGCGGCAATCAGGAAGGTAGGCAGGCGAGCAGTTTGGAGCCAGCAGTCCTGGATTGTGAGAGGGATGTCCGACTGCCCGTTTAGGCCCGATCCTACCGGGCTCGGGCCTAAACAGGCAATCAGACATCCCTCGAGGGGTCCCAGATTGGAGAGGGTGTAGGCTGGGCTGAGGGACACCCCCTCCCCCCGTGAACGAATTTCATGCACCGGTCTCTAGTAATTAAATAAATGAAGAATAATAATACCAAAAAATAAAATATAAAACAAAAAACAAAAGAAAATAACGGAAAATATATTTAAAATACAAGGTAAAAAAAGTGAAGTGTCCTTTGCTTCAGCCATGTTTTATTGCCCCATAAGGGCTGGTTTAAGACCCCACTTTTCTGATCTGTCTTCCACTTCTATTTCTTTTTTTTTTTTTTTTCCAATTTTTTTATTAAGGTATTATATGTGTACATATCTTACCATTGCCCCCCCCCCACCCCACTCCCATATATGCCCTCGCCCCCCAGAGTTTTGCGTCCATTGGTTATGCTTATATGCATGCATACAAGTCCTTTGATTGATCTCTTATCTTCCCCACCTCTCCCTAACCTTCCTGCTGTAATTTGACAGTCTGTTTGATGCTTTACTGCCTCTGTATCTATCTTTTTGTTTTTCAGTTTATAATGTTCTTTATTATCCATAAATGAGTGAGATCATGTGGTATTTTTCTTTCATTGACTTGCTTATTTCACTTAACATAATGTTCTCCAATTCCATCCAGGTTGCTGCAAATGGTAAGAATTCCTTCTTTTTTATGGCAGCATAATATTCCATTGTGTAGATGTACCATAGTTTTCTGATCCAGTCATCTGCTGATGGGCACCTAGGCTGTTTCCAGATCTTAGCTATTGTAAATTGTGCTGCTATGAACATAGGGGTGCATATTTCCTTTCTTATTGGTGTTCCCAGTTTCTTAGGATATATTCCTAGGAGTGGGATTACTGGGTCAAATGGGAGTTCCATTTTCAGTTTTTTGAGGAAACTCCATACTGTTCTCCACAGTGGCTGCACCAGTCTGCATTCCCACCAGCAGTGCACGAGGGTTCCTTTTTCTCCGCATCCTCGCCAACACTTGTCGTTTGTTGATTTGTTGATGATAGCCATTCTGACAGGTGTGAGATGATAGCGCATTGTTGTTTTGATTTGCATCTCTCGGATAATTAGTGACCTTGAGCATGTTTTCATGTGTCTCTTGGCCTTCCTTCTGTCTTCTTTAGAAAAGATTCTATTTAGGTCCGTTGCCCATTTTTTTTTATTGGATCATTTATCTTCCTTTTATTAAGTTGTATAAGCTGCCTGTAGATGTTGGAGATTAAACCTTTATCAGTGATGCCATTTGCAAATATGTTCTCCCATGCAGTGGGCTTTCTTGTTGTTTTGTTGATAGTTTCTTTTGCTGTAAAAAAGCTTTTTATTTTGATGTAGTCCCATTTGTTTATTTTCTCTTTAGCTTCCATTGCCCTAGGGGCAGTATCGGTGAAGAAGTTCTTTTGACATATGTCTGAGATTTTGCTGCCTGTGGATTCCTCTAGTATTTTTATGGTTTCCCGTCTTATGTTTAAGTCCTGTATCCATTTTGAGTTTATTTTTGTGTATGGTGTAAGTTGGTGATCTAGCTTCATTTTTTTGCATGTGTCTGTCCAATTTTCCCAACACCATTTATTGAAGAGACTGTCTTTATTCCATTGTATGTTCCTGCCTCCTTTGTCAAATATTAATTGAGCATAGTGGTTTGGATCAATATCTGGATTCTCTATTCTGTTCCATTGATCTATATGACTGTTCTTTTGCCAGTAACAGGCTGTTTTGAGAATAGTGGCTTTGTAATACAGCTTGAAATCTGGTATTGAGATCCCTCCTACTTTATTCTTCTTTCTCAGGATTGCTGTGGCTATTCGGGGTCTTTTTTTATTCCAGATGAATTTTTGGAGAGTTCTTTCAAGGTCTGTGAAATATGCCGTTGGTATTTTAATGGGGAGTGCATTGAATCTATAGATTGCTTTGGGTAGTATGGACATTTTAATGATGTTGATTCTACCAATCCATGAACATGGTATGTTCTTCCATCTGTTTACGTCTTCCTCTATCTCTTTTTTCAGTGTCCTGTAGTTTTCCGTGTATAGGTCTTTTACCTCCTTAGTTAAGTTTATTCCTAGGTATCTTAATTTTTTTGGTGCGATGGTAAATGGGATTGCCTTTTTAGTCTCTCTGTCTGTAAGTTCACTATTGGTGTATAGAAAGGCCATAGATTTCTTGGCGTTAATTTTGTATCCTGCTACATTGCCGAATTCATTTATTAAGTCTATTAGTTTTTTGACGGAGTCTTTTCGGATTTTTTATGTACAATATCATGTCGTCTGCAAATAAAGACAGCTTTACTTGTTCTTTTCCAATTTGGATGCCTTTTATTTCTTCTTCTTGTCTAATTGCATTAGCTAATACTTCCAGTACTATGTCAAACAGGAGTGGTGAGAGTGGGCATCCCTGTCTTGTTCCTGTTCTTAGGGGAAATGTTTTTAGCTTTTGTCCATTGAGTATGATGTTTGCTGTGGGTTTATCATATATAGCTTTTATTATGTTGAGGTATGAGCCTTCCATTCCCACCTTGTTGAGAGGTTTTATCAAGAAAGGGTGTTGGATTTTGTCAAATGCTTTTTCTGCATCAATTGATATGACTATGTGATTTTTATCTCTCAATTTGTTTATGTGATGTATCACGTTTATTGATTTGCGGATATTGTACCATCCTTGCATTCCCGGGATAAATCCTACTTGGTCATGGTGTATGATCTTTCTGATGTACTGCTGGAGCCGATTTGCTAGAATTTTGTTGAGGATTTTGGCATCTATGTTCATGAGGGATATTGGTCTGTAATTCTCTTTCATTGTGTTGTCTTTATCTGGTTTTGGTATTAGGGTGATGCTGGCTTCATAGAAGGAGCTTGGAAGTGTTCCTTCCTCTTGAATTTTTTGGAATAGTCTGAGGAGGATAGGTTTTAGTTCTTCCTTGAATGTTTGGTAGAACTCTCCTGTGAAGCCGTCAGGCCCCGGGCTTTTGTTTGCCGGAAGCTTTTTGATGACTTCTTCAATTTCGTCCATAGTTATTGGCCTATTGAGCTGTTGAGATTCTTCTTGATTGATTTTTGGAAGGTTGTATTTTTCTAGGAATATGTCCATTTCCTCCAGGTTGTCCAGTTTGTTGGAATAGAGCTGTTCATAGTATTTTGTAACAATCCTTTGTATCTCAGCGGGGTCTGTTGTTATTTCACCTCTTTCATTTCTGATTTTGTTTATTTGGGTCCTCTCTCTTTGCTTCTTGGTGAGCCTGGCTAGAGGTCCATCAATCTTGTTTATCTTTTCAAAGAACCAGCTCTTGGTTTTGTTGATCTTTTGTATTGTTTCTTTGGTCTCTATGTCATTTATCTCTGCTCTGATCTTTGTTATTTCCTTCCTTCTGGTTACACTGGGCTTTTCTTGCTGCTCTTTTTCTAGCTCTTTGAGTTGTAGGGTTAGGTAATTTATTACCATTGTTTCTTGTTTTTTGCAATAGGCTTGTAGAGCTATGAACTTCCCTCTCAAGACTGCTTTCGCTGTGTCCCATAGATTTTGGATTGTTGTGTTTTCATTGTCATTTGTTGCCATGATGTTTTTTATTTCTTCTTTGATCTCTCTGGTGACCCAGTCCTTGTTTAATAGCATGCTGTTTAGTCTCCATGTGTTTGATTTCTTTGGATTGTATTTATTGTAGTTGATTTCCAGTTTTATGCCACTGTGATCTGAGAAGATGCTTGATATAATTTCTATCTTCTTGAATTTGAAGAGACTTTGCCTGTGACCCAGCATTTGGTCTATCTTTGAAAATGACCCATGTGCACTTGAGAAGAATGTATATTCTGTGGCTTTGGGGTGAAATGTTCTGAAGATGTCAATTAATTCCATCTGGTCTAGTGAGTCATTTAGGATTGCTGTTTCTTTGCTGATTTTTTGTTTAGAGGATTTGTCCAATGGTGATAGTGGGGTATTAAAGTCTCCTACTATGATTGTATTGCTATTAATCTCTCCCTTGATATCTTCCAGGAGTTTTTTTATGTATTTGGGTGCTCCTATATTGGGAGCGTATATGTTTACCAGAATTATTTCTTCTTGTTGGATTTCTCCCTTTAGTATTATGAAGTGGCCTTCCTGATCTCTTGTTATGGCATTTACTTTGAGGTCTAATTTGTCAGATATAAGTATTGCTACCCCAGCTTTTTTTTCATTTCCATTTGCCTGGAAGATATTTTTCCATCCCTTCACTTTCAATCTGTGTGAGTCTCTTGTTCTGAGGTGGGTCTCTTGTAGACAGCATATATATGGGTCATGGTTTTTTATCCATTCAGCCACTCGATGTCTTTTGATTGGAGCATTTAGTCCGTTTACATTTAAAGTTATTACTGAAAGGTATTTGTTTGTAGTCATATCTATTTTTGTGTCTGTATTCCTTCTTACCTGTTTATTTCTTCTTTTTACAGTATTCCCTTTAGCAATTCTTGCATTGCTGGTTTGGTGGTGATAAACTCCCTGAGTCTTTTTTTGTCTGCGAAGCTCCTGATTTCCCCTTCAATTTTGATTGATAGTCTTGCTGGATATAGTATTCTTGGATTCAGTCCTTTGCTTTGCAACACTTTGTATACCTCCTTCCATTCACTTCTAGCTTGTTGTGTTTCTGTTGAGTAATCATTTGACAATCTGATGGGTGTTCCTTTGTAGGTAACTCTCTGTCTCTCTCTTGCTGCCTTTAAGATTCTCTCTTTATCATTTATATTTGCCATTGAGATTATGACATGTCTTGGTGTGGGTCTTTTGGGGTTGATCCTGCTTGGGACTCTCTGTACTTGCGTAACTTTTATCTTTCCCATATCCGGGAAGTTTTCTGTCATTATTTCTTCAAATAGATTTTCTAATCCCTGCTGCTCTTCTTGTCCTTCTGGAAGCCCTATTATACGCATGTTACTTCGCTTCATGTTGTCCCGAAGCTCCCTCAGGCTTTCCTCCTGCTTTTTAATTTTTTTCTCCAATTGCTGTTCAGATTGAGCTTGTTTCTGTACCTGATCTTCTAACTCACTAATTCGGTCCTCTGCTTCTTGTAGTCTACTGTTGAAACTTTCCATGGTGTTTTTGATTGTAGCTATATCACTTTTCATTTCTTCCTGATTCTTGCATAAGTTGTTGATTTTCTCATCCATCCGATGTATAAATTCCACGACCATTGCTCTGAACTCCTTTTCGGTCATGTTGCAAGCTTCAGTTTCACTAATTTCCTTTCTTGGCGACTCCACATTTTCTTTCCTCTGTGAGTTATTTCGTTTCCCCATTCTGGCTATCACCAGAAAGCTCAAGCTTCCGTTTGTGTGGACCTGGGCATTGTGCTGTGGGGACTTCGCTCCACCCGAGTTTCACTGAAGTGCTCTGACACTAGGACGTGTGGCTGCCTTTGGTTGGTGGGAACCAGACTTGCCCAGGGTCAGTGTCCCCAGTGTTCCATGTGGTCTCGTGTGCACACTTAGAATCAGGGGCCCTGTCAGCACCACACTGTTGGTATGTGCCGAAAATGAGATCCTTAGCATGTGCCAGGAGTCAGAGTTTCCCTGTATCTGCACCAAGAATCAAGTGTCAGAGTCTCTGTTGCCTTGTGCAGTTTCTCGTTGAGAATCAGGGTCCCTGTGTGTGCATGCACCAACAATTGGAGTCGTTGGCTCTTAGTGTGAATGCGCTGTGAGTCAGGGATCCCAGGCAGCTGTGTCTGGCGTGCCAAATTCCCTGAAGTGGAGCTGCGTCCTGTGTGTGCTCTCTCTACTGAGCCAAACCGGCTAGGGCGCACACTCTCAAATCCCTGAAGGTGAGCTGCCTTTGTGCACTCTCCCAGAATCCCCGAAGAGGGGCGGAGTCCGTCCTGCGCGCCAAATTCCCCAAAGGGAAGCCCCTCTGTGCACGCTCTAAGATTCCCCGAAGGGGAGCTGTGACCCGCAAGCCAAATTCCCCCCAATTCCCCAGAGGGGAGCCCTCTGTGCGCACTGACAGATTTCCCCGAAGGTGAGCTGCTTCTGTCCTGCGCGCCAAATTCCCTAAGGCAGAGCGCGTCCCTGCGCAAAGCCCTGCAGCTTGGGCGAGGGGCGTGTCTATCAGTTACTCTGGAGCTATCCGCACGCGCCTGCGGGGAGGGGGATAGGCTCTTTGACTCACGGGAATCTGCTGGGAAGTCTGGATTCTTGTTGTTTCTTCCACTGAAGCTGTGATAGCAGTTCTCTGTCCCCAGTGGCTGCAGGGTCCTGGTTTGTGTCAGAAGCCAGGATCCGAGTCTCAGGCAGCTCTGTTTCTCAAGATGGCGTGGTCTATCCAGTATTTCTATATCCTCCCTCCATGATTATATTTCCAAAGACAGGCTGAAATCCTTTGACCTTGGTCAACTAACGTAGGAAGACATTAAGGTTTAACATTTTCTCCTCAGATTTGCTGTATCAGAGGGACCTTCTTCTCAAGTACATAATCCTTCTTAGTGCTGATCAGGAAATTTCAAATTCTGTCTTCCACTTCTAAATTTCCTGTTAGGTAGGTAGCGATCCACCACTCCTTTCTTTGTGTCTGTCTCCACAGCCTTGATTGTAAGCAGGCGGGATCAATCTGTCTGTTTTGCCTCTCTGCCTGCTGTCAATCTTAATCCCTCAAGTGTCTATTTCTGACTGGGCTTTAGGTGCTGTATTGATTTCCGTGACTGAATGCCCCTTTCAACCCAGTTCCCCAAGGGCTGTTCAGAGTCTTTGTTTCCTTTTTAAAGTTCAAGGCTGGATGTGGATGCGCTAGCTGTCCTGATGGCTGGGAGGGGCTGGCTCTTCACGAGAAAAATGACCATTCAGGTTTGGAGAGTCAGGATTATCTCAGTGCTGGTCACCTCTCCCCAACCTGCTCTCCACAGTCTCTCTCCAGACTCCACAAATCAGCACCTCCATCATCACTGCAGCCACGGATGTTTGTATTTGAAAGATCTTATAAATTGAGATTAGTGAATAAAAGTAAAGACAACACAGAGGCAAAAACAACCGTGAATTGGCGAGTTTCTCTCTCCAGGGCACCGTGAGGTTGGGGCAGCTCTTGAGGCCATCTTTCTGGGCTCAGCCTGTTGTGGCTATGGACTTAGATCTAGAATCCCTTGCTGCCATCAGCCCCGTGGACCTACCTTCCACAGTCGGATGTTACACCTGTCCTCAAGGGATGCTGACTTGGTGCTGTGCATCTTCCTTCATATATTCTTGGCCCACTGGTCTCTCCAGCCCAGATCCCCAATCCTACCATTCTCCAGGCATCCTCTGCCCTTCCCGGCTGCGAATTGTCTCACCAGCTGTGTCTACTTCACCAATTCCTGATAGATGTTATTTGATATAGATGCTCCTTCTATTTGCTCTGGGATAAGGCTCAGTACACTTCTGCCTATTTGGCTGTCATTCCCCCCCCCCCCCCCCCCCCCCCCCCCCCCCCCCCCCCCCCGTCCCCAATCTTAGAATCCTATTCAGGTTTTTTCATTCTTCCTGATTGAGTTTTGGAAGGTCATATTTTTCTAGGAATATGTCCATTTCCTCCAAGTTGTCCAGTGTGTTGGAACGGAGTCGTTCATAGTATTTTTTTTTTTATGGTCCTTTGTATTTCTGTGGCATCAGTTGTTATTTCACCTCTTTCATTTCTGATTTTATCTGGGTCCTCTCTCTTTGTTTCTTGAGGAGTTTGGCTAGAAGTTCATCAATCTTGTTTATCTTTTCAAAGAACCAGCTCTTGGTTTTACTGATGTTTTGTATATATTTATTTTATCTCTATGTCATTTATTTCCGCTCTGATCTTCGTTATTTCCTTCCTTCTATGTACACTGGGATTTTCTTGTTTTTCTGTTTCTAATTCTTTAAGTTGGAGTGTTAGTTTATTAGTCCTTTGTCTTATTTTTCTTTTTCATTTTTTCATTTTATGTCTTAGGTAAGAGTAAGGGTGAGGGACCGACAGAGACAGAAACTTCAATGATGTGAGAGAATCATTTTCCAATTGCCTCCTGCATGCCCCTCCCCCCCAATGGTAATTGAACCTGCAACCTGGGCATGTGCCCTGACCAGGAATTGAACTGTGACCTCCTAGTTCATAGGTCAATGCTCAGCCACTAAGCCACACCAGCCGTGGTTTTCTTGTTTTTTTTTTTTTTTTGTGGTAGTGCTATGAACTTCCCTTCAGGACTGCTTTCACTGTTTCCCATAGATTTTGGTTTGTTGTGTGTTCATTTTCATTTGTTTCCAGGATTTTTAAAAAAATTTTCCTTTGATCTCTTTGGTAACCCATTTATTGTTTAATAGCATGTTATTTAGCCTCCATGTGTTTGATTGGTTTTTATTGTTTCTATTGTAGTTGATTTCTAATTTTATACCATTGTGATCTGAGAAGATACTTTATATGATTTCAATCATCTTGAACTTGTAGAGACTTAGTTTGTGTCCTAACATGTGGTCTGTCTTTGAAAATGTCCCATGTGCACTTGAGGAGAATGTGTATTCTGTAGCTTTTGAGTGAAACATTCTGAAAATATCAATTAATCCAATCTGCTCTAGTGTGTCATTTCGGATTGCTGTACCATGTTGATTTTTTTTTATCTAGAAGATCTATCCAATGATGTCAGTAGGATATTAAAGTCCCCTGCAATGATTGAATTGCTATGGATCTCTCCTTTGCTATCCTCCAAAAGTTTTTTATATATTTGGATCCTCCTGTATTGGGTAAATATATTTACCAGATTTATATCTCTTATTGTACGATCCCTTTAATAGTTTGAAGTGGCCTTCGATATCTGTTGTTACGGCCTTCACTTTGAAGTCTTTTTTGTCAGATATGAGTATTGCTACCCCAGCTTTTTTTTTTTCATTTCCATTTGCCTGGAAAATTTTTTTCCAGCCCTTCACTTTCAATCTGTATGAGTCCTTTGTTCTGAGATAGGTCTCTTGCAGATAGCATATATCTGGGTCATGTTTTCTTGTCCTTTCAGCTACTCTATGCCCTTTGATTAGAGCATTTAAGCCATTTATATATAAGGTTATTATTGATAGGTACTTATTTAATATTTCCATTCTTATTCTTTATGCCTGTGTTCGTTCTCGTTTCCTCTCTCTCTCTCTCTCTCTCTCTCTCTCTCTCTCTCCTCTGACCACAGTCCCTTTAGCATTTGTTACATTCCTGGTTTGGTGGTAATAAACTTTTTAAGCCTGTTTTTGTCTATGAAGCTCTTTATTTCACCTTTTATTTGAATGACAGCCTTACTGGATAGAGTAATCTTGGGTTCAGTGCCTTGATTTTTATTACCTTGTATTCTTGATGCCATTTCCTACTGGCCTAAGGTGTTTCTATTGAGAAGTCAGCTGACAGTTTTTTGGGAGCTCCCTTGTAGTAACTTTCTGTCTTTCTCTTGCAGCCTTAAAGATTCTTTTTCTGTCTTTAATGTTTGCCATTTTAATTACTATGTGCTTAAGTGTGGGTATTTTGGGGTTCATCTTGGCTGGGACTCTGTGTTTCCTGAACTCAAGTGACTTTTTCTTTCATCAAGTTAGAGAAATTTTCTGCCATTATTTCTCCAAACAGTTTCTGTATTCCTTGCTTGGATTCTTCTCTTCTGGGCCCCTATGATGTGAATGTTGTTAGTTTCATGTTGTCTCAAAGCTCTCTTAAACTCTCCTCCTGCTTTTTAATTTTTCTTCACATTTGCTGCTCTTAATGGGTATTTTTTACTACCTTGTCTTCTAATTCACTGATTTGGTCTTCAGCTTCTTCTAGTCTACTACTGAATCCTTCCAGGGTATTCTTTATTTCAGTTGTGTTGTTTCTCATTTCCAATTGATTCTTCTTTATTTCTTCAACCTCTCTTTTCAAGTTGGTGTAGCTCTCATTAAGTGTCTTAATATTCTCATTACTTTTCTTGTAATTCTCATTCAGTTATTTGTTTTTTTTACTGAGTTTTTTGAGCACCCTTATTACCATTACTCTGAATTCTTTATCTGACAAATTGCTTGCTCCATTTCATGTAGTTTCTTTTCTGGATATTCCACCTTTTCTTTCTTTTGGGGGTTGTTTCTTTGTCTCCCATTTTTGCTATCTGTTTGTATTCATTTTTACCCATTAGATTAAACTGCTATGCCTCCCAGATATTGTGGGTCTTATGTAGTTGGTATTTTGTGGGACCCAAAGGTACAGTCTCTTAGATCTCCTGAGCTGGGTGCTCTAGGAAAGCCCATTGTGTGAGTTATTTGGGTTCTCCTATTGTAGTTGGGTTTTGAATGTTATTGTCTTATCCCTGGATGGAGTCTCTTCTCAGGCTGGCTCAACCCTGACCACATCATTTGAGCTGTTGTGGAAATGCTGACCAAACAGAACAAAATAAAACAAAACATAAAACAGAAGAAACAAAACCAAAACATACACAAAACCCTTATAGCACCAACAAAAGCAACCAGAGAATAGAGAATTTGGAAAGAAAAAATAGAGCAAGAATGATAATAAAAAAGAGAGAAAAAATACTAGGAGAAAACAAAGCAAAACAAACAAACAAAAAAAAGCAGAAACAAACAAAAGAAACAACAACAAGGAAAGTGGGGGCAGAATATGTATATGTAGAGCTTAAGTAAAGTAAATAAGAATAAAGAATTAGAGGAATAGGGGGAGCAAATCGGTTTAAAATAAAGGAGGGAGGAACGAAATGAAAATATAAGGAAAAACTTTAAAAAGGAAAGTAGAAAAAAAAGCAATTAGACCTGAAACAAGAAAAAGAAAAAGGATGAGAAAGCAGTAGAAAAAGAAAATTGAAAGAAAAGAGATAAAAAAAGATTGAGTAGTGGAAAAAAGAAAAAAGGAAAAAATTGAGTATGAAAAGGGAAGAGGAAAACTAGAATAACAACAAATCAATAAAGTAGATAGATATAAAGGTAAATTTAAAAGGGGGGCAGGAAGCATGGAAAGAGAAAAAAAACAAAAAGAAAGGAAAAAGGATGGGGAAAAAAGGAAAAAACGTAATTAAAAAGAATTGAAGTGGTATTTGTTTTAGCCAAGTTTAATGCCCCTTGTGAAGCTTCTGATCCCACTCTTCTGTCTGCCAGCTCCAAGGGTGCCCCTTGTGTGAGTGATGTGTGCTAACCCATGAAGTTGAGCTTTGATTGCTGTTGGGAAGCATTGACCCTCAACCTGATTGGTTGTGAGGACTGCCCATGACTACAGTCGAGCAGCTGTTGTGCAGGGGTTGACCCTGTGTAGCAGGATTCACTTCAGTGAGCCATTGGTGCTTGCCTAGTCTGATCTTCAAGTTTTTCATTTGTGGAGATGGTTAGATGGTGCTCTGGTATGAGCTTAAGCTGGCCACTGGGTATGTTGATTCTTGGGCCTTTTGGGAGGTGCAGGCCAAGATCAACTGCTGCTTGTGCCCTGCCTGGGACCATCTCTTATGAGCTACAGTCTTCTGCAGATGGTTGCCGCTTGTGCTGGGTATGGACGTGCTTGAGAAAAACTAAGCTGCTAACTGAGGCTGACTTTCGCTAGTGTCAGGCTTAGGGCTGCTCACCCTGAGGCTACATGCTGCTTTTTTGGTGTTTGTGAACCTTTGAAAGATTTTAGGGAAGTCCATAGAATGAGCCAAGACTGGCAGTTAGTATAGAAAAGCCCCTGGAGGCAGCTTGGTTGGGCCTGTAAGTTGAGTTGGCAGTCTCAGGTAATCATCAGAGGGTGGAGAACAGTTTTAGCTAGGTTGATAGTGACACATATGGCTCCTGCCTCTGGTCTCTGTGGGGAGAGAGCTCAGCAAAGGGACAATGGAGAAAGATGCCACTCTAGCCCTGTAGCCCTCATACTGATGCCAGTCAATTCATTTCTTCTCCATGTTTCCCTGGTGCTTTTCAAGCTGCTGCCCCAGCATTGGAGCTCAGAGAGAGTGAGCCCAAGTCCCTGTGCGGGCTCTTTAAAAGGAACTCCTGGGACTCTAGGAGTCCTCCTTCTCACTCAGCCACAGTCTACACTAATTTTCACAGCCAGAATTTATGGGGACTTTCTTCCGGCACTGGAAGCCTGGGATCAGGAATCCTTGTGTGGGGCTGGCACCCCTCACTCTTCAGGGGGGACCTCCACAGCTGTGATTTTTATCCGCCAAATGTGAGTGTGGGACCAGTGTGTTCTGCTTCTCTGCCCCTCCTACTAGTCTCAGTGTGCCTTCCTGTGTATATCCTTAGTTACAGGACTTCAGTTCAACTAAATCTCAGACAGTTCTCACTGATGCTTGTTCTGTAACTTAGTTGTAATTTTGATGTGGTCGAAAGGAGGCAAGTGCAGCATTTACCTACCAGCCATCTTGACTAGAAGCCCTTCTGTGTGTTTTTTATGTGGACACTTGTCATTGGATTTAGGGCCCACCTGGGTAATCCATGGTGATCTTATCTCCAGACTCCTAACTTATGTCCATGAAGACCCTGTTTCCAAATAAGGTAATATTTACAAGTTCCAGGGATTTGATTTGTAGTATCTTTGTGGGGGGGAGGCATTTTTTGCTCACCATACTGAGTATATAATTTTGATATATAATTTTACTTTCTCGCAGCACTTTAAAGGTGTAATTATATTGTCTTCTGGTTTCTGTGATAATTATTTTTGTTTCTTTGAAGTTAACATGTCCCTCCGCATCTCCCTCACCTCACCCCCTTAACTTCCTCGCTCCTTTTAAAATATCTTTGTTTTTACTGTGACATGACTAGTTTTTTTGTTTGTTTGATTTTTTAAATTTCTCTTGCTTAGTGCTCACAGAGCTTCTGGAATCATGTGGGCTAGTTTATTCCAGCAGTAACAGTTGCTCTTCAAATATTTTTTTTTCTGCCCCTTTCTCTTTGTCCTGGAACTCTATTTATAAGCATATTAGGTCATTTTACTTTGTCTCATGTCTTATATCCTTTTTGTATTTCCATTGTTTTGTCTGTGAACTTTAATATAATTTTGTTCTGATATGCTTTCATTTTGCTAATTATGCTAATTCTGCTTGTGTATTATTGAATCAAGGTTTTTCATTTTCTGTTTTCTTCAAAATACTACTCATAGTTATTTTAAAAACCTGTTGGCTGGATCACCTGTGGGTCTGTTTCTATTGTCAATGTGTCTTTTGTTTTCAGCCACATGGTCCTGTGTCTTGGGGTGCCTATTGTTTTCACATTGAATGTAATACACAGTGTATTAAAAGTCATAGGTAGTCCAGTTGATGTTTTCTTCTGTTAGGCAGATAGCATGTTGATTGATCATTTTCCCCCCAGCTATATTGAGGAATGATATACAAAAATCGTATATGTCTAGTTTCTATAACATGTTTTATAAAGATGTTTGTGATGATTTAATATATGTATACATTGTGAAATGATTACTGTGGAGTATCTCCAAATACCATCACATTGGGGGTTAGTGTTTCAACATACAATTTTAGAGGGAACACAGACATTCAGTCCATGTTAGGCCAATTGCATCCATACATTCTAATTTCTTCTTTGTTATACAAAAGATGTTACATACTTGATGGAATTAGAAATACAGACATTTTGGGGGAGGATAACACTTTTGAAAGGTCCAGTGGGGAAGCAGCAGAATGGGTAGGGGAGCCTCAGGATTGTGATACACATTTGCCGAAGTCTCAGCCAACTGAACGGAGCTCTGGGTCAAGAATTGGCAGTGAGAGGAGGCCCTCATTAGGCCAAAGTGGCCCTGGAAGGTGCTGCTGCTAGAGACTGTTGGCCCACATACTCCTCATGGCTGAACCACAGGTTCTTTTCTGGAATAGAAATGCAGGTTGAGTTCACTTTGCTTGTCAACTTAGTGCATTCTAGGAACCATTTCCTATTAAATCACAGAGGTTGCTTTGTTATTTTTATATTTACATAATGCTTCATCTGCTGATGGCCAGGATTTTGACTATAATCTTAATGTCTTTTTTTTGAAAAATATTTATGAATATCTAAATAAATGGAAATATATGCACCTGTCTATGGAAGGGAAGACTCAGTTTTGTAAAGACATCATCACCCTCCAAATTAATACCTAAATTCAATGTGATTCCAATCAAAATCTCAGCAGAGTTATCTTAGTACCTTATTAGCCAATTCTGAGATTGATACAGAATCAAAAGACCAAGAACAGCAACCTTCAGTTTGTTCTCTGTATCCATGAATCTGTTTTTGTTTGCTTGTTTTGTTCTTTAGATTTCACATATAAGTGAAATGATATAAAGATGACATATAGATGGCCAACAGACATATGAAAAGATGCTCAATGTCACTAAACATCAGAGAAATGCAAATTAAAACCACAATGAAATATCACCTCATACCTGACAGAATGTCTGTCATCAATAAATCAACAAACAACAAGTGTTGATGTGGACGCAGAGAAAAAGAAACCCTTGTGCACTGTTGGTAGGATTGCAAATTGGTGCAGCCACTATGGAAAACAGTATGGAGGGTCCTCAAAAAATTAAAAATAGAATTACCATTTGGTCCAGCAATTCCACTCCTGGGAACATATCTGAATAAATCCAAAATACTAATTTGAAATTACATATGTACCTCTATGTTCATTGCAGCATTATTTACAATAGCCAAGTTTTTTAAGCCACCCAAATGCCCATCAATAGATGATTGGATAAAGAAGAGGTAGTACTATATACAATGGAATATTACTCGGCTATAAAAATAATGAAATCTTACCATTTGCATAACATGGATGGATCTAGAGGGTATTATGCTAAGTGAAATTAGACAGAGAAAGACAATGTCTTATTTGCTGTTTCTTTTATATTCAGATGAATTATTAGTAGCTGTGGTTTAGTTTTATAAAGGATTCCTTGTTAGTATTAATAAATGAAAGGTTGCTTCCAAGTAGGTCGTGAGATTGGCTTTTTGCCAGTTCCATGGGTCTATGGTCACAGTTAGAGCCCCTTCAGCACACAATGCTTTTATTGCTCTTAAATTATAGAATTAGAATCTAGGATAAAACTGCCTAAGTATTGACAGTTCTCTGACTAGTATATATATCTATATGTGTTATTTTGTATTCTAACTTAGTTTCTGCCCAGTTTTTTCTTTGTCAAAAGTTGTATTTTTTAAAATACCTTTTTTATTGATTTTTAGAGAGAGAGAAAGGGCAAGGGGGGGAGAGAGAGAGAGACATCAATCCGTTGCCTCCCACATGCACCCCAAATAGAGATGGAACCCAGAATCTTTTTTTTTATATATATATTTTATTGATTTTTCACAGAGAGAAAGGTAGAGGGATAGAGAGCTAGAAACATCGATGAGAGAGATACATCGACCAGCTGCCTCCTGCACACCCCCCACCGGGGATGTGCCCGCAACCAATGTACATGCCCTTGACCGGAATCGAACCTGGGACCTTTCAGTCCGCAGACCGACGCTCTATCCACTGAGCCAAACCGGTTTCGGCGGAACCCAGAATCTTGATATGTGCTCTAACCTGGAATCACTTTGGTGTACAGGATGACGCTCTACCAGCTGAGCCACACTGGCCAGGGCAAAAGTTGTAAACATTTACTCATAGGTTTGAAATACATGATTAGGATTTTGACCCATCACAATTCTGAGGAAAGGAGACAACTAGAGACAAACTGCTCAGGTTACATAGTACTGTTGGGCTGCCCAAGTTGGTCTGGAGTTCTGATGAAGAAGGTAAGAATGACTGTGTCTGTGGGCACCCTGGTTGTAAAATCATGTTACTTCTTCAAGTGATAACAACAGATTATTCTGTGTGTTTTTCTCCAGCTGGTTTCCCCATGAGCTATGCAGCAGCAGCTCCTGCCTACTCCCCCAACATGTACCCTGGAGCAAATCCTACCTTCCAAACAGGTATGCAGGTTGTATGTGCCAAGTGGCACAAATGCTTTGTCCATGCAGTTGGGAGAATATAAGGTGGGTGGATTTTGAGGGGAGTGGTTATAGAATTAGGATTTGGGCTTGATTTCTTGGTTCAGAAGATTAGCCTTGTTGATAAGGGCAATCAAAGCTTAATTCTTCTTTCATGTAAAGCTTTAGATATTGCATTTCTTTCTTTCTTTTTTTTTTTTATTGATCTTTTTACAGAGAGGAAGGGAGAGGGAGAGAGAGTTAGAAACATTGATGAGAAACATCAATCAGCTGCCTCCTGCACACCCCCTACTGGGTATGTGCCCACAACCAAGGTACATGCCCTTGACCAGAATCGAACCTGGGACCCTTGAGTCTGTAGGCAGATGCTCTATCCACTGAGCCAAACTGGTTAGGGCTGCATTTCTTTTTAAAAAATATATTTCTTTTATTGATTTCAGAGGGGAAGGGAGAGGGAGAGAGAGATAGAAACATCAATGATGAGAGAGAATCATTGATTGGCTCCCTCCTGCACGCTCCCCACTGGGGATCGAGCCCGCAACCGGGGCATGTTCCTTTGGTTGGAATCGAACCTGAGACCCTTCAGTCTGCAGGCCGACGCTCTATCCACTGAGGCAAACCGACTAGGGCTAGATATTGCATTTCTGATGTCCTTTCACAACACACATCTTCATTCTAAATATAGATTGTTACAGGTAAATAGTTGTGCCAGAACATGTATTTATGAAATAGAGTTGATTACAAGGAACTGGAGATCATCTTGCTATGTTAATAAATGGAATTTCCATGTTACTAACATTTTTAGATATTTAAAATCATTTTAGCCCTTTGTTTATAGTGTTATTTGTTTTCTATGTTAGTGTTCTATATAGTTTTCAAAGAAAGTCTTATTTTTTGTGTGTTTTTGTTGTTGTTATTCTTGTTTCTAAAAGTCTTATTTTCTGTGCATGAGAATTTTGTCACATTTTAAAATTAGTGATGAAATTGGAATTAGTTTGGGTCTGAACCTTGTAAAGATAGTTTATTTAGTGGAATTTTTCTCTGCGAGCCTGCACTATGGTGTTGGCTCATTCCAGAGACTGGACTTTGTGAATCTGCTGCAGCATGGTGGCCCATGCTCTGACTTGAAGGCTCAGCCTCACTGGTCCGCTGGGTGCTTCTTTGTCCTTCAGAACCCCTAGCCTCACACAGTTAACTTTACAGAAGAGAGGACAGCAGTAATATTCTTTTCCCAAATTATTTCTATTTTTTTATCATAAAATTCTTCCTTTTATCCATCTATTCCTTTTCATTTCCACTCTGACCATCTTTGTTCAGCCTATAGCTCACACCCAGAGATGGCTTCTTCTTTATCAAATAGTTGTTGTTGTTTTTATTTTGCCTAGCTTTTATTCACTCTTTTTTCTCCTACCTGAACTAGAGTACCTGCTACTTTCCATCTGTCTTTTGAGGGTTGTTATGGAATATCCCTTCCCTGGGGTCAACAGTGTTATTCACTGGATTTTTAGGCCAAATGGCACTACCCATCTCGTTACATAAAATGTCTCACCTTGTTTAACTTTTTAAAAACAACTCTCTTGAGGTATAATGACATGTGGTAAATTGCACATACTTAAAAGTGTATAGTTTGGTAACTTATGATCTAATGTGTACCACCCTCACAATTGAAAGTAAGCATATCTCTCAACCATAAAAGTTTTCTGTTGTTGGCCCTTCGTAATCTCACCTAGGCTCTGAGAAATCACCGATCCATTTTCTCTCATTATAGATCATTTGTATTTTCTAAAATTTTATATTAATGAATAATATGGAATATACTCTTTTTTTTTTGGAATGGGAAAGAATATACTTTTCTGGGAGAGCTGACTTCTTGTATCACAATTATTTTGACATGTATGTTGAAGTGTATATCAATAGTTCATTATTTCTTTTTATTGTTGGGTGGTATTCCATTGTATGGACATCCACAATTTGCTTACCAGTGGATGGATATTAGGATTGTTTGCAGCATTTGGCTGTTACAAATGAAACTACTCTGAATATTTATATACAAGTCTATGTGTATGCTTTCATTTTCTTAAGTAAATACAAAGGAGAGGAGTAGCTGGATTTTAAGGCAGGAGTATGTTTAACTTTGTAAGAAACTGACAAATTGTCTTCCTAAGTGTTTATACTATTTTATGTTCCCACCAGCAGTAGTTCAGTTCCTAACCTTATTAACACTTGATATGGTCGTGCTTTTTTATTTGAGACATCCTAGTGTAGTGATATTTCATTGTATATTTTTTTCAATTAGCAATACTCACATCTTGGATAAACCTTATTGGCTACAATACTGTCACTGCACAAACATTCATTGTAGTTTTAATTTGAGGATATCTAATGACTAGTAATTTTGAATATATTTTCATGTGCTTATTTGCCATTTATATGTCTTTGCTTAAGTGTGTGGGTACATCTTCTGGTTCTTTTTTTGGAGATTTCTTCTTTTCTTTTGTTTGTGTTATGTTTGTCTCCTCATTTTGGCTGACTTCCTGAGTTTGTTTCTTTGTATTACATAGATATGCTGTGTCTCCCAGTATTGGCAGAGTGGTCTTACGTAATAGGTGTTCTGTGAGGTCTAATGGTGCAGTCTTTTTGATCACTTGAGCCAGGTGCTCCAGGATTGTCTCTTGTGTGAGTGTGTGTGCCCTCCTATTGAAGTTGAGCCTTGGTTGCTATTGGAATGTCACTGGGGGGATTGATTGTCAGACAACTGGCTATGAGGATTGGCCAGAACCACAGTGTGTGAGCTGCTGTGCAGAGGTTGACCCCATGAAATGGTACTATGGAGCTAATTGGATGGTGTTCTGAAGCTAGCCATAGGGTGTGTTAGTTCTGGGGCCTCTTAGGAGGTGCTGGGTGCAGGCCAAGGTTAGCCACTGCTTGGAACCAGCCTGGAGCTACCTGGTAAAAGTTAAAAAGTTATCCATGATTGGTAGCTGCCTGTGCTGGGCCTAGAGATTTGTGGGAGAGGCCATGCTGTGAACCATGACCAGCTGCCACCAGTACCAGGCCAGGGGCTGGTCAGCAAAAGGCCACCTGAAGGTCTGCACCTCTAGGCCTGCCAGCGCCTGTAAGGCTCACTGAAAGAGCCTCGGGTGATAGGCCAGTTGGGTGAGGTGAATTGGGTGAGGTAGGGTTTCAGAGTCACCAAGATGGGGTGAGTGGGTATTCACCAGGATAATGTAGATTCAGAATTGGTGCCAGTGCAGAGTCTGAGGACACTCAGACTGAGACCATTCATGAAACCACCTGCCTGGGTCCTGTGGACTTTGAGAATTTTTAAGATTAAAGGCTAAGGACAGCTGCCTGCCTTTGTCTGCCTGTGAGTTCGGTGAGGGCATGGTCTCAGGGTGGAGCTAGTGATGTTTACCAGACTAATGCAGAATCAGATTTGGCCCCTGTAGGGGTAGGTTCAACAGAAGAAAGATGGCACCCACCTGCCTGTTGTGCAGGAGGAGGGCCAAAAAAGAGACAGTGGCAGCTATTCTTTCAGCCTTTGCCCTGAAGCCACACAACTCAGTTTCTCCCTGTATGTCTCTAGCACCCCTTTAAGAGGATGCCTGGATTTCCACCAGCCTTCCATTATACCTGGATGTACAGAATCCTAGCTCTGGTGCTCCAGGCTGGGGAGCCTGGTGTGGGATTGAGACCCCTCACTTTTAAGGGGAGACCTCTGCAGTTGAGATATCCCTCTCAGTTCACAACTGCCAGACACATCTGTGGGACCAGCCCTTTTCGTGTCTCATCTCCTCCTGTCATTCTTGACATGGCTTCTTATGTATATCCTTAGTTATAGAACTTCTGTTCAGGTAGTCTTCAGATGGCTCTCCATGTTGATTGTTCTATAATTTTTAATTTTGGTGTGGTCATGGGAGGAGGTTAGCGCAGTGTTTACCTACTCCTCCATTTTGACTGGAACCTGCCCATTGGCACATAATTTAAAAAAGATGAAGATGTTGCTAAGAGTGATTAAATGGCTTCCTTTGTTGCTACCATGCATGGCTTAGTAGATTCATTAGGTAAATTTTTGGAGGATAATTTGGCAATGTATTAGAAAGAAGCTTAAAAATGAGTCTTTTTGACTAACTTCTAGGAATGTATACTAAAAGAATAACCAGGTATATAAATATTAATGTACAAGTGCAGCTTTATCTAATAACAAAGTAATGTTTAATTAAATTGTTCGTTTATTTCACAGTGTTTAACTAGTCTTACTACTTGGTTTTGAAGGATCTTTAATAAGTAAAATGCTTTACAGTACACCACTTTTATTTAAACCCTAGAATTAGGTACATTAAGTCTGACTCCGGGTTTCTTTAAAAATCAAACTTCACATGGCAGCCACACAGGAGATAAAGGCGTTAGAATGTTGAAGGATTGTGAGGTCAAGTGATCTATCTCCCTCTTGCTTAAATTAAAGGTTTACATGCAAATAGTTTAAAGATTCTCTCACTCTCCTTCCCATTCTTACTGTAACCATGTGAGCATTGTGCACTACTGTGAATGTGTGGCTATTCTGCAACTACTTTTTCCTCCCTGGACCTGGTATTCTTTTTTAATATATTTTTTATTGATTTCAAAGAGGAAGGAAGAGGGAGAGAGAGATAGAAACATCCATGATGAGAGAGAATCATGGATCGGCTACCTCCTGCAAGTCCCCTACTGGGGATCGAGCCCACAACCCTGGCATGTGCCCTTGACCGGAATCAAACCTGGGACCCTTCAGTGTGCAGGCCGATGCTCTATCCACTGAGCCAAATTGGTCAGGGTTGGACCTGGTATTCTTGATTAGATTACTGTAACCATATTATTTATTAAACCTCTAACATCCCCCCAGGTGTGGGGAACTCTTGTTAGTATTTTATGTCACATGAGGATTTTTGTGTTTTATTTTATTGGTGACCTCTTTTGAAACCCCCTCTCCTGCTCTAATCTGGACTGCTTGTCCTCTGGGCCTTACCCTCAGATTGTTCTTCTTGATCACTCAAAGGCATTTTTTTGCCTTTCCCTTCTATTTGATTCCTTGGTCTTTCTAAGTTTACTAGTACTCTTTGGTTTTAGTGCAAGATCTCCTTTAGTAATCTCCCAAGAGAGTATGAAGGAGTCACAATTTTTGTATTTTTCATGTCTGAAAACAATTTATTCTGCACTGACACCTTTATAAACAGTTTGTCTGGATATCGAATTCAAGGCCAGCAATTATTTCCACCCAGAATTTTGAGAACATTCCTTCACTGTTTTGCAGCTTCCATTGTTGCTACTGATTGCTGATGCTTGGTTGACTGTAACCTTTGGATCCTCTTTGGTGCTCTGAGAAATTTTTGTCTTCGGTGTTCTGAAATTTCATGATGCTGTGTTCAGTACAGCTCTTCCTTTTCTCACAAACTTTGTTTCTTAATTTTTCAAATCTTCTAAATAAATATTTTTATACTCAGAAAAGTATTATATAAAATCTGTGTGGTATGCAGTACTTTTAGAAAAATGATCCATCCTATCTAATAAAGAGGGAATATGCTAATTGACCCTCATACCATCGCAAAGATGGCGGCACTCACAACCAATAAAGAGGGAATATGCTAATGGCTGCCCCGCCCTCAAATATGGTGGCACCCACAGCCAATAAGGAGGGAATATGCTAATTGACTGCCCCACCCTCAAAGATGGCAGCACCCACGGCCAATAAGGAGGGAATATGCTAATTGACTGCCATGCCCTCAAAGATGGCGGTGCCCACAGCCACAAGATGGCAGCGCCCAGTCCCTTCAGCCCCACTGGGGTGGTAGGTGTACAACAAGGCTGGGCCCGCCTGCAGGCCCAGGCACTCCACGTGCCTGCCTCTGGAGTCCCCCAGGCCCTCAGCCCCCCCGCTGCCCAGGGATGGCCCGAGGTGCAGGCAAGCCTTGGATGGCAGCTGCCCAGCCACCCAGGGCTGCCCGAGGCTCAGGTAACCAGGGACGGCCGAGGCTTGTGCTGCCGGCAGTGGCAGCAGTAGAAGTGTGATGGGGGCGTCACCTTCCCCTGATTGCCGGGTTGCCTCCCGCCCCTGAAGGCTCCCGGACTGTGAGAGGGGGCAGGCCAGGCTGAGGGACCCCCTCTCCAGTGCATGAATTTTCATGTACCGGGCCTCAATCCTAGCTAATAAAAGGGTAATATGCAAATTGACCGCACCTTCGCTACACCCAAGCCACGCCCACCAGCCCAAGCCACGCCCACCAGCCAATCAGGGTGAGTATGCAAATAAACCCAACCAAGATGGCTACAGCCACAGAGAGCAAGGTTTCCCAGGCAACAGAGGAAGCCAAGCTTTCTGCATGCCCTTGCCAGGCCTAAGCCTCCACTCAAGCTACAAAGTTTCAATTATAGAAGGTAAACAAATTCAAACAGAATGGCGGCAGCCATGGAGCTGGAGAGACCAGGCCAGGGTTGCCCGCGGCAATGGAGAAAGCAAAGCTTTCTGCACACCCTGGCCGGGCCCAGGCCTCCGCTTAAGGCTACAAAGTTTCAATTATAGAAGGTGAATTAACTCAAACAGAAATGGCTGCCGGCCATGGAGCATGCAGGAGGCTTGGCTCCGCTCCAGGCTACAAAGTTTCAATTGTAGAAGGTAAATAAATTCCAGATACCAGGGCCTTGGCTTGGGTTGCCAGGGGGCGTGGCCAGCCTGAAAACCACCACAGGCCCCTTGCTCAGGCCACCCCATGCCCCAAGGGAACCCCCACTCTGATCCGGGACACCCTTCAGGGCAAACCAGCTGGCCCCCACTCCTGCACCAGGCTTCTATCCTATCTAATAAAAGAGTAATATGCAGATTGACCATCACTCCAACACACAATATGGCTGCCCCCATGTGGTCAAAGATCCTGCCCCCATGTGAACACAAGATGGCCACCACAAGATGGCCAGCAGGGGAGGGCAGTTGGGAGGCACCTGGCCTGCAAGGGAGGGCAATTGGAGGTGATCAACCCTGCAGGGAAGGGCAGTTGGAGGTGATCAAACCTGCAGGGAAGGGCAGTTGGAGGTGATCAAACCTGCAGGGAAGGGCAGTTGGAGGTGATCAACCCTGCAGGAGAGGGCAGTTAGGGGTGACCGGGCCGGCAGAGGAGGGAAGTTGGGGGCAAACAGGCTGGCAGGGGAGCAGTTAGGCATCAATCAGGCTGGCATGGGAGTGGTTAGGGGGTGATCAGGCTGGCAGGCGGAAGCGGTTAGGGGCAATCAGGAAGGCAGGCAGGCGAGCAGTTGGGAGCCAGCAGTCCTGGATTGTGAGAGGGATGTCCGACTGCCCTTTTAGGCCCGATCCCACTGGGATCGGGCCTAAAAGGGCAGTCGGACATCCCTCGAGGGGTCCCAGATTGGAGAGGGTACAGGCTGGGCTGAGGGACACCCCCCCTCTGTGCACGAATTTCGTGCACCGGGCCTCTAGTTCAAATATAAAAAGCTCTGGCATCCCACAGTTAGCAGCCTATGAACATGAGTTTTTACCTGAGAGGAAGTCAGCCCAGGATGACTCATGTTTGGTGAGTAAAAAGAGAAAGGTTCTAATTATTTTGTCTGTGTTGCATCGGTAGGGGTTGTCTTTTTACGGAAGGAGAACCTGGAAAGCTATTACTGTTTTTGAAAGGCCTAGCAATTAATATATTTAGTTTTGTATTGTGAATGGTTGGCAAGTCTGAGAATTATTTCAGATTGGTAGTGTCTGTCTTGGATCTTTGAATTATGTGTGTATATGTCTGTATTTTAAGTTTGTAGGGTTCCTATTGAGGCTTTCTGGTGTGATACAGTGCATCTAGTGTTATATAAAAGAAAAAGGAAGGTGCCTAGCACATACTTAGTTTTTATTTTTATTTATTTTATAGAAAGGGAGGGGGAGAGAGAGAGAGAGACCAACATCGATTTGTTGCTCCATTTTTTGTGCATTCATTGGTTGATTCTTTTTTTTTCCTTTATTGATTTGGGTATTACATATGTGTTCTTATCCCCCCTTGCCTCCTCCCCTCCCCCCCACTCATGCCCTCACCACCCTGATGTCCATGTCCATTGGTTAGGCTTATATGCATGCATACAAGTCCTTTGGTTGATCGCTCCCCCTTTACCCCCACCCTCCCCTAGCTTCCCTCTGAGGTTTGAGCATCTGATCGATGCTTCTCTGTCTCTGGATCTGTTTTTGTTCATCAGTTTATGTTGTTCATTATAATCCACAAATGAGTGAGATCATGTGATATTTATCTTTTTCTGACTGACTTATTTCGCTTAGCATAATGCTCTCTAACTCATTCCATGCTGTTGCAAATGTTAGGAGTTCCTTCCTTTTTACACCAGCATAGTATTCCATTGTGTAGATATACCACAGTTTTCTAATCCACTCATCTGCTAATGGGCACTTAGTCTGTTTCCAAATCTTAGCTATTGTAAATTGTGCTGCTATGAAGATAGGGTGTATATATCCTTTCTGATTGGTGTTTCTAGTTTCTTGGGATATATTCCTAGAAGTGGGATCACTGGGTCAATGGAAGTTCCATTTTTAGTTTTTTGAGGAAACTCCATACTGTTCTCCACAATGGCTGCACCAGTCTGCATTCCCACCAGCAGTGCACGAGGGTTCCTTTTTCTCCGCATCCTCTCCAGCACTTGTCATTTGTTGATTTGTTACTGATAGCCATTCTGACAGGAGTGAGATGTTACCTCATTGTCGTTTTGATTTGCTTCTCTCGGATGATTAGTGACTTTGAGCATGTTTTCATATGTCTCTTGGCCTTCCTTATGACTTCTTTTGAAAAGTATTTAGGTCCATTGCCCATTTTTTTGATTGGGTTGTTTATCTTCCTTTTGTTAAATTGTATGAGTTCCCTATAAATGTTGGAGATTAAACCCTTATCAGAGATAACATTGGCAAATATGTTCTCCCATGCAGTGGGCTTTCTTGTTGTTTTGTTGATGGTTTCTTTTGCTGTGCAGAAGCTTTTTATTTTGATGTAGTCCCATTTGTTTATTTTCTCTTTACTAGTTGTTTCCATTGCCCTTGGAGGTGTATCGGTGAAGAAATTGCTTCGGCATATGTCTGAGATATTGCTGCCTGTGGATTCCGCTAATATTTTTATGGTTTTCCATCTTACGTTTAAATCCTTTATCCATTTTGAGTTTATTTTTCTGTATGTGTAAGTTGGTGGTCTAGTTTCATTTTTTTGCATATATCTGACCAAATTTCCCAACACCATTTATTGAAGAGACTGTCTTGACTCCGTTATATGTTCTTGCCTCCTTTGTCAAATATTAATTGAGCATAGTGGTTTGTGTTGATTTCTGGGCTCTGTATTCTATTCCATTGGTCTGTATGTCAGTTCTTGAGCCAGTACCAGGCAGTTTTGAGAACAGTGGCTTTGTAATACAGCTTCATATCTGGTATTGAGATCCCTCCTCCTTTGTTTTTCTTTTTCAGGGTTGCTGCAACTATTCTGGGTCTTTTTTTATTCCAGATGAATTTTTGGAGTGTTCATCCTAGATCTGTGAAATATGCTGTTTGTATTTTAATGGGGAGTGCATTGAATCTATAGATTGCTTTGGGTATTATGGACATTTTAATGATGTTGGTTCTACCAATCCATGAACACAGTTATGTTCTTCCATCTGTTTACATCTTTCTCTATCTCTTTTTCAACATCCTGTAGTTTTCTGAGTATGGGTCTTTTACTTCCTTAGTTAAGTTTATTCCTAGGTATCTTAATTTTTTTTGTGCAATGATACATGGGATTGTTTTTTTTCTCTCTTTCTGTAAATTCATTATTGTTGTATAAAAATTCCATAGATTTCTTGGCTTTAATTTTGTATCCTGCTACATTGTTGAATTCTTTTATTAACTCTAATAATTTTTTGATGGAGTCTTTAGTGTTTTCTATGTACAGTATCATGTCATCTGTGAATAATGACAATTTTATTTCTTCTTTTCCAATTTGGATGCCTTTTATTTCTTTTTCTTGTCTGATCGCTGTGGCTAGCACTTCCAGTACTATGTTGAACAGGTGTGGTGAAAACGGGCATCCCTGTCTTGTTCCTGTTCTTAAGGGAAATGGTTTTAGTTTTTGCCCATTGAGTTTGATGTTGGTTGTAGGTTTGTCATATAAGACTTGTATTATGTTGAGGTATAATCCTTCTATTCCTACTTTGCTGAGCGTTTTGTCACATGCCTTTTCTGCATCAATTGATATGATTATGTGATTTTGTCTCTCAATTTGTTTATGTGATGTATCACGTTTTTTGATTTGCAGGTATTGTACCAGCCTTGCATTCCTGGAATAAATCCCCCTTGGTCATGCTGTATGATCTTTCTAATGTAATGCTGGATCCAGTTTGCTAGAATTTTGTTGAGGATTTTAGCATCTATGTTCATTAGGGATATTGGCCTGTAATTCTCTTTTGTTGTGGTGTCTTTATCTGGTTTTGGGATTATGGTAATGCTGGCTTCCTAGAAGGAGCTTGGATGTGTTCCTTCCTCTTGATTTTTTTGTAATTGTCTGCGAAGGATTAGTTTTAGTTCTTCTTTGAATGTTTGGTAAAATTCCCCTTTGAAGCCATCTGGTCCGGGGCTTTTGTTTGCTAGAAGCTTTTTGATTACTATTTCATTTTCATCTGTAGTTATTGGCCTATTCAGGTTTTTTTATTCTTCCTGATTGACTTTTGGAAGCTTGGATTTTTCTAGGAATGTGTCCATTTCGTCGAGGTTGTCCAGTTTGTTGGAGTAGACTTGTTCGTAGTATTTTTTTTTTTTTACAGTCCTTTGTATATCTGTGGCATCAGTTGTTACTTCACCTCTTTCATTTCCTATTTTGTTTATTTGGGTCTTCTCTCTTTCTTTCTTGGTGAGCCTGTCTAGAGGTTCATCATTTTGTTTATCCTTTTAAAGAACCATCTATTGGTTTTATGATCTTTTGTGGGGTTTTTTTGTTTGTTTTTTTTTGGTCTCTATGTCATTTATTTCTGCTCTGATCTTTATTATCTCCTTCCTTTTGTTTACTCTGGGCTTTTACTGTTGCTCTCTTTCTAATTATATAAGTTGCAAGGTTAGATAATTTATTACCATTTTTTCTGGTTTTTTGAGTTAGGCTTGTAGAGCTATGAACTTCCCTCTCAGGATTGCTTTCATTGTGTCCCATAGATTTTGGATTGTTGTGTTTTCATTTTCATTTGTTTCCAGGTGCGTTTTAATTCTTCTCTGATCTCTTTGGTACCCCAATCATTGTTTAATAGCATGCTATTTAGCTCCAAGTGTTTGATTTTTTTTTCAGTTTTTATTGTATTTGATTTCTAATTTTATGCCATTATGATCTGAGAAGATGCTTGTTATGATTTCTATCTTCTTGAATTTGAAGAGACTTTGCCTGTGTCCTAATATGTGGTCTATCTTTGAAAATGTCCTGTGTGCACTGGAGAAAAATGTATATTCTGTGGCTTTGGGGTGAAATGTTCTGAAGATGTCAATTAATTCCATCTGTTCTAGTGAGTCATTTATGATTGCTGTTTCTTTGCTGATTTTTTTGTTTAGAGGATTTATCCAGTAGTGTCAGTGGGATATTAAAGTTCCCTACTATGACTGTATTGCTGTTGATCTCTCCCTTGATATATTCCAGGATTTGTTTTATGTATTTGGTTTCTCCTATAGTGGGTGCATATATGTTTATCAGAGTTATATCTTCTTGTTCAATTGCTCCCTTTAGTGCTATGTAGTGGCCTTCTTTATCTCTTGTTATGGCGTTTTCTTTGAGGTCTATTTTGTCAGATGTAAGTATTGCAACCACAGCTTTTTTTCTCATTTCCATTTGCCTGAAAATTTTTCTTCCATCCCTTCACTATCAATCTTTGTTAATCCTTTGTTCTGAGGTAGGTCTCTTGCAGACAGCAAATATATGGGTCGTTTTCTTATCCATTCAGCTACCCTATGTCTTTTAATCGGAGCATTTAATCCATTTAAGTTTAATGTTGTTATTGATAAGTACTTGTTTGTCACCATTTTTATCTTTATGCTTGTATTCGTTCTTGCCTTCATATTTCTTCTTTTTACAGCATTCTCTTTAGCATTTCTTTCATTGCTGCCTTGGTGGTAATAAATTCTCTTAACCTTTTTTTATTTTTGTCTGTGAAGCTCCTAATTCCACCTTCAATTTTGAATATAACCTTGCTGGGTCTAGTATTCTTGAATTCAGTCCCTTGCTTTCACTTTGTATATTTCATTACATTCCCTTCTGGCCTCGTGTGTTTCTCTTGAGAAATCAGTTGATATTCTAATGGGAGATCCCTTGTAGGTAACTTTCTGTCTCTCTCTGGCAGCATTTAAGATTCTTACCTTTTTGTTGTTGTTTGCCAATTTAATTATGATGTGTCTTGGTGTTCGTCTTTTTGGGTTTATCTTGTTTGGGACTCTTTGTGCTTCTTGGACTTGTGTGGATTTTTTCTTGCCAATATCAGAGAAATTTTCTGTCATTATTTTTTCAAACGAATTTTCTATTCCTTGCTCTGCTTCCTCTCATTTCTGGTACCTCTATTATGTGGATGGTGTTTCGTTTTGTGTTGCTCCAAAGCTCCCTTAGCCCTTCCTCTTGCTTTTTAAGTTTTCTTTCCAGTCCTGCTGTGTGTGTGTTTTTTTCCTACCTTGTCTTCTAATTTGCTGATGTGGTCCTCAGCTTCTTCTAGTCTACTCTTTAAGCCTCCCATTTTGTTCTTTATTGCAACTATGTCATTCTTCATTTCCTCTTGGTTTCTTTTTATGTTGGTGACATTCTCATTCTGCTCCTTATAATTCTCATTGAGTTGTGTGTATTTGTCATCCAGCTGTTTGAGCATCCTTATAACCATTACTCTGAATTCTTTCTCTGACATGTTACTTGCCTCTATTTCATTTAACTCCCTTTCTGGTGCTTTCTTTTTCTTTCCTTTGGGGATTGCTTTTATTGTCTACACGTGTTTTGCTGTAATGCTTTAATTGTTTCTGTGTCCTAGATCCAACTGTTTTGCTACCCAGGTTCTTTTGTGGATGATGGTGGTGGTGTGATCTCTCAGGTCTCCTGGGCTTGGTAATCTAGCCAAGCTTCCTACTTGAGTTATTTGGGTTCTCTTGATGTAGTTGGATCTTGAATGTTAGTTTCTTATTCGTGGATGAAATCTCGTCACAGTTTTGCAATGTGACTTACCCCAGCTTTGTTGTGCAAGCTGTTTTGGATGTGATTGTGGTTCCGGCTCTTGTAGAAAAGGTTGTCTGAGGTCTCACTGATATGTGCTCATTTTTGGTTTCCAGAGTTCATGGCCTGGGAGGAAGGAGCCTCGGGGCTGAGCCTCAGGAACTGTGACTTTGGCTGGTGTGGTGTGACTCTTGATGGCTTAGCATCACAATGCAACTCATTACGAAGGGCCCAGAGCCCGTTGGGGGTGTATGTTTTGTAGCCTGTGTTTGAGGCAGTGGGACTCTTGCCAAAGTGATTTCCCTCTCTGAATCATGAAAGGGTTTAGGTTCCAGTAGCTGGGGGTGTGGGAATCTCAATGTCTGTGGCTGAAACAATGTGAGCTTGTCCAGGGAGGCAAGTCCTTAGTAACTCACCAAACTGTCCAGTGGTAGGTAGCCAGGAGGGGAATGTTGTGGGTCCTGCTGAGGGAGTCGTATGCCCTTGGTTGGAGAGGCATATGCCCACGGGCAGTACACAGAGGGCCCCAGGAGCTGTCTGCAAGGGGTGTGTGCTTGTGGTGTCCACACGCTGGATCGGAGTGTTTGTGGTATGCCACCAGCCCCATCAAGGGAGAGGTCCCAGTTTATGCTTCGGGTTATGTTCTCCCTTGGTTGGATATGGATGCCCAATGGCTGCTTACAGAGGTGCCAATGTCCATCTGCTGGGGCAGTGAGCTCAGGGCACCTTTGTGTTGGAGAGGCACTACTGCAGGGACTGAATGCCAGGGGCCAGAGTTGTGCCTTGCGGCAGCTCAGAAAAGCACTCAGTGGCCTCCTGCTGGGGCTGTGGGCTCTGGGGGCTTGTGCGGAGTGCACCTGGTAGCAGCTCACAGGGGCACCCGTGGTCCATTTGCCAGCGTGGCACTCTGATGCACTCTGAGGGGCCCTGGCGCTGAAGCCGCACGACCGAGGTGTCTGTGGGCAGGTATCCAGGATGAATGAATTCAGAATTTCCACTGCTGGGGCAGTGTGCCCTTGTTTGTGTAAGAGCGCACCCATCGGGGGCTCACAGCGGCATCCAGGAGCTGCCTGTGGAGCGGTGGGCTCAGGAGGCCTGCGTGCTGGAATAGAGCGACTGTGGCTTCTGGAGGTCTGCTGCATGGTGGGGAGGGAAGTCGCACTTACTGCTGTGGGAGCTGTACACCTTTGGAGGTGGAGGTCCTAGGGTCTTCAGGTCTGCAGATGGGGCAGCAGGATTTTGGCTGGAGTGGCTGAAGGGTTGCAGGCAGTGTCCAAGGCCTGTCTGGATGGTAGTGTTCATGAGTTTCGAGAAGAGGCCACTCATCCCGTCAAGATGGCGTGGGCTCCGTGCCTGAGTCCCACAGCCTGGGGAGTGTCCACAGCAGTGGTAGGTGCTTCCTGTCCAGGAGAGTCTAGTCAGCCAGCCCCTGCTACTCCTGCCAGATTTAACTGTCCCTCACTCATTTACACACATACCACACACATCCACACACTCTTCTTTCACACCCTTACTCACATCCTCTCCCTCACCTCCATCCTGCCAGCCGCCATCTTCCCTCTCTCTGGTTGATTCTTATATGTGCCCTGACCAGGGAATCAAACCCACAACCTTGGCATATTGGTTTGACACTATGCAACTGAGCTACCTGGCCAGGGCACACTTAGGTTTTAATTGACTGGGAGACATGTTTGCTTTCCTTGAGTGTGGATAGATAGTAATGTAATATTCATGCCTATACAAAAAACAACATAATCTGGTGATTATTAGGACATAGCTTATAGTTATAAGAATAAGCAGTAAGGTAATATAAAAGCCATTGCAATAATTAGTAGAAGTAGTGTGTCACTAAATTTCCAACATTATATTGTGAAAATTTCAAATATACAGGGAAGCTGAAAAAATTCAGTTATTATTTGCATGTGGACTGCCAAAATTTTACAATTAAACTTCTAAAAAACAACTTTTAAAGTTAATGTTTTACTTGTTTCATATATATATATCCCTCCATCCACCCTTCAGCCCATCTTGTTGTTTGATGTGTTTCAAAGTAAGTTGTGGACCTCAGTGCATGTCACCCCATTTACTATAGTGTGTGTTGTTAATATTGGTTTGCAATTCTTTTTGGGTTTTGTTTTTAGATGAAATTTACATATATGAGATGAATAAATTTTAAGTGTACTGTTCATTGCATTCTGACAGATGTATACACATGTAGCTTCTTGGAGCCATCGTTATCTTCAACAAAGCATATATATGAGACAGAGTGTTTATAAAAGGCATCTCAGATGATGATGAGACCTAGAGCCAGTGGAGGGATTTCTGCAGCGGTGGGCCTCAGGCCTCTGTTAGAAGCAAAGAAAGACATCCCAGGTTGGCCTGTCATTGATTGTGAGTAAAGGACTTCACCTTTTTTCAGTAGATTTGGTGGGCCAAAAGAATACTTATGAATCACAGAACCTCTTTGGAGGAGTGTAGGCCTAAATCTCCCTCACTTTGGTTTTATTTACACTGTATCTTTAGAAGCTTATTCAGATTGGCTGATTTGTCTTTTCTTCAATCAAAGTTCTAAGCTCTTTCTGCAGTTTGAACAGTGACAAAATGGTCATGGACTTTCTTATTAGGAATACCGATTGTTTTTTTGAGGCTCTGTTTTCTCCAATGAATTTATTGCTTATGTGTTTTTATTTTATATTCAACTTCTAGGAGCAGTCAGGGGGCCTCTGTCTACTTGTCCTTTCAGCACATGCAAGACTGTTTTGTGGGAGTTTTTCTGGCTGGCTTTGATCCTCTCAGTTGTGTGTCACCATCTGAGGGCATTATAATTTTTTTACCTTGTTTACTATAAAATTTTAAAAATATATACAGAAAATTTGAGAAAATGTTATAGTGCATGCCCACAGTACCCACCACCTAGATTCATCAGTTATCATTTTGTAATATTTTCTTTGTCTATTATATAAAAATGAATGTGTATTTTTTTTATTGTTTGTTTTTCTGCACAATTGAGTCACTTCACAGTTGTATTCTTTGTGGCTCTTGTCCTATGGAATTCAGTGTGGCTCTTCTAAACATAATAATTAGGGTGCTTTTCTGCCTGATCATAATACCATTATCACACTTAGAAACAGTAATTCTAATTTTATTTAAGTTCATATTTTAAATTGCCCAGTTGTCCCCCATTTAAAAAAAAAATTGGAACCACGATCTATTCAACATTTACATGTTGAATTTGTTTTAAAGTTGAATTTGTCTCATTTCTTTTAAACCTTTTAAAAATACTTTGACTTAGAAAGACTTTGTATTATGAAAAACTTGAAATATATACACAAGTACACAGCAGTATGGTGTCTACTTGCCCACCAGTCACTAGCCTTAGCAGTTATTTGCTTATAGCTGATCTTTATCATCTGTATTCCAATCACGTTCCCCGATATTATTTTTCCTCATTTTAATTTTATTTTTTATTTATTTTTAAGTTTTATTTTATTGTTTAAAGAATTACATATAGTATTACATATGTCTCCTTTTCCCTCCATTAACCTCCCCACAGCCAGCCACGCTGCCCCCCACCCCCGGCACATGCCCTCACCTCCCTAGTGTCTGTGTTCATTGGTTATGCTTATATGCATGCATACAAGTCCTTCAGTTGATCTCTTTCCTTCACCCACAACCCCTCCCCTGTCTACCCACTGAAGTTTGACGGTCTGTTCCATGCTTCTTTGACTCTGTATCTATTTTTGTTCATCAGTTTATAATGCTCATTATATGCCACAAATGAGTGAGATCATGTGATATTTATCTTTTACAAACTGGCTTATTTCACTTAGCATAATGCTCTCCAGGTCCATCCATGCTGTTGTGAATGGTAAGAGTTCTTCCTTTTTTACAATAGCGTAGTACTCCATTGTGTAGGTGTACCACAGTTTTTTAATCCACTCATCTGCTGATGGGCATTTAGTTTGTTTCCAAATCTTAGATATTGTAACTTGTGCTGCTATGAACATAGGGGTGCATATGTCTTTTCTGATTGGTGTTTCTGGTTTCTTGGGATATATTCCTAGAAGTAGGATCACTGGGTCAAATGGGAGTTCCATTTTTAGTTTTTTGAGGAAACTCCATACTGTTTTCCACAGTGGCTGCACCAGTCTGCATTCCCACCAGCAAGGCACGAGGGTTCCTTTTTCTCCACATCCTCGCCAGCACCTATCATTTGTTGATTTGTTGATGATAGCCATTCTGAGAGTTGTAAGATGATATCTCATTGTCATTTTGATTTGCATCTAACGGATGACTAGTGACTTAGAGCATTTTTTCATGTGTCTCTCGGCCTTCTGTATGTCAATTTTTGAAGGTGTGTATTTAAGTCCTTTGCCCATTTTTTGATAGGATTGTTTATCTTCTTTTTGTTAAGATGTACGAGTTCCCTATAAATTTTGGAGGTTAAACCCTTATTGGAGATAACATTGGCAAATATGTTCTCCCATGCAGTGGGCTTTCTTGTTGTTTTTTTGATGGTTTCTTTTGCTGTGCAGAAGCTTTTTATTTTGTTGTAGTCCCATTTATTTATTTTCATCTTAGTTTCTATTGCCCTAGGAGCTGTATCTGTAAAGATATTGCTACGACATATGTCTGATATTTGGCTGCCTATGTTTTCTTCTAAAAGTTTTATGGTTTCCCATCTTAACTTTAAGTTTCTTATCCATTTTGAGTCTATTATTGTGTATGGTGTAAGTTGGTGGTCTAGTTTCATCTTTTGGCATGCATCTGACCAATTTTCCCAACACTATTTATTGAAGAGACCTATCTTGATTCCATTGTATGCTGTTGCCTCCTTTCTCAAATATTAATTGAGCACAATAGCTTGGGGTTGATTTCTGAGTTCTTCGTTCTATTCCATTGGTCTATATTTCTGTTCTTGTGCCAGTACCAGGCAGTTTTGATAACAGTGGCTTTGTAATATAGCTTGATACCTGGTATTGTGATCCCTCCAACTTTGTTCTTCTTTTTCAAGATGCTGCAGCTATTCAGGGTCTTCTTTTATTCCATATGAATATTTGGAGTATTTGTTCTAGGTCTGTGAAATATGCCGTTGGTATCTTAATGGGAATTGCATTGAATCTATAGATTGCTTTGGGTAGTATGGACATTTTAATGATGTTGATTCTACCAATCCATGAACACAGTATATTCTTTCTTTTGTTTATATCTTCCTCTATCACTTTTTTCAACATCATGTAGTTTTCCAAGTACAGGTCTTTTACCTCCTAGTTACGTTTATTCATAGGTATCTTCATTTTTTTGTTGCAATGGTAAATGGGATTTTTTGTTTGTTTGTTTTGTTTTTCTTTCAGTGAGCTCAGTATCCTATATAATAAAAGGCTAATATGCAAATTGACCAAATGGCGGGACAACTGAACAACTGGTTGCTATGACGTGTGCTTACCACCAGGGTCCGTGCGCAGAACATGGCGGGTGTTGGCAGCAGGCAGCAGAGCGCGGAACATGGCTTGCGTCAGCCATGGTGGGATGGTGGAGCAGTTGAGCGGGGTGCCAGACCAAGGCAGGGCATCGGTCACTGTCATCGGGTCGAGACACTGGTGGTTCCTGAAAATTCTTTGTTCCCGTGCACCGCGTTCTCACCTGGTGCTCACATCTACTGCTGGCACTGGCCCCTCTTGCACTCGCTGCTGTCGCTGTAGTCGCCGCTTGTGTGCGGCACTGGCCCTGATCACTTGGTGCCAACTGTGGATGCGAGCCGTGTCTTCTGGCACCGATCACCCCTCAGGGCTTCTCCAACTCCCCCTGCTCCTGAGGGACTATCAGGGCTGGCAGCCGCCTCTCGCATCCGCTGCCCGCGATGGCCCCACTCATACCCGCAGCCAGCTCTGGAGTCACCGCCTACACCCGCTGCCGGTGTCCGTCGCTGGTCCTCATCACCCCTGAGGGCTTATCTACCTTCCCCTGCTCCTGAGGGGCAACCGGGGCAGCAACTGCTGCTTGCACCTGCTGACGATGCCGGCCCCGCTCACACCCGCTGCCATCACCCGAGCTACTGCTCACACCCTTGGCTGGCGCCCGATGCCTTCCCCGATTGCTGGGTGCCATCAGTGGGTCCAAGCGGTGTGTGATTGCCCCTTAGGGTCCAAGCTGGCACCGATCACCCCTCAGGGCTTCTCTACCTCCCCCTGCTCCTGAGGGGCGATCAGGGCCAGCAGCCGCCTCTCACACTTTCTGCCTGTGATGGCCCCGCTTGCACCCACTGCTGCTGCCAGAGACACTGGTTGCACCTGCTGCTGGGGCCGTCACTGGTCTCGATTGCTCCTGAGGGCTTCTCTACCTTCCCCTGTTCCTGAGGGGTGATTGGGGCAATAGCCACCACTAGCACCTGCTGATGGCACTGGTCCCGCTTGCACCTGCTGCTGGTGCCGGCCACAATCACTTCGTGCCTTCAGCGGGTGCGAGCAGGGCTGGCACTGTCAGTGCATGGGAGCGACGGCAGTGGGAGCTGGGCAGCCAGCAGACAGGGGATTAGTGGTGGCAGTGGGAGGCGCCAGGCGGGGACACGGAGGATGGGCCGAGACCCGCCCCTGTTCCCACCGCAGCCTTGTGGCCCACAGTTCTATTCAAGGTGCATGAATTTGTGCACTGGGACCCTGGTTGGTATATAAAAAAGCCATAGATTTCTGACTGTTAATTTTGTATCCTGCTATGATGCCAAATTCATTTATTAAATCAAGTAGTTTTTTGATGGAGTCTCTAGGGTTTTCTATGTACAATATCATGTCATCAGCAAATAATGACAGTTTTACTTCTTTTCCAATTTGAATGCCTTTAATTTATTCTTCTTGTCTCATCGCTATGGCTACTTACTTCCTGTACTATGTCAAATAGGCATGGTGAGAGTGGGCATCCCTGTCTTGTTCCTGTTTTTAGGGAAAATGGTTTTAGATTTTGCCCATTAAGTTTGATGTTCACTGTGGGTTTGTCATATATGGCTTTTATTATGTTAAATTATGATCCTCTATTTGAAACTTGCTGAGCATTTTTATCAAGAAAGGCTGTTGGATTTTGTCAAATGCTTTTTCTGCATCAATTGATATGATTATATGGTTTCTATCTCTCAGTTTGTTTATGTGATATATCACATTTATTGATTTGCGGATATTGTACCATGCTTGCATCCTCGGCATAAATCCCACTTGGACATGGTGTAAGATCTTTCTAATGTGATGCTAGATCAGATTTGCTAGTAATTTTTTGAGGATTTTAGCATCTTATGTTCATCGGAGATATTGGCCTGTAATTCTCTTTTGTTGTGGTGGCTTTATCTGATTTTAGGGTTAGTGTAATGCTGGCTTCATAGAAAGAGCTTGGAAGTGTTCCTCCTCTTTGAATATTTTGGAATAGTCTGAAAAGGATAGGTTTTAGTTCTTCTTTGACTAATTGGTAAAACTCCCCTGTGAAGCTGTCTGGTCCAGGTCTTTTGTTTGTTGGAAGTTTTTTGATGACTGCTTCAATTTCCTCCATAGTCATCACCCTATTCAGATTTTTTTATTCTTCCTGATTGAATTTTGGAAGGTCATATTTTTCTAGGAATATGTCCATTTCTCCAAGGTTGGTCCAGTATGTTGGAATAGAGTTGCTCATAGTATTTTTTTTTTTTTTTACAATCCTTTGTGTTTCTGAGGGGTCTTTTGTTATTTTTCCTCTTTCATTTCTCATTTTGTTTATTTGGGTCCTCTCTATTTGCTTCTTGGTGAGCCTGGCTAGAGGTTCATTGATCTGGTTTAGTCTTTCAAAGAACCAGCTCTTGGTTTTGTTGGTCTTTTGTATTTTTTTTTATTACTATGTTATTTATTTCTGCTCTGATCTTTATTTTTTTTCTTCCTTCTGCTCACTCTGGGCTTTTCTTGTTGCTCTCTTTCTAATTTTTCAAGTTGCAGAGTTAGATAATTTATTACCAGTTTTTCTTCTTTTTTTGACGTAGGACTGTAATGCTATGAACTTCACTCTCAGGACTGCTTTCACTGTGTCCCATCGATTTTGGATTGTTGTGTTTTCATTGTAATTTTTTTCCAGGATGTTTTTTATTTCTTATTTTATCTCTTTGGTTGCTCAATCATTATTTGATAGCATGCTATTTAGCCTGCAAGTGTTTGATTTTTTTCAATGTTTTTATTGTAGTTGACTTCTAATTTTATGCCGTTGTGATCTGAGAAGATGCTTGATATGATTTCGCCTTCTTGAATTTCGAGAGACTTTGCCTGTGTCCCAACATGTGGTCTATCTTTGAAAATTTCCCATGTGCACTTGAGAAGAATGTATATTCTGTAGCTATGGGGTGAAATGTTCTCAAGATGTCAATTAAGTCCATCTTATCTAGTGAGTTGTTTAGGATTCCTGTTTCTTTGCTAATTTTTTTGTCTAGAGTGTTTATCCAGTGATGTTAGTGAGGTATTAAAGTCTTCTACTATGAGTGTATTGCTGTCAGTCTCTCTCCTGATATCTTCCAGAAGTTTCTTTTATGTGTTTGGGTACTCCTGCATTGGGTGCATATATGTTTACTAGAGTTATATCTTCTTGTTGTATCGATCCCTTTAGAATTATGAAGTGAACTTCCTTGTCGCTTGTTATGGCCTACACTTTTAGGTCTATTTTGTCAGATATAAGTATTGCTACCCCAACTTTTTTCTCATTTCCATTTGCCTGAAAAATATTTTTCCATCCCTTCACTTTCAGTCTGTGTGAGTCCCTTGTTCTGATATGGGTCCCCTGTAGACAGCATATACAGTACATAGGTCATGTTTTCTTATCCATTCAGCCACTTGATGTCTGTTGATTGGAGCATTTAGTCCATTTATGTTTAACGTTATTATTGGTAAGTACTTGTTTAAAGTCATTTTTATTTTTTATGCATGTGTTTCTTCTTCCTTTTCTATTTCTTCTTTTTACAACAGTTCCATTGGCATTTCTTGCATTGCTGGCTTGGTAGTGATAAACTCCCTTAGCCTTTTTTGTCTGCGAAGCATCTGATTTTCCCTTCAATTTTGAATGATAACCTTGATGGATAGAGTATTCTTGAATTCAGTCCTTTGCTTTGCATCACTTTGTATACTTCATTCCATTGCCTTCTGGCTTTATATGTTTCAGTTGAGAAATCATTTGATAATCTAATGGGAGATCCTTTTTAGGTAACTCTCTGTCTTGCAGCCTTCTCTCTTTGTCGTTAACGTTTGCCATTGTAAATACAATGTGTCTTGTTGTGGGTGTTTTGGGGTTCATCTTGTTTAGGACTCTGTGCTTGTGTGACATTTTTCTTCCCCATCCCAGGGACATTTTCTGTCATATGTCTTCAAATAGGTTCTCTAATCCTTGCTGCTCTTCTTGTCCTTCTGGCACCCCTATCCTATCTAATAATAGGCAAATATGCAAATTGACCACACCTCCAACACACCAACAAGCCAAGCCCACAAGCCACGCCCACCATCCAATCAGAGTGAGTATGCAAATTAACCCAAACCAAGATGGCTACAGCCACAGAGAGCAAGGTTTCCTAGGTAACAGAGGAAGCCAAGCTTTCCGCCTGCCCTGGCCAGGCCTAAGCCTCCACTCAAGCTACAAAGTTTCAATTACAGAAGGTAAACAAATTCAAACAAATGGCGGCAGAATGGAGCTTGAGAGAGCAGGCCAGGGTTGCCGCCGGAAACAGGGGAAGCAAAGCTTTCCACAAACCCTGGCCAGGCCCACCCACTTAAGGCAACAAAGTTTCAATTATAACCCCAACACAAATGGCTGCCTGCGGAGGGAGCCCCAGGCTTGGCTCCGCTCCAGGCTACAAAGTTTCAATTGTAGAAGGAAAATAAATTCCAGATACCAGGGCCTCTGCTTGGATTGCCAGGGGTGTGGCCGGCCTGCAAACCACCACAGGCCCCTCGCTCAGGCCGCCCCACAACCCAAGGGAACCCCCACCTGATATGGGACGCCCTTCAGGGCAAACCAGCTGGCCCCCACCCCTGTACCAGGCCTCTATCCTATCTAATAAAAGAGTAATATGCAGATTGATCATCACTGCAACACACAATATAGCTGCCCCTATGTGGTCAAAGATCCTGCCCCCATGTAGACACAGGATGGCCACCACAAGATGGCCAGCAGGAGAGGGCAGTTGGGAGGCACCCAGCCTGCAAGGGAGGGCAGTTGAGAGGGACCAAGCCTGCAAGGGAGTGCAGTTGGAGGTGATCAACCCTGCAGGAGAGGGAAATTAGGGGTGACCAGGCCGGCAGAGGAGGGAAGTTGGGGGCAAACAGGCTGGCAGGCAGAAGCGGTTAGGGGCTATCAGGAAGGCAGGCAGGCAAGCAGTTGGGAGCCAGCAGATCTGGATTGTGAAGTTTACGGGCAGTCGGACATCCCTCGAGGGGTCCCAGATTGGAGAGGGTACAGGCTGGGCTGAGGGAAAACCCCCCTCCGTGCACGAATTTCATGCACCGGGCCTCTAGTTATACATATGTTACTTCGTTTCATGTTGTCCCAAAGCTCCACTGGCTCTCCTCTTGCTTTTTTTTTCTTTTTCTGCAATTACTGTTTGGATTGGGCTTGTTTCTCTGCTTTATTTTCTAATTCAATAATTCAGTCCTCCATCGGTTTATGAGTGTCTGACCATTACTCTGAATTCTTTTTCTGACATACTAGTAGACCTGTGCACAAATCCGTGCACCAGTAGGTCGCTGCTGCCCTCCTGTAGCTCTCCGTTCGCTGCCCCATCCTCCTATAGCTCCCCCTGCCTCCGTTACCCCAACCTCCCATTATAGCTTGCTGCCATGCCCCCTCCTGTAGATCTCCTCTGTCCGCTTGTAGGTCGCTGCCCCACTCTCCAGCAGATCCATGATCTAGTCGTTACGTGGTCGGTTGTTAGGCCTTATGGCGTAATGGACAATTAGCATATTCCTCTCTTTTTTCCAGTTTTAAAAAATCTTCATTGTTCAGATTATTACAGATGTTACTCTTTTTTCCCCCATAGCTTCCCTCCACCCGGTTCCCACCCCACTCCAGGCCTTCCCCGCTTCACTGACCTCGTCCATAGGTGTATGCTCTTTGCCCAATCTTTTCCCACACCCCCACAACACCTTCCCCTCGAGAATTGTCAGTCTGCTCCCTTTCCATGCCCTTGATTTTATTACATTCACCAGTCTGTTATGTTCATCAGGTATTTTATTCACTTGATTTTTAGATTCACTTGTTGATAGATATGTATTCGTTGTTCATAATTTTTATCTTTACATTTTTCTTCTTCTTCCTCTTCTTAAAGAATATCTTTCAGCATTTCATATAAAACTGGTTTGGTGGTGATGAACTCCTTTAGCTTTTCCTTATCTGTGAAGCTCTTTATCTGACCTTTAATTCTGAATGATAGCTTTGCTGGGTAGAGTAATCTTGGTTATAGGTTCTTGCTATTCATCACTTTGAATATTTCTTGCCACTCCCTTCTGACCTTCATAGTTTCTGTTGAGAAATCAGCTGACAGTCGTATGGGTGCTCCCTTGTAGGTAACTAACTGTTTTTCTCTTGCTGCTTTTAAGATTCTCTCTTTGTCTTTTGCCCTTTGCATTTTAATTATTATGTGTCTTGGTGTGGTCCTCTTTGGATTCCTTTTGTTTGGGGTTCTCTGTGCTTCCTGGACTTGTAAGTCTATTTCTTTCACCAGGTGTGGGAAGTTTTCAGTCATTATTTCTTCAAATAGGTTTTCAATATCTTGCTCTCTCTCTTCTTCTGGCAACCCCATAATTCTTATGTTGGTACTCTTGAAATTGTCCCAGAGGACATATTTTTGGATTCTTTTTTCTTTTTGCTTTTCCTATTGGGTGTTCTTTGCTTCTTCATATTTCAAATCTTTGACTTAATTCTCGGGATCCTCTAGTCTGCTGTTGGATCTCTGTATATTATTCTTTATTTCATTCAGTGTATGCTTAATTTCTAGTTGGTCCTTTTCATATCCTCGATGGTCTCACTAAATTTATCAGCGGTTTCTAGAAGACTCTTGAGTAACCTTATAACCGTGATTTTGAACTCTATTTCCAGTAGTTTGCTTTCCTCCATTACAGTCATTTGTGACCTTTTTCTTTGTCTCCGCATTTTGGCTGCTTCCCTGTGTTTGTTTCTATGTACTGGCTAGCTGCTAAGTCTCCTCAAGTTGATAGAGTGGCCTTGTGTGGTAGGTGTCCTAGAGGGCCCAGTGACTCAGCCTCCCCAATCACTTGAGGTGGATGGTCTTGGTTCATCTCTTTGTGGGCTGTTTGCACAGTCTTATTGTAGTTAACCCTTGATTGCTGTTGGTATCACTGGGAGGAATTGACCTCCAGGCCAATTGGCTGTGATGGCCAGCTGTGTCTACACTGTAAGATCTGTTGCGCAGAAGACACCCTTATGGGGCAGGACTTGCTTCAGTGGGGCTTTGGCGCCCACTGAGTCTGCCCCTTGAGTGTGTCTCTTATGGATGTGAAGAGTTGTAATCCGGTATGGTCTCACTCTGACCACTGCGTACACTGGCTCTTGGATCTCCAAGGAAGTGCAAGGTCAGCCACTGTCTGGGGCCACCCAGCAGGAGCTACAGAGACATCTGCAGATTCCTCCTCTTTGTATGGGGTTTGGAAGTGCCCAGACGAGGTCCAGCTGTGAATCATGGCAGGCTGCTGCTGCCTGGCCTTGGGCCTTGTTTTGGTAGCTCTGGGGCTGTCTGATTCAGTTGCAGTTTGACAGGTTTTAGGCGGAGAAAGGACAGGCCATTCATATGCAAAAGCCAATGTTCACAGCTTGGGTGGGGTTGTAAATTGGCTGGGGTGGGGTCTCCGGGAATCATCTTGGCGGAGCAAACAGCAATGGCTGCCAGTCAGCCTGCACCGGAGAGGTCCATGGGTCTCCACGTCCCATGCCCCTGAGCAGGAACAATGATTGCTGTGTGCACCTCTGAGAGAAAGCCGCCCTCGTGTTCCTGTCGCGATGCCAGACAGTCCAGGTTCTCTTGTATGTCTGGGGCCCCCCTAGTCTCGCCCGGAATTGACATTCAGAGCAAGCGGGAGCTTGTATCTCCCTCCCGATTAAAAGAGCAGCACATCCAGGTGCCAGCACTTTCCGTGCCTCCGCACCTTTTACCAGTCTCATTGTGCTTTCTTCACCTCTTTAGTTGTGAAACTTCCACTCAGCCAGCTTTCCTACTGTTCTTCTTTTTAGTTGTAATTTTGATGTGGTTGTGAGAGGCAGCAAATATAGTTGTTTACCTATGCCGCCATCTTGGTTCTCCTCCTATATTCCTCTCTTTTTTATATAGGTCTAGAGGCCCAGTGCATGAAAATTCATGCACTAGAGAGGCGGCCTGCCCCTTCTCACAGTCTGGTAGCCCTCAGGGCGGGAGGCGACCCTGCGATCAGGGGAAGCTGATGCCCCCATCATACCTCTGCTGCTGCCACTGCTGGCAACGCAAGCCTCCGGTGGCCCTGCTTCCGAGCCTCAGTCAGTGGGGTTTGCAGGAGGATCTGACGCCCCCAGCGGGGCTGAGGGGACTCCGGCAGCAGGCATGCAGAACGGCTGGCCCCGGCTGACGATTGGAAGATACTCTCAACAACATCAGTTATAACTTCCAATTTATTGGATACCACAGTCAGGCTTCAGCTTCGGGGGAGGGAGGAAGATAGTGATGGGCAGCTTGTTGGGGGATCCTGGGGGAGCTGTCAGTTGGTGGGGGATGCAGGAGGACCCGAGGCCCCCGGTGGGGCTGAGGGGACTCTGGAGGCAGGCACACGGAGCACCTGGCCCTGCCCCCACTCTGGCACGGCCATCTTGTAATGGTGTGACGGTCAATTTGCATATTATCTCTTTATTATATAGGATTACACACCTCTGTTTCATTAAGTTTCTTTTTTGGCTATTCCTCTTTTTCTTTCCTTTGGGCATTGTGTCTTTGTCTTCCCAGTTTGCTATCTCCAAAAGGTTCAAGCGCCAATTTGTGGGGCACCGAGCTTTAGCAGTGGGCTTGCTTGGTGCCTGTATCACGCCAAGAGTCATGGGAGAGGTCAGGGACTGAGACACCTGACTGCTGTGGATCGGCGGGAGCCCCACTTGTCCCAAAGAATCAGAATCATGGGCTCTCGAGAGCCGGATGGCAAGGTCGCGGTGTGTTGGCAGCAGCCCTGTGCTAGAGGCAGAGTCATGGGTGCACTTGGGGTGGGTGGCGCGGCCGCAGAGGGTCAGCAGCAGCCCTGTGCATGCATGCTGAAAGGCAGAGTCACAGGTGCTTGGGGGACCCAGCAGCAGCCCTGTGCATGTGCGCCCAGATGCAGAGTCAAGGGTGCTAGGGGCTGGCTGGCGCAGCCGCCACTGGTGGGCAGCAGCCCTGTGCGCATGCACCCAGAGACAGAGTCTAGGGTGTGCTCTGGGGCGGGTGTCACCAATTCTGAGAGGCCGAGTGATGTGCACTCATGGGTTAGTGGTGTGACTGCCATTGGTTGGCAGCAGCAGTCCCCTGCACGTGCTGATAGCCAGAGTCACGGGTGCACGTGGGGGCAGGGCGGCCGTTGCCCTGCATGCGAGTGCCGGAATCAGAGTCACTGGTGCTAGGTGGCCGGGTGGCGTGGGCGGTGCAGCTGCCATGTGTTGGCCGGAGGCCCACTTGTGCGCCTCAGGATGCGTGGGACCACTGCAGTGGGTCAATGGGAGGGGAATGCGTTCCTGACTCACTGGAGCCTGCTGCTGGGATGGCTGGAGTCTTGGTGTCTACGGGTCTACAGCTGTGGTAGCAGGTCTTTGTCCAGAGTGAATGTAGGGTCCCCGTTAGTGTCTGAGATCATTCTGGGTGGTGGTGAGACTGGGCTCCCAGTCACAGCCATTCTGCCCTTCAAGATGGCATGGTTTCTGTGCCAGCGCCGGCCACCCAGGAGTGCCTGTAGCAGCAGCAGGGTCTCACCATCCAAGACAGCATGTTCCGCCAGCCCCTGAAAGTCCTGCACGATCTAATTGTCCCTCACACACACACACACCATACACGTCCACATACTCCCTTTTCACTCCCTCACTTTCTCACACTCTTGCCTTCACTGCTGTGGTTGCCATCTTTTTTCTCTCTCCCTGATATTATTTTGAGGTCAATCTCAAACATCATAGTCATCAGTTTTTCAGTATTATCTTTATAAAATAAGTTTTAAGATATATATTACTGTGACACCTAAAAAATAACTAATTTTTCAGTAATGTCAATATTATAATAAGTATTCATATTTTCAGTTGTCTAATCTGTGTCGTTAATTTTTTTTTAATCCTTACCTGAGAATATGCTTATTGATTTTAGAGAGAGGGGAAGGGAGAAAAAGAGAGAGAGAAACATCAAAGTGAGAGAGAACAGCAATCAGTTGCTTTCCATCCATATATGCCCTGATCGGGATTGAACACACAGCCTTTTGTATACAGGACACTTCAACCAACTGAGCCACACCAGCAAGGGCCATGACTCTTTAAATCAAACTTTTTTTAAAATGATGAATAAAGAATTCCTTGGTTGCTTTTTTTAACCATATGAAAATTTTGTAGAACCAGAAATTCTAAATGTGATTCTCAAGATTTTTTAAAAATTTATCCTTATTGTTGAAAATAGTACAGATGTCCTCTTTTTCCCCCTCATTGGCACCCTCCACCCAGTTCCCGGCCACACTCCTGGCCTTCACTGCACTATTGTTTGTCCATGCGTTATGCATATATGTTCTTTGGTTAATCTCTTTCTGCCCCCCACCCCCTTCCCTCTGAAACACATCAGTATGTTACATGCTTCAATGTCTCTGGATCTGTTTTGTTCATAAGTTTATTTTGCTTATTAGATTCCACATATAAATAAGATCATGTGATACTTGTCTTTCACTGTCTGGCTTATTTCATTTAGCATGATACTCTCCAGGTCCCTCCATGCTGTCTCAAAGAGTAAGAGATCCTACCTTTTTACAAAGTTATGTGTATATGCCATTATGTATATATGCCATAGTTTTTTTATTCTTTCATCTACTGATGGGCACTTGGGCTGTCTCCAGATCTTAGCTATCTACACTAATAAAAGAGAAAGATGCAAATTGACAGTATCTTCACGATGCCCACCAGCCAATCAGGAGTGAGTATTCAAATTAACCCAACAAAGATGGTGGGTTAATTTGCATACGCAGGCGCTGAGTGGCCAGGGGCAGGGCGGGTTGCTTGCGTTCTGCACCGCCCCAGCCACTCAGGGCCTCTGGGCAGCTTGGGAAGGCGGGAAGGCGGCTCCAGGGCTGGAGTGAAGGCAGTGCCGGCATTCAGGGAAAGGAAGGCCCATTCTTGCACGAATCTTCGTGCATCAGGCTTCTAGTTGTAAATTACACTGCTATGAACATAAGGGTGCATATGTTTTTTCTGATTGGTAGGCTTCTTAGGATATATTCCTAGCATGGCAGTTCCATTTTTAACTTTTTGAGGAAACTCCACACTGTTTTCCACAGTGGCTGCACCAGTCTGCATTCCCCCAGCAGTGACCTAGGGTTCCTTTTTCTTCACATCCTCATCAGCACTTGTTATTTGTTGATTTACTGATTGTAGCCATTCTGGCAGTTGTGATGGATATCTTACTGTCGTTTTAATTTGCATCTCTCTGATAATTAGTGACATTGAGCATTTTTAAAATATGTTTCTTGGCCATTTGTATGTCCTCTTTGGAGATGTATCTATTCAGGGTCTCTTCTCATTTTTTAAATTGGGTTGTTTGTCTTGCTTTTGTTGAGTTGTATGAGTACTATACTGTATATATTTTGTAAATAAGCCCCTTTTCAGATGTATTATTGGCATATATGTTCTCCAATACAGTGGGATCCCCCCCCCCTTTTTTTTTTTTGATGCTTTTGCTGTGCAGAAGCTTTTTAGTTTGATGCAGTCCCATTTGTTTATTTTTTCCTTTGTTTCTCTTGCCTTAGGCAATGTGTCTGTGAAAATTCTACTAGGTAAGATGTTTGATACTTTGCTGCCTATATTTTCTTCTAGGATTTTTATGGTTTCATGACTTACATTTAGTCTTTTATCCATTTTGAGTATATTTTTGTATGTGGTGTCAGTTGGTGGCCTTAAACATCAAGTTTTAAGTCTAGCATTTATTCTCAAAATATTACATAACTAGAGGCCCAGTGTATGAAAATTGTGCACTGGTGCGGTCCCTAGGCCTGGCCAGCGATTGAAGTGCGAGTGTCTTGTATGGAAGGGCAGGTACCAGATGACCTCTGGGCTCTGGGCACCACCTGGGCCCCAGGGACTCCACATGTCCCCCTCCACCTGAGTCACGGCATCCAAGTCCCCATGTGGAGATGCGGTGAGCGTGGCTGGACGCTGCAGACTGGGGTGTAGCGTGGGCCTCTGGGCTGCCCAGCGATGCTGCACAGAAGCCGGGTGGGCTGTGTGCTCTCACCTGGCTGGCCAGCTCCTGCGTGAACTCACGGGGAGCCCAACCGGCCCCTGTGGTCCCAGCTGCTGTAGCCTGGCTCACCTGGATGAGGCCGCGCAGGTACAGGGAGGGCTCTTCACAGGCAGCCAGCACCTAGCATGGGGGCTTCCCTGGAGCGCGAGTCCTGGCGTCCCGGGGAAGGGTAGTAGGTGGAGTTAGAGTGAGCTGGGTGGACACCCTGCATTCTTACCGCACCTCCGTCCCCGTCACCCCCACCTCCAGGTAGCTGGCGAGAGGTCACAGCCCCCCGCCCAGGTGCTGTGGGAGGTTGGTCCCCACCACCCACCCCCAATTGTCCCAGCCTGGGGCCCAGGCCCGGTCAGGCGATCAGGACCTGCCGGTTGCTGGTCGCAGTCAGTGGGGCAATTGGGACCCCACTCACACCTGCCTTGGCCTGGCGCTGCCCACTCACCTGCTCCACCATCCCACCGTGGTCCAACTCTTGTTGGGGCTCATTGGGGCCGGTAGCTCCTCCACTGCCACCCGCTTCCAGCGCCGTGTCACTGCCACCTGCCATGTTCTGTGCCGCCCCCTGGTGGTCAGTGCACGTCATAGCAAGCAGTTGAACTCCCAGTCGAGGGGACAATTTGCATATTAGGCTTTTATTATATAGGAGGATAGTGAGCAGTTTTATGAATATTTTGATTATATGGCAGTTTTATAAAAAAATGATAATCCTTTAGTTAGGTATGAGTTTAATGACTTGGGAGGATGCAACCAGTGGAAAGAAATGGATTAAGTTAAGGAGTGGGAACCACATTTGGTGGTGTCCTTCTATGAGTTAATCCAATGATGCCTTGCTGCAAGATTGTGAGAAATGAAGAAGGGGAGGGTGGCTTAGGGCAAAGGGTACTATTCAGACACAGTCTTCTCCTTCATCCACAAGGTTCCTTTTCTTTCTTTCTTTTTTTAAAATACATTTTTATTGATTTCGGAGAGGAAGGGAGAGGGACAGAGAGAGATAGAAGCATCAGTGATGAGAGAGAATCATTGATTGGCTCTGCATGCCCCCTACTAGGGATTGAGCCCACAATCAGGGCATGTGCCCTTGACTGGAATCAAACCTGGGACCCTTCAGTCCACAGGCTGATGCTCTATCCACTGAGCCAAACTGGCTCAGGCCACAAGGTTCCTTTTCTTGAGACAACTTGACTTCTGCTTTTGCAAGCCAAGACCAAGTCAGTGCTACTCTATTGGTGGTTTGTTTACCTGTGATTTTTCCCTGAAGTCAGAACCTTGTCAAGAGAGCTGGACTTTACCTGATCAGCTGTGTGTCAATGCCTGGACCTGCTCTGGTGCCGTGCTTTCAACACTGTGATTGATTACTAGTCTACCCACCATGCACCAGCATTTCATTTCCTGCTCTGATCTAGCCAATCATTTATGGGAAAAATAGGAGCTGTCACTGAGCCTTCTCCTGCAAATGTCAGTGGATGGTTAGAAATTGATGGCTTTTACATTACCTTTGTCTTTATAATTAAAGAAAATGTTTTCCAACCTTATTATGGTAAAATTGGCATACAAGAAAATTTACATATTTAAAGCTTCAATTTGCTGAGTGTTAATATATACCCAGGAATCCATCACTTTCCTTTTTTATTCCCCTTAAAGACTAGGAGATGAGCAAATAGAGAGCCACGTTTTTAACTGCTCTGGTCTTTAAAATTACTTTTGCAAATCCTAACTGAAAACAGAGCTCCCTTTTAGCTAAGCACTGGTATTAAAATTTGGTGTATTCTAATTTGGGCATTTTTTTACTTACAGTTAACATAGTAGTTAATAAATTTCAAAATAATATAGGAAAACCTTACAGGGTCTTTTCTCTCTCCAGTCAGAAACTAGCTGAGCTTGCAAGTTTCTTGGTTTAGCAAAGGAGTCAGGACTCGATGCAGCTAGATCTGTTTGAGTACCTGTTCTGCTACTTTCGGACTGTGCAAAGTATTGGGGGATTAGGGTTAGAATCTTTATCACCACCTTGATAACGAATGCCATGAAAAGTGTTCTAGAGAGTAAATAAGACTACATGGCATTAAGGTCTTAATGAACATAGGCAGACAAAATACAGTTCTGTAAAGGACCTCCAGGAATAACTTGACCCCTTAGAGAAAAAGGGAGATTTCTTTCAAGGGATCTTTTAAAACTGCTTTATGTCCTGGCAGTCATTCATTCTCGTTTAAATTAAAAAATATATATATATGGCCCTAGCCAGTTTGGCCCAATGGATAGAACATCAGCTTGCAGACTGAAGGGTCCTGGGTTCGATTCCTGTCAAAGTCATGTACCTTGGTTGCAGGTTCCCTGGCCATGGTCAGGGTGCATGCAGGAAGCAACCAATCAATGTGTCTCTCTCACACTGATGTTTCTCTCTGTCTCTCCCTCTCCCTTCCACTCTCTCAAAATCAATGGAAAAATATCCTCAGGTGAGGATTAACAAAAACAAACAAACGAACAAAAACAATATATGTACACTGTTCAACATAATCCAGTAGTATAATTTTAATTTTTAAAATTTTTTATACTCAGCTCATTTTTTACACTTGATATAATTTATGCATAAATGTTGTAGTGTAACCCCCATCTTACAAAGGACACCTCAAAAAGTTGAATTATGGAGTCATTTATTAAAAGTCGGTGGCATAAAGCTCCAAATCTCACAGCCCCGAATAGCTTGCCACATCTGGCTTATATTGGCAGAATATCACAAAGGTATTGATTACATCTTTGGGTCTGGAATGAGGAACCTGTTTCATGCAAAGCTTTTACAGAAGTGAAATTGAGCAAATTAGTTACCTAAAGTATCTAAGAATCACTGAATCCACAGAAACACATTATCTGGGACCACCTGGGCAATTTAGAATAATTCTGCTGTCCAGATTCCGGGACCACTGAGTCAACCGGAATGCATTATCTATAGCTACTGAGGCAATTTAGGGTCTGTTCTGATTCCGGGACCACTGAGTCAACTGAAACTCAGTTATCTGTATCTACTGAGACAATTTAGGATAATTGAACTGTCCTGGTTCCCAGAAGAATGTGCTTTTATGACCAGTGAGATCACAATCAATGGGATATTCAAACCATCATCAATGGAGTATTGGGATAGCATACATAAGTTCAGAAAATCAAAATAACTTTCTATTGTTTTAGCAGACAAATAAGTACAGAACCCAAACAGCAGTTTCTACCTGAGATGATTGCTACCATACTTCATAAACATCCACATATTAAGTGTTCAGTTGGATGAATTTTGAGAATTACACATACGTAATCTCCACCTGAAACAAAATACCAAGCATCACCCCAGAAGCTTTCCTTTTGCCCTCTCCAAGTCATTCCCCCCTTCTGATTTTTCCTTTTGATATCGAGTAGTGTTTATATGGGTATATCATAATTTATCCACTCTCCTGTTGATGAACATGTGGATTATACCCTGCATTTTTTGGCTATTATGAATAAGATTGGGCAACATTTATACATGTTCTACTGTGGACATATGTTTTCATTTTTCTAGGGAAAATACCTAGGAGTGAATTGCTGGGTCCTCATAAGTATATCTGTAGCTTTATGAGAAGTTGTGCCGTCTGACACTTCCATGGTCTGTGTGAGCATTTCACCTTATCAACTTTTCTAGTGAATGAAAAATGGTATCTCAGACATTTTAGAAAGCAGTTTTATTGGGATATATTTTTTATATATTAAAAGTCATTCTTTTAAGTGTACAGTTTGATGTGTTTAGGCAGATGTATGCAGATGTGTAACACCACCACAGTCAAGTGACTTCATTTTCCTGAAAGGTTCCCTCATGCCCTCTGGCCCCTAGGAACCACTAATCTGTTTTCTATCACTGTAGATTAGAGATTCAGAGACAGCATGTGTTCTTGTGTCTGGCTTCTTTTGTGTAATATACAGTGTATCTATCTATATATATATATGTGTGTGTGTGTGTGTGTGTGTGTGTGTGTGTGTGTGTGTGTGTGTGTGTGTGTGTGTGTATATATATATATATATATATATATATATATATATATATACATATACATATATATATATATATATATATATATATATATATATATATATATATATATATATATATATATATATATATATATATACTAGAGGCCCGGTGCACGCAATTTGTGCACTGGGGGGGGGGGGAGTGTTTCCCTCAGCCCAGCCTGCACCCTCTCCAATCTGGGACCCCTGAGGGGATGTCTGACTGTCGGTTTAGGCCCGATCCCTGTGGGATCGGGTCTAACCCAGCAGTCGGACATCCCTCTCACAATCTGGGACTCCTGGCTCCCAACCCACTCACCTGCCTGATTGTTCCTAACCACTTCTGCCTGCCAGCCTCATCACACCCTAACCACTCCCCTGCCAGCCTGGTCATCCCTAACTGCCCTCCCCTGCCGGCCTGGTCGCCCCTAACTGCCCTCCCCTGCAGGCCTGGTCCCCCCCCCAACTGCCCTCCCCTGCTGGCCTGTTCCCCCAACTGTCCTCCCTTGCCGGCCATCTTGTCGCAGCCATCTTGTGACCACATGGGGGTAGCCTTCTTGTGGGGTCAGCCATCTTGTGACCACATGGGCATGGCCATCTTGTGCGAGGGCATGATGGTCAATTTGCATATTACCTCTTTATTATATAGGATTATTATATAGGATACACACACACATATATATATACACACACATATATATATTTAAATTTTATTTTATTTTATTGTTTAAAGTATTACAAATAGTAGTACATATGTCTCCTTGTTTCCGCATTGACCTCCTCCCGGCCTCCCCTCCTCCCCGGCACGTACCATCATGCCCCCCGCCCCCCGCCCCCAGTGTCTTGTGTACATTGGATATACAAGTACTTCAGTTGATCTCTTACCCCACCCCTGCCCTCCCACTGTAGTTTGACAGTCTCTTCTTTGCCTCTGTATCCATTTTTGTTCATCAGTTTGTAATGTTCTTTCTATTCCACAAATGACTGAGATCATGTGGTATTTATCTTTCACTGACTGGCTTATTTCACTTAGCATAATGCTCTCTGGTTTCATACATGCTGTTGCAAATGGTAAGAATTCCTTCTTTTTTACAGCAGCATAGTATTCCATTGTGTAAATGTACTACAGTTTTCTAATCCACTCATCTGCTGATGGGCATTTAGGCTTTTTCCAAATCTTAGCTATTGTAAATTGTGCTGCTATGAACATAGGTGTACAAGTATCCTTTCTGATTAGTGTTTCTGTTTTCTTGGGATATATTCCTAGAAGAGGGAATACTGGGTCAAATGGCAGCTCCATTTTTAATTTTTTGAGGAAGCGCCATACTGTTTTCCACAGTGGCTGCACCAGTCTGCATTCCTACCAGCAGTGAAGGAAGGTTCCTTTTTCTCCGCATTCTCTCCAGCACTTGTCGTTTATTGATTTATTGATGATAGCCATTCTGACAGGTGTTGAGACAGTAATTCATTGTTGTTTTGATTTGCATCTCTCAGATGATTAGTGACTTTGAGAATGTTTTCATATGTCTTTTGGCCTTCTGTGTGTCCTCTTTCGAAAAGTGTCTATTTAGGTCCTTGGCGCAATTTTTATTTGATTGTTTATCATCCTTTTGTTAAGTTGTATGAGCTCCCTGTAAATTTTGGAGATTAAACCCTTATCGGAGATAACATTGGCAAATATGTTCTCCCATAAGTGGGATTTCTTGTTGTTTTGTTGATGGTTTAATTTGCTGCACAGAAGCTTTTGTTTTGATGTAGTCCCATTTGTTTATTTTCTCCTTAGTTTCCATTGCTCTAGGAGCTGTATCGGTAAAGATATTGCTACGACATAGGCAGCTATTTTGCTGCCTATGGCTTCTTCTAAGAATTTTATGGTTTCCCATCTGACATTTAAGTCCTTTATACATTTTGAGTTTATTTATCTGTATGTGTAAGTTGCTGGTGCAGTTTCATTTTTTTGCATGTATCTGTCCAATTTTCCCAACACCATTTATTGAAGAGACTCTCTTGACTCCATTGTATGCTCTTGCCTCTTTTATCAAATATTAATTGAGCATAATGGCTTAGGTAAATTTCTGGGTTCTCTGTTCTATTCCACTGGTTTATATGTCTGTTCTTCTGCCAGTACCAGGCAGTTTTGAGAACAGTGGCTTTGTAGTATAGCTTAATATCTGGTATTGGGATCCCTCCAACATTGTTCTTCTTTCTCAAGAATGGTACAGCTATTCAGGGTCTTTTTTTGTTCCAGATGAATTTTTGGAGAGTTTGTTCTAGGTCTTTGAAGTATGCCATCGGTATTTTAATGGAGGTGTATTGAATTTATAGATTGCTTTGGGTAGAATAGACATTTTAATGACATTGGTTCTACCAATCCATGAACACGGTTATGTTCTTCCACTTTTTTATGTCTTCCTCTGTCTCTTTTTTCAGTGTCCTGATGTTTTCTCAGTACAGGTACTTTATCTCCTTCGTTAAATTTATTCCTAGGTATCTTAATTTTTTTGTTGCAATGGTAAATGGGATTTTGTTTCTTTCTTTCTTTCTCTTTCTCTGAGTTCATTATTGGTGTATAGAAAGTCCATAGACTTCTGGGTGTTAATTTTATATCCTGCTACATTGCCGAATTCATTTATTAAGTCTAACTGTTTTTTTGATGGAGTCTTTGGGGTATTCTATGTTCAATATCATGTCATCTGTGAATAATGACAGTTTTATTTCTTCGTTTCCAATTTAGATGCCTTTTAAAAGTTTCTTCTTCTTGTCTGATCACAATGGCTAGTACTTCCAGTACTATGTCGGACAGGAGTGGTGAGAGTGGGCATCCCTGTCTTGTTCTTATTCTTAGGGGAAATGGTTTTAGTTTTTGCCAATTGAGTATGATGTTGGCTGTGGGTTTGTCATATATGACTTTTATTATGTTGAGGTATGATCCTTCTGTTCTCACCTTGCTGGGAGTTTTTATCAAGAAAGGGTGTTGGATTTTGTCAAATGATTTTTCTGCATCAGTGGATATGATTATATGTTTTTTATCTCACAGTATGTTTTTGTGGTGTATCACATCTATTGATTTGCGGATATTGTACCATACTTGCATCCCTGGAATAAATCCCACTTGGTCATGGTGTATGATCTTTCTAATGTAATGCTGGATGGATTTGCTAGAATTTTGTTGAGCATTTTGGTGTTTCTGTTCATGAGGGATATTGGCCTGTAATTCTCTTTCTTTGTATTGTCTTTATCTGGTTTGGGGACTAGGGTAATGCTGGTTTCGTAGAGTTTGGAAGTGTTCCTTCCTCTTGAAGTTTTTGGAATAGTCTGAGGAAGATAGGTTTTATTTCTTCTTTGAATGTTTGATAAAACTCCCCTGTGAAGCTATCTGGTCCAGGGCTTTTGTTTGCTGGAAGTTTTTTGACTACTGCTGCAATTTCCTCCATAGTTATTGGCGTATTCAGATTTTTTAATTCTTCCTGGTTGAGTTTTGGAAGGTCGTATTTTTCTAGGAATATGTCCATTTCTTCTAGGTTGACCAGTTTTTTGTAATAGAGTTGCTCATAGTATTTTTTTTTACGATTCTTCGTATTTCTGTGGGGTCTGTTGTTATTTTGCCTCTTTCATTTCTGATTTTGTTTATTTGGGTGCTCTCTCTTTGCTTCTTGGTGAGACTGGCTAGAGGTTCATCCTTTCTAAGAACCAGCTCTTGGTTTCATTGATATTTTGTATTGTTTTTTGTTTTGTTTTGGTCTCTATGTCATTTATTTCCACTCTGATCATTATTATTTCCTTCCTTCTGCTCACTCTGAGCTTTTATTATTGCTCTCTAATTCTTCAAGTTAGATGGTTTATTATGAGTTTTTCTTGTTTTTTGAGGTAGGACTGTAATGCTATGAACTTCCCTCTCAGGACTGCTTTCACTGTGTCCCAGAGATTTTGGATTGTTGTGTTTCATTGTCAATTGTTTCCAGGATGTGCTTTATTTCTTTTTTTATCTCTTTGGTAATCCAGTCATTGTTTAATAGTATGATATTCAGCCTCCAAATGTTTGCATTTTTGTGATTATTTCTATTGTAGTTGATTTTTAATTTTATGCCATTATAATCTGAGAAGATGCTTGATATGATTTCTATCTTCTTGAATTTGGAGAAACTTTGCCTGTGTCCCAACATGTGGTCTATCTTTGAAAATGTCCCATGTGCACTGGAGAAGAATGTATATTCTGTGGCTTTGGGGTGGAATGTTCTGAAGATGTCTATTAAATCCATCTGATCTAGTGAGTCGTTTAGGATTGCTCTTTCTTTATTAATTTTTTGTCTAGAGGATTCATTCAGTGATGTTAATGGGGCATTAAAGTCTCCTACTATGATTATATTCCTGTATCTCTCTTTTGTGATATCTTCCAAAAGTTTTTTTATGTATTTGGGTGCTCCTGCATTGGATGCATATATATTTACCAGAGTTATATCCTCTAGTTGTATTGATGCCTTTAGAATTATGAAGTGGCCTTCATTGTCTCTTGTTATGGTCTTCACTTTGAGGTCTGTTTCGTCAGATATAGGTATTGCTACCCCAGCTTTTTTTCATTTCCATTTGCCTATCAGTCTGTGTGAGTCCTTTGTTCTGAGGTGGGTCTCCTGTAGACAGCATATATATGGGTCATGTTTTCTTATCCACTCAGCTGCTCGATGTCTTTTGATTGGAGGATTTAGTCCATTTATGTTTAAGGTTATTATTGATAAGTACTTGTTTAAAGCCATTTCTGTTTTTTATGCCTGTGTTCCTTCTTCCCTTTCTATTTCTTGTTTTTATAGTATTCCCTTTAGCAGTTCTTGCATTGTTTGCTTGGTAGTGATAAACTCCCTTAGCCTTTTTTTGTTTGCGAAGCTCCTGATTTCCCCTTCAATTTTGTTTGATAACTTTGCTGGATAGAGTATTCTTGGATTCAGTCCTTTGCTTTGCATCAGTTTGTGTACTTCATTCCATTCCCTTATGCCTTCATGTGTTTCTGTTGAGAAATCCTTTGTTAATCTGATGGGGGATCCTTTGTAGGTAACTCTCTGTCTCTCTCTTGCAGCCTTTAAGATTCTCTCTTTGACGTTAATGTTTGCCATTATAATTATGACGTGTCTTGGTGTGGGGCTTTTGGGGTTCAACTTGCTTAGGACTCTCTGTACTTGTGTGACTTTTTTCTTCCCCATATCAGGGAAGTTTTCTTTCATTATTTCTTCAAATCGATTCTCTAATCTTTGCTGCTCTTCTTGTCCTTCTGACACCCCTATTTTACATATGTTACTTCATTTCGTGTTGTCCCAAAGCTCCCCTAGGCTCTCTTCCTGCTTTTTAATGTTTTTCTCCAGTTGGTGTTCAGTTTGGGCTTGTTTCTCTACCTTATCTTCTAACTCACTAATTCGGTCCTCTGCTTCTTCTAGTCTACTGTTGAAATTTTTCATATCCCCCTTCACGTCGGCCCGCCACAGCAGCATAGGACCTGCTTGATTTCTTCCTGATTTTTGCATAGGATATTGATTTTCTTGTCCATCTGGTTTATGGTATGACCATTACTCTGAATTCCTTTTCTGTCATATTTCATGCCTCCATTTCACTTATTTCCTTTCTTGGTGATTCCTCTTTTTCTAAGTGCTGAGTTGCAGGGTCCTGAGCCATGTGCAGTAGGAGCATCGTGCCACCCGAGTGTCACTGAAGAGCTCCGACACCAAGACAGGTGGCTGCTATGCGTCGGTGGAAGCCACGCATGGTGAGAATCAGAGCCACTGGCACTCATTGTGGCCTCCTGCACGCAGCTAGGATCAGGGTCCCTGCAGGCATGCACCAAAAATCAGAGTCCCCTAGCGCGTGCCAGGAATCAGAGTACACGTGTGCACATGCTAAGAATCTAGTATCAGAGTCTCTGTTCCTTGGTGCGGCCTCGCACCGAGAATCAGGGTCCCTTGCATGCATGCGCCTAGAATTTGAGTCACTGGCACTCGGTATGCGCACACTGAGAATTGGGGATCCCTTGCGCGTGCAATGAGAAACAGAGTCCCTATGTGTGTGCGCTGAGAGTCAAGTCACTGATTCTCAGTGTAGCCTCTCGTGAGGAGAATCAGGGTCCCCAGTCGGTTTGAGGGGCCGGTTTGCACAGCCACCCTGTGTAGGCAGGAGGCCCACTCACACGCTGCGGGAAACAGACTCCCTGTGTGTGCACGTGCCCAGAGTCAAAGTCAAGTTGCACAGCCTCCCTGCTAGCGTGCAGGTCTAGCTGGTCCTATGCCACTGAGGCAGGCAGGCGTGGAGCGGGGCGATGTGCTCTGTGACTCACAGAAATCTGCAGCCAGGATGTCTGGGGTCTTGGTGTCCATGGGTCTGCAGCTGTGGTAGCAAGTCTTTGTCCCAAGTGACTGTAGGGTCCTGGTTTGAGTCTGAGGCCAGACTGGGCGGTGGTGAGGCTAGGATCCTAGTTGCAAGCAGTTCTGCCCTTCAGGATGGTGAGGTTTCTGTGCCAGTGCTGGCCGCCCTGGAGTTGTTTGGCTTTTTTTTAACAGTTGGCAATAGAGGCCTTGTAAACATCTCTTCATGTTATCATCTGGTCCTTCTTGTCCTCCAGTTTATTCATGATTCCTGGAGTAGAGAGTGTGAGAGTTTTCAAACAGATTTACAATGACTCATCAGCTCTGCTGCTTTTTACCACTCTCTTTTGCATGTTGGACAATGATTGATTAATCACCTCCGACGGCTCTGGAGAAAGCCTGCCACACACACACTTGCACTTGCGCCATATATATTTTTTTAGATTTACCCCATCTTGTGTGTATTAGCAGTTTTATCCTTTTGGTTACTGAATAGTATTTCTTTGTGTGGCTGTAACTCAATTGCTGGGGGACATTTGGTCATTATGAATAAAGCTGCTATGGAAATAGCAGTTTGGAGACACTCTTTTACCCTCCCAGGAGAATAAACCCCTATTCTCTGTTAAGGTGAGGGGTCCAGGAAGGGGAGCCAGGCATCTCACTCCTTACCAAATAGACTCTCAGCCACTCTTCCAGCTCATAGCCCTTATCAACTCCTGGAAACACGTGCTAACAGCTTCTAGGTCTTGGGGAAGGGAATTTTCTTGTGTCAGGCCATCTTTCCACTTTTAATTTTTTTGTTGTTGTTGAGTTGTATGATTTCTCTGTATATTTTGGATATTAACCCCATTTCCAATGTATGGTTCACAAATATCTTTTTTTTTTGTAGGTTGCCTTTTTGTTTTTGATGACCATGTTCTTTTCTATATAGAATGTTTTCAGTTTGATATAGTCCTGTTTGTTTTTGTTTTTGTTTCTCTTGCTATTGGAGTAAAAAATATCCCTGAGGCCAAGGTCAAGGAGCTTAGCACACCTATGTTTTTGCTATGCAATTTATGGTTTCAGGTCTTATATTCAAGTCTTTAATCAATTTTTGAATTAGTCTTTGTAAGGTAGTGATTTGGTTTCATTCTTTTACAAGTACTGTTCAGTTTTTTCAACACCATTTATTGAAGAGACTATTCTTTTTCAGTTGTATGTTCTTGACTCCTTTGTCGTAAACTTGTTGACTATATATGTGTGAGTTTATTTTTGGCCTTGTAGTTTTGTTCCTTTGGTCTGTGTGTGAATTTATTTAAATACCATATTCTTTTGATTATTGTAGCTTTTATTATAGTACTAGAGGCCTGGTGCACAAAATTCGTGCACTGGGGGTGGGGGGGTGTCTCTCAGCCCAGCCTGCACCCTCTCCAATCTGGGACATCCCTCTCACAATCCGGGACTGTTGGCTCCCAACCGCTCGCCTGCCTGCCTGATCACCCCCTAACCACTTCCCTGCCAGCCTGATCGAACCGTAACTGCTACCCTGCTGGCCTAATTGCCCCCAACTGCCCTCCCCTGCAGGCCTGGTTGCCCCCAACTGCCCTCCCCTCCAGGGCCGATCCTCCTCCAACTGCCCTCCCCTGCAGGCCTGGTCGCCCCCAACTGCACTCCTCTGCTGGCCATCTTGTGACAGCCATCTTGTGATCACATGGGGTGGCCATCTTGTGTGAGGGCATGATGGTCAATTTGCATATTACCTCTTTATTATATAGGATGAAATCAAACTTTTCTTTCTTTTTTTCTTCCTTTCTCAGGATTGCTTTGGTTGCTTGGGATCTTTTGTGGTTCCATACAAATTTGAGGGTTTTTTGTTTTTGTTGTTATTCTATTTCTGTGAAAAATGCCATTGGGATTTTATAGTAATTGCATTGAATCTGTATATTGCTTTAGGTAATATGGACAATTTTGCAATGTTAACTCTTCCAGTACATGAACATGTAATATCTTTCCATTTCTTTGTGTCATCTTCAATTTCTTTAAATGTCTTATAGCTTTCATTGTACAGGTATTTCACAACTCTTAGGTGAAATTTATTCCTAAGTATTTTACTCTTTTTGTTGTGATTTTTTTAAATAGGGTTGTTTCTTAATTTTTCTTTCTTATAGTTTGTAAGTAGTATATAGAAAGATCACAATTTTTGTAAATTGATTTTGTAATCTGTACTTTACTGTATCTATTAATAATTTCTAATAGTTTTTTTTGGTAGTCTTAACGGTTTTCTTTATATAAAGTCATGTCATCAGTTTTACTTCTTCCTTTCCTATTTGGATGCCATTTACTCATTTATAGTAATTATTATTAATATTATTTTGCCTAATTCCTCTAGACTTCAGTAAAAGTGATGGACTTTAGTTCATGGGTCAACACTCTGAGCAACCGGCTAGGACTTTTCGTTATTGTTGTTAAAGATGGTGATGATTTTTTTTAAATCCTCACCCAGGGATATGTTTTTATCGATTTTGGGGAGAGAGGAACGAGGACAGAGAGAGAGAGAGAGAGAGAGAACATCAATGTGAGAGAGAGAAACATCAATTGGTTGCCTCCTTTACATGCCCAGACTGGGGATCAAATCTGCAACCTAGGTAAGGGTCCTGACCAGGGATTGAATTATCAACCTTTTGGTGTACGAGATGATACTCCAACTGACTAAGCCATCAGGCTAGGGTGAGAAGGTAATGATTTTTATCCTTCATTCTGTTAATGTGTATCACAGTGATTTGCAGAAATTGAACCATTTTTGCATCCCTGGAATAAATATCACATGACCATGCATATGATTCTTTTAATGTATTGTTTTATTCAGTTTGCTAATATTTTGTTGTGGATTTTTAAATCTATTTTTTATCTGAATAATTTTATTTGTTTGTGTTCTTATCTGTTTTTGGTATCAAGATAATATTGGCCTTGTAACATGAGTTTGGAAGCATTCCCTTCTCTTTAATTTTTGGAAGTATTTGAGGAGGATGGGTATTTAATGTTTTTTGAATGTTTGGTAGAATTCACCAGTGAGCCCACATCTGGTCCTGGACTCTTGGTTTTTGATTACTGTTTCAATCACCATACTGGTGATTGGTTTATTCAGATTCTTTATTTCTTCATGATTCAGTTTTGGAAGGTTGTCTGATTCTAAGAATTTATCCATTTTTTTCTAGATTATCCAATTTGTTGGCATATAGCTATTCATTTATTTATTTTTAAAATATGCTTTTATTGAGCAATCCAAAAAAGAAATTAAGAAAGTGAGAGAGGAGCCAAGATGGCAGCGGAGTTGAACGGCTGATCTGTTGCCTCGCATGGCAATTTCGGAAATACAACTAAAAGATGGACTGGTGAGCGCGGTGATTCCTGCTCGCGTCTCCCCAGGCCAGGGCAGCTGCTCCTCTCAGTCAGGACCTCAGTCAGGGCCATGAGCTCATGGGCGGCCACGGCAGCTGCTGTGGCAGCGGCCGCGGACTCGGCGCAGTGGCTCTCGGTGAAGGAAGAGACCATCTTTCTGCGGGACGGGCCCATCCGCGTCACCGACCTGGCCGAGCTGCCCAGTGAGATCCTCGGGGCCCCGGAGGCCGCCAACACTGACTTGGAGGATTTTTAGGATTTCCCGTCGTACATTCAAGTCCTTTAGCCATTTTGAGAGAGGAGAACCAAGATGGCGGCAAAGTTAAACAAATGAACTGCGCCGTGCACAGCAATTTCAAAAATACAACTGGAGGACAGAGCGTCTGCCACCCAGAACCACAGGAGAGCTGGCTAAAGGGTGGATTTACAGCTAAGAGGGAAGAAGAAAGAGCGAACTCGGAAGGGATAAGGTGCGGAGGCGCGTGGGTCGGACTGGTGGCGGGGGAAGGGTCGTGCGGCTTTTTTTCCAACCCTAGGGGAGATTAGCTCCCCATCACCCTGAAATCCAGCTTTGGGGACTCGCGGGAGACCCAGACGCCTGCGGGGAGAGGCTGGACTCTCGGCCTTCATGTCGGAGAGTGGGAGTAACTTCCTTGCAGAGGTGCGCCCAGCAATCAGTGTTCGTTGCGCTGGAGTGCGGAACGAGGGGGCTTAGAAACGTGGAAAGCAGAAAAAGCAGACTTGCAGCCATTGCGGTTCGCCACACCATGGCCTGGTGGCGCCCTGAGACCCCGCCCCGCCCTGAGACCCGCACCACCCTGGGACCCGCCCCGCACGTTTTGCAGACCCGCCCCGCACGTTTTGCAGGCCCACCTGGGCTCCAAGCAGCGGCTTTTGCATGTGGGTGGCCTGCCCTGTGGCAGCTTGACCAGATGAACTGCGGTTCTAGTTGGACTGCTCCAGGGCCGCTTAGACAGGAGGAGGAAACTGCAGTTTTTGCTGTAATTCCTGCTGAGTGGCCTCAGGCAGTAGCTGACCTACACTCCATTGGAGACCCAGAAACGAGGGCATCTAGTGGTCGGTGTGAGATGACACCAGATTTCAACCACTCGCATAAGGGACACATTCAAGAGGCAGACTCAGTGAGCGCCAAAGCCTTGCTGCAACAAGATCCGGCCCATAAACGTGTCTCCTGCACAGCAACTCTTCCTTTATAGACACAGAGGGTCCTCACGGACAATTGGCCAGGAGGACAATTCCTCCCAGTGACACCAACAACAATCAAGACTTAACTATACAAAGGAGGACCAAGATGGAGGCATAGGGCGGAAGCCTGATTGTTGTCTACCACAACAATTTTGAGACTATGACAGGAGAGCAGAGCAGACACCATCCAGAACCACCGGAGGGCTGGCTGAACAGATGCTCTACAACTAGAATAAAAGAGAGGGGTACGCGGGATGATGCTGATGCTGGTGACCCAAAGATCACACTTTAAGAACTACGGCTCAGGCGACACAATGGCAGCCTGGAACATGCTCAGTGCAGTTCCCCCGGTGGTCTCCGGCTGAGGGGATGGCTCCACTCGCTGCCGAGCACGGACAGACGAGCCCCTGAGAGACATGGGGTGGGAGACTCCGCGCTTGCTGACCTCCAAGTCCTTCAAGAATCTCAACACCCTGGAAGCAGCCAGGTGCGCACGCTTGGCGACTGGCCACCACTGCAGACCCAAGGGCCGACGCAGCGACCCCGGACCAGCCCGCCACCGCGCACCGGGCACACCGAAGCTTCGCTGAGCCTGCAGCCCAACGAGGTCTGCGGCAGCCGCCCTGGAGCTCTGAGAAAATGGCCGAAGGAATTGCTGAGAGGGAATTGACCAACAGGAATTGGGATCAAGAAGACGAAACCCCACTGGGTCCCGGGTCCGGGTGAGGCTGCGCGCGCCTGGGTCCAGGTGAGGCCACGCGCCCCCTGGGTCCGGGTGAGACCATGTGCCCCTGGGTCCGGGTGAAGCTGGATCATCCCGGGTCCGGGTGAGGCCGTGTGCCCCTGGATCCGGGTGAGGCTGGGTCCTGGGTCTGGGTGAGGCCGCGCGCACCTGGGTCCAGGTGAGGCCACGCGCCCCCTGGGTCCGGGTGAGGCCACGTGCCCCTGAGTCCGGGTGAAGCCATGCCCCTGGGTCCGGCCGAGACCAAACCAGAGGGTGTCGGACCTGCATCACCACCATTTGTCCACCATCCAGAGCTGAGGGGTCAGTACCGACATGTACACATAAGGAACTGGTGGACATTGATATTGGGTCTCAAAAGAACTGTTGGTCCAGAGAGAAACTCACTACAGACTGATTCATTTGCCTGTCAGCATAACTATTATTGCTCGTCTCACATTCAGTTCTTATAAGTATATCTCTAGTGACACATGATCTCGCTCATCTAGGGGAAATGATGAACAACATAGACTGATGAACAAGAACAGAACCAGAAACAAGGAGGCATCGATCGGACTATCGGGCCTCAGAGGGAGGATAGGGGAGGGTGGGGGAGGGGGAGAGATCAACCAATGGACTTGTGTGCATGCATATGAGCCTAACCAATGGTTAAGTTCAACAGGGGGTTGGGGCATCCGTGGGGAGGGGTGTGGGATGGCAATGGGGGGATGAGGACAAATATGTGACACCTTAATCAATAAAGAAATTTTAAAAAATGCTTTTATTGATTTTTTAGATAGAGAGGAAGAGAAAGGGATAGAGAGATAGAAACATAGCTGAGAGAGAAACATCATCAATCGGCTGCCTCCTGCATGGCCCCTAGTAGAGAATGAGCCCACAACCTGGGCATATGCCCTGACTAGGAATCAAACCAGTGACCTCTTAGTTCATGGTTCGACACTCAACCACTGAGTTGGCACAAATTGTTGTTTTTTGATAGTGAGTTTGTTACCAGGTTTAAGTAGCTGTAGTTATTTAGAATGGTTTTTGTTTTCCCTTAACCTTTATACTATAATTGTCTAACAGCCTTTTCTGATATTGAATCACAAACTTCTGATTTTGTTTTCTTATCACCTTACTCAGAGTTTTGGGTACTTGTGCTTTTTGTTTCAGGTAGGAGAGCTCCTTCCTTTAAGCATTTCTTGCAAGGCAAATCTAGTGATGGTGAACTCCCTCAGCTTTTGTTTATCTGGGAAAAACTTCATTTCTTTTTCATATCTGAAGGATAACTTTGCTTGATAGAATATTCTTGACTAACAGTTTGTATCTTTTCATATTTTTAAATGTCATTCCACTCTCCTGGCCTATAGCGTTTCATCAGCTGATAGCCTGATGGTGGTATATTTGTAGGTTACCATCTTTTATTCTCTGGCTGCCTTTCAAATTCTTTTTTTTATCATTGACTTTTGACAGTTTTGATGTGTCTTGGAGAAGGTTTTTTGTTTTGTTTTTTGCATTGAGATATTTAGGTATTCTCTTAGTTTCATGGACTTTGTATATTGAATTTCTACCTCAGTTGTGGAAAGTTCTCATCTATTATTTCTCTAAATAAGCTCTCTGCTTCTTTCTCCCTCTCTTCTCCTTCTGGAATACCCATTATCCTTATGTTGCCCTTTCTAATGGAGTTGGATAGTTCTCATAGAGTTCTTCATTTTTGAAAAAAAATATAGTTCTTTCTACTCATCTGCCTGAATTTGTAGATTTCTATCTGCCAGCTCAAAATTATCTTTTCTATATGATCTACTCTGGAGCTCTCACAATTCTCTATTCCATATGATCTGCTATATTTCCAAAGCATTCTCATCTCATTTATTGAGTTCTTCAGCTCCAGAATTTCTGTTTAGGTCTTTGTTAATTTACTTATTCTGCTTATTGATTTTATTATTGAGCCCATTGAACTGAATTTCTGAGTTTTCTTGTAGTTTCTTCACGATGCCTATTTTGAATTCTCTCTCAGTTAGATTTCAGTCTCCTATGACTTTAAGTGTGGTTTATGGAGAATTATTATTTTCTTTATCTGCTACCATGTAACCATGATTTTTTATGGTGTTTGATGAGTTATTCCTCTGGGTGCATTTGAAGTAGCCAATACTTTTCTTATTTTGGTATAACTTTGTTGTTTACTTTGATCCTAAGAGTTCAACAGGTTGGTAATTAGAGGCCTCTTTTTAGTTTTCCAGTACATGGTGCCATAGCACACATTTTTGGTTTCTCTTACCTGACATGCCTCTGGCTATATTTGAGAACCAGCGAACCAGGTGCTGCTGGTGCCTTGTCATTGCTGTTTGTTACTCTAGGATCACTAGTGTCTTGTTGCTGCTAGTGTCGCTTGGGTCACATATCAGAGTCACCGGGATAGCGGTTGCCTCCACCACATCCTATGTCGTCTGGTTGCAGGTACTGCTGTGGCAGTGGGATGGGGGTTGGAGAATGGAGAGAGCTGGGGTTGCCTGTGGCGCTGTGACTGGGAGGCTGAAGTCATGTATGTTGTCTCTGTGGGGTAGCCAGAGTCGTCGTGATTGGGAACAGGGTTGGAGGTGGCACCTGTGCTATTCCCTCAGTTCCTACTACCTTATGTGTTTCAGTCCACCATTTTCAGCTGTACAGATGTGTGGATCTTTCCAATGTCCTGGTGTGTTGGATGAGGAGACTTTGTTGAGTCTTGAGGTGCTTTACTTGTTACTGATAGAAGGGGAGAGATAAGGGAGCATCTCATGCCACCACAATGCTAATGTCACTGCCATGCGTAATTCTTTTTAAAAAATAATATTGACGGACACTTAGGTTGCTTCCATAGCTTGGCCATTGTAATGATGCTGCAGTGAACATATGCCTTTTTGAATTAGTGTTTTGGGTTTCTTCGGATAAATATCCAGAAGTAGAATTGCTGGGTCCTTCTTTGTCTCTTGGTATAGACTTTATCTGTTTTGTCTGGTATAAGTATTGCTACCCCAGCTTTTTTGTTTGTTTGTTTGTTTCTATTTTCATGAAATATCTTTTGCATCCCTTTACTTTCAACCTGTGTCTTTTGATTTGAAACAAGTCTCTTGTAGTTACCATATGTTAAGGGTCTTATTTTGTTATTCATTCAGCTGCCATATGTCTTTTGATTGGAGCCTTTAATCCATTTGCATTTAAAATAATTGTTGATAGATATGTATCTATTGCCATTTTATTCATATTTTCTATCTTTTTAAAAAATTTTATTAAAGAAGACTTTTTAACATTTTTTGTAATATTAGTTAGGAGGTGATGAACTCTTTAGCTTTTTCTTTTCTGGGAAGCTCTTTATCTACCCTTTGATTCTAAATGGAGTTTTGCTGGGTAGAGTAATTTTGTTTGTGGGTCCTTGCTTTTAATCACTTTGAATATTTTGTGCCAAGCCTTTCTGGCTGCAAAGTTTCTATTGAGAAATCAGCTGACAGTCTTATGGAAGCTCCCTTGTAGATAACTAACTGCTTTTCTCTTGCTACTTTTAATATTCTCTCTTTGTCTTTAACCTTTGGCATTTTAATTATAATGTGCCTTGGTGTTTGCCTCTTTGGGTTCATCTTGTTTGGGACTCTGTGCTTCCTGGACTTTTATGTCTATTTCCTTTACCAGATTAGGGAAGTTTTGTGTCATTATTTTTTGTTTGTTTGTTTGTTTGTTAATCCTCACCCAAGGATATTTTTTTCCATTTATTTTTAGAGAGAGTGGAAGGGAGGGGGAGAGAAAAAATCATCTGGCATTTGTCTTTCTCTGTCTGACTTATTTCACTCAGAGAGAAACATCAATGTAAGAGAGACACATTGATTGCTTGCCTCCCACACACGCTCCAAATGGGGGCCAGGGATCGAGCCTGCAACTGAGGTACATGCCCTTGACCAGAATTGAACCTGGGACCTTTCAGTCCATGGGCTGATGCTCTAACCTTTGAGCAAACCAACTAGGGCACATTATTAATTTTTCAAACAGGTTTTTAATTTCTTGCTCTCTTTCTTCTCCTTCTGGTGCCCTCATGATATGAATGTTGGTAAGCTTTAAGTTGTCCCAGAGGATTCTTACACTATCTTCATTTTTTGTATTCTTTTTTCTTTTTGCTGTCCTGAGGGGTGTTTTCTGCTTTCTTACCTTTCAAGTCACTAATTTGATTCTCTACTGTGATTCCCTGTAATGTATTCTTCATTTAAGTTAGTGTATTCTTCATTTCTAACTGGATCTTTTTTGTGTTTTCTATCTCCATTTTTATGTTACCTATCTCTTTATTGAAGTTCTCACTGAGTTTTTCTACTTTTTCCCTAAGTTCAGTGAGTATTCTTATAACCAGTGTTTTGAGCTTTGCTTCTGGTAGATTGCTCATTTTAATTTTGTTTAGCTCTTTTTTCTGAAGTTTTGTTCTGTTCTTTCATTTGGAACATATTTCATTTGTGTCATTGTTTTGACTGCTTCCCTGTTTTTGTTTCTATGTATTAGGTAGAGCCACTATGTCTTCTAGTCTTGGTAGAGTGGTCTTATGTAGCAGGTGTCTTTTAGGGCACAGTGGCTCAGTCTCTGAAGTAACCCGAGCTGGGCACTCCAGATGGTGCTTCTTGTGTGGGTTGTGTGCACCCTCTTGATCAGGTGTGAGTACTGGCTGGGACCACCAGAGGATCTGTTGTGCAAGGGCCTACCCCCTGGAGCAGAACTCACTTCAGTGGGGCTTAGGTACCTTCTGAGTCCACCCTTTGAGTGTGTCTCTTATGGAGGTGGTTTGATGGTGCTTTGATGTTGTCTGAAGCTGTCCACCTGGTGCACTGGCTCTTGGGCTTCCTAATAGTTGTAGTCCAAGATCAACTGCTGCTTGTGCTCTCCCCAGGGCCACCTGGCATGAGCTACAAAGCAATCTTTAGATGGTTGCTACTTGTGCTGGCCTTGGAGGTGCCCAAGATAGGCCAAGCTGCAAACCAAGTTAGGCTGCTGCTAATGTCAGGTCTGGGGCCACTTAGAAGAGGTATTGGGTACATGGAGGTTAGATGGTGCTTGTTTGAGAGATTTTAGGAAAATCTGCAGCATGAGCTAAGACAGGCAGTTGTAAGGAAAAGCCACTGGAAAGGGTTTGGGTGGGCCAGCAAGTTGGGTGGGGCAGGGTTGCAGGGAATCACCAGGTTGATGGAGATTCAGATATCGTGGCCTCCTGTGGGCTGTGTGGGAGAGCTCAGCAACGAAACAATGGCTTCTGCCAGTACTTCTGTCTGTGGAGAAAGCTGCCCCTCCAACCCTTGCCTTAACGCCAGATAATTGAGTTCTTCCCCGTTTGTCCCTGGCACTTTTTGAGCTTCTGCCCCAACGCTGGAGCTCATAGTGCATGAGTTCAAGTAAGTCCCTGCACAGGCTTTTTAAGATGAACATCTGGGACTTCAAGAGCCCTTTGTCTCACTCAGCTACAACCCTTGCAAGTTTTCACAGTTAAAAATTATGGGGACTTCTTCTGCCTCTAGGACTCCTTGCTCCACAATTGAGATATTCTTCCCGATTTTTACTAGGTGTACCAGTTAATAATGCAGATTTTTTTCAATAGATGGAGTTACACATATGGTGATATATATGTGATTTGATATGTATGCTATTTCGTTGTATTGACAGCAAGCTTCAAAACTTCATGTGTTGGGGGGGGGATAAGGACACATATGTAATACCTTAATCAATAAAGAAAAAAAAACTTCATGTGTCGAATTTGTTGAAGGTGTTAGCATCATAGATATTTTTACATTTAAAAATGTCGAATTTTGTGCCAAAAAAAGAACATTTGCAGGAAGTTTTAATTCATTACTTAATTTTGAAGAAAAAGTTATCTTATACTTCAGGAAACTTATGGTGAACATGCTCCATCTCAAAATACTTGTGAATGCTGGTTTAAATGCTTTAAAAGTGATAATTTCGATGTGAAAGACAAAGAACGTCCAGGTCAACCAAAAAAGTTTGAAGATCAAGCATTATTGGATGAAGATGTGTGACAAACTCAAAAACAACTTGCAGAAAGATTAAATGTTGCTCAGCAAACAATTTCCAATCATTTACAAGCAATGGGAAAGATTTTAAAGGAAGGAAAAGGGGTGCCACATCAACTGAATGAAACACAAATGGAAAAACTGAAAAGTCATCAGTAAAATATTGCTTCAATGACACGAAAGAAAGTCTTTTTTGCATCGAATTGTGACTGGTGATGAAAAGTGGATTTATTTTGAGAATCCCAAATGCACAAAATCATGGGTTGATCCAGGTCAACCATCAACATCGACTGCAAGGCCAAATCGCTTTGGAAAGAAGACAATGCTCTGCATTTGGTAGGATCAGGAAGGTGTGGTGTATTATGGGCTCCTAAAACCAGGTGAAACCGTTAATACTGATCGCTACCGACAACCAATAATCAAGTTGAACCACGCTTTGATCGTGAAACAACCAGAATGGGCCAGAAGACACGGCAAAGTAATTTTGCTTCAAGATAATGCACCATTACACACTTCAAAACCAGTTAAAGACACGTTAAAAGATCTTGCCTGGGAAGTATTAACCCACCTGCCTATTCATCAGACCTTGCTCCTTCAGATTACCACTTGTTCCGATCAATGGCGCACACACTTTCTGAGCAGCACTTCAAAATGTACGAAGAAGTGGAAAATTGGGTCTCTGAATGGTTTGCCTCAAAACAAGAAAAGTTCTATTGGGACGGTATCCACAAATTACCTGAAAGATGGGGGAAATGTGTAGCTAGCTATGGACATTACTTTGAATAAAGCACTTTTGATGTTTCTCTTGAAATTATCATGTTTTCTTTGATTACAAAATCTGCCATTATTAACTGTTGCATGTGGGTGTGGGACCAGCCCATTCAGCATCTTCATCCCTCATATCAGTCTGATGTAGCTGCTTCTTTATGTCCTTAGTTATAGGACACCTATCTGTTCAGCTAGATTTCAGGTGTTCTGAGTGATAGTTCTGTAGTTTAGTTGTAATTCTGATGTGATTGTGGGAGGTTTCAGTACTGAGTTTACCTACATTGCCACCTCGACTGGCAGCTCATGCTTATTTCTTTAAAACAAATTTTTATAAGTGAAATTATGAAACTAATGCCATAGTATGTCCCAAGAAGGCTGTATCAATTTATATTACATCGGGATAGGTACTTTTTCCCTTTTTCTATATGAGTGTACTTTTTAAAAAAATCATTATTATTTTATTTCAGAGAGGAAGGGACAGGGAGAGAAAGATAGAAACATTAATGATGAGAGAGAATCATTGATCAATCACTTCCTGCACACCCCACTCCAGGGATTGAGTCCACAACCTGGGCATATGCCCTGACCAGGAATCGAACCATGACCTCCTGGTTCATAGGTAGATGCTCAACCACTGAGACACACGGACCAGGCTGAATGTACTTTCAGTATAACTTTTTCCTTTTGTCTTTATTCCTTCTTCCCAAGTGACTCCCACCCTACACACACATTCTCATACATTAAGTAACGAAGTCAGATCTTAGTGGAGCTCATATGGGGCCACAATGGTGTCATATCTGGTATGGTCAGGGCTGGAAAACTGATTTGCTTTTCACTGTATACTTGATTCCTTCCCTTTGTCTGGCAAATGTGGATTTGTGAAAAGTTCATTGGGCTTCTTTGTTTCAGGTTACACTCCTGGCACACCTTACAAAGTGTCCTGTTCCCCCACCAGTGGGGCAATGCCACCATATTCCTCCTCCCCCAACACATACCAGACTGCTATATACCCTGTGCGAAGTGCCTACCCCCAGCAAAACCCATATGCACAGGTAGGCCTTGGGTGCACTGTGAGGCTCCTGGTACTGTTCTTGGGCATTGTATATGTAGACCCATGTGGGGTCTTACCACTGGGTGTAGAGTCCTGTTGCAGTTGTCTCTCTTCCTCCCCACAGCAAGGCACGTTCTACACACAGCACCTGTATGCAGCACCCCCTCACGTCATCCACCACACCACAGTGGTGCAGCCCAACGGCATGCCGGCTACAGTGTACCCTGCTCCCATCCCTCCTCCGAGAGGCAACGGGGTCACCATGGGTATGGTGGCTGGGACCACTATGGCCATGTCAGCAGGTGAGTCGACTCTGGATTTCCTGTTCTATGGTGTCATGAGAGCTGGGAAGGGAGAGCTCACTAATACTCTGACCCCTGGCCTTAATATTTCATGTCTAGAATTGTGTGGAAGGATATATTTTGGGAAGGAATAGCATATTATATTTTTCTTTCCTTCCCCCCTTCTCCTTTCAGTTGAGACAAAACAGGAGTGGGGGTTAGAGTAATAAATCATGAACCAAGTACCCTCCTGGTAGAGTATGACTGGATGGCACTCTCTGAATTTCAGAGGGCTACTTTGTTGCTGAGTTGAGCCGTTTGACAGTAGGAACTAGGAGTAACCAGATATCCTCTGTGAGCATCTCCTCTGTGACCAGATCTCCTCTGTAAAGCAGAAGGGCAACTTTGTATTCTGGGGTATTGGACCTCTTGTACTGCCTTTTAGTATGGGTTCCTTTGCAGGCCAAATTGTCTGTCTAGGAAAGCTAGTCCTGTGTTAATAGACATCACTGCTACTTGTAGAAACCCTTTGGCATTCATTGACTTTATTTCCCAAGGAAAATAAACCACTGAGAGATGCGAACCCTGGCTAGGATAGGCACATCTGCCTGGAGCCCTGGCACCTCTGTCGCAGGGGCCAGGTACACATGATGCACTTGGTTGCCCAGGGCTGGGATTTTTTAAAAAAATATTGTTCCCTCTATGTTTTCTAGACTTTTATTTCAATGTAAGAAAATCATGCCAGAGAGAAAGCTGTTTCTTCTTAGTCTCTATTTTATTTGGTTTTCCTATACTTATCTTTGAAGGCAAAAGAGATTATACTTTCAGTCATGTACAGACAAAGTACATGTTTGTGACAGGTAGAGGGAAGGGAAGACAGGTCTGGGATGAGTGTGGGCAGGGAGACAGGAGAGTGAAGAGAGTGAAGGCTGATATTTTTGAGATAGTGCTTGTCTGCAAATGGACTCAGATAATTGCTGCCTTTTTTTCAGGTTAGGGAAAAATACATTTAGCTTAATGTACTCTGAAGTTTATATGGTTTGGAATCTCCCTCAATCCCTCTCTTCCATTTATTTGTTTCATATTAGTAATTTTTAAGGGTACAGTTCAATAGTGTTAAGTCTAATTACACTGTTGTGAAACACCTCCAGAACTTGTTTTATCTTGCAAAACTGAAGTGCTGTTCCCATTAAACAACTTTTCTTTCTCCTTGCCCGCCAACCCCTGACACCACCATTCTACTTTCTGCCTCTATCAATGACTACTCTAGGGACTTCAGATAAGTGGTATCGTACAGTACTTGTCCTTGTGACTTTTTTTTCACCTAGCATAATGTTCTCAAGGTTCATGTGAGTTGTAGCATGTGACAAATTTCTTCCCTTTTAAGGCTGAATAATATTTTTATTTTGTCTCTTATCATCTAAACCACAAAAGTAATTAAGTATGCTTATATGACGGGAAGGCATAAAGGTTTCCACAAATATATTACCATTATGAGCTTTCTGTGTTTGTACATCTTTGAGTAGTTCTTATATAATCAGAGTTCTGACAGTAGTCAAGGTCCAAGGCCCTTTCCCTCTTCCTTACCTCCCTCCTTGTCAGAGGCAGCTACTTGCCACACGCTCCTCTTTCTTGCAGGTACCCTGCTGACTGCCCACTCCCCAACTCCTGTCGCCCCCCATCCAGTCACTGTGCCCACTTATCGGGGTCCAGGAACGCCCACCTACAGCTACGTGCCCCCTCAGTGGTGATCGCCTGCAAAATGTAAGTGACTGGTGAAGCCTAGGTTGGCTCTTGTCTAAAGTGCTTTTTTTTTTCCAGTGGAAAATGGCAAATCTACCATAATTTAAGCACTAATGAGAAAAATGCTACCTGACTGTTCATCCAAGTGTTTAAATTTTTGCTCATATTGGGTCTGTACAAAGTAGAAGAAAGGAGGAAACCATTGAGTACTTGCTATGCATACTATGTTCCTTGTACCCACCTCCTGCAAAATAAGTAGTGTTCCAGTTATAATTGGAAGCCTCTGTGAGGTCCATGGGTATCAGGAACATTTTCCTTCTGCTGCCCTTTTTGGATTTCATCCTCCTCTAATTGAAATACCTCCTTTTCATAGCAGCAATGCCAGAGGAGCTCTGTGATTGTGTGTCTTTCTCCCTCCTGCCCAGGTTTGAGGATGGAGCTGTGCAGTCACATCCTGGATATTCCACAGCTGGTGCTGCAGGCCTCGTGCCTCCAACCAGGACTTTCTTCTTAATGCTCTCGACACTTAGCTAAATACTACTACGGCCCAGCCTTGCAGACCTCAGCACCATTAGTCTCCAACTAACTATGGGTTGGTCTTAAAGCAATTCCTGTTTTGGGGCTGCCTGGCAATTTTTTTAGCTAACTGTAATGATGAAAAGGGAGTATTAATGTATTCTGAAATCATATCTAGTTGAATGCATGTTTAAAAAGCAAACACAAAAACAAACCTTGCTCAGACTACCTGCAGTGACTGATGCAAAACCATCATATGCAAAATCCAAAGGAATGGAAAATATTTTATAACTTGTATCACTAATGCAGTGTTGTAATGTATCCAGAGTCTTAAAGATGTAAGTGTTAAAGTGAATTTCTTCATAGAGCATCTGAAATCTTGGGGTTGATGTAGGTTGCCAGTTGGAAACATGAAATTTTAGTTTTTATCCATCTGTTTATTTCATACTGATTGCACTGGGCGAGAATTGTAGGGACCAGGAGAGTATAGCGTGGCCCACAGCTACTTGGGGTAGCCAGGTTAATGGGCATCACTATCTTTTCATTTAGGCTTGTGGGGTCAGTTTGATGTGGACATTCTGAAAAGATTATCATGAGAGACTAAAGTTGTATGGCCAGTACATTTAGGGGCAGTTTGCAGTTTGTCTATCAGCAAAGCAGTTTTCTCTGGATTGCTATGTAAATTACCATTACAAAGCTCTTTACAGATAGAGATGCTGTTTTCTATATCTTTATTGGAAAAACCCTATGTAGAATTAAGTTATTTTCCTAGGATGGAAGATATGTGAAATAAACAGAAAAATTTGGAGGAGGTATTGCTCTCTTCTTTATTTAGTTTAGAAAATCATTTCTCTTTTTTTCTTTGCTGAGAAATATTTGAGTTAGCTGAAAATATATGTAGGCATTGCTGTTCTTTCCCCCACAAAGAAGGGTAAGATTTTAGCTGTGTGTTCTGAAGAAAGTTGTATATTTAAGAACTATTAAAAGGGAACAAAACTTTATTTGAAATTGATTACTTGTTGTAGAGAGGTGGGGCTGCCACTATGTTTAGGCCTATCCACTTGGTGGAGACTTAATCCTCTGAGACCATCTGGAGTCGGGTGTGGGGAGGTCTAATGTCTATTATCTGTGAGCCTCTTTTGCCATCTCTTCTGGCAACTGAGAGCGCTCAGCACAAAGCAGGTATGGACAACAAAGGGTCAGGCAGCGGCAAAATGCATTTGCCTGCCAGGGATTATTATGGAACGGATATTGTGTTTAAAATATGAATATTGTATATAAGAAATTGAGGAATTTTTTCTTTTTTTTGCCTACATCGGTTCAACTTATATTGATGGGAGTGAGTCTGTTCTCAGATAGAGTCACAGGGAGTGTGAGGAGAGGGTTTGTCTCATATCAGCAGTTTGTTAGGCAGGTCGGGGAGTATGCCCCTGTCCTACCCCATCATTGTTTCAAATGCTATGTGCTTTTGTTGGGGAGGGGATTCTACTCTTCTTATGTCTCTGGCGACTAGGTCAGGGCTCTAACTCTGGTTAGGCTTTCAACCAGATTGGTGAATGGAAGCCTTTGGTAACCTTATTTTTTATAATAAGTATTCTTTGTAATTTTTTCTCACATTGTATTTTATAGTAAGTTTAGGAATATTTTTGCATGGATCATGTAAAGAAAAAATTCCTTATTCCTAATACTTGTTAACATAGTGTGTTTACTAAAAAGAACTTTAAATTGCTTCATAAGCACTTAACCCACGTGTGTGTGTACAGTTTGTGCACACTTCCTAAACTTTTGTGTTGTAATTCCATCTGTATAGTGGATGGTTTGCAATATCAATAGGTTCCAGGGAAAAGTAACAGAAAACTCAGTTTCCTCAAGTTAGAGTAGTTAATAGGAGAAAATGTGATTTCAGTGTATGCTTTTAAAATGCCCCAAACAAAAAAATGAGAATACACACACACACACACACACACACTCTACCTAGGGATGGAGTAATTTGAAATCAAGGGGAATCTATTAGAAGTTATATAGGATATTTCTTCAGGATTGCTTGAGACTTAGGGTGAGTGTTTTCATGAGCACTAAATTAAATGGTGTTTTCAAGAGAAAGCAGAATGGGTTGCATTTCCCCCTATTTATATCAGTATCATGACACTTTCCCCCTAATTTTCTTTTTAAATCTTTTCCCTTTTGTCAAGTTGACCTGAGAGACTTTATCAGATAGTATTGTGTTATGGAATATGTCTTTTCAGTTGAAACTATCAGGGCATCAGCTATCAAATATGATGGTGAAAGATAGACCTTGTCTAGTATGTATGAATCTGGACTTACAAATAGTAAAAGTATTATAGGTTGTAATTTTAGCAGAGTTTTAAATTCTTCCTAGTAAAATTAATTAAGGAATTATAAACTTGTATAATTATTATAAACTTGTATAATTTGATATCCAAAGCACAATAGTGGAACATTTAAAGAAATTTTGCTTCCTAATTTGAGAGCCTTTTAACTGAATTATAGTTCTTTTAGAAATTGAGACAGACAAGCAAAGAATCCTAATTCCTATAAACATGGACATCATCATGGATATTTAATTTGTTTTGTTTTGTTTTTACAGCCTCTTTCCTAAAGTTTAGGAGGTCCGTTTCTCTGCTTATGGAAATGCTCTGGACTGGATAACTGAGTGTTTAGTGATGAGCAAGCCATGATCCTATTAACTTGCTGCCTCTGAGAAGGGAGGATAACATCAGTGCCAGGGCCATTTGTGGTAAACAGGCACATAGGTACTTCCAGAACCTTTTATGTTTCTTATGTTAAATCTTTTCAGAGCCTTCTTGTTGGTGTGGTTATTAGGCCTACCAGTTGCTATTCTGTGACTTTCTTGTGTACAAAGCAAACATAGTGTTTACAGGAGATTGAGGAAGATCCTAAGGCTTGGGATGGGCACCTGATTATTAAGCATCCTGTCCTTCCCAAGCTGGGCAGACAATGCCTGGTTCTCTCTGGTAGCATCATGACTTTAGAAATGAGAGGAAATATATTCTTAAGGCACTTTGGATGTGCAAATATCTGGCAATGTTGTTTCTTTATGTGGGTTTCTGTGAGTGTGCGTGCCAGTGATTGATTGTGGAAGGATGGTAAACACAGGCCACATCAATAGTGGAGCTGCTTTAAAAAGGAACCCAAATTTCTCCTGTCCTTTGGAAACAGTATTACTTGGACCAGTTAGGCCACCTTCTCTCCATCTGGCAGCTGTGTGCCTCAGTCATTGCTAGCCTGAGCATTGTCATATAGGACAGGACACCTGTCTGACACCCTCCTTTGGTTGCAAGGGCGGTTTAAGGATGCATAGCTTGAAGTGGGAGGCAACTTCTGATCCTTCTCTTGTGCTTTCTATGGAATGGGGATAATCTGTAAAGAGGAGTGTGGTTAGCTTAGGGAAAGGGCAGGCTGTTTAGCTCTCCTCTCTGGCAAATTTCAAGTGTGTGTGTGTGTCCATCTGACTTGAGCAGACTGCAGATGACACACTTCAGAGGAGGGTCTGATCTTTTCAGTTAGAAAGTTGCAAGTTGATCTTAGATGTTTCAGAGAATTTATCTCTTTATCCACTCTATTCACTTGAACAGAAAACCTGTGGTGTCATCCTATATAATAAAAGAGAAACATGCAAATTGACAGTACCTCCTCTACGCCCACAAGCCAATCAGGACCGAGTATGCAAATTAACCCAACAAATATGGCGGCAGCCACAGAGCTGGAGAGAGCAGGAGGCTTGAGTTGCCCCCAGTGATGGAGGAAGCCAAGCTTCCCGCAGCCCTGGCCTGCCCTGGCCTCAGCTCAAGGCTACAAAGTTTCAATTATAGAAGATAAATAAATCCCAGATACCAGGGCCTCCGCTTGGGTCACCGGGGGGCATGGCAAGCCTGAAAACCACCACAGGCCCCACTCCCAGGCCACCCCACGCCCCAAGGGAACCCCCACCCTGGTCCGGGACACCCTTCAGGGCAAACCAGCTGGCCCCCACCCATGCACCAGGCCTGTATCCTATCTAATAAAAGGGTAATATGCAAATTGACCATCACTCCAACACACAAGATGGTTGCCCCCATGTGGACACAAGATGGCTGCCACAAGATGGCCAGCAGGGGAGGGCAGTTGGGAGGGACCAGGCCTTCAAGTGAGGGCAGTTGTGAACAATCAGGCCAGCAGGGAAGGGCAGTTGGGAGGGACCAAGCCTGCAAGGGAGGGCAGTTGTGGGCAATCAGGCCAGGAGGGGAGAGCAGTTGGGGGGGACCAGGCCTGCAAGGGTGGACAGTTGGGGGTGATCAAGCCTGCAGGGGAGGGCAGTTAGGGGTGACCAGACCGGCAGAGGAGGGAAGTTGGGGGCGACCGGGCCTGCAGGGAAGGGCAGTTGGGGTGCACCCAGGCCTGCAGGGGAGAGCAGTTGTGGGGGGACCAAGCCTACAGGGGAGGGAAGTTGGGGGGGACCAGGCCTGCAGGGGAGGGCAGTTGGGGGAGGACCAGGCCTTCAGGGGAGGGCAGTTAGGGGCAACCAGGCTGGCAGGGGAATAGTTAGGCATCAATCAGTCTGGCAGGGGAGTGGTTAGGGGGTGATCAGGCTGGCAGGCAGAAGCGGTTAGGGGCAATCAGGAAGGCAGGCAGGCGAGCAGTTGGGAGCCAGCAGTCCTGGATTGTGAGTGGGATGTCCGACTGCCCATTTAGGCCTGATCCTACCGGGCTCGGGCCTAAACAGGCAGTCAGACATCCCTCGAGGGGTCCCAGATTGGAGAGGGTGCAGGCTGAGCTGAGGGATTCCCCTCCCCCCCATGCACGAATTTCATGCACCGGGCCTCTAGTCACTTTATAAAAGTCCCCAGGACTAAAGTCAACTCACTTGGGACAAGGACAGAGGAGATGTGGACATCTCTATCCAGGGAACCTGAATGAACTATGGGAGATGGTATTCTCCAGGATTTGTATGTTGGAGATGACAGGCAGCTCATCTCTGCCTCCTGAGCCCTGTTGGAGTCTCCCCAGGTCCTTGTGTAGATGAATGAATAGTCAGACTAGATCTGAGGCCAGCACTCTTGTGCACCCTGCAGGATTGTTCTCACAGCCACTTGAATGGAAGCACCACGGAGCCACATAAGTTGTGACTGACCAGGAAATGGTTCCTTTAAAAAAATTTTTTTAAATCATTTCTAAATACTGTTTTTTAGACTGTTTTCTTGGACATTTTTAAACTTACATCAGCATTGTCTTCCAGTGTTAAAGGCATCCCTCACCTCTGCATTGAACTTAGGTGTCAATCAATACAAAGGAATGGAATATCCATCCTGATCTAGTTCTATTGTCTATAAATTCATACTGTATTGATTTTTTATGCAATCTGATAAGTAGATGAGCTTAGATTTAAAATTATTAAAAGCACGTTTATTGTAACAAGATATGTATTAACACTGCAGTTTTGAATAAAGATTGACTTGTGTTGCATATTATTGTTTTCATGATTTTTCCCTGTAGGTTTTGTCTCAAGGTGGTTTACCTGCCTGGGAGGTGTTATAGCTTTTCTAAAGTTAGGAAATTCAGTGGTTTTGAGCAAAAGCCCTGTAGTGCTCAGCTACCTCCCAACTCAAGCCAGGTACTCTTTTTTTTAAAAAAACGTATTTTATTGATTTTTTTACAGAGCGGAAGGGAGAGGGATAGAGAGTTAGAAACATCGATGTGAAAGAAACAACGATCAGCTGCCTCCTGCACACCCCCTACTGGGGATGTGCCCGCAACCCAGGTACATGCCCTTGACCGGAATCGAACCTGGGACCCTTGAGTCCGCAGGCCGACGCTCTATCCACTGAGCCAAACCGGCTAGGACAAGCCAGGTACTCTTGACCTTGGCAGTGTGTAAGGGTATGTGGAGGCCACAGGTTGTGAGAACTGTTTCCCCAGTTGGGAAGGGGGAGAAATGCCTCTTCTCCTGGTCCTGTAACTCAGGTCCTCCTGGGAAGACACATTCTTCCCCCTTTCACTAAGGAAGATGCTGAGACCCAGAAAGATTATGGACTGCCTGTCCCCTGAACGCATTTGCTAACTTCAGCTAAATATAAACTCTGAGAGCAGTCAGGGAGGGAGTAGGCTTCCAGGCCCTAAGGGGAGGGAGAGGCTGAGCCAGCCATACTTCACACGTGGACAGCTCCCAGTGGCCCTGAGCCTCTTTCAAGCACTTAGCCTAGCCACTTTGGCCTCTTTTCACCAAAGCCATGAGGCATGATCTCAACTAGGTGAGGCCCTACTCCCAATTCTGGGTGCTACTGGGATTATTTCCTCCAGGCTTAGGAAAGGCCTAGGGCACAGAAAGGTGGGCATACAGAGGAGAAAATGCATAGACATCAACAGAAAACAAAGGCTGGCAGCCAGTTTATTTTTTTAAAGTTTCTTTATGAAATTAGATGTAGTGTCTGGCTTAGAGAAGGTAGAGTAGTGCAAGTGACTACATGCTGCTGAATTCCAATGGGCCAGAGGGGCTGCTCGGCACTTTGCACCCACAAGCCAGGCCCTGGCTGTCCTCATGGGCACCCTACCTTGGGGTGGGATGTAGCTTCCCCCTCCAGCCCACATACTCACTGGCTTCTGGTCAGTCCTGGCATGCTGGGCTATAAAACTCAGTCCTTAGGCTTCTCATGCTCACTTAGGGTAAGGAAATCTTCCTGTGTCACTAACAATTCTTTTTCTCCATTTTTAGAAAAACAAAATCCAAACAAAAAACTGGAACCAGGTTCTGGAGTCAACACACAGCTACATGTGGACATACCCTGACGGAAGTTTGAAGCTGATTATAAACACATTACAAGTGAAGCAAGTGTCTAGAGAGGAACTGGGAGGCAAAATGGGTGGGCTCTGGGGCTAGGTGTGGTCATACGCAGAATACCCGGTTCCCACTTTCCAGGGATGTCAGCTGCCTGGCACCATCAGCTGGAGGCCTGCAAGGAGAATTGGAGGGCAGAGGGGCACACAGCCCAGCTTTCCAAGTGGTGGAAGGCAGACAGCCTCCTCCTGCCCAGATAAAACAGGAGGAGGAGGAATGATTAGATGTATGAAGAAGAGAGTCTGAAGTAGTCAGTCCTTTTACGCGTGTCCGTCTGGCTGATGGTTCTCAGCTATAATTTCCAGGAGGCCCCACAAAGGTCAGGAAGGTGGCGGGAGGTTCCTGTGCTGTGGGGCTCCTGCCCCTCCAGCTGATGTCTGTAGTGCATCAGTAGTGAGGAAGAACCAAGAATAGGTGCAGAGTCTGGCACGTACTGGTGGCACCACACCACTTCCTTGCTCAGCCCTGCTCACTTCCAGTTTGCAGAGTAGGCAGAGGAGGGCTGGAAGCCATGGGTGAACCTTGGGGAGGGAAAGCCGGAGACTAGCTGGCAGAGCAGGTCCAGACAGTGCTGTTGGTGGGGAATAGGCTCACTTGAGCAAGGGCGCCAGCCAGTAATGCAATACCAGAAGGTGGATGGCTTCTACTTGTGCTCTGCCAGCACCAAGACCTGTTGCTAGGGCAGGCTGGTTGGCAATGTCAGGTGCATCAGATAGTAGGGCTGTCCGTGGGCTGGGTAAGGAGAGAAGGGGTTATATAGGTGCCTAGAGAGTCGTTAATACAGGGCAAAATGGCATCCTCTGCTGTGGTGTGGTGGAATGGGACCTGTCCCAAGGCTCTGCCTCAGACTACCATGGTAGGGAACTTGCTTCCTGTGGGGTTACTACACCCAGGAGCTTGAGCCACCCTCTTGTAGTGTGCAGAGATGAGGGCTAAGGGACCTGGAAGGTGTGAGGCCCTGGAGCTTCTCCATGGCATAGACCCTGTGCAAGGCAGTTTCAGTGCCTCTGTGGGAATTGGAATGTAAGGTGGCTGTGAGGATGACTGCCACAAAGCAGGCCTGGGGAAGTGAGCACTGTCACTATTACTAATGGTATTGCTTGGGGGCGGGGGTGTCTGAGTTGATTGAGAGCAAGAATTTCAAATGCATACTGACATAAGTTTCATCAGTGGTGACCCCTTATCACCAACCTTTGGGAACAAACACCTGCAAAGGGCAGTGGGTAACTGAGGACCTAGGTGCTAGCTCACTTTGCCTTGGGGGTCAGAGAAGGGTTTGATCAGGACCAGGCTGCTAAAGTGGATATGGGACTACCACCTGCTTACCTTTGGGCTTCCCAGCTGCCTGCTGCTTGCTGGCATTCAGCATGGCCTTCTCCCTCTGCAGCTCAGTGATGGAGAAGCCTGGGAGGGAGGGGCACAAATGATATATCTGCTTCCCTGCCAGGACTTTGCTGCTCTTCTACTTTCCCCTCCTCCCCTGCCCACAGTACTCTTGTCCTATGCTTCCTGGCCATGGAACAGTTCTCTGTGTACCATACTTCTACAGTGCACAGGGCTCATCATGCTGCAGGGACTGTGTCCTGCTCAGCCAGCTGGCTTTGGCTCCAGGCAGAGCCAAGGTGTCCCTCCTGGTGCCCTTCTCAGAGCCCTACGCACATTCTCCCCTTGCCCTACCCCATCTTTCACCAGAGGCTTTTCCCAAGCCAAGAGCCAATCTGGTCACTGCTGAGTATGAGGACAAGGGGCACATGGACAGGAGGGGAATGTGGTGTGGAGATACCCTGCTCATATGGGGATGGGACAGGCTTCTGGAGGTCAGTCCCACCTCCCACTCCAGTGTTATCCCAGGGCTTTCCCTAGAAAGGGGCTCCCCCTGGTCCCTGCAACTGAGCACACTTGAGTGAACATGTGTTGGAAGCAACCCCTCCCCCCAAAAGGCCAGCAGAACCATTTCCTGGGGCTGAAATCAAGAGATACCCTGGAGCCTCACCAAACCCTGAGACCCTTGGTCTATGAGACATGCTGTCCCAGTCAACAGTTGTCCTGACCTTGCATTCTGGGGCAAGAAGGCCTGGTGGGCCCTCGCAGTGCAGCAAAGTTGAGAGGGGTATTTAATCTGTCTTTTGAAATAACCCTGCTCCCTCTCATTGGCAAAGGCTTTGAGCCAGTACTGCTTCTGGTCAGGCTTCCTGGCACACAGCAGGTAGCTCTCTCCCATGGTTCCATGCAGCTGGAAGGCATTCTTGATGGAGGTCTTTATCCTTCCAGTACTCTAGATCCACTACCTCCAAGCTATCCATGTCCACTTGGTCCTTATAATACAGCACATCCTGGTGTAGAAGGTCCTGCCAGAGGCACTGTGAGCTGCCAGCCCAGCCTGCTTGTTGGATCCCTCCCCATCCTTTGAACTGCTCTCCTGACTATCTCTAAGGCCATGTCTCACTCACTGCCCTGTAACTGGAAGGGCTGGTGGGCCACACACCTACCTCCCCAGCAGAGGATGAGCTCACAAGGGCATAGTGAGCCTAGTACAACCCCCAATTATGTGCCAAATGTATGATAAAGAGCCTCACTCCTTCAGTTAAGTTACTGGCTAGACAGAAACGAAGATGGCAGCATAGGTAAACACCTATACTGCTGCCTCACACAACAATTTCAAAACTGCAACTGGAAGAGTGGACATCGTCCAGAACCACTGGAAAGCTGGCTGAGTGGAAATTCTACAACTAGAAGGAAAGATAAAAGGACACTGAGACCCAGAGGAGCTGTGGAGGACAGAGGTGCGGAGTCCCACGTGTGGAAAGGCTGGGCAGCTGAATACATGGCTGGCTTACTCGCAGCACTCGGAGAGGGCAGGCAGCAAGCATGCGGCTAGCTTTCTCATTCGGGAGGGAAACAAAATCTCCTGACTGCACTGAAATCCAGTTCCGGGTGAGACTTTGGGTCCCCAGACTCATTCGGGGAGAAACTGGACTGTCTGGCAGCGGGCGAAACCCAAGGGCAGCCTTCTCTCAGAGGTGCGTGCAGCCATTGCTGCGGGACACTGAGACACGGGCCTCATAGGGCAGGGCTGACGGGAAACCAAGGCTTGTCTGCTCAGCCATGAGACTCTGCCCCATCCAAGCTGAGCACAGAAGCCCTCCCATTGGAGACACAGCTGATCCTCACAGCCAATTGGCCTGGAGGTCAACTCACCCCAGTGATACTAACAACAATCTAGGCTTAACTACAACAAGACTGCACACACAGCCCACAAAGGGGCACACCAAGAGTGTCCACCTCAGGTAACTGGGGAACCTGAGCCACTGGGCCCTGCTAGGACACCTAGCACACAAAGCCACTCCATCAACTCGGGGAAGCAGTCAAAATGTGGAGACAAAGAGGCAGGTCACAAATGAAGGAAATGGAGGAAAGTAAATGACTGGGTAGAGTTCAAAACCACGGTTATAAGGTTTTTCAAGAATTTCCTAGAAAAGGCTGATAAATTTAATGAGGCCCTTGGGGATATGAAAAAGTATCAACTAGAAATTAAGCATACACTGATTAAAATAAAAAACATACAGAGACCTAAAAGCAGACTAGAGGATTGCAAGAACCAAGTCAAAGATTTGGAATACAAAGAAGCAAAAAACACTCATCTGGAAAAACAAAAAGAAAAAAGAATCCAAAAATTTGAAGATAGTGTAAGAAGCCTCTGGGACAACTTCAAGAGTACCAACATCAGAATTATGGGGGTCCCAGAAGAAGAGAGAGAGAGCAAGATACTGAAAACCTATTTGAAGAAATAATGACAGAAAACTTCCCCCACCTGGTGAAAGAAATTGACTTACAAGTCCAGGAAGCGCACAGAACCCCAAACAAAAGGAATCCAAAGAGGACCACACCAAGACACATCATAATTAAAATGCCAAGAGCAAAAGACAAAGAGAGAATATTAAAAACAGCAAGAGAAAAACAGTTAGTTACCTACAAGGGAGCACCCATACGATTGTCAGCTGATTTCTCAACAGAAACTATGCAGGCCAGACGGGAGTGGCAAGAAATATTCAAAGTGATGAATAGCAAGAAACTACAACCAAGATTACCCAGCAAAGCTATCATTCAGAATTGAAGGTCAGATAAAGAGCTTCACAGATAAGAAAAAGCTAAAGGAGTTCATCACCACCAAACCAGAATTATATGAAATGCTGAAAGGTATTCTTTAAGAAGGGGAAGAAGAAGAAAAAGATAAAGATAAAAATTATGAACAACAAATATGTATCTATCAACAAGTGAATCTAAAAACCAAGGGAATAAAAAATCTGATGAACAGTATTAACTGGTGAATATAATAGAATCGGGGGCATAGAAAGGGAGTAGACTGACAATTCTTGGGGGAAAAGAGGAGTGGGGGGTGCAGGAAGAGACTAGACAAATCTTTAGGTGTATGCTTTTTGTCTCATCTCTTCCTGCACCCCCAAAAGCATACACCTACAGATTAGGACAGTGGCAGGGAGGTAAGGGCAGAGGGTGGGGTAGGAACCTGGTGGAGGGGAGCTATGGGGGGAAAAAGGAACAATTGTAATAAGCTGAACAATAAAGATTTATTAAAAAAAAAAGTTACTGGCTAGCCTGAGGATCTTTAAAGGCACCTGTAGTTTTGTGGGCAAGCAGCCATGGATGCAGACAGTGATCCAGGGTCCATACCACAGCAGAGAAGAGCACCAGGTATACCTGGGCCAAGTCAGTTGTCAGGAGGGCTTCTGGATAGGGTCACTTAGGCATTGTTTTAAAAGAGGAATAGAGCTAGCAGCACAGAGGAGGTAGGGAAGCTACTGGAGCAGAGGACTCCAGGGCTAGGGAGGGGAAGCTGAGTTTTGTTCAGAGCGGAGAGTGTTCTTATAGTACTGGGCCCTGGTCAGGCTGCAAGGGCCACCCCATAGTCCCTGGACTACTCACTCTGCCACCATCATCCTGGCCCTAAGGGCAAGACCAGGGAAGGGTCTTCTACACTCAAGGCTCTGGGAAAAAAGGTGCCCTGTGTGTGTCATCTTTTCTCTGGACAGCTGCCTCTAGCCCTTAGTTTCACTCTCTCCATTCCTACTCTAAATAGGCTATCCAGCAGGAAAAAAAGACCTTCTTACAGTACCTTCTTACAATAGATGAGTTGGTGGTGAAAGAGAAAAAAAAACATCCTCTGCTGGCTCGTGGCTTGTGGCTGTGTAACTCGAATCAGTTTCCCTGAGTAGATGAGTTCAGAGCTCCTGACCCGGAGATCTTCCCTGTGAGAGACCGCAAGGAGAGCCACGAGCTTCAGACAACATCAGAGCAGTACTCAATAAGCTTCATAAGCAGCATATCCACAGAGAGATATTGGTAGGCACCAGACACTGCAGAGGCAAATTTCACTTCATGTGATCAGCACCTGCAGAGTGACTCACATGCTGTGATCAGGCTTGAGCCTCAGGTCAATGCCATGCACAAATAAGTCAACACCACTCAAGAGGCAATTACAACAGAAGGGCCCACATAACCGATACAAGGGACAGTCCTGGACCACCCAGGTCAGGTGTCAAGAACACTGCACCCCTGGACCCCACAGAACACCTAAAGGCCACCCCATGAAGACTGGGAGTCACAACAAATCTATCTAGTACAAAATAAACAAAAGCAGGTAAACTGGGAAGACAAAGAAACAGGCCCCAAATTAAAAAACATGAAAATCTCCAGAAAAAAATAGCTAAATGAAACGGAGGGAGGCAATTTTTCAGATATAGAGTTCAGACTAATAGTTACAAGATGCTCAAAGCAATGAAAAGCCTATCTAATAAAGGAGTAATATGCAAATTGACCATACCTCCACTACACCCAAGAGCCACACCCACCAGCCAATCAGGAGCCAGTATGCAAATTAACCCAACCAAGATGGCTGCAGCCACAGAGAGAGCAGGAGGCTTGGGTTTCCCTGCCAATGGAGGAAGCCAAGATTCCACAGCCCTGGCCTGCCTTGGCCTCTGTGTAAGGCTACAAAGTTTCAATTATAGAAGATAAATAAATCCCAACAAAAATGGCTGCGGCCACGGAGCGAGCAAAAGGCTTGGCTCCGCTGAAGGCTACAAAGTTTCAATTATAGAAGATAAATAAACCCCAGATACCAGGGCCTCCACTTGGGCTGCTGGGGGGCATGGCCAGCCTGCAAATCACCACAGGCCCCTCGCCCAGGCCACCCCACACCCCAAGGGAACCCCCACCCTGATCAGGGACACCCTTCAGGGCAAACCAGCCGGCCCCACCCATGTACCAGGCCTCTATCCTATCTAATCCTATCTAATAAAAGAATAATATGCAAATTGACTGTCACTCCAACACACAAGATGGCTGCCCCCATATGGTCAAAGATGACTGCCCCCAGGTGGACACAAAATGGCCACCACAAGATGGCCAGCAGGGGAGGGCAGTTAGGGGTGACCAGGCCTGCAGGGGAGGGAAGTTGGGGGCAACCGGGCCTGCAGGAAAGGGCAGTTGCGGGGGACCCAGGCCTGCAGGGGAGAGTAGTTGAGGGGGACCAGGCCTACAAGGGAGGGTAGTTAGGGGCAAACAGGCTGACAGGGGAGCAGTTAGGCATCAGTCAGGCTGGCAGGGGAGTGGTTAGGGGGTGATCAGGCTGGCAGGCAGAAGCGGTTAGGGGCAATCAGGAAGGCAGGCAGGTGAGCAGTTGGGAGCCAGCAGTCCTGGATTGTGAGAGGGATGTCCGACTGCCCATTTAGGCCTGATCCTACTGGGCTCGGGCCTAAACGGGCAATGGGACATCCCTCAAGGGGTCCCAGATTGGAGAGGGTGCAGGCTGGGCTGAGGGACACCCCCCCCCTCCGTGCACGGATTTCGTGCACTGGGCCTCTAATATAAACCATAAAATGGGACCAGTAAGAAATGAAGAATACAATACCAGAACTGAATGAAGCAGAGGATCGAATCAGCGATTTACAAGACAAAGAAGGACAAAAAAAATACCCAATCAGAGCATCAAAAATTTAAACAAGAATAGTTTAACGGACCATTGGGAAAACAATAGGGGTACCAGAAGAAGAGAGAGAGCAAGGGATTGAGAATCTATTTGAAGAAATAATGACCAAAACTTCCCTAACCTGGTGAAGGAAAAAGATACAAGTCCAGTTAGTGTACAGAATCCCAAACTAGAGGGATCCAAAGAGGCATACACTAAGACATAAATAAAATGGCAAACATTAAAGACATAGAATCTTAAAAGCTGCAAGAGACAGTTACAAGGTCCTCCCATAAGACTGTCAGCTGATATCTCAACAGAAACATTTCACACCAGAAGGGATTAGCATGAAATAGTCAAAGTGAAGAAAAGTAAGGAACTACAGCCAAGACTGCATTAGTCAGCAAGGCTATCATTTAATATTAAGGGCTTCCCAGATAAGAAAAAGCTAAAGAAGTTCTTACCACCAAACCAGTATTACAAGAAATGTGAAAGTGCCTGCATCAAGAAGAAGAAGAAGCATCCCTTGGCTGGGTGGCTCAGTTGGTTGGAGTGTCATTCTCTTTTTTTAAAAAAATAAATCTTTATTGTTCAGATTACAGATCCTCTTTTTTCCCCCCATAGCTCCCCTCCACCCGATACCCGCCCTGCCCCATGCCCTTACCCCCCGCCACTGTCCTCATCCATAGGTGTAAGATTTTTTTCCAATCTCTTCCTTCACCCCTCACATCCCCTTCCCCCTGAGAATTGTCAGTCCACTCCCTTTCTATGCCCCTGATTCTATTATATTCACCAGTTTATTCTGTTCATCAGATTTTTTACTCACTTGTTTTTAGATTCACTTGTTGATAGATATGTATTTGTTGTCACTTTGTAGTTCATAATTGTTATCTTTTACCATTTTCTTCTTCTTCCTCTTATTAAAGAATACCCTTCAGCATTTCATGTAATCCTGGTTTGGTGGTGATGAACTCCTTTAGGTTTTTCTTGTCTGTGAAGCTCTTTATCTGACCTTCAATTCTAAATGATAGCTTTGCTGGGTAGAGTAATCTTGGTTGTAGGTTCTTGCTGTTCATCACTTTGAATATTTCTTGCCACTCCCTTCTGGCCTGCATAGTTTCTGTTGAGAAATCAGCTGACAATCGTACGGGTACTCTCTTGTAGGTAACTAACTGTTTTTCTCTTGCTGCTTTCAAGATTCTCTCTTGTCTTTTGCCCTTGGCATTTTAATTATGATGTGTTTTGATGTGGTCCTCTTTGGATTCCTCTTGTTTGGTGTTCTCTGCACTTCCCGGACTTGTAAGTCTATTTCTTTCACCAGGTAGGGAAAGTTTTCTGTCATTATTTCTTCTAATAGGTTTTCAATATTTTGTTCTCTCTCTTCTTCTGGCACCCCCATAATTCAGATGCTGTACGCTTGAAGTTGTCCCAGAGGCTCCTTACACTATCTTCATATTTTTGGATTCTTTTTTCTTTTTGTTTTTCTGGTTGGGTGTTTTTTTGCTTCCTCATATTTCAAATATTTGGTTTGATTCTTGGGGTCCTCTAGTCTACTGTTGAATTTTTGTATATTATTCTTTATTTCAGACAGTGTATGCTTAATTTCTGACTGGTTCTTTTCCATTTTTTTTTTTTTTTTTTGGCATCCTCAAGATCCTTGGAGGTCTCACTAAGTTTCTTGGAGGTTTCTAGAAGATTCTTGAGTAACCTTATAACTGTGGTTTTGAACTCTATATCCAGTAGTTTGCTTTCCTCCATTTCTTTCATTCATGACATGTTTCTTTGACTCCACATTTGCGCTGCTTCCCTGTGTTGATGGAGTGGCTTTGTGTGGTAGGTGACCTAAGCGCCCAGTGGCTTAGCCTCCTCAATCACGTGAGGTGGACACTCTTGGTGCACCCCTTTTTGGGCTGTGTGCACAGTCTTGTAGTTACGCTTTGATTGCTGTTGGTACACTGGGAGGAATTGACCTCCAGGCCAATTGACTGTGAGTACCCACTGTGTCTATAATGGAAGAACTGCTGTGCTGGAGACACCCTTATGGGGCAGGACTTGCTTCAGTGGGGCTTTGGTGCTCACTGAGTCTGCCTCTTGAGTGTGTCACTTATGGATGTGAGAAGTTGAAATCTGGTATCGTCTCACACTGACCACTAAGTACACTGGCTCTTGGATCTCCAAGGATGTGCTACTGCCTGAGGCCACCCAGCAGGAGCTACAGAGAGATCTGCAGATTTCTCCTCTTTGTTTGGGGTTTGGAAGTTTTGGAGCTGTCTGACCCAGCTGCAGTTTGTTAGGTTAAACTGCAAAAGGGCAGGCCATTCATATGCAAAAGCCGCTGCGCACAGTTTGAGTGGGCTTGTAAATTGTGTGGGGCAGGATCTCAGGGAATCACCAGGGTGTAGCAAACAGCAATGGCTGCCAGTCAGCTGTCTCTGTGTCTCCGCATCTCCGCATCCTGCACCCCAGCACAGTAAACAATGATTCCTGTGAGTACCTCTGCAAGAAGGCCACCCTCACTTTCCGACCTGATGCCAGACAGTCTAGCTTCTCCCTGTAGGAGTCTGGGTGCCCAGAGTCTCGCTGGAAAATGGAGTTCAGAGCAGTCGGGAGCTTGTATCCCCTTCCCGATTGAAAAAAACAGTGCACCCAGTCGCCAGCCCAATTCACGCGCCTCTGTACCTCTGCTTTTCTGCGCCTCTGCATGTCCTACCCGGTCTCAATGCACTTTTTTCTTTCCTTCTAGTTGTAGAACTTCTACTCAGCCAGCTTTCCCGTGGTTCTGGGTGATAGTCGTTTTGTCTTTTATTTGTAGTTTTGGTGTGGTTGTGAGAGGCAGCACATACAGGTGTATACCTTATGCTGCCATCTTGGTTTTTCCCTGGAGTGTCATTCTGTACATCCAAGGTTCTTGGTTCAATCCCAGGCACATACACACATACAGGATGCAACTGATCGATGTTTCTCTCTCATTGATGTTTTCTCTCTCTCTCTCTCTCTCTCTCTCTCTCTCTCTCTCTCTCTCTCTCTCTCTACACCTTTCCCTTCTTCCCTTCCTTTCTCTCTCTAAAATCAATAAAAATCATATTCTCAGGTGAGGATTAAAAAAAAATAATAATCCACAGGCACCAAAATCTCAAACATATGATGAAGCAATATCTTTACCGATACAGCTCCCAGGACAATGGAAACTAAAGAGAAAATAAACAAATGGGACTTCATCAAAATAAAGAGCTTCTACACAGCAACAGAAACCATCAAAAAACAACAAGAAAGCCCACTGCATTGGAGAACATATTTGCCAGTGTTATCTCCGATAAGGGTTTAATCTCCAACATTTACAGGGAACTCAGACAACTTAACAAACGGAAGATAACCAACCCAATAAAAAAAATGGGCAAAGGACCTAAATAGATACTTTTCAAAAGAAGTCATAAGGGAGGCCAAGAAGCATAAGAAAACATGCCCAAAGTCACTAATCATCCGAGAGATGCAAATCAAAATGACAATGCGGTACCATCTCACACCTGTCAGAATGGTTATCATCAACAAATCAACAAATGACAACTGCTGGCGAGGATGCGGAGGAAAAGGAAGGAATGCAGACTGGTGCAACCACCGTGGAGAACAGTATGGAGTTTATTCAAAAAACTAAAAATGGAATTCCCATTTGACCCAGTAATCCCACTTCTAGGAATATGTCCCAAGAAACTAGAAACACCAATCAGAAAGGATATATGCACCCCTATGTTCATAGCAGCACAATTTACAATAGCTAAAATTTGGAAACAGCCTAAGTGCCCATCAGCAGAGGAGTGGAGTAAAACACTGTGGTATATCTATACAATGGAATACTATGTTGATATAAAAAGGAAGGAACTCCTACCATTTGCAACAACTTGGATGGTGCTGGAGAGTATTATGCTAAGCAACATAAGTCAGTCAGTGAAAGATAAATATCACATGATCTTACCCATTTGTGGATTATAATGAACAACATAAACTGATGAACAAAAACAGATCTAGAGACAGACAAGCATGGAGCAGATGCTCAAACCTCAGAGGGAATGTAGGGGAGGGTGTGAGAGAGATCAACCAAAGGACTTGTATGCATGCATATAAGCATAACCAATGGATGCAGACCCCAGGGGGGTGAGGGCATGAATGGGAGTGGGGTCGGGGTGGGGGAGAGAAGGGTGGATAAGGACATATATGTAATACCTTAATCAATAAAGAAAAAAATAACAAAAAACACAACTTAGTAAAAAAATAGCAATAAATACATATCTATCAATAATCACTTTAAATTTAAGTGTTATAAGTGCTCCAATAAAAAAAAAGGTACCTGAATGGATAAGAAAATAAAACCCATATATATATATATATATATATATATATATATATATATATATATGCTGTCTACAAAAGATCCACTTCAGAATGAAAATACAGACTGAAAGTAAAGAGATGGAAAAATATTACATGCAAATGAAAATGCAAAAAAAAAAAAAAAGCTGAGGTAACAATAGATATATCAGACAAAAGAGACTTAAATTTTATAGTAAGAGAAAAAGAAGGGCAATGCATAATGATAAAGAGAGAAATCTAACAAGAGGATATAACCCTGGTAAACATTTATACATCCAACATAGGAGCACCAAAATATGTAAAGCAAATCTTGATGGATATAAATGGAGAGATCAACAGTCATAGTAGGGAATTTTAAGACCCCTTTGACATCAATGGAATGTGGCTTTAAATAACACATTAGATTGGTCAAATTTAATGGAAATCTTCAGAGCATTTCACCCAAAGCAGTAGAATACACACACACACACACACACACACACACACACACACACACACACACACTGAGTGGCCAGATTATTATAATCTCTGAACGCATAATTATCTGGCCACTCAGTGCATATCCTATATCAATAAAAGGCTAATATGCAAATTGTCCCCTCGACCAGGAGTACGACCAGCAGTCAGGCCGGCCAACCGCCCATGTCCCCTTCCCCTGGCCAGGCTGGCCGGACCCCACCCATGCACGAATTCATGCATCAGGCCTCTAATATATATATATATCTATATAAATAAAAATGTAAATGTTTGTTTGTTCAAAATCTTAAATCTCCGAAAGTTCTTCACCGATTGCTTTGAAGTTTTGACACAACGTTGCATTCGAATACGCGCGTTTTTACATACCTTATACCTACTATTATTTAGATGTCACACCTGTGACAGGTAAAAACATGCTTTTTTGAAAAACAGCGCCATCTGTTGGACGTAAAAGCAACACACGCTATACTAAATATTTTACGATTCCATTTCAATGTTTCTGATTTACGATCCATTTACAATTTCCAAATTTTCAATTTTACGATTCCATTTCATTGTTGATAACGATTGAAGATTTGTGCTTAGAAATTGCGAGCAAAGTTCTTAATAAATTGGGAATGCCATCACCGAATCAATTCAATGTAGAATTGCGTCGTGAACAAAATTACAACACGGGTGATCTTTTGTCATATGTGCAATCAAATATTCCTAAGCTAACGCTTGAGCAAAAAGGCATTTACGATCAAATAATGCAAACTGTCAATAACGGGGTTGGAGAAATCTTCTTCTTAGATGTGCCAGGAGGAATTGGTAAATCGTTCCTAATTAGATTGATTCTGGCAGCAATTCGATCCCAAAATGACATAGCCTTAGCTTTTGTGTCGTCGGAATAGCTGCGACATTGCTACCAGGTGGAAGAACTGCTCATTCTGCCTTGAAATTGCCATTGAACATGCAATTCATTGAAACTCGCACATGCAACATTTCCAAAGCATCCGGCATGGCAAAAGTATTGCAGAAATGCAAACTTATTGTTTGGGATGAATGCACAATGGCGCACAAAAAATTGCTCGAGGCTCTTAATCGATCATTGCAAGATTTGCGTGGAAACATCAGACCATTTGGGAACGCATTAATATTGCTTGCAGGAGATTTCAGGCAAACATTACCTGTAATTCCTCGATCGACACCAGCGGACGAAATAAATGCTTGCCTGAAATACTCTACTTTGTGGCGACATGTAAAGATGTTCAAATTAACTACAAATATGCGTGTCCAGCTGCAAAACGATCGATCAGCTGAGATATTCTCACATCACTTGCTGGAAATTGGGAACGGAAAGGTGCCGGTTGATCTGACCTCAGGACGAATTTCATTGCCTCATAACTTCTGCAATTTAGTGACGTCAAAAGAAGAATTGGTTGAAAAAGTATTTCCCAATATTCAAACCAATTATAAGAATCACGATTGGCTGAGTGAACTAGCTATTCTTGCAGCCAAGAACAAAGACGTCTACAAACTTAACAATATTATTCAGTCTAACATTCAAAGCAAGGCAGTCACATACAAGTCCATCGACACTGTTGTGGAAGCAGATGAAGAGGTTAATTATCCAACAGAATTTTTGAATTCACTCGATCTGCCAGGGATGCCACCGCACGTACTGCTATTGAAAATCGGCATGCCAATTATCACGTTGCGAAATATCAACCAGCCAAAGCTTTGCAATGGCACGCGGCTTGCAGTAAAAAAATTAATGAGCAACGTTGTAGAAGCAACAATCTTGACAGGACCTTTCAAAGGTAAAGTCCTCATTCCTCGCATTCCTATGATTCCAACGGATATGCCATTTCAATTTAAGAGATTGCAATTCCCAATTCAATTGGTGTTTGCAATCACCATCAACAAAGCTCAGGGCCAATCTTTAGAATTGTGCGGTTTAGATCTAGACACGGATTGCTTCTCACATGGACAATTATATGTTGCGTGTTCTAGAATCGGCAAACCAGACAATCTCTATATCTACACAGACAATGGAACGACAAAAAATATTGTATACCCACAAGCATTGTGAAATTCAACATATTAGAAACGTGCACTTTCTCTTTTCTTTCTTTGCCATTTAACCAGACTGAGCCACAGCAACGCGTGGCCGGGTACAGCTAATATATACACACACACACACACACACACACACACACATACATACACACACACACACATATACATACATACACACACACACACTGAGTGGCCAGATTATTATGCATTCAGAGATCATAATAATCTGGCCACTCAATATATATATATATATATGTATATGTATGTATATCTATATCTATATATCTATATCTATATATATATCTATATATATCTATATATATCTATATATACACATTCTTTTTAAAATGCACATGAAATATTTTCTAGGATAGACCACATGATAGGACACAAAACAAGTCTCAGTAAATTTAAAAAGTTTGAAATCAGATTAAGCATTTTTTCTGATCATAAGGCTATGAACCTAGAAAGCAATTACAATAAAAAATCTGAAAAACACACAAAGACATGGAGGTAAATAACATGTTCCTAAACAATGAGTGAGTTAATGAGATCTAGGAAGAAATCAAAAGATACTTTAAAACAAATGAAAATGAGAATACAATAACCCAGTATGTATGGGAAACAGTGAAAAAGCCCAAAGTGAGTAGAAGGAAGGAAATGATAAAGATCCAAGCATAAATTAAAAAAAAAATAGAGTCTAAAAAATATACAAAAGATCAATGAAATCAAGAGAAGGTTTGTTGAAAAGATAAACAAGATTGACAAGCCTTTTGTTGTTGTTAATCCTCACCAAAGGATATTTTTTCAAATAAAAAAAAAGAATTAGAAAAAGAATAGTTGTAGGGACCATTGGGAAAACAAGCATAACATCCGCAAGAAGAAGAAGAGAGCAAGAGACTGAGACTCTATTTTAGAGGGAGTGGAAGGGAGGGAGGGAAAGAGAGACACATCGATTGATTTCCTCCCACACAAGCCCTGGCTGAGCTGGGGGATCAAACCAGTGACCCTTTGGTCCACAAGCCAATGCTCTAAACATTGAGCCAACCTGGCCAGGGATTGATTGACAATCCTTTAACCAGACATTGAGAAAAAAAGGAGAGGACCCCAAAAGTATAATCAGAAATGAAGGAGAAGTAACAATTGACACCAAAGAAATACAAAGTGCCCTGACCAGGTAGTTCAATTAGTTGGAGTGTTGTCCCAGTGCACCAAGTTGTGGATTTGATCCATCATCAGGGCAAAAATCAACCAATGAATGTATAGTTGAATGGAGCAACAAACAATGTTTCTCTCCCTTCTATCTCTCTAAAATAAATTTTTAAAAAATACAAAGGGTTGTAAAAATAATCTGAACAACTGTATTCCAACAATTGGACAATCTGGACAAATGGAAAAACTCCTAGGAAAATACAATTTTCCAACACTGAATAAGAAAGAATCAGAGAATCTGAATAGTCAGTAATTGAAGCAGTAACCTAAAATTCCCAATACAAGTCCTGGACTGGATGGCTTCACAGGTAAATTTTTCCAAACATTCAGAAAAGAAGTATCAGCTATCCTTCTCCAACTATTACAGTAATTCAAGAGTAGGCAAGACTTCCAAGCTTATTTTATGAGGCCAGTATCATCGTGATTCCAAAACCATATACAGTAAGTCCTCAGGTTATGTCAGAGATCCGTTCCTACGCATGACGTACCATGATTTTCGCCATAAGTCGGAACCCACTTACATAAGCACCTACGTCACTCACATGGAGCACGTACACAGCAGTAATGAAGTGAAACAATAAAAAAAATTAAAAGAAAGATAACAATTCCTGACCTTGTGGTAAATAAATAATTAAAAACAAAGCACATATGTACATACGTCGAAATGACAGAACTTTTTTTTATAAATAAATGGGAGATGGCAACATAACCACGAAATGACGTATGTCGAGTCCGACGTAACCCGAGGACTGCCTGTAAAGGCACTACAAGAAAAGAATTATAGGCCAATATCCCTGATGAACATAGATATTAAAATCCTCAACAAAATATTAGCTAACTGGATCCAGCAATACATTAAAAAGATCATACGCCATGATCAAATAGGATTTATTCTGGCGATGCAAGGTTGGCACAATATCTGTAAATCAGTAAGCATGATATACCACATAAATAAGATGAAGGATAAAAACCTGATCATATCAATAGATGCACAAAAATATTTGATAAAATCCAGCACCTATTTATGATAAAAACTCTCAGCAAAGTGGAAGTAGAGGGAACATACTGCAACATAATAAAGGTCATATGCGACCAACCCATAACCAACATCATATTCAGTGGACAAAAACTACAATTGGCTCCCTTAATATCAGGAAAAAGATAGGGATGTCTGCTTTCACCACTTTTATTCAATACGAGAGGCCCAGTGCATGATTGAATCATGCACGTGTAGGGTCACCTACACGCTTTCGCTTTCGATCGCATGGGAGCTGGGTGCCTGTCTGCTCCGGCACCAGGCCTTTCAGAAGCCTCCGGCGCCGGGGAGCTGGGTGCCTGTCTGCTGGTGCACCAGGCCTTTCAGAAGCCTCCGGCTCCAGAGGCTTCTGAAAGGCCTGGTGCTGGAGCAGACAGGCACCCAGCTCCCCCGCTTTTGATGGTCCGCGGCGGGACGTGAGCTTGCTGCCCCAGAGGCCCCTTCTGTTCCGCAGCATAGCCATGGCACAGACGCTGAGCTCGCGCCGCCACTGGCGATGCGAGCTCAGCGTCCCGCCGGCCCAATCGGCCACCCCGGCCACCCCCAGTCCCGCCCCCTGTGCCTCCTGCTGGCCCAATCGTGGGCGTAGCGGAGTGATGGTAATTTACATATTACCCTTTTATTAGGTATGATAGTGCTGGAAGTCTTAACCACAACAATCAAATAAGAAGAAATAAAAGGCATCCAAATTGGAAATAAGTAAAACTGCCCATTATTTGCAGATAACATGATACTGTATATAGAGAACTCTAAAGATTCCACCAAAAAACTAGAACTGATAAAGGAATTTAGTAAAGCAGCAGAATACAAAATAAATACCCAGAAATGAGTTTCATTTTTACACCAATAATATCGGAAAGGTAAACTAAGAAAACAATTCCATTCACAATTGCTTCAAAAAAGAATAAAATACCTAGTTATAAATTTAACCAAGGATGTAAAAGACTTGTACTTGCAAAATTATTAGAAGACAATGAAGAAAGAAATTAAAGATATAAGTGAGTGGAAGCATATACCATGTTCATGGGAGGGAAATATTAACATAATTAAAATGTCCTACTACCTACCCAAAGCAATATATATATAGATTCAGCTATGAAGATACCAGTGGCTTATCTTGGTATTTCACAGAAGTAGAACTAAAATTTATATGGAAACACAAAAGACCTGAATAGTCACAGCAATGTTGAGAAAGAAGAACAAAGTTGGAGGAATAATGCTACCTTGATGTCAAGCTATAACAAAACCATAGTGATAATAACAACATGGTACTGGAAAAAAATAGACATATCAATAGAACAGAATAGGGAGCCGAGAAGTAAACCAAAGCCTTTATGCTCAATTAATATTTGACATAGGAGTCAAGTAATACAATGGGGTAAAGATAATCTATTCAATAATTAGTGTTGGGATAATTTGTTCAAAAAAGTAAAACTAGACTACCTTTTTATACCATACACAAGAATAAACTCAAAATGGATTAAAGACTTAAATGTTAGACTCGAAATCATAAAACTCCTAGAAGAAAACAGGCAGTAAAATCTTGGACATTTTTTGTAGCAATCTCGGGCAAGGGAAACAAAAGAAAAAGCTAAGGGGACAACATCAAACTAAAAAGTTTTTGTACAGCAAAGTAAACCAACAAAACAAAAAGACAACCCAGTAGATGAGAGAACATATTTGCCAATTTACATGTGATAAAGGATTAATATCCCAAATATAAAACTCAATACCAAAAAAAACCCCCCAAAAAACCAAGCCATCCAATTAAAAAAATGTGCAAAGGACCTGAATAGACACTTCTCTGGAGAGGCCAAATAGGCATGTGAAAAGATGCTCAATGTCACTAATCTGTAATATAAATTAAAACCACAATGAAATATCACCTGATGCCTGTCAGAATGACTATCATAAATAAATCAACAAGTATTGGTATGGATGTGGAGAAAATGGAACTCTTGTGCACTGTTGGTAGGAATGCATATTGGTACAACCATTGTGGAAAGCAGTATGGAGTTACCTCAAAAAAAAAAAAAAAAAAAAAAGGAACTGCCTTATGACCCACTGATTCCACTTCTGGGAATTTATCCAAAGAAACCAGAAACACTAATTCGAAAGAACCCCTGTGTTCATTCAGCATTATTTACATAGCCAAGATTTGGAAGCAACCGTAGGCCAAGTGGGGCTGTGCCACTTGGCCCGAATGGATAAAAAAAGGTGTGATACATTTACACAGTAGAATACTACTTGGCTGTAAACAAAAAAAAAAAGAAAAGAAAAGAAACCTTACCCTTAGTGGCAGCATGGATGGACCGGGAGAGCATTATACTAAGTGAAATAGGCCAGTCAGAGACAGACAAGTACTGTATGATTTCACTTTTATGTGGAATCTAATGAACATAATGAGCCAACAAGCAAAATAGTGACAGACTCATAAAGAGCAGGCTGACAGCTGTTGGGATGGGGGCTGCAGGGAAAGTGGAAGGATTGAGCAGAAAAAGAAAAACTCATGGACACAGACAACATTGTGGTGATTGCCTAGGGGAGGAGGGATGGAGGGACATGGAGGAGCATACAGGAGGTACATGGTGATGGATGGACACCTAACTTGGGGTGGTGAACACAATAGTGTACAGTTGATGTGTTGTAGAAGTGTGCACCTGAAACCTGTAAAATTGTGTTAACCAGTGTCACTGCAATAAATTCAATTAAAATTTTAAAAAGGGGGGAGAGGAATGCCTCTTGGAGGACTGAAATGCCACAATTAGTTCAGACCTCCATGCTGCCTTAGAAGACAAGATTGGCAGATACAAGTGGAATGTGCAAGCCAGAAAAAAACCAGGACGCTCTGATTTATAGTGATCTATCTGTGGTGATGCTCTGGCAAGCCTGCACCCTTCTGTTGGGAATCCCCAAACTTGGGGATCTGACCTGTTCCCTGAAGGCAGAGAACAGCTCCTCTTGCTGGGCTGGGCGGCTGTACTTTGGAAGCAGCATCATACTTATCTCTTGTGGCTGTGTAACATGGGTCAGCTCCCACACAGTCTTCTCCAGGAAAGAGGCAACCAGGCCTGCTTTGGGTGGCAACACTAAGGGACCGGGACCCAGAGCTCAGGTGAGTGGATTTCCTGCTACCAGCTTTTGTTTGCTAGTTCCAGGAGCATAGCTCCTTGCCCCAGCTCCCTCATAGATTTTTCAGAAGTAAGTATGATTTTAAAGCAAGTGGTCAAGTCCCATAGTATTTTCTGGAGTGTTGGGCCCTCACCTCCCAGTCCTCTATGGAGCTCTGCCACTGAGCAATCTTGTTGATGTTTTCAAGTCTCCATTTCTGTTCATTGATTAGCTAGGCCACATCCTTCATGGCATGTAAAGCAGCTTCCACATCCTTGAAATCCCTGGGGAAGAACAGAAATGGAAGAGGGCTGGGAGGTGGAGAGCAGAGAAGGGCTGGGAGCCTCCTGGAGCTGCATGTGGAGCTGCTTCCCTTTGGGGCTGTGCCACTTGGCCTGCCAATTCACCTGTCAATGCACACCCCCATTTTCTCCATAAGTGCCACACTGGGCAGCATGTAATATCCTATTTCTGTCCTCTTCCCTCATCTCAGCAATAACTTGTGAGAGCAGGGCTGGTTTTACTCTGTGTTGTCACCCCAGTGTCCAGTGTACAGTAGTGTCCAGCTCACCAGGAGAACTCAACAAACTGGCTGACCCAGAGTGTGAGGAGCCCCTGGCTGTCCTTTCTCCCTCAGCAGTCTCCTACCTGTGTTGGGGGTGGTGGGTATACTTGAGCAGCTTAGCTAATTGCAGTGGATACTTGCAGATCTTCTGCACTGGGGTCAGCAGGAAGCTATTGAGGGAGATGCTGATCATCTTTTGCAGCAGCTGGCAGGCCTCACAGAAATACATGTACTGGTTGAGCTTGGTGAGCCAGGAGAGCTCCATGCATGTGTTGGGATGGTTGTTGGAATACTCTGAATAAATCTGGAAGTTTGCTTGCTGGAAAACACAACTGGAAGTTAGGGTGGCTGTCTCTCCATCAGGCACCCAGCATGTGTGGGGAGGAAGGGAGTGTGAGCCTCTGCATTTCCTTCAGGAGCTGCACTCAGGGGGCCCAAGCTCTACAATAGTATTGGCCCAAGCTATGGTGAGTCATGCCCAGGGACACAACCTCTGAAAACCAGCATGTACTATCCCTGTCACCGTCAAGCTTTCTCAGCAGGACCCTCAGCAGATAACTTTGACTGACATACAGTAAAAATATCTTTTTTGAATTAAATCAATGATGCTAATAAGGAAGGCCAAAAAGGAGAGAAAGAGGGTGAGAGAGGAAGAAAGAGAAGGAGGAAAGAAGGGAGGGAGGGAGAGAGAAGGGAGGGAGGGAGGGAGGGAGGAAGGAAGGGAGGGAGGGAAAGATTAAATGGATGTCATTCCATGGCTGTGCCACCTGGGTTTTCATTTTCAGCCCAGTGCCCTGCTTCTTCCTCACAAAAGTTCTGGCCTCTTTCTTTCCTTTTTTTTTTTTTTTTTTAAGCCTCATCTACCTGGATCCAGAGAAAGGCCAGGTCTGCCATGTAGTGACCTATGACATCATGGACTTAGGTGAGCAAAGAGGATAACAGCTGCTGGCTGGTGGTGGGTTGCTGTGATACTCACACTAGGTGATGTTAATAAAGTGCTTGTTCCCATCCCTCTAGTCACAACTCTGCCTGCTGAATAGCTGAACCCCAATCCCACACTCACTTGGGTGCTTAGACCCAATCTGCTCCTGTGAATGAACAGACCAAGGTCTCCCTTCCCAGTTCTCCTGCCATTGAAGAGAGGTTGACAGGGTCTTCCAACCCCCTACAGGTAACCAGGAAGGAACCCACATTGTCCCTAATGGACTGGTCTTGACATCCTCTGCTCACCCCAACAACTTTCATAGGAGATAGATAAAACTTGTGCTTTCCCTATCAGACAAGGCCAGAAGGAAGGAGTCCATCTAACCAGTTCAGTGAACCTTGGCTAAATGCCAGTTGGCATTTGGAGTGTAAGTAAGCACTGTAAATGACACAAATTTGCTCACTGTATGAAGAACTCCAAAATTTGCTATGAACAGCCCACAGGATGCTCAAGAGGCAGCCCATCCTACTCCTGTCCTCAATTCTGGCCCAAGGAAATCCTGGGCTAATCCCAATTCCCCTGCTCCAAGGAGCCTTCTCTGACTTACTCTCCCACAGAACCAGGGACACTTCTAAAACAATGTTGAAGGATTGAGGGCATTTGGGCAGGTGAGGGAGTGGAACCTACAAGATTCCTGGAAAAGAGTAGCACATTGCTGGCCTTTAGCCTGCAGGGCAACTTCTGAGCAGGCAGGTGGGCTGGGGCAGGGGGCAGGCAGAGGAGCCTCCAGCACAGGTGGGTGGGCAGGGCCGGATGCGGGTGTGCTCACATGCTCTAGGAAGCAGGCGCCCAGCTCACTCAGGTGGGGGCACTCCGTGTTGAACTTCTGCTCCAGTGCCTTCACAAAGGCCTTATGGCACCCGTAGATGTCCTGGATGTTCCCAAAGATGGTGTGCAGCTGCCCCTCACTGAACATGTCGGCGCGTTTGTGACACTGCCTGATGTAGCCCTGGGGACAGGGTCCAGCGGTCATGTCCCCCCTCAACTCCACCGTACCGCCTGGAGGGCCTCACCTCGTAGCTATCCCATAGGTGCTTGATATAGTCCCGCTCCGTGCTGAGGATCTCGTTGATGACTGTGCACATCTGGTTCCTGCTGCTGCTTCGAGCCTCAGCTCCATCATCGCCTGCCCTCGTCCCAGGGCTCGTCCTGGTTCGCCCACAGCTGCAGGCAAGGCGGCCGGTCAGTGCCAAGCAAGGGTCGATGCCTTGCATGCCTGCGGCTGTGTAGTAACGGGGGCTCTGAGAGCTGTTAGGACACACCAGGACAAGCTCCCACCACCCTAGAACAATACTCATCTGGACAGAGGGACTACAGGTCCGACGACCATTGCAGTTGTCAGTGACATCTGAGACTGTCTCCTCTGAAGGTGCCCTGCTCTTTCTCCTCTGTTTACATTTGGCTTGTGCTGGACACAGGGCTTGGAATAAAGGATTGCCCACTACAGTTTCTGAACCGTGCTTGCTCATACTGGGCTCTTTATCTGTCCTTGCTGGCTCTCTGACCCATAACTAGGAAAGGCTTGGGGTACACCATAGACAGTTTATAGGGAATCTGGGCAGGGATGACAAACTGAATTCCAGGGCCTGGGGATCTCCCCTCCCTACTGCCCTCTGCTGGCCTTTTGGAGTCTGCACCTGGATTCCTTCCTTAGAGACTAAAGGCCTCCTTAGGGAGAATCTGGGTCCCTCCCTGTGAACTATTGGGCTAAGGACTTAACTTGTCCATGCCTCAGGTGTAAGTGAAGTTTTCAGCTCCCAGGGCTGTTGTGAAAGTTATGAGTAAGAGGATCCAGGTGAATGTCCTGCACGGTGCTTAGTAAATGCTTGGTAAACCCAGTTGTTTGTGGTGGTGTTCTGACCTGCAGGTTCCCCTTGGAGGGGGGATCCACACACATTAATTTCTGAACTATTCCTCTCTGTCTACTGAGGGCCCCCTGGAGGGAGTGGTGGGAGAAGGGTGTTGGAGTTAGTGATGGCTCTGCTGGAGGTGGACTGTTCTTCCTGACCCCCACCCACCCAATCCACAGCCGTGAATGGAAAGTCCATGCTCAACACCAGAGCAGTTTCAGGCTTGAGTTTCTGAGCAGAGCCAGTTGGCTCTTTATGGGCTTGGGAGAAGCTCAGGCCAGTGCCATACCCACATGAAGCTAGCTGGAAACCCATCAGTGACATGGCCCCACCACCACTCTGTTGGTGGCATCCATTACTTCAGTGACATCCCCAGCTTTGAAGTCCAGTTCCTGGTTATCCATGGTGACATGGTCCCAGAGTGTGTCAGCACAGACCACACTGCCATCGCTGATGAGCTGTGGAGAGAACCATGGACAAGGCAGATCAGTGGAGTAAGGCTGCCATGGACCTCATGGGGCAGGGTGCTCCTGCCCTCTGCACCCCACCCCTCAGCTGCCCTGGGAAGAGGAGATCCTGACTCATATCACAGAGGAGGGGGTGGAGACTCCCTCTGAGCCAGCTACTCTTTGGGGGGCAGGGCTATGCCCTAGGCATGTCTAGAGTGGCAGGGCTCATGATGAAGACTAAAGTGAACTTAACCACTAAATCTTGGTGAGCCACAGAATCTGAAAGTCGAGCATGTCCCTGTATAGGACACACCTGCCTCCCATCTCGATTGTGCCAGTGGTTAAACTATTGTCTCTCAGCTTCATCTATCATCTCTGCTCTGTGATACTGGGGCTAGGACACTTCAAGCTGCATTTCTGCTGTGCCAGCTACTCCCTGTTAGGTTCTCCTAATGTGACATTGGAGAAGTCCAAAAAGCTGCAGGGATAAGGGGCTTGCTCCCTCCTGCTGTTTTTTTGTGGACTTGCAGTACCTGTCAGGTCACCTACAAGCAACAATGCTGCTTCACCCAGACATTGCAGCAGCTGGATCCAATTTGCAGTGTTTTTTGAACACTTGCAGAACCAGTCTCATGGCATTCCCCTCCTCACCCCCCCCCCCCCCCCCCCCCCCCCCCGCCCATCAACACCAGCTGAGCAGCAACCCTCCTCAGAGTTCTAGGTCCCATACCCACAGAATTTTCAATTCTAATTATTCTAACCTCTTTCCTTTATTCTCTAGGTCTAGGACAGTGGTCGGCAAACTCATTAGTCAACAGTGCCAAATATCAACAGTACAATGATTGAAATTTCTTTTGAGAGCCAAATTTTTTAAACTTAAACTTCTTCTAATGCCACTTCTTCAAAATAGACTCGCCCAGGCCGTTGGTATTTTGTGGAAGAGCCACACTCAAGGGGCCAAAGAGCCACATGTGGCTCGCGAGCCACAGTTTGCTGACCACGGGTCTAGGAGAGAAAGGTACATCTTGCTCCCTCTGCAATAGATACTTCAAGATTGTTCTTGTGCACTTGGTTAATGAGTCAGACACTTTATATCTGGCTAACACTCTGTGTATTAATTTCCATCTGCTGCAATAATTGGTGTGAATCTATCTTACTGCATGGTCATTGACCTCATATCAGGAGGTCCAGAGGGTGTGCATGGACCTCACCTAGAAATGCAGGCAACCCTTGTGCTCCCAGCTCCATTTCCCATTGAGCTGACACCTATTTTCCTGGAATGTGGGTTCAGTTTCTGCTCCTTGAATAGTGAATGTCTCTGGGGACTTAGGGCAAGAGGAGGTGTGGTCCATGCCCCTCTCTGTTGGGACCAAGTGTGGCTCTGGTTTTCACAGTCATGGGCTGGCTCTTTGGCTAAGAAGTTAAGACCTTGCCCTGGTTGGTTGGCTGGGTTGGTTGGAGCATCATCCCATACTCCAAAAGGTTGCAGGTTTGATTCTCAGAGCACTACCTAGGTTGCAGGTTCAGTCTCAGTCAGGGCAACAAGAGGCAACTGATCCATGTTTCTCACATCAATATTTCTTTTTCTCCATCACTTCTCTCCCCTCCCTTCTCTTCTCCTCCCCCCCCTCTTCTCTCCTCTCCTCTCTCTCTCTAAAATAAATGAACATATCCTCAGGTGAGAATTAAAAAAAAATATCAAGGCTTTGGGAGTCACCAGACATGCCCTGTGAACTCAGCTGCTTGCTCTGCCCTTCATGGGGTTGAGTTTCCCCTTGGCTTCAGGCCCACTGGGGCCTTCCCTCGGTGCTCCCAGGCAGTGTGCATGCTCATCCTCACATAGAAATGGGACCTAAACAGGTCCGAGCAGGAATGGCTAGGTCTTCACCTAAGTCCAGTTGCTGTCTAACAAGTGTTTACCATGCCCCAAACACTTGCAGAACCAGTCTCATGGCACTCCCCTCCTCACCCCCTACCCATCAACACCAGCTAAGCAGCAACCCTCCTCAGTAGGGTGAGGGGTGGGCAGGCCACCTAGGCATGGGAGGCCACTCATATCGGGCCTTTCCTCCAAATAGGGCCTGAGCAAGCCAAATTCAGAAACCACCAGTTCTTCATGATTTCTGAGAGTAAAACCTGTTCCAAACCCTGATGAAACCACTCCTGAGAATAATTCAGTGTATACCTGCTCTCGCATGCAGCAGCCTCTCAGGGGCAGCAGAGTCCTGAGGCCCGCCCAGGGACACAGGGCACAGAGCACTGGGCTATTCCTGGAAGGCTGCAAGTCTCCTTAAAGGACCATTGCACTTACCCAGCTAAAAATACTTACTATAGGCCCTTCTTCTGCAGAGATGCCTGGCCCCAGGATCAGAGCTCCTGACTGCGATATGGACAGGGTAAGGTCAGAGGATTCAGCGAAGCCACATGAGACGAGCCAGCCTGCTGCATGTAGGGAGCAGGCACTTGATGGGGCACCATGTACACAAGCAGGCCACTGCACCAGGCCTTGGGGCCTGGCCTGAGGACAAAAAAGAAGCAGAGTACTCACAGATGGTCTATATGAGCCAATGAGAATGCAGGCTGCATGCAAATGTCCCCATTCAGGGGCAGTGACCACAGGTTAGTATGAGCATCAGAACAGAGGGTATATGTGACCACAAGTGACTTAAGCATCAGGACTGAGGGTTCATGTGACTATGGATGAGTAATGTAATCATAATAGTGGGCATGTTTGACCACCGGGGAGTTGAGCTTCAGGACAGAGGGCACAGATGAGCGTGAGCATCAGGACAGAGGGCGTGTGACTACCAGTAAGCATGAGCATCATGACAGAGCCTGTGTGACCATAGGCACATATGTGCATTATGAAAATTTGTATGTTTTGAGTGATGAGTTACCGAGACAACGAAACTTCTTAGATAAACTGAGGTTTGGATCCAACAGGTAACAGGACTTTTTGCTTAAGCTTTGTAGTTTTGATCCTGGAGAAGTGGGTGCTCTAAGACTCCCTCTTGCTGTACAGCCCCTGGAATGCACCTACCAGCACATATTCACATGCTCACTAGTAGATGCTACCCTTTGATATCCTGAGAAGAGGTTGTAGATTCTCTCCTCAGTTCGCAACAGCTGCACCTATAAGTCTTCAGGACAGCACTCAGGCTGCCCTCACTGCTGGAACCCAGGCAGGAGGAAGTAATGCTGACACGCCCAACACAGCCCAGCTACACAGTTTCCCTTCCTAGGTTGTTCCTGCCTGATATTAACCAAACCAGGCATCTGCCCCTGCCCCAGCTTCCTTCGAGTGAGCCCTGAGCTAAAGCCCCTCTTGTATGGCCCAGTGCCTCCTCTCCTGTTTTATTCTGCCAGCCCTTGCAGAGAGGTGCAATTCACAGGTGGTTTCCTACATAACTGTGGGAAAGGGCACAGGTATAGCAGAGATGCAGGGCTTCTGAGAGAGACCAGGATGCCCTACACTTTTTTAGAGTGCTGCTATACCTGTACTTTCCAATCACGTGAAAGCCCTTGGAGGTGGTGGTGGTGTAGGGGTTGGTCGCCTTTGTCACTTCCTTGTTCCAGCACCTTGCCAGCACAAGAGGCATCTGGTAGACACACAGCCTGAAGCAACTCCCTTGATGTCCCTGTGCCTCAGTCCCCATGGATGCCTACAGTAAAAATGCACTCCACATGGGTCACAAAGCTCTTGTGTAGCTCCACAATGGGAGGCATTCTGTTGAGTTACAGCAATGACATTAACTGTGTATATGATGTCACCAAGACAATGTAATTCTGCCTGCTCTGAGAAGCATTCTACCTTCAGGAGAGCCCAGAGACTACCCGGGCCTAAGCAGGGTGGGGTTCTGGGCAGAGGCCCTTCCTGGCCATCCTATTCAAGGTGCAGCTGCACCGAAGCCAAGACGACCCCAGCAGGCTGAGGGGGGAGATAAGGGTTACTCTTGGGCTGGCAGTGGGTAGAAGCTGGCTCTGAGGTATAGGATGTTTATGTGGGGCAGGGAGCGGACTGTCCTAGTGGAAGAGCAAGTTTGAGACAAGGAGAGGCAAGGGGCAGGATCTCCTCCTGCGCTCCTGAGATTTTGATAGGCCTAGGGACACCAGGCTCTGCCTCAAAGTTCCCGCTGATGACCACCCATCACCCTTCCCACCCTGTCCCATCGCCTCCTCTCTCACATGTGCAGGCTGAGGTAGGATTGCAATGGACAATCTGGGAATGCAGCTCTGCAGGCCCTTGAGCAGCCAGGGCTGAGGGCTGTTCAGAGTGCCACCTACCAGGGGTGGGGGCTCTGCCTGTAGTGGGTTGGGGCATGCTGAGACCACTTAAGACCGAAAATGGGAAAAGCTGGTAACGTGCAGAAGAGCCCGCTCATCTTCCACTGACATCTCTTAAACCTACACAGAAATGCATGTCCAGTTCTGCTCACACTTCAGTCACATAAGCAGTTTTCAGACAACCAAAGCAGCCAAGGCCACAGCTACATACACATCTCCAGTCACCCACAGAGATGCGCCATTTTAGTCACACACATACACACACACACACACACACACACACACACACACACACACACACTACAGATGACAGACGGAAGGACCCATGGCACATGTGTCACCATACTCCCAGGCAGGCAGGGGCACCCTCCACAAGCGGCATCTGTTTGGGGCTTGGGGGCTACAGCTTCACCACCTCAGTCACTGAGTTGGGAGTGGGCATATACAGCTAGATGGGGCTGGAAGGAGAGATGCGGGGCGCGGAGGGTGGGCAATGGAGGCGCCACTCACCAGGAGAAGCCCGGGGCGCCCGGCTTTGGCGGTCAGCAGAAGGCCAGCAGGAATACCAGCACGACATTTATGAGGACGAGGAGCGCCAGCACGGCGAAGACCACCACACGTTGTGCGCCTGGTGGCAAGTTGCAGCGCAGCACAGCGCGCAGGGCGCTTCCTGGGGCCGCGGGGCGGTGCCCGGCCTGAGGCACCCTGGCCATAGCGCCGACTCTCCGGTGAGCGCCGGCCCAGAGAACCCCAGGAGCAGGGCCAGAAGCGCGGGGACGGCGGGGCGGAGTCGCGGTGCACTCAGACCGGCTTCTGCGCAGCAGCCGGCTTGAGCTGCCAGGGCGCCCAGCCCCTATAGAACCCAGCACGGAGGCGGAGTGGGCTGTCGGGGTCACAGGGACTCAGGCGAGTGCAGATATTTGGCCTTGGCGACTCGGTGGGATGGCTCAGGGAATCCAGACTGCCAAGCGCAGGAATGGTGGCTGTGGTGACTTGGGCCTTGGGGATGGGCTAGGGGGTCTGATTCTTGACTAACACCAAGAACTGCCCTTGGCCCCCACTTCACAGATAAGCAAATGCAGCTCTGAAAGGTCAGGGACTTTGTGCAGCCATCACATCACAGAGGAATATAGGGATGGCGGAGCTAGGACTTTAACTCTGGGCTGACTGAGGTTGATCCATGCTGAGGCACTTCAGGAAGGCCCTGACTCAGGATATCTCCTCACCGGCCTTCTCCATCAGAGAATCGTTTTGTTCCTGTAGGAAAGCATCTGGCTTCTTCAGCTGCTATCCACCCCAACCCCCCAGTTTTATGGAGGTATAATTGACAAATAAAAATTGTATATATTTAAAATGTACACTTGATGTTTCGATATAGGTATACATTGTGAAATAATCACCACAATCAAGCTAATTACCATACCCATCATCTCATATAGTTAACCATTTTGTATGTGTGGTGACAACATTTAAGATCTAATGTCTTAGCAAATTTCAAGTGTACAATACAGTGATTTGAGGTTTTTTTATTGAGCAGGGTACAAGGGTGATTTCTTTCCGGGTTCTTGTGCAGATGGAAGAATGAAGCCATGGCCAAAAGTGGTAGGTGGGAAGTACAGAACTTTATTGCAAGAAGAAGAAACTTTATTGCAAGCATATTCTATCTCAAAAACTCCTAATTTTAAGTTTCTAATTCTAAGACAATATCTCTCCTGGCTAAGGAGAGACAGAGGGGTCCCCTAAAGAGGGTGGCCACTGCTCTCTTTGTCTTGAGGCATTGTCTGATTGGACCCTTCCCCAACTTAGGATCCCCATACTTTCCTCATTGGCCACTCTGCAAAGGCTAAAGTCCACGTGCCCCCCTCCTTTTCCCCCCTTATTTTGTAACATTCCTCTACCCTCTGTGGAAATATGTTTCATGTTCCCTGATATTCTGTGTCTTTTCTTTGTCCTTCACATATCCATCTTATCTGTTCAAGCTGGAGTTACTTTTGATCTACCTAGCAACCTTATTCTGCCAAGCCTTGAGGCTGAAACTGCTGGCTTCTCGGCTCAAAGAGTAAATGGCCTCTCTCTCTCTCTCTCTCTCTCTCTCTCTCTCTCTCTCTCTCTCTCTCCCAGAGATTTATTACCCCTATGGCTCTTGCAGCTGCTCAGGCCAGAGATATCTCTGTCCTTGGTTTATGGCTGTTTTAATTGTCCAGGCCAAGTTGCCTCTATCCTCTCTGAACCCCATCCCTTCCTATATTAAGCTAGCTAGTTAACCCTTATCAACAGTATTATTAACTATTAGTGGCCTGGTGCACAAAATTCGTGCACATTAAAAGAATTAATTAGAGGAAATATTTTAATATTGCTATTTGCCCTTTCTCTACAATAGAAGTGTCAGAGATGAAAGAAAATTAGTAAAATGTGTATGGAAATAATATATATGTTTATTAATAAATAAACAATCACAACATGATATAACAACAACAAAACATGAAATAAAAACAACAAAAACATGATGTAAAAAACACTGACACAGATAATGACTGATAAATTGATTAAACTTATTCTAATATCTCCCTGTATACCACATTGAGTGAAAACACTTTCAGAGTGCTTTACTACTCCCTTGTGATGAAGTATTTACAACTTTAACTTTAACATCACACGCTCTTCGAACTCAAGAGAAAGCAACATATAACTGACCATGTGCAAAAACGGGTTCAGATAAGAATATTCCTACTCTGTCTAGAGTTTGTCCTTGTGATTTATTAATAGTCATCACGGGAAACTGTCTTTGAATTAATTTAAATGGGAGGCCAGTGTCAGATGGGGACAAATAAATTCTTGGAATCAGAACAACCTCCCCTTCCGCAGATCCTGTTAATACTTCAGCTTTGATAATGTTAGGTCGCAATCTTTTGATAATAAATCTAGTACCATTACAAAGACCCCATTTACTATTAAGATTTCTCAGTAGCATGATGATTGCACCCACTTTCAATTTTAATTTATGGCATGGCATTCCCAAAAGAGTAATACTATTAAAAAATTTGATAGGAAAATTTTCCTTTTCAGCATCATCTGTTGAATCAATGGAATCATCACTCAAATATGTGTGAAAATCTCCATCGAGTATATCCAAAATTTCTTCATTTAATTTATGAACGTGCTCATTTTTAGGACAAAGAATGGCATGTTTAGATATATTTTTAATATTTTCTATAAATATAGTATTTCCAAATGTAGCTTCAATAATAGATCTGTTACAAATCATTTCACAGGGGAGTTCAATAATATCCATTCCTAAATGAAAACTGCTATCAAGTTTGCCATCTACAAGTTTTACTAACCATTCACTATAAGCAGAATCCTCTGATCTCATATTTGTTTTAAGAGACAACTTTCTGAAACATTCCCAAACACTACAGTACTTTAAACTCATTTGTACTATGGCTGATTGCATAGCATGTGGCACAATACTGAAACATTGTAGAAAATTCCCTCCGAGAAGGAGAACTTTCCCACCAAATGCAACGTTCAAATTCATAATTTCTCTTAGTAATCTGTCTATGGCATTTATAGCATGACTGGATCCCATGGTGCATTCATCAATAATGAGAAGTTGGGCCTTTTTAATGGTTTTAGCAACTTCACTCTTTACATCGAGTCTAGAAATTGAACTTTCATTTAATGGAATTGGTAATTTATATTGGGAATGAAAGGTTCTTCCACCGAGAAGTAAATTTGCAGCAATTCCTGTAGACACTGTGGGTAAAACAGTACCACCATGAACTCTAATATAATGTATTAAAACTATATACAGATATGTTTTTCCACTACCACCTGGACAATCCAAGAAAAAGCATTTGGGGTGTACAGTTTGATCTTCGATGGCTGAAGTTATAGTCTGAAAGGCTGCCAACTGTTCATCATTCAGAGAATTTATCAAAATCTCTGACTGTTGTTGCTCATACAATCCATTACATGTATTTGTATCTGTTAATAAAGGATAGTCTGAAAGTTTGAAATGTGAACATTTCATTCCATGCAATGCGAATACATCTTGAATTTCGTTAAGGGCATGCATTTCACAGTTCACATAAGCACCTTCTCTTCGGTGTAATTTCCAACAAAAATCTCTAATAAAATAAGATTTATTCTCATCCCAAAATTTGTCTGCATCAGAAGGACATCCAAACACACACATATATGCAAAAAGTTGCCGTAGTTGTTTGGGCATATTAAGGATGATTGCATCATCAATCATAGCTTTCCAGATAGTGTCGTTGATTCATAGTCCTGGATGTTTAGCAGCTTCACGAAATGTATCATAAATTACACCTCCTACAGTTTGTAAATCATCAAAACTTATTGCACCTTTCATGCAGAAGCAAAAGTCTAAAGTGATATCATTCTGGTTCTCTAAAACTCACAGTGAATAGTCTACCTAATACTTTATTCCTGTCCTTTTGGCGTTTTCTCCACAAAGAGTTATTAAACACATAATGTTGTGGAATCTCCCAATAATAATAATTATGTGCATCGGAATTTTCTCTATTTAATAAAAACGAAGCTATCAAAGCTGAGTTATGCCTTTTAGCCCTATGTATAACTTTAGCAAAATCATTGGTATGAAAATACAAATTTTGTTCATTTGGCAAATGAATAGCTAATCTTTTGATTGCGTGAGATTGGTCATGCATTTGCATTGCAAAAAGTCTCCAAACAGCCTCAGGAGTGCTCACATACCTGGAGTCAATGAAGTCCTGTACTTTGTCATGATTGATAATATTTTTTTTCAGAAATTTGAATATTTGCACAATCATGCCCTTTATAGACGTATTTAAATAAGTATTTGACACTCTTTATCAATGCGCTGACTTCAACGTTTATATGACAGTTATATTTAAGGCACAAAAACGGGTTATAAGGGACAATCCAAGTGTTATTGACAACTTTATTTCCAATAGACATGGTGCTACCAGATCTTCGTTTGGATTTGGGATATCCATGAATATTTCCAATGGTCGCATTTTGAAATTCTTTCGGATATCCCTTTGAACATTTTCCATTTCCCATACGTGGACTATTTGGATTTTGTATTCCAAATGGTCCATGTACCATATTTGATTTTACAATTTAAAAAAGTCAAGGACACTGGTCTTCATTTGGAATTTCTGCCTTAACTATACGGTCAATGTCATCTTCTGTTCGTAATTTGGATTCACAATCTAATATCAATAATATGTGAATGTGAGGCAGTCCGTGTTTCTGAAATTCAATGACATGAATTTTAGCTATTACTTTGCCAAATAAATGAATTTACATATATCATTTAAAAGAGCATTCAGCTTAATATTAAAAACTCTGGCTACCAAGTCAGGTCTGTTTTCAACTTTTTGCCAGCGTTGTAAATTGTTTGTAATATCTGCCCATTTGGGGTTGCACGTCATGGTTATGAATAAATCGGGCTTGCCAAACTTCATTACAATTTCCATAGCATCCTGATATCGCTGCTGCATATTTCTGGGACTACCCTCAAAAGATGATGGAAGTATTATCACTTTACCAATAGGCACATTGTCATTTTCAGATCTAGATGTGAGATAATCCATCAAACCACTATATTTTTCAACTCTCAACTTAGATTGGTTTGCTTTAATGAAATATATTCGATTGGCTTCCATTTTTGAATATGAATCAACAATAAACTGTTGAATTAATTTTCCTGCATTTAAAATAGGATTGAACGTGTCCTGCACAGAGAGATGAAATCCATAATACTGCATTTGTGTGACTTGTGTCCTTACATTTCGTCTAGTATTATTGTTGATTACACTGTTGTCTTTGAGTCTTAATGATATATCTGTTCCCCAGCCTTTTTCACCATGTGGAAAAAGAATAGGATGTGTCATTGCATCTAATGTAGGAAACAGGATACTGATTTGTTTCATTTTAGTGGCATTCGGATTATTGGGATCTGGTTTACAACGAATGAGCAAGTCCCTTTCAAAAGGAGTTTCTCCATCTTCGTTTCTGAATATGACAGCAACCTCGGTTACATGGGGAGAATTATATCTACCCAGGTCACTGTTACAATTGTATTTAATCACCATTGTTACTTCCGTGGGAGCAATACCTTTCGCTGCTGCTTCAGATTGGGCTTCCTTTTCTACCTCATGTAGCATCTTGTATGATTTTGTTAATTCATGTATTTCATGCATGAGGTGGTTGATGTTGATCATGAGCCTTTCTGAACAGCCTTGGTTTTCTGGCATTGCTTATCTTTTACTCATCGCTTAGGCCATATCCAAAATATAGAGTTGACCAAACTTCCGAGAAACACCATCCAAAGGATGTAAAGTTCCAGTAAGGTGAAAAACTTGTCCATGTATTCTACAACAGTATGGCCCATATCCTGATGGCGATGCAATATTTGTACCTGTGGAAGCAAAAGCAAAAGAACTATTTATTGAATGAATATTTTTCATGAAATTTTTGCTCTCAGAATCTTCGTTTATCATTAAATTTTTAAAATACACTGGGTATTCTGGAAAATGTATATAATTTAGACAAACTTTACCTTTGCTACAACATCGAGTAAATTTTCCATCAGATGGTTTTTCATCAGAGAAATTTAGTGATAGGCAAAATTGACATCTAATAGTCATTCCACCACAACTATGTTCGATAATTGCATCCTCATTTACTCCATTTTCGCTGTGAAGGCAGTTCCTACCAGTATTGGTAGTACTTGTTGATGATTGTTCTTTAGACATATTCTGTCGTCGCTGCTGCCTTCTTTCAACTTCAGAGGCACGTTGGTCTTCAGACATTTTCTGTCGATGACGCCAGCTTCTTTCGGCTGCAGCGCTATGTTGTGCCAATTGTTGGTCTTCAGATACATTCTGTCGTCAACGTTGGCCTCTTTCGGCTTCAGAGGTACGTCGTGCTAATAGTTGGTCTTCAGACATTTTCTGTCGATAACACTGGCTTCTTTTGGCTGCAGAAGTACGTTCTGCCAGTCATTGGTCTTCAGATACATTCTGTTGCCGCTGCCGGCTTCTTTCAGCTTCAGAGGAATGTTGTGCTAATAGTTGCTCTTCAGACATATTCTGTTGACGCTGCCGCTTTCTTTTGGCTGCAGAGATACCTTGTGCCAATAGTTTGCCTTTAGATACATTCTGTCACCAACAATGGCTTCTTTCGGCTTCAGGGGTACTTTGTACCAATAGCTGGTCTTTAGATATTCCCTCCTCCCTGCTGTCAGGGTCCAGGGTGCAGGTGAATGGGATTCCTGGCTGGCAGGCTGGTGACAGCAAGCTATCCAATGGCCAATTCTGCGAGAAATGGGGCTCCCTCCTCCTTCCTGTCAGGGTATGGTTTGAAGGCTGGCCACACCTCCAACCTCACGAGACCCAGAGTCCCACTGCACCAGCTGGCCGGGGCCCCACATTTCAGTTCCTGGCCCCTACAGGTCTTCCTTCCATCCAGGCCTCTTCAGGAGTCTGTTTTGTTTTCATGTTTCCATCCCAGTCTCTCCCAGTCTCTGGCTCTGTTTTTCTCAGCAGTCCTCCAGGCCTCCCTACCTCCCTGTGTTCCTCTTCCTCTTTCCCAGCTGGGAGGGGGCTGGGCCAGTGGGGGCTGCTCCACCCTCTGCCCACCCTCCCTTCAATCCAGGCCTCTTCAGGCTCAGTCTGTTTTGTTTCCTCATTTTGAGAGAGGCCCTGAGAGCGAGCTGGGAGGGAGGGAAAGAAAGGGAGAAAAGGCTGTGAGCAGGTGGGCGCTGTGTGTGTCTGTGCGAGTGTGTGGTTGTGAGTGAGTATGAGTGCTGGCCCCGCCTCCCCTGTCCCTGTCTCTGCTGCCACAAGTCCCCACCCACCAGAGCCTGCTGTGCACGCAGCCTGGGCATTAGGCCGAGCCTCCAGTTGTTGTGGATGTGACGGACACATGGTTTTTATATATTAGGATAGTAATAATATTGTTCTTTACATCCCCAGAATTTATTCATTCCACATAACTGTAACTTTTCACCCTATAACCAACATCTCCCTATTTCCTCCCTCCTCAAGTCCCTGGCAACTAGCATTACTCTCTGTTTCTAAGTTTGACTTTTAGATTCCACGTGTAAGAACAAATTCCATATGGTATTTGTCTTTATGTGTCTAGCATATTTTGCTTAGCATAATATCTACCAGCTCCATCCATGTTGTAACAAAGAACAGGATTTCCTTTTTTTTTCTTTTCTTTTTTTTAGGGCTGAAATATATATATATATATATATATATATATATATATATATATGTGTATATATATATATATATATATATATATATATATATATATATCAGGTTTTCTTTATCCATTTATCTGTCAAAAGACATTATGTTGTTTCTGTATCTTGGCTGTTGTGAATAATGCTGCAGTGACCATGGAAGTGCTGATATCTCTTAGACATTCTGATTTCATTTTTTTGGATATATATACCCAGAAGTGGGATTGTTGCCATATATGGTAGTCCTGTTATAGGATAGGGAAAAGCTAGAAAAATTCCAAGACAGGAAGAATAGGGAAAATGAGACAAGAAAATTACACAAGGCCAGTTTGGCAGCCTGCAGCCAGCTTGTAAATAGCAAGCCCTTATCTAAGCAAATGGTTAATGTCTCTGCAAAGAATGCAGGAAAGGAGGGGGAAGGAAAGGAGAAGAGAAAGAGAGTTTTGATGCCTCTTTTCTCCAACCTGATTATACAGGTTTAAATCACTCTAAAACTAACAGCAGAGAGGAGGGAGAAGGGGGTAGGAAAAGTGCAGTCTTATCTCATCCCGCAGTTTAAACAGAAAAGTCAGCAATCTTGGGATTTAATTGCTAGGTGCTTCTCATAAATTCAGAGAAAGCCATAACAACATAAATGAACAAGAGACCTTTAGAGTTAACCTGTATCAGGATATCTAGCAGAGTAATTTTAAAATCTATAGACAGAAAAGTATGTAAGGCAGAAACCCCCCACCTCACTTGCTCTCTAGATTAGCTGAGAGCCCATCTGCACTTCATAAGCCAGATGTATAGATTCACTTGCCTAGCTTTTTAATAAATTTGCATGCTTTAATGTTTTAATAAATTGGCTTTATCACAATGCAATCATCTGGAGTCATTCATTTGAATTCATTTACAAGAGCATAATAAGAATCTAGGTGGGGATAGCACTCTCCCTCTGACTTGGAGCTGTCTGATAACACCTTTCTGGCATCTGTGAAAGGTGCCTGTAACAGTTCTGTTTTTAATTTTTTTAGAACCTCCATAGTGTTTTCGATAGTGGCTGCACTAATATGCATTCCCAACACCAGGGTTTCCCTTTTCTCCACATCCTCACCAATACTTCTCTTTCGTCTTTTTGATAATAGTCATTGTAACAGGTGGAGGTGATATCTCATTGTGGTTTTGATTTGCATTTCCCTGATGACTAGTGATGTTGAGCAGCTTTCTATGTGCCTATTGGCCATTTGTATGTCTTCTTTTGAGAAATGTCTATTTAGGTCTTTTGCCCATTTTAAAATTGGATTTTTTTTTATTTTTATTTTTTGCTATTGAGTTGTATGAGTTGCTTATTTTTTAGATATAATCCTTTATCAGATATATGGTTTGCAAATATATTCGCCCATTCTGTAGGTTGCCTTTTCATTCTGTTGATTGTTTTCTTGGCTGCACCAAACTTTGACTACTTTTGTTTTTGTTGCTTGTGCTTTTGGTATCATATCCAAAAAAAAAAAATCACTTCCAAGACCAATGTCAGGAAGCTTTTCCCATTTTCTTCTAGTAGTTTTATGGTTTCACATTACATTTAAGTTTTTAAACCATTTTGAATTTCATTTTGTATATGATATAAGGATTGAATTTCATTCTTCTGCATTAGATTAAGCAGCTTAAAAAAGGCGGGAGAAGTCCACTGCCTCCCTGCCAGAGCCTATAACCTTAGCCCTGTAGGGTTCAAAGCTCATAGTTGGCTCTTATCCATCTGCAACAGCTAGCTCTGTCACAGTCACCATGACCCTCTGATAGATCAGAAGGCTGAAGCTAATGGGGCTGAAGAGACTTAAAAGCAGTACAGTAGGCAGAGACTTCCATTCTCCATGCTCAGCAATGTGACTCCTGGGAGGAGGAGGAGGAGTATGTGCAGAGGCTGGGTGTTCACATATGGATGATTTTATCTCTGTATGTCCAAATTTCTGTGTGTGTGTGTGTGTGTGTGTGTGTGCGTGTGTGCGTGTGCGCCAGTACAACATGCATATGAGTATTGATAAGTGCACCTGTGGACATGACCATCCTACTGAAGACCCCAAGTAGATGTGTGAGATATATGTGTAAGGGGAATACCTGTGTTATGGCAGAGGAAAGGTGGAAATGTGTTTGGAAAGGCTGTCTGCCTACCTCATATCTGAAAGTTTACCTGGCCCCATCTGGTTGGTTGGAGGTTATGGGAACCATGCCAGAGAACACTGGATGGCCCAGGCCAATTAGAGTGTGAAAGCCCTCTCTAGAATATGCTGGATGGCTAAGGCCACTCTCTAAGCATGGGAATCTTAATCAGGGTGTCCAAGGACTATGCAGGTGCACAGCAAGGACACAGCTATCTCACAGTACACGGCATATACATGCCCTTCTATCACCCAATTGACTGATGTCACTATTTGGCTAGAAGCCTTTTTTGGGTAAGTAGTATTCAAGTATGTTACTAAGGCTGCAGAGTGAGCTCAGGAGAGATGCGGCTACTATGAGAGGCTGTGTGCGGCTACTCAGATAATGTCTGTGGACACAGAGGCTGCTGCTGCTGTGTGGGAAAGATATATTGTTACCTAGCTGGTGTGTACCTACCTACTGTATGGGACTTTGCTTTGAAGGACAGTTTTGTCTAGTGGCTCCTTGTTAGCAATGGCCACATGGCCACTGGCTTCTACAATAAAGACTTTCTTATATATCTACTAGTACAACTTTTCATGTCTTCTCCTTCTACCACTCGGGTTCAAGAAGGTCCAGCCCTTGATAGAGGGGCTCAGACCTGACAGGGGGAAATCTTCTTTCTGTTCCTACCCAATTCTTCTAAAAACCAGGTTCAAGATTTGCTCCATCAAGCTCTCAAAAAGATTGTGGGGGAACAGAGGTCAGCTAGCTCCCAGGCACCCCAAATCCCAGTACTCCTCTGTAAGGCTATGTGGCATGCCCTTTAGTGGGGTGTGGTTAAGTCCAATGTTTTGTGGTAGCTCTGTGTTTCTAGAGCCATCAGACATGCTGGAAGAAGGGCACAGAGGCCTGTGTGTCCTCAGGCCCTGGGCAGGCCAGCTCAGGGAACCCACTGGTTAGTGCAGTGCAAAATGCTAAAGGTCTATAGCACCCTGCCTGTTACTGTGCTGGCCCCAGTTTTAGGGCTTCATCCAAGGCACAGTTCTGGGACAAGGTCTCTGTCCCCCATGCAGTTGAGCAGGCTTGGAAGGGTTTAATGTAGCAGGAGAACCTCTGAACCAGGTCTAGAACCAAGGACTGAATCATCGCCTCTACCCTGCCCGGCCTGAGATGTTGGTGATTTTCAGGGCAAAAGCCTTTGTGTGTATGTTGCATGAACAAAAACAAAGCCAAAGAGCTTAAAAGCAAAGGCCTAGGCCCTTGAGGGGTTCAAGCTGGATAGCTCCAATCAAGGGAGGGGAGGTAAAAATTGGAAACGGCAATAAGGAGTGTCCTATCTAGCCTGGTTGGGTGGGTCCGCTGAGGAAAAGGAATAGTCTGGGACAGATGAGGGCTGCACCTCCATGCTATGGCTTTGAGTGGGGAGAGGAAAGCTGCTCTGGATGTGCTGGTGGCAAGACAACTTGCAGTCCTGGCCCTGGGGGCTGTAAGCTGCTCTGGCCTGTCTCACAGAGACCTAAGTCCAGTTGTCCAACAACCTGGTGTGTAAGAGGCATCTGGAGCCCAGACTAGCATTGGGATACTCCCTGGGTGGGGGAGGGGTACAGAAGCCAGGCCAGACTTGGGGACAAATATCTAGTGAAGCAGTATAGTTAGATAGGGAACAAAGGCCCCTCCCTTTTTTCTTCTTGACTGGAACATTGCAGATGTGGCCTTCACTGACCACTTGTCACCTTCCGCTTTCCCCTCCCCAATTTCCTGTAATTGAGATAAAGTAAACTGGTCTCAACCAGATTCAGAAGCCATTCTGATCTAAAAGTGACCAACAGGGCCATTATAATATCCTCTCTAATAAAATGGTAATATGCAAATTAACCATCACTCCACTACATAAGCCATGCCCACCAGCCAATCAGGGTGAGTATGCAAATTAACCCCAGCCAAGATGGCTACAGCCACAGAGAGCAAGGTTTCCCAGGTAACAGAGGAAGCCAAGCTTTCCATAGCCTTTGCAGGCCTAAGCCTCCACTCAAGCTACAAAGTTTCAATTATAGAAGGTAAACAAATTCAAACAAATGGCGGCAGAACGGAGCTTGAGAGAGCAGGCCAGGGTTGCTGGCAGCAACAGGGGAAGCAAAGCTTTCCTCACACCCTGGCCGGGCTCACCCGCTTAAGGCTACAAAGTTTCAATTGTAGAAGGTGAATTAACTGCCACAGAAATGGCTGCCGCCCCGGAGGGAGCAGAAGGCTTGGCTCCGCTCCAGGCTACAAAGTTTCAATTGTAGAAGGAAAATAAATTCCAGATACCAGGGCCTCCGCTTGGGTTGCCAGGGGGCGTGGCCGGCCTGCAAACCACCACAGGCTCCTCGCCCAGGCCGCCCCATGCCCCAAGGGAACCCCCACCCTGATCTGGGACACCCTTCAGGGCAAACCAGCTGGCCCCCACCCCTGTACCAGGCCTCTATCCTATCTAATAAAAGAGTAATGTGCAGATTGACCATCAATCCAACACACAATATGGCTGCCCCCATGTGGTCAAAGATCCTGCCCCCATGTGGACACAAGATGGCCACTACAAGATGGCCACTACAAGATGGCCAGCAGGAGAGGGCAGTTGGGAGGCACCCGGCCTGCAAGGGAGGGCAGTTGTTAGGGACCAGGCCTGCAAGGGAGGGCAGTTGAGAGGGACCAGGCTTGCAAGGGAGGGAAGTTGGAGGTGATCAACCCTGCAGGAGAGGCCAGTTAGGGGTGACCAGGCCGGCAGAGGAGGGAAGTTGGGGGCAAACAGACTGGCAGGGGAGCAGTTCAGCATCAACCAGGCTGGCAGCGGAGTGGTTAGGGTGTGATCAGGCTGGCAGGCAGAAGCGGTTAGGGGCAATCAGGAAGGCAGGCAGGCAGGCAAGCAGTTGGGATTCAGCAGTCCTGGATTGTGAGAGGGATGTCCGACTGCCCGTTTAGGCCCGATCCCCCAGGATCCGGCCTAAACGGACAGTTGGACATCCCTCCAGGAGTCCCAGATTGGAGAGGGTACAGGCTGGGCTGAAGGACAACCTCCCTCTGTGCACGAATTTCGTGCACCAGGCTTCTAGTCTTTATAATAAATTGGCATTATGGTTTTGAGACCGCCCCATCCCCTATGAAAGTTCCTAGAGGACCAAAAATGAAATCTCTATCTGGAGCGGATGGATGAAGAAAAGCTACCAGCAGTCACCCCACCAGCATCAGAAGCCTGAGGATCACCCTACTCTGCCACCCACCCATGTTTAATAAAAACTTTCCACCCAGACACTATGGGCATCTTGTTCTCCAATGTCACCTGGACTCACTTCTTGAGTGCATACTATTGCTTTAATAAATTTACTGTGCTTTACTAAATGTTTCTGTAATACTCCCAAATCCTTTCTTGGGCCATGGTAAGAACCTGGACCCTGGTATTGGGTTGAGGCCTCCCTTGGCCACCCCAGGTACTACATGGCCTCACTAGTGTAACATGCACTAGGGAAGACAGAAGCACCCTAGAGAAGGTCAAATGACTTACAGAGTGTCAGTCACAAGCTGGCCTGTATCTAGCAGTATCCTTTAGGTTTTTCATGAAGAAGTGTTGGGAGCATGAGGACAGCTGGACTTCTAACCTCAGTGGCCCTATGGCCTGGTGGGCTGGGCAGCCGTGCTCCCAACCTGCTATGCTGGCCTGATATTGGCAGAACTTCTATGCTTTAAAGAATAGCTAGAGGAAAAACTTCAGGTCTGTCTGCCCTACAGTTCTGGCTGAATCTCTTAATAATAATCTAGGAGCTGCCCCTAGTCTCCCTCCTCTTACCTTCCCATATCAGGACATCAGAGAAGCTCTATGGACAGATGCTTGGAGGGAACCTGGACACACAAAGGCCCTCAGAGTCATGCAGGGAGTGGGGAGAACTGAAGGGAAGTCCAGCTCCACATATGTGCCCTCCTTTAGCACAGCTGTGCTAGCCTGTGGGTGAGACACTGCTATCCACAGGTCAGTGCAGTAAGCATTAGGAGATCCTAAGCCTCCTGGTGAGGAGCCATGCCCTCCTCTCCTCTGGTTCCACCACCCAACCTGCAGCAGGGGTGGATGGCTGACTGGAAATGAAAAGGGAACAGTATCTTCCAAAGACACATCCTACCTTTAGTCCTCAGCTCTTCAGAAAAAATTCTTAGGCTAAGGATACCTTCAGGCCTGACTGCAAGGATGACTGCTCACACCGACCTGAGATAGGGAGAGGATGGAAGAAGGCTGAGGAATTGGGCAGGCCCAGGTCATCAGCATCTGTAGGATGAAGTATAGAGGCAATGCTCAAAAACAAGAGAGGGACACTTTGGCCACTGAAGTTCACTCATTTTGTAGGAACAGGACAATCACAAAGTGCAATGCATATGTTAGATGCAGGGAATATAGAATGAACAGACACTGTGCCCCCTTCTCATGTTCATCAGGGTACATACAGAAAGTATAGGTGCCCACACAGACATGCACTACCTGCCTCCCACCCCCAACAGTCCTATACCTTTTGCACAGCTGTATTCTAGGACTCAAACACACACACACACACACACACACACACACACACACACACACACATTCATATAGGATTCATGTTTTTTGATTGATTGAGAGAGACACACACAGAGAGAGAAACATTGATGTGAGAGAAAAACATTGATTGGTTGCCTCTCCTACTCGTCCCAACAATGGATCAACCCACAACCTAGGTATGTTCCCTAAAGGGGAATCAAAACCTCAATCTTTGGATGCATGGGGTGATGCCCCAACTAACTGATCCACCTGTCAAAGGCACACATACACATTAAATACTCAGTAAATGAGTCACATGCATCATACCCATAGCCTTCATGTGTATATGTGTGTGGGCACACACACTCACTAGTATTTTCTCACAAAAGTGCCTCACTGTTCTCCCCTGTGTCCGCTGCTCTTAAGGCCACTTGCTTTGGGATCCATCTGGTTTAGGGAACTGAGAAGTGATCTCTCCTTCTGAGGTTAATATGAATAAGAAATTGTCACAATTTAGAACACAACACTCACATGTTCTTAAAAAGATACATGTGAGTAGATATTGGGACTATGCAGGGAAGATCCAAGATGGGGTCAGTGGAAACCCACTGCACCAGCACTAAGTATACTGGGTCTGTGGTGGCAGCCAGTAAGAACAACTCATCATCAGTTTCCAGAGGAGGGGTCCTAGAGCTGGTGGTACAGACAGCAGTTGACTGGTGTTCATCGCAGACTGTTGTTATAGAATGGACAGCTGCTGGTATCAATCAGGTTCCCAGCCCTGGACCAGCTCTTAGGTGGAGTTGGAATGGTGGAACAGTTCTTCTAATTCAAGAGGATAAAGTACAATCATTATTATCATTTGCTCGTTAAGTAAAGAAGAAATCATCAATGGGCTTACTTTGTAGGTCACATCTACAAAAGAGATCCTGCTGACATCTTCTAGGAACTTCCTGCTTGATGATAACTGTGAAAAAGAATTTTATGAAAATGTATGTAATCATAAAACATCAAAATCTAACATTAAGATGAAAATAGCTTCAGATAGAAAATGGTGGCTGAATAGGCAGCAGTGTTGTGCACCTCCTCCTGGGGCCCAGCCAGAAAAGCATCTAAATCAGAGAACATCCACCCTGAATTAACAAATTAGACACAGCTGAGGAGACAATTTTCAACAAGGAAGGGCAGAGGATGCCTAGAGAATGCTGCTTGCCAGCCATACCCATGTGGAACCACCATCATGTCCCAAGAGTGAGTGGCTGAGTACCTCCTGGCAGGCTCCCAGACATCTGCAGGGAGTGTGTGCCACCAGAGTGAGCTCCCACACCAGGCCTCCTCACCAGCTCACTGGGATCTAGCATCCTAGGATCAGGCTCCAAGACCCCACAGTGAGTGCAATCCAGGGGGAACCCTGTGCTCCATCCCCACCCCAGATGGTGCTGCTAGCCTGACCTGGAGCCACCCAGCACCCACTCTAACCCCCCAGCCCTGGGACCTGCTATTGGAGTGACCTGGAGCAATTGAGAGCATGCTCTAGTCTGGGCCACAGGGGATCTCTTACTGTGCAACCCAGAGCAACCTTCACTCACTCCACCCCAGCCCCTGGAACAATACTGCTGGGGCCATTAGGAGCAACCCATCACACACCTCACCCCAGGAGACAGGGGAGACAGGGCAACCCACACCGTCTCCATCCCAAGCCCAGGGTCTTGCTGTCAGGGCAACCTGTAGTAACCCAGTACACACCTCACTCAGGCCACAGGGGAGCTCTGACTGTGCGACCCAGAGTAACCCATACCCGCTTCACCCCAGCCCCTGGGACAGTCCTGCAGGGACTACCCAGAGCAACATAGCACATGCGTCACACCAGGCCAAAGAAAAGTGCTGCTGGGGCAACACAGAGCAAGCCAGTGTGCCCAGCCAGGGACCAGAGGACTGTCTGCAAATGGGCTGCCAGAAGAACCTAGGGTGCCACCCTGCCATGGGTGCTGGAGCCACACAGAAAATTGCATGCCAGAATGTCCTCACAGGTAGTTGCACATCAGAGACACTGAGAATCCACTCCCAACACCCCAAGCATCTGAAGCAGACAACTGAGGGACCAGATCCATGGGAGAAGGGGATACAACTTATAGCAGAGACAATAAAGGTGTGAGACTCAAGGCAGGCCCAGCCTCTGGGCTAACGATTTCTGGACCACTCTCCTGATAGGATCTTCTACCACTCAAACCCAAAGCAAGGTGCCAGGGCCAGAAAGAGACAGCAAAAACAGGAAGACAAAGAAACAACCGCCCAAGGGGGAAAAAAGGAGGCATTGACAGAAAAGGAAATAAATGAAACAGAGGCATGTAATATGTCAGAAAAAGAATTCAGAGTAAGGGTCATATGGTTCATAAATTGGATGGGTGAGAAAATAAAAAACTTATGTAAGAATAAAGAGGAAATAAAAAGTATATAGCTGCAATAAAATGGAGGGTTTCAACATTGGACTAGAAGAAACAGAGGACCAAATTAGTGAGTTAGAAGACAGGGCAGAAATACAAACCCAATATGAACCACAATTGGAGGAAAAAATTAGAAAGCAAAAGAAGAACCTAAGGGAGCTTTGGGAGAACATGAAACAAAGTAACATATATATAATAGGGGTTCCAGAAAAACAAGAAGAGGAGCAAGGATTAGAAAACCTATTTTAAGAAATAATGACAGGAAATTTCCTTGATTTGGGGAAAGAAAAAAATCATACAAGCACAGAGAGTCCCAAACAAGATAAACACAAAAAAGACCCACACTAAGACACGTCATAATTACAATGGCAAACGTTAACGACAAAGACAGAATCTTAAAGGCTGCAAGAGAGTTACTTAAAAACGATCTCTCATTAGATTATCAAATGATTTCTCAAAAGAAACACATCAGGCCAGAAGGGAATGGAATGAAGTATACAAAGTGATGTAAAGCAAGGGACTGAATCCAAGAACACTCTCTTCAGCAAGGCTATCATTCAAAATTGAAGGGGAAATCAGGAGCTTCACAAACAAGAAAAGCCTAAGGGAGTTTATCACTACCAAGCTAGAAATGCAAGAAATGCTAAAGGGACTATTGTAAAAAGAAGAAATAGAAAGGGAAGAAGGAACACAGGCATAAAGAATAGAAATGGTTACAAACAAGTACCTATCCTATATAATAAAAGCCTAGGTGGCATCACGTCCTCGTGCGATGCCCTCATGCGATGTTGTCACAAGATAGCCACGACAAGATGGCCACCACAAGATGACCGCATGAACAGTGGAGGCGGGGCCCGGTGGCCGCTCCGCGTGGTGAGGCCTGAGGGTCCCGCAGCTCTGCACAGCACGGAGGAGGCAGGTCCCAGTGGAGGAGGAGGGTCTCAGCAGGGGAGGGAAGTTGGGGGCAATCAGGCTGGCAGGGGAGGGTAGTTGGGGGAGATCAGGCCGGCAGGGGAGGGTAGTTGGGGATGATCAGGCCAGCAGGGGAACAGTTAGGTGTCAATCAGGCCAGTAGTGGAGTGGTTAGGGGATGATCAGGCTGGCAGGCAGAAGTGGTTAGGGGCAATCAGGCAGGCAGGCAAGTGGTTAGGAGCCAGTGGTCTTGGATTGTGAGAGGGGTGTCTGACTGCTGGTTTAGGGATGTCCTAAATTGGCAGTTGGACATCCCCCAAGGGGTCCCAGATGGGAGAGGGTGCCGGCTGGGTTGAGGGACACCCCCTCCATGCACGAATTTTGTGCACTGGGTCTCTAGTGACTAATAACCTTAATCACAAATGGACTAAATGCTCCAATCAAAAGATATCAAGTGGCTGAAAGGATAAGAAAATATATATATATATATATATATATATATATATATATATATATATATATATATATATATATGCTGTCTAAAAGAGACCCACCTCAGAACAAGAGACTCATCCAGACTGAAAGTGAAGGGATGGAAAAATATTTTTCAGACAATTAGAAATTTCAAAAAAGCTGGGGTTACAATACTTATATCTGACAAACAACAACAAAAACCTCAAAGTAAAGGCCACAAGAGATGAGGAAGGCAACACCATAATACTAAAGGGATCAATACAACAAGAGGATATAACTCTGGTAAACATATATGCACCCAATACAGGAGCACCCAAATTCATAAAAAAAACAAAACCCAAAAAACATGGAAAATACCAAGAGAGAGAGAGAGTGACAGCAATACAATCATAGCAGGGGATTTTAATATCCCATTGACATCACTGGATAAATCCTCCAGACCAAAAAAAAATCAGCAAAGAAACAACAATCCTAAAGGACTCACTAGATCAGATGGACTTAATCGGCATCTTTAGAACATTTCACCCAAAACTACAGAATAGACTTCTTCTCAAGTCCATTTGGGAAATTTTCAAAGATAGCTCACATATTGGGATACAGGCAAAGTCCCTTCAAATTCAAGAAGATGGAAATCATATTAAGCATCTTCTAAGATCACAATGGCCTAATATTAGAAATAAAATGCAGTAAAAACAATCACAAAAATTCAAACACTTAGAGGCTAAATAGCATGTTACTAAATAATGATTGGGTTACCAAAGAGATCAAAGAAGAAATAGAAAACATCCTGGAAACAAATTACAATGAAAACACAACAATCCAAAATCTATGGGACACAGTGAAAGCAGTCTTAGAGGTAAGTTCATAGTATTACAGGCCTACCTCAAAAAACAAGAAAAATTTGTAATAATTTAATTAACTCTACAACTTAAATAATTAGAAAAAGAGCAACAAGAAAATCCCACAGTGAGAAGAAGTAAGGAGAAAATAAAGATCAGAGCGAAAATAAATGACATAGAGATTAAAAAAAATACAAAAGATCAATAAAATCAAGAGCTGATTCTTTGAAAGGATAAACAAGATTGATGAACCTCTATCCAGGCTCACAAAGAAGCAAAGAGAGAGGACCCAAATAAACAAAATCAGGAATTAAAGAGGTGAAGTAACAACTGACCCCACAGAAATACAAAAGATTTTAAAAAAAATACTGTGAACAACTCTATTCCAACAAACTGATCAACCTAGAAGAAATAAACATATTCCTAGAAAAATACAACCTTCAAAACTCAATCAGGAAGAATCTAAAAATCTGAATAGGCCAGTGACTATGGAGGAAATTGAAACAGTCTTCAAAAGCTTCCAGCAAACAAAAGCCCAGGGCCAGATGACTTCACAGGGGAGTTTTACCAAATATTAAAAGAAGAATTAAAACCTGTCCTTCTCAGACTATTCCCAAAAATTCCAGAAGAAGGAACACTTCCAAGCTCTTTCTATGAAGTGAACAATACCCTAATACCAAAACCAGATAAAGACACCACAATGAAAGAGAATTACAGGCCAATGTCCCTGATGAACATATATGCTAAAATCCTCAACAAAATTCTAGCAAATCAGATCCAGCATTACATTAGAAAGATCTTACAGCATGACTAAGTGGGATTTATTCCAGGGATGCAAGGCTGTTACAATATCCACAAATCAATAAATGTGATACATCACATAAACAAATTGAGAGATAAAAATCACATAATCTTATCAATTGATGCAGAAAAGGCAAAATCCAACACCTTTTCCCGATAAAAAACTTTATCAAAATGAGAATAAAGGGATCATACCTTAACATAATAAAAGCCTTATATGACAAATCTACAGCCAACATCATACTCAATGGGCAAAAACTAAAACCATTTTCCCAAAGGACAGGAACAAGACAGAGATACCCACTCTCATCGCTCCTGTTCAACATAGTCCTGGGAGTACTAGCTATTGTGATCATACAAGAAGAAGAAATAAAAGGCATTCAAATTGGAAAAGAAGAAGTAAAACTGTCATTATTCTCAGATGACATGATATTGTACACAGAAAACTCAGACTCCATCAAAAATCTACTAGACTTAATAAATGAATTTGGAAATGTAGCAGGATATAAAATTAACAACCAGATATCTATGGCTTTTTTATACACCAACAATAAACTCACAGAAAGAGAAGAGAAAAAAACAATCCCATTTACCATTGCAACAAAGAAATTTAAGATAACTAGGAATAAATTTAACCAAGGAGGTAAAGGACCTGTGTTCAGAAAATTACAGGATGCTGAAAAAAGAGATAGAGGAAGACATAAACAAATGGGAGAATATACCATGTTCATGGATTGGTAGAATCAACATCATTAAAATATCCATACTACCAAAAACAATCTCTAGTTTCAATGCAACCCCCATTAAAACACCAATGGCATACTTCAAAGACCTAGAACAAACTCTCCAAAAATTCATCTGGAATAAAAAAAAAAAATCCCAAATAGCTGTAGCAATTTTGAGATAGAAGAACAAAGTTGGAGGGATCACAATACCAGATATCAAGCTATACTACAAAGCCACTGTTCTCAAAATTGCCTAATATTGGCAGAAGAACAGACATATAGGCCAATGGAACAGAACAGAGAACCAGAAATAGACCCAACCCATTATGCTCAATTAATATGTGACTAAGGAGGCAAGAGCATACAATTGAGTCAAAACAGTCTTTTCAATAAATGGTGTTGGGAAAATTGGACAGATACATTTAAAAAAATGAAAATAGGCCACCAACTTATATCATACACAAAAATAAACTCAAAATGGATAAAGGACTTAAAGGTAAGACAGGAAACCATAAAAATCTTAGAAAAATCCATAGGCAGCAAAATATCAGACACATGTGGTAACAATATCTTTTCTGATACAGCTTTTGGGGCAATGGAAACTAAGGAGAAAATAAATAAATGGGACTATATAAAAATAAAAACCTTTCTGCACAGCAAAAGAAACTATCAACAAAACAACAAGAAAGCCCACTTCATGGGAGAATGTATTTGCCAATGTTATCTCTTTTTTTTTTTTTTTTTTTTTTTTTTTTTGTCAAAATCAAAATGTATTTTATTTTTTTTTTTTCCAATTTTTTTATTAAGGTATTATATGTGTACATATCTTACCATTGCCCCCCCACACACCACTCCCATATATGCCCTCACCCCCCAGAGTTTTGCGTCCATTGGTTATGCTTATATGCATGCATACAAGTCCTTTGATTGATCTCTTATCTTCCCCACCTCTCCCTAACCTTCCTGCTGTAATTTGACAGACTGTTTGGTGCTTTACTGCCTCTGTATCTATCTTTTTGTTCAAGTTTTTAATGTCCTTTATTATCCATAAATGAGTGAGGTCATGTGGTATTTTTCTTTCATTGACTTGCTTATTTCACTTAACATAATGTTCTCCAATTCCATCCAGGTTGCTGCAAATGGTAAGAATTCCTTCTTTTTTATGGCAGCATAATATTCCATTGTGTAGATGTACCATAGTTTTCTGATCCAGTCATCTGCTGATGGGCACCTAGGCTGTTTCCAGATCTTAGCTATTGTAAATTGTGCTGCTATGAACATAGGGGTGCATATTTCCTTTCTTATTGGTGTTCCCAGTTTCTTAGGATATATTCCTAGGAGTGGGATTACTGGGTCAAATGGGAGTTCCATTTTCAGTTTTTTGAGGAAACTCCATACTGTTCTCCACAGTGGCTGCACCAGTCTGCATTCCCACCAGCAGTGCACGAGGGTTCCTTTTTTCTCCGCATCCTCGCCAACATTTGTTGTTTGTTGATTTGTTGATGATAGCCATTCTGACAGGTGTGAGATGATAGCGCATTGTTGTTTTGATTTGCATCTCTCGGATAATTAGTGACCTTGAGCATGTTTTCATGTGTCTCTTGGCCTTCCTTCTGTCTTCTTTGGAAAAGATTCTATTTAGGTCCGTTGCCCATTTTTTTATTGGATCATTTATCTTCCTTTTATTAAGTTGTATAAGCTGCCTGTAGATGTTGGAGATTAAACCTTTATCAGTGATGCCATTTGCAAATATGTTCTCCCATGCAGTGGGCTTTCTTGTTGTTTTGTTGATAGTTTCTTTTGCTGTAAAAAAGCTTTTTATTTTGATGTAGTCCCATTTGTTTATTTTCTCTTTAGCTTCCATTGCCCTAGGGGCAGTATCGGTGAAGAAGTTCTTTTGACATATGTCTGAGATTTTGCTGCCTGTGGATTCCTCTAGTATTTTTATGGTTTCCCGTCTTATGTTTAAGTCCTGTATCCATTTTGAGTTTATTTTTGTGTATGGTGTAAGTTGGTGATCTAGCTTCATTTTTTTTGCATGTGTCTGTCCAATTTTCCCAACACCATTTATTGAAGAGACTGTCTTTATTCCATTGTATGTTCATGCCTCCTTTGTCAAATATTAATTGAGCATAGTGGTTTGGATCAATATCTGGATTCTCTATTCTGTTCCATTGATCTATATGTCTGTTCTTGTGCCAGTACCAGGCTGTTTTGAGAATAGTGGCTTTGTAATACAGCTTGAAATCTGGTATTGAGATCCCTCCTACTTTATTCTTCTTTCTCAGGATTGCTGTGGCTATTCGGGGTCTTTTTTTATTCCAGATGAATTTTTGGAGAGTTCTTTCAAGGTCTGTGAAATATGCCATTGGTATTTTAATGGGGAGTGCATTGAATCTATAGATTGCTTTGGGTAGTATGGACATTTTAATGATGTTTATTCTACCAATCCATGAACATGGTATGTTCTTCCATCTGTTTTACGTCTTCCTCTATTTCTTTTTTCAGTGTCCTGTAGTTTTCCGTGTATAGGTCTTTTACCTCCTTAGTTAAGTTTATTCCTAGGTATCTTAATTTTTTTGGTGCGATGGTAAATGGGATTGCCTTTTTAGTCTCTCTGTCTGTAAGTTCACTATTGGTGTATAGAAAGGCCATAGATTTCTTGGCGTTAATTTTGTATCCTGCTACATTGCCGAATTCATTTATTAAGTCTATTAGTTTTTTTTGATGGAGTCTTTCGGATTTTTTATGTACAATATCATGTCGTCTGCAAATAAAGACAGCTTTACTTGTTCTTTTCCAATTTGGATGCCTTTTATTTCTTCTTCTTGTCTAATTGCATTAGCTAATACTTCCAGTACTATGTCAAACAGGAGTGGTGAGAGTGGGCATCCCTGTCTTGTTCCTGTTCTTAGGGGAAATGTTTTTTAGCTTTTGTCCATTGAGTATGATGTTTGCTGTGGGTTTATCATATATAGCTTTTATTATGTTGAGGTATGAGCCTTCCATTCCCACCTTGTTGAGAGTTTTTATCAAGAAAGGGTGTTGGATTTTGTCAAATGCTTTTTCTGCATCAATTGATATGACTACGTGATTTTTATCTCTCAATTTGTTTATGTGATGTATCACGTTTATTGATTTGCGGATATTGTACCATCCTTGCATTCCTGGGATAAATCCTACTTGGTCATGGTGTATGATCTTTCTGATGTGCTGCTGGAGCCGATTTGCTAGAATTTTGTTGAGGATTTTGGCATCTATGTTCATGAGGGATATTGGTCTGTAATTCTCTTTCATTGTGTTGTCTTTATCTGGTTTTGGTATTAGGGTGATGCTGGCTTCATAGAAGGAGCTTGGAAGTGTTCCTTCCTCTTGAATTTTTTGGAATAGTCTGAGGAGTATAGGTTTTAGTTCTTCCTTGAATGTTTGGTAGAACTCTCCTGTGAAGCCATCAGGCCCCGGGCTTTTGTTTGCCGGAAGCTTTTTGATGACTTCTTCAATTTCGTCCATAGTTATTGGCCTATTGAGCTGTTGAGATTCTTCTTTCTTGATTGATTTTTGGAAGGTTGTATTTTTCTAGGAATATGTCCATTTCCTCCAGGTTGTCCAGTTTGTTGGAATAGAGCTGTTCGTAGTATTTTGTAACAATCCTTTGTATCTCAGCGGGGTCTGTTGTTATTTCACCTCTTTCATTTCTGATTTTGTTTATTTGGGTCCTCTCTCTTTGCTTCTTGGTGAGCCTGGCTAGAGGTCCATCAATCTTGTTTATCTTTTCAAAGAACCAGCTCTTGGTTTTGTTGATCTTTTGTATTGTTTCTTTGGTCTCTATGTCATTTATCTCCGCTCTGATCTTTGTTATTTCCTTCCTTCTGGTTACACTGGGCTTTTCTTGCTGCTCTTTTTCTAGCTCTTTGAGTTGTAGGGTTAGGTAATTTATTACCATTGTTTCTTGTTTTTTGCAATAGGCTTGTAGAGCTATGAACTTCCCTCTCAAGACTGCTTTCGCTGTGTCCCATAGATTTTGGATTGTTGTGTTTTCATTGTCATTTGTTGCCATGATGTTTATTATTTCTTCCTTGATCTCTCTGGTGACCCAGTCCTTGTTTAATAGCATGCTGTTTAGTCTCCCTGTGTTTGATTTCTTTGGATTGTATTTATTGTAGTTGATGTCCAGTTTTTATGCCACTGTGATCTGAGAAGATGCTTGATATAATTTCTATCTTCTTGAATTTGAAGAGACTTTGCCTGTGACCCAGCATATGGTCTATCTTTGAAAATGACCCATGTGCACTTGAGAAGAATGTATATTCTGTGGCTTTGGGGTGAAATGTTCTGAAGATGTCAATTAATTCCATCTGGTCTAGTGAGTCATTTAGGATTGCTGTTTCTTTGCTGATGTTTTGTTTAGAGGATTTGTCCAATGGTGATAGTGGGGTATTAAAGTCTCCTACTATGATTGTATTGCTATTAATCTCCTTGATATCTTCCAGGAGTTTTTTTATGTATTTGGGTGCTCCTATATTGGGAGCGTATATGTTTACCAGAATTATTTCTTCTTGTTGGATTTCTCCCTTTAGTATTATGAAGTGGCCTTCCTTATCTCTTGTTATGGCATTTACTTTGAGGTCTAATTTGTCAGATATAAGTATTGCTACCCCAGCTTTTTTTTCATTTCCATTTGCCTGGAAGATATTTTTCCATCCCTTCACTTTCAATCTGTGTGAGTCTCTTGTTCTGAGGTGGGTCTCTTGTAGACAGCATATATATGGGTCATGCTTTTTTATCCATTCAGCCACTCGATGTCTTTTGATTGGAGCATTTAGTCCATTTACATTTAAAGTTATTACTGAAAGGTATTTGTTTGTCGTCATATCTATTTTTGTGTCTGTATTCCTTCTTACCTGTTTATTTCTTCTTTTTACAGTATTCCCTTTAGCAATTCTTGCATTGCTGGTTTGGTGGTGATAAACTCCCTGAGTCTTTTTTTGTCTGCGAAGCTCCTGATTTCCCCTTCAATTTTGATTGATAGTCTTGCTGGATATAGTATTCTTGGATTCAGTCCTTTGCTTTGCAACACTTTGTATACCTCCTTCCATTCACTTCTAGCTTGTTGTGTTTCTGTTGAGTAATCATTTGACAATCTGATGGGTGTTCCTTTGTAGGTAACTCTCTGTCTCTCTCTTGCTGCCTTTAAGATTCTCTCTTTATCATTTATATTTGCCATTGAGATTATGACATGTCTTGGTGTGGGTCTTTTGGGGTTGATCCTGCTTGGGACTCTCTGTACTTGCGTAACTTTTATCTTTCCCATATCCGGGAAGTTTTCTGTCATTATTTCTTCAAATAGATTTTCTAATCCCTGCTGCTCTTCTTGTCCTTCTGGCAGCCCTATTATACGCATGTTACTTCGCTTCATGTTGTCCCGAAGCTCCCTTAGGCTTTCCTCCTGCTTTTTAATTTTTTTTCTCCAATTGCTGTTCAGATTGAGCTTGTTTCTGTACCTGATCTTCTAACTCACTAATTCGGTCCTCTGCTTCTTGTAGTCTACTGTTGAAACTTTCCATGGTGTTTTTGATTGTAGCTATATCACTTTTCATTTCTTCCTGATTCTTGCATAAGTTGTTGATTTTCTCATCCATCCGATGTATAAATTCCACGACCATTGCTCTGAACTCCTTTTCGGTCATGTTGCAAGCTTCAGTTTCACTAATTTCCTTTCTTGGCGACTCCACATTTTCTTTCCTCTGTGAGTTATTTCGTTTCCCCATTCTGGCTATCACCAGAAAGCTCAAGCTTCCGTTTGTGTGGACCTCGGCCGTGCGCTGTGGGGACTTCGCTCCACCCGAGTTTCACTGAAGTGCTCTGACACTAGGACGTGTGGCTGCCTTTGGTTGGTGGGAACCAGACTTGCCCAGGGTCAGTGTCCCCAGTGTTCCGTGTGGTCTCGTGTGCACACTTAGAATCAGGGGCCTTGTCAGCACCACACTGTTGGTATGTGCCGAAAATGAGATCCTTAGCATATGCCAGGAGTCAGAGTTTCCCTGTATCTGCACCAAGAATCGAGTGTCAGAGTCTCTGTTGCCTTGTGCAGTTTCTCGTTGAGAATCAGGGTCCCTGTGTGTGCATGCACCAACAATTGGGGTTGTTGGCTCTTAGTGTGAATGCGCTGTGAGTCAGGGATCCCAGGCAGCTGTGTTCGGCGTGCCAAATTCCCTGAAGTGGAGCTGCGTCCTGTGTGTGCTCTCTCTACTGAGCCAAACCGGCTAGGGCGCACACTCTCAAATCCCTGAAGGTGAGCTGCCTTTGTGCACTCTCCCAGAATCCCCGAAGAGGGGCGGAGTCCGTCCTGCGTGCCAAATTCCCCAAAGGGAAGCCCCTTTGTGCACGCTCTAAGATTCCCCGAAGGGGAGCTGTGACCCGCAAGCCAAATTCCCCCCAATTCCCCGAAGGGGAGCCCTCTGTGCGCACTGACAGATTTCCCCGAAGGTGAGCTGCTTCTGTCCTGTGCGCCAAATTCCCTAAGGCGGAGCGCGCGTCCCTGCGCAAAGCTCTGCAGCTTGAGCGAGGGGCGTGTCTATTAGTTACTATGGCGCTATCAGCGTGCGCCTGCGGGGAGGGAGATAGGCTCTTTGACTCACGGGAATCTGCCGGGAAGTCTGGATTCTTGTTGTTTCTTCCACTGAAGCTGTGATAGCAATTCTCTGTCCCCAGTGGCTGCAGGGTCCTGGTTTGTGTCAGAAGCCAGGATCCGAGTCTCAGGCAGCTCTGTTTCTCAAGATGGCGTGGTCTCCGCGTCCGCACCAGCTGCCGAGAAGTGTCTGCTTTGTGCGCGGGGCTCCGTCGTCTAGGACTGCCCGGTTAGGCAGCCCCTTGGAAGCCCTGCAGAATCTAACTGACCCTAGCTCATACCCACACACACACCACTCACGTCTACACGTCTACACTCTCCTCTATGGGTTCCTCACTCACACTCTCTCTCTCCCTACCTTCTTGCCGGTCGCCATCTTTCCGGAAGTCCAATGTTATCTCTGATAAAGGATTAATCTCCATAATTTACAGGGAATTCATACAACTTAACAAAAGGAAGATAAATAATCCAATCAAAAAATGGGCAAAGGTCCTAAGTGGACACTTTCCAAAAGAGGGCATACAAAAGGCCAAAAGACATATGAAAACATGCTCAAAGTCACTAATCATCCGAGAGATGCAAATGAAAACAACAATGAAGTACCATCTCACACCTGTCAGAATGGCTATCATCAACAAATCAACAAATGACAAATGCTGGACAGGATGCAGAGTAAAAGGAACCCTTTTGCACTGCTGGTGGGAATGCAGACTGGTGCAGCCACTGCGGAAAACAGTAGGGCATTTCTCCAAAAAATTGAACTGGAACTGCCATTTGACCCAGTAATACCACTTCTAGGAATGGAACTGCCATTTGACCCAGTAATACCACTTCTAGGAATATAGCCCAAGAAAACAGAAACACCAATCAGAAAGGATATATGCACCCCTATGTTCATAGCAGCACAATTTACAATAGCTAAAATTTGAAACAGCCTAAGTGCCCATCAGCAGACTAGATGATTAGAAAACAATGGTCCATCTACACAATGGAATACTGCACTTCTATAAATCAAGAAGCAATTCTTACCATTTGCAACAGTATGAATGGAACTGGAGAGCATTATGCTAAGCAAAATAAGCGAGCCAAAAAAAGATAAATATCACATGATCTCACTCATTTGTGGAATAAAATGAGCAACATAAAAAAAATGAACAACATAAATTGATGAACAAAAATAGAACCAGAGTCATAGAAGCATCGAAAAGACTGTCCAACCTATGAGTGAATGCAAGGGGTAAGAGATCAACCAAAGGACTTGTATGCATGAATATGAGCATAACCAGTGGACACAGACAGTGGGTGGAGTAAGGGCATGGGCTGGGCAGTGGCACAGCTGGGAGAGGTCAATGGGAAAAAAAGACTTATGTAATACTTTAAACAATAAAGAATTTAAATTTAAAAAAAAATCTTCCAGCAAACAAAAGCCCTTGTCTGGATGGCTTCAGAGGGGAGTTTTACTAAATATTCAAAGCAGAACTAAAACTTATCCTCCTCAGACTATTCCAAAAAATTCAAGATGAAGGAACACTTCCAAGCTCTTTCTATGAAGTGAACAATACCCTAATCCCAAAACCAGATAAAGACACTAGAAAGAAAGAGAATTACAGGCCAATATCCCTGATGAACATATATGCTAAAATCCTCAACAAAATTCTAGCAAATCAGATCCAGCATTACATTAGAAAGATCACACAGCATGACCAAGTGGGATTTATTCCAGGGATACAAGGCTGGTACAATATCGACAATCAATAAATGCGATACATCACATAAACAAATTGAGAGATAAAAATCACATATTCATATCAATTGATGCAGAAAAAGCATTTGACATAATCCAACACCCTTTCTTGATTAAAAACTCTCAGAAAAGTGGGATTAGAGGGATCATCCCTCAGCATAACAAAAGCCTTATATGACAAACCTACAGCCAACATCATACTCAATGGGCAAAAACTAAAACCATTTCCCCTAAGAACAGGAACAAGACAGGGATGCCCCCTCTCACCACTTCTGTCCAACATAGTACTGGAAATGCTAGCCATAGCAGTCAGACAAGAAGAAGAAATAAAATGCATCTGAATTGGAAAAGAAGAAGTAAAACTCATTATTCCCAGTTGGCATAATATTATACATAGAAAACCCCAAAGACTCCATGAAAAATCTACTAGATTTAATAAATGAATTCAGCAATGTAGCAAGATATAACATTAACACCCATAAATCTGTAGCTTTTATATATACCAACTGTAGACCTGATGCATGAAATTCGTGCAAGAGGCTTGGCCCCTGTCTCTGCAGCAGCTGCCTCTGCCTTGGCACCTGCCTCAGCTGCCTCTGCCTTGGCCCCCCACTGCTGCGGCTTCATCCCGAAGGTCATCCAGAAGGATGTTGGGAAGGATGTCTGGACTAATTAGCTTACTATGCTTTTATTATTATAGATAATGAACTCACAGAAAGAGAAACAAACAAACAAACAAGAACCCTATTTACTATTGCAACATAAAAATTAAGATACCTAGGAATAATCTTAACTAAAGATGTAAAAGTCGGGAGAGGACCAAGATGGCGGCATAGGGCGGATGCCTGATTGTTGCCTACCACAATTTTGAAACTACAACTGGAAAACAGAGCAGACACCATCCAGAACTACCGGAGGGCTGGCTGAGCAGATGCTCTACAACAAGAATAAAAGATAGGGGGACGCGGGATGATGCTGATGCCAGTGAGCCAAAGATCTCACTTTAAAATCTACGGCTCTGGAAGATGGCAGCAGAGTTGAATGGCTGATCTGTTGCCTCGCATGGCAGTTTCGGAAATACAACTAAAAGATGGACTGGTGAGCGCGGCGACTCCTGCTCGCGTCTCCCCAGGCCGGGGCGTCTGCTCCTCTCAGTCAGCACCTCAGCTGGGGCCATGAGCTCATGGGCGGTTGCGGCAGCTGCTATGGCGGCGGCCGCAGACTCGGCGCAGTGGCTCTCGGTGAAGGAAGAGACCATCTTTCTGCGGGACGGGCCCATCCGCGTCACCGACCTGGCCGAGCTGCCCAGTGAGATCCTCGGGGCCCCGGAGGCCGCCAACACTGACTTGGAGGATTTTTAGGATTTCCCGTCTTACATTCAAGTCCTTTAGCCATTTTGAGAGAGGAGAACCAAGATGGCGGCAAAGTTAAACAAATGAACTGCGCCGCGCACAGCAATTTCAAAAATACAACTGGAGGACAGAGCGTCTGCCACTCAGAACCACAGGAGAGCTGGCTGAAGGGTGGATTTACAGCTAAGAGGGAAGAGGAAAGAGCGAACTCGGAAGGGATAAGGTGCAGAGGCGCGTGGGTCGGACTGGTGGTAGGGGAAGGGTCGTACGACTTTTTTTCCAACCCTAGGGGAGATTAGCTCCCCATCACCCTGAAATCCAGCTTCTGGGAGAGGCCACGCGCCCCTGGGTCCGGGTGAAGCTGGATCCCGGGTCCGGGTGAGTCCGTGTGCCCCTGGATCCAGGTGAGGCCGCGTGCACGTGTGTCCGGGTGAGGCCACGTGCCCCTGGATCCGGGAGAGGCCACGCGCCCCTGGGTTCAGGTGAGGCCTCGCGTCACTGGGTCCAGGTGAAGCTGGATCCCGGGTCCGGGTGAGGCCGTGTGCCCCTGGATCCGGGTGAGGCTGGGTCCCGGGTCCGGGTGAGGCCGTGCGCCCCTAGGTCCGGGTGAGGCTGCGTGCCCCTGGGTCCGGGTGAGGCCATGCGTCCCTGGGTCCTGGTGAGGCTACGCGCCCCTGGGTCTGGGTGAAGCTGGAGCATCCCGGTTCTGGGTGAGGCCGTGTGCCCTGGATCCGGGTGAGGCTGGGTCCCGGTTCCGGGTGAGGCCGCGCGCACTTGGGTCCAGGTGAGGCCACGCGCCCCCTGGGTCCGGGTGAGGTCACATGCACCTGGGTCCGGGTGAGGCCACGCACTCCTGGGTCCGGGTGAAGCTGGATCATCCCAGGTCCGGGTGAGGCCGTGTGCCCCTGGATCCGGGTGAGGCTGGGTCCCGGGTCCGGGTGAGGCAGCACACACCTGGGTCCAGGTGAGGCCACTCTCCCCCTGGGTCCAGGTGAGGCCATGTGCCCCTGAGTCTGGGTGAAGCCGTGCCCCTGGGTCCGGCCGAGACCAAACCAGAGGGTGTCGGACCTGCATTACCACCATTTGTCCACCATCCAGAGCTGAGGGGTCAGTACCGACATGTACACATAAGGAACTGGTGGACATTGATATTGGGTCTCAAAAGAACTGTTGGTCCAGAAAGAAACTCACTACAGACTGATTCATTTGCCTGTCAGCATAACTATTATTGCTCGTTTCACATTCAGTTCTTATAAGTATATCTCTAGTGACACATGATCTCGCTCATCTAGGGGAAATGATGAACAACATAGACTGATGAACAAGAACAGACCCAGCAACAAGGAGGCATCGATTGGACTATCGGGCCTCAGAGGGAGGATAGGGGAGGGTGGGGGGAACGGGGAGAGATCAACCAATGGACTTGTGTGCATGCATATGAGCCTAACCAATGGTTAAGTTCAACAGGGGGTTGGGGCATCCGGGGGGAGGGGTGTGGGATGGCAATGGGGGGATGAGGACAAATATGTGACACCTTAATCAATAAAGAAATTAAAAAAAAAAAGATGTGAAAGTCCTATACTCAGAAAATTACAGGACATTGAAAAAAAGAGATTAGGGAAGACATAAACAAATGGAATAATGCACTTTGTTCCTAGAATGGTAGAATCAACATCCATACTACCCAAAGCAATCTATAGATTCAGTGAAATCCACATTAAAATACCAATGGCATATTTTACAGACCTAGAACAAACTCTCCAAAAATTCATATGAAATAAAAAAAAAGACCCAGAATAGCCACAGCAATCTTGAGAAAGAGCAAATTTGGAGGGATCCCAATACCAGATATCAAGCTATATTACAAAGTCACTGTTTCAAACGGCCTGGTACTGGCAGAAGAACAGACATATAGAACAGAACAGAGGACCCAGAAGTCGACCCAAACCATTATGCTCAATTAATATTGGACAAAGGAAGCAGGGCATACAATGGAGTCAAGACAGTCTCTTCAATAAATGGTGTTGGGAAAATTTGACAGATACATTAAAAGAAAATGAAACTAAAACAATAGCTTACATCATACACAAAAATAAACTCAAAATGGATAAAGGACTTAAAAGTAAGATGGGAAACCATAAAAATCTTAGAAGAATCCATAGGCAGCAAAATAGCAGACATATGTTGTAGCAATATCTTTACTGATACAGCTACTATGGCAATGGAAACTAAGGAGAAATAAACAAATGGGACTATATCAAAATGAAAAGCTTCTGCACAGCAAAATAAATCATCAACAAAACAATAAGAAAGCCCACTTCATGGGAGAACATATTTGTCAATGTTATATCTGATAAGGGCCTAATCTCCAAAATTTATAGGAACTTAACATCTTTTTTTTTCTTACTTTAAGTTGTATTTAATTTTTACAATTTATTTATTTATTTATTTTTATTTAGATTTGATTTTTTAAAAATTTCTTTATTGATTAAGGTATCACATATTTTTCCTCATCCCCCCATTCCCATCCCACTCCCCTCCCCACACATGCCCCCACCCCCCTGTTGTCCTTAACCGCTGGTTAGGCTCATATGCTTGCACACAAGTCCTTTGGTTGATCTCTCCCCTTTACCCCCACCCTTCCCTACCCTCCTTCTGAGGCCCGACAGTCTGATCCATGCCTCCTTGTTTCTGGGTCTGTTCTTGTTCATCAGTCTATGTTGTTCATTATTTCCCCTAGATGAGTGAGATCATGTGCTATTAGAAATACACTTATATGAACCGAAAATGAGACAAGCAATAATGGTTATGGTGACAGGCAAATGAATCGGTCTATAGAGAGTTTCTTTCTGGGCCAACAGCTCTTTTGAGACCCAATTTCAATGTCCAACAGTTCCTTATGTGTACATGTCAGCACTGACATTACAGTTCTGGATGGTGGACAAATGGTGGTAATGCAGGTCCGACTCTCTCTGGTTTGTTCCTGGGCAACCTGCAGTGATGCACAGCTGCTAACTGCTAGTATGGGACGGCCACATCAGCGTCTTCCATCTCTGGACTGCTTCTCTTCTGTATTCATGGCTGGAGTAGTCTTGTCGATTCCTCTCTGTTGCTGGAATCCACATGGTCTCGGAGTTGTTTTCTGAAAATATACAAACATATTCTCGACCAAAAGTTAATAAAGGAATATTTTCTATAAATTTGACTTGGGATCCTATTTCATTTTTTGCCCAAATGATTTTCCTCTGGCTTGTTTTGACACCTTGTATGTTTTTCATGGGTGTCTTCTTTTAGCCTTAAAATTAATTTTCTAAAGTATTGATTTTCTAGATGTAATTTACTTACAGGATATTTTTCCTTACATGATATTCCTCTACTATCCCCTCCTTTTTTGATTTAAATGGTAGGAGGTTTTTGAAAATTTTATAATGTAGTCTTGATGGCTTTTAAATTTTAATTTTTTGCACTATAATATTACTGTTTTAGGTTCATTACATGGTGCACAATTTTATCATGAGATGAAGTACCAATAAAAATTTTAGTTAACACTTTAGGAACACCTTTTTGTCCAGTACAATTAATTTTCCTAGAATATTCACTTGTTTCAACTAGCCAATTTAAATTTGCCTGAAAACTTGACTACTATTTTACTGTCAAATTTATTTCTCTAACAACAATCTTATTTTACCCTGTAAATATTGGTGGAAGGGATTATTTGCCTTCTTGAGTAGGTCCTGAGCATTCCTGGTGGAAGGCTGGATATAGATATTGTAAACCCACTTCCCCACACCATGGGTACAAGACAACTCAAACAATTCTTGTTGGAGTGAGAGGGCAGCTGCTGTCAGCCAAGTCTCTGTCGGTCACCTGGGTCCTGATCTGAGCTGGGCATAGGAAGCACGAAGCAGCCATGGGGGCAGGAGACCTCCCTCAAAGTGGCTAGGGTTTAGGCCCCTGCAATGTTGGGGGGGGGTGAGGGTCTGTGCCACACCTCTGTTGATCCCCAAATTCTCTCCTGATGGCCCCTCTGCGACTGTGCCTGTCTTAGGTTGTTCCTTCCTTGAGGAATCTTACCCGTCTCTGGCTAACCAGCCATCCTCCGGGGCCAAGCAGGGTGATGTGAGGTTCAGTTTTGTCTCCTTGGTAGCCTATGCCCCCGCGGCCTCCATGTCCAACACCTGCCTTGGGATTCCCTGGCCTGCTGGTGGGGCCCCAGCACTGATCACATGTCTTGTGGAACCTGGGTTTCTTCTCCAGAGAAGGCTCAGTTCGCCCCACTGGGTGAGAGACAGATCCATGGCACCTGTCATCACGAGACTTCAACCTCAACATGAACAGAGAGCTCATGCAACAGCTGTGAGCAATTGAATTGTGAGAAGAGGGTCTCTCTTGGCCTAAAGGGTAAGAGGGACCAATATAGAATGCTCAGGTGCCTTCCCGGGAGGCCCTCTACACAATGAGAAGGATTAAATTCTTACATGTCTTTTTTAAATTGCTGCCTGACATTCAAAGAATTAGTTGGTGCGTTTGCTTGGTATAATTGTATATTATGCTGTAGTAATTCTAAAGTATCAAGAGACGTGTTAAGTTTGTCTCCAAGCACCAAACAGATGATTTTTTTTTTTTTATCCCCAAGGGTGCGAGGAACTATTATAAGTACTGGGGTGATCCAAATCTGGGAAAAATTTTAATGATAGTGTAGAATAATATCATGTAAGGATATTCTTTGTTCTAGTCCATGGCAATTCCCTTTCAAGCTGGCTGTCCATTTCTTTTTATATAGACAAGGTCTTAGTTACATTTTCTGCACCTCTACCGGGGGCACGTAGTGATAGTAGTGACACCCTTTCTTTGGTGTCCACACAAGCCAGAAACCTCTCTTTAATTGTACACACAAAGGGGCATTGTTTTGATTTCAGTGTCATACAAAAGGGAAGCTGAGTGGAGACCCCTGTGTATTTATACTTTCTTGCCCCACCCATGGACCTCCTGGATGACCAAGGTGTTTGGTATTGTTGGTAACTACATTAGTCAGGGGATCAGCCCACGTAAGGGCTCTTACCCATTGAGGGTCAGGAGCATAAGACCAAAATACTTACCCTCTTGTCCCAGGTAAAATTACCGTACATCTGATGATTGTTAGAATGGCTAGAAAGGCGTTCTCAGGCATTCTTGGGTTTCTGGTTACCTCACAATTTCTTCCCTGAGGTTTGACGTTCTGATTGATGTTTCTCTGTTTCTGGATCTATTTTTCCCCCCATCAGTTTATGTTGTTCATTATATTCCACAAATGAGTGAGATCATGTGATATTTATCTTTCTCTGCCTGGCTTATTTCACTAAGCATAATGTTCTCCATCTCCATCCATACTGTTGCAAATGGTAAGAGCTCCTTCTTTTTTATGGCAGCATAGTATTCCATTGTGTAGATGTACCACAGTTTTTTAATCTATTCATCTGCTGATGGGCACTTAGGCTGTTTCCAAATCTTAGCTATGGTGAATTGTGCTGCTATGAACATAGGGGTGCATATATCCTTTCTGATTGATGTTTGCAGTTTCTTGGGATATATTCCTAGAAGTGGGATCACTGGGTCAAATGGGAGTTCTATTTTTAGTTTTTTAAGGAAACTCCATACTGTTCTCCACAGTGGCTGCACGAGTCTGCATTCCCACCAGCAGTGCACGAGGGTTCCTTTTTCTCCACATCCTCGCCAGCACTTGTCATTTGTTGACTTGTTGATAATGGCCATTCTGACAGGTGTGAGATGGTACCGCATTGTTGTTTTGATTTGCATCTCTCTGATGATTGGTGATTTAGAGCAGGTTTTCATATGTCTCTTGGCCTTCCTTCTGTCTTCTTTCGAAAAGTGTCTATTTAGATCAGTTGCCCATTTTTTGATTGGGTTGTTTATCTTCTTTTTGTTAAGCTGCATGAGTTCCCTGTAAATGTTGGAGATTAAACCCTTATCATTGACATCATTGGCAAATATGTTCTCCCATGCAGTGGGCTTTCTTGTTGTTTTATTGATGGTTTCCTTTGCTGTGCAAAAGCTTTTTATTTTGATGTAATCCCATTTGTTTATTTTCTCTTTAGCTTCCAGTGCCCTAGGAGCAGTATCAGCGAAGAAGTTCTTTAGGCATATGTCAGAGATTTTTCTGCCTGTAGATTCCGCTAGTATTTTTATGATTTCCTGTCTTATGTTTAAGTCCTTGATCCATTTCGAGTTTATATTTGTGTATGGTGTAAGTTGGTGGTCTAGTTTCATTTTTTTGCATGTATCTGTCCAATTTTCCCAACACCATTTGCTGAAGAGACTGTCTTGACTCCATTGTATGTTCATGCCTCCTTTGTCAAATATTAATTGAGCATAGTGATTTGGATCGATTTCTGGGTTCTCTATTCTATTCCATTGATCTATATGTCTGTTCTTGTGCCAATACCAGGCAGTTTTTTTAAAAAAATATATTTTATTGATTTTTTACAGAGAAGAAGAGAGAGGGATAGAGAGTTAGAAACATCGATGAGAGAGAAACATTGATCAGCTGCCTCTTGCACACCCCCTACTGGGGATGTGCCCGCAACTAAGGTACATGCCCTTGACCGGAATCGAACCTGGGACCCTTGAGTCCGCAGGCCAACGCTCTATCCACTGAGCCAAACCGGTTTCAGCCAGTTTGAGAACAGTGGCTTTGTAATACAGCTTGAAATCTGGTATGGAGATTGCACCTACTTTGTTCTTCTTTCTCAGGATTGCTGTGGCTATTTGGGGTCTTTTTTTATTCCAGATGAATTTTTGGAAAGTTCGTTCTAGGTCTGTGAAATATGCCATTGGTATTTTAATGGGAAGTGCATTGAAATTATAGATTGCTTTGGGTAGTATGGACATTTTGATGATGTTGATTCTACCAATCCATGAGCATGGTATGTTCTCCCATCTGTTTATGTCTTCCTCTATATCTTTTTTCAGTGTTGTGTAGTTTTCCGCGTATAGGACTTTTACCTCCTTAGTTAAGTTTATTCCTAGGTATCTTAATTTTTTTGGTGTGATGGTAAATGGGATTGCTTTTTTAGTCTCTCTTTCTGTAAGTTCATTATTGGTGTATAGAAATGCCATAGACTTCTTAGCATTTATTTTGTATCCTGCTACTCTGCCGAATTCATTTATTAAGTCTAGTAATTTTTTGATTGAGTCTTTAGGGTTTTCTGTGTACAGTATCATGTCATCTGCAAATAAGGACAGTTTTACTTCTTCTTTTCCAATTTGGATGCCTTTTATTTCTTCTTCTTGTCTGATTGCAATGGCTAGTATTTCCAATACTATGTTGAACAGGAGTGGTGAGAGTGGGCATCCCTGTCTTGTTCCTGTCCTTAGGGGAAATAGTTTTAGTTTTTGCCCATTGAGTATGATGTTGGTTGAGGGTTTGTCATATATGGCTTTTATTATGTTGAGGTATGATCCTTCTATTCCCAGCTTTCTGAGAGTTTTTATCAAGAAAGGGTGTTGGATTTTGTCAAATGCTTTTTCTGCATCAATTGATATGACTATATGGTTTTTATCTCTCAATTTGTTTATGTGATGTATCACGTTTATTGATTTGCGGATATTGTACCATCTTTTCATCCCAGGGATAAATCCTACTTGGTCATGGTGTATGATCTTTCTGATGTATTGCTGGATTCGATTTGCTAGGATTTTGTTGAGGATTTTGGAATCTATGTTCATGAGGGATATTGGCCTGTAATTCTCTTTCATTGTGTTGTCTTTATCTGGTTTTGGTATTAGGGTGATGCTGGCTTCATAGAAGGAGCTTGGAAGTGTTCCTTCCTCTTGAATTTTCTGGAATAGTCTGAGGAGGATAGGTTTTAGCTCTTCCTTGAATGTTTTATAAAACTCCCATGTGAAGCCGTCTGGCCCCGGGCTTTTGTTTGTTGGGAGCTTTTTGATGACTGCTTCAATTTCTTCCATAGTTATCAGCCTATTGAGATTTTTAGTCTCTTCCTGAGTAAGTTTTGGAAGGTTGTGTTTTTCTAGGAATGTGTCCATTTCCTCCAGGTTGTCTAGTTTGTTGGAGTAGAGTTGTTCATAGTATTTTTTGACAATCCTTTGTATTACTGTGGGGTCTGTTGTTATTTCACCTCTTTCATTTCTGATTTTGTTTATTTGGGTCCTCTCTCTTTGCTTCTTGGTGATCCTCGCTAGAGGTTCATCAATCTTGTTTACCCTTTCAAAGAACCAGCTCTTGGTTTTGTTGATCTTGTGTATTGTTTTTTTTAGTCTCTATGTCATTCATTTCTGCTCTGATCTTTATTATTTCCTTTCTTCTGCTCACTGTGGGCTTTTCTTGTTGCTCCCTTTCTAATTCCTTGAGTTGTTGAGTTAGATGATCTATTACCATTTTTTCTTGTTTTTTGAGGTAGGCCTGTAGAGCTATACACTTCCCTCTCAGGACTGCTTTCATTGTATCCCATTGGATTTGCAATGTTGTGTTTTTATTGTCATTAGTCTCCAGGATGTTTTTAATTTCTTCTTTGATCTCATTGATAACCCAATCATTGTTTTATAGCATGCTATTCAGCTTCCAAGTGATTGAATTTTTTGGATTATTTTTATTATAGTTTATTTATAATATTATGCCATTGTGGTCTGAGAAAATGCCTGACATGATTTCTATCTTCTTGAATTTAGGAGACTTTGCTTGTTACCCAATATGTGGTCTATTTTTGAGAATGTGCCATGTGCACTTGAGAAGAACGTATATTCCATGGCTTTGGGGTGAAATACTCTGAAGATGTCAATTAGGTCCATCTGATCTAGTGTGTCATTTAGAATTGCTGTTTCTTTGCTGATTTTTTGTCCACAGGATTTATCCATTGATGTCAGTGGTGTATTAAAGTCCCCTACTATGATTGTATTGATGTTGATCTCTCCCTTGATATCTTCAAGCAGATTTTTTATATATTTGGGCGCTCCTGCATTGGGTGCATATACGTTTACCAGAGTTATATCTTCTTGCTGGATTGCTCCCTTTAGTATTATGTAGTGGCCTTCCTTATCTCTTATTATGGCCTTTACTTTGAGGTCTATTATATCTGATATAAGTATCGCAACCCCAGCTTTTTTCTCATTTCCATTTGCCTAAAAAATGTTTTTCCATCCCTTCACTCTCAGTCTGTGTGAATCTTTTGCTGTAAGGTGGGTCTCTTGTAGACAGCAAATATATGGGTCATGTTTTCTTATCCATTCAGCTACCCTATCTTTTGATTGGTGCATTTAATCCATTTACGTTTACTGTTATTATTGATAAGTACCTGTTTGTTGACATATTTTTCCTTGGTGTTTGTGTTTCTTCTTGCCTTTCTCTTTCTTCTTTTTACAGCAGCCCTTTTAGCATTTCTTGCATTGCTGGTTTGGTAGTGATGAACTCTCTTAGCCCTTTTTTGTCTGTGAAGCTTCTGATTCCACCTTCAAGTTTGAATGATAGCCTTGCTGGGTATAGTATTCTTGGATTCAGTCCCTTGTTTTGCATCACTTTGTATATTTCATTCCATTCCCTTCTGGCCTGGTGTGTTTCTGTTGAGAAATCAGTTGATATTCTGATAGGAGATCCCTTGTAGGTAACTTTCTGTTTCTCTCTGGCAGCCTTTAAGATTCTTGCTTTGTCGTTGGTGTTCATCGATTTAATTATGATGTGTCTTGGTGTCGGTCTTTTGGGGTTCAACTTGTTTGGGACTCTGTGTGCTTCTTGGAATTGGATAGTTATTTTCTTGCCAATATCAGGGAAGTTTTCTGTCATTATTTCTTCTAACAGGTTTTCTATTCCTTGCTTCTCTTCCTCTCCTTCTTTTATCCCTATTATTCGAAGGTTGTTTCATTTTGTGTTGTCCCGAAGCTCCCTTAGGCTCTCCTCTTGCTTTTTAAGTTTTCTTTCCAGTTGCTGCAGTGTTTGTGTGTTTTTTCCTACCTTGTCTTCTAATTCACTGATGCGGTCCTCAGCCTCTTCTACTCTACTCTTTAAGCCTTCCATTGTGTTCTTTATTGCAGCTATGTCGTTCTTCATCTCCTCTTGGTTTCTTTTCATGTTGGTGACATTTTCATTCAGCTCCTTATAGTTCTCATTGAGTTGTGTGTATTTGTCATCCATCCGTTTAAACATCTTTATAACGAATACTCTGAATTCTTTCTCTGTTAAGCTGCTAGCCTCAAGTTCATTTAACTCCCTTTCTGGTGATTCCTCTTTTTCCTCCCTTTGGGAATTTCCTTTTTTTATTCCCATGTTTTCCTGTAATGTTTTAATTGTAGCTCCGCTTGCTTTGCTACCCAGGTTCTTTTGGGGATGGTGCTACTGGTGTAATCTCTCAGTTCTTCTGGGCTTGGTAATCTAGTGTATCTCCCTACTTGAGCTATTTGGGTTCTCTTGATGTAGGCCTGCAAGCTTGAGAGGCACAACTGTGGTGTCTAAAAGTCAGCAGCTATGGAGTGGAGTGTCCCAGTTTTTGCTCTCTTGCACCCTTAGTTGAAATTGCGCGTGTCCAGTGGGGACTCACAGTGGCACCCAGGAACCGTCTGTTGGGAGAGCTCCCAGTGGCTCCCACTAGCACCCTGTGTGTAGATGGGCTCAGGGTGCCTGCCTGTTGTAAATTCGCTTCTGTGGAGGTATGTTTGCAGGCACAGAGCTTTGATGCACTCTGAGGGGCCCTGGCACTGAAGTTAAACAGCTAGGGTGTATGTGGGAAGTTATTCAGGAGAAGGGAGTTCAGAGTTTCTGCTGTGGAACAGCGCGTCCTTGGCTGTACAGAATCACACCAAGCAGGGGCTCAAAGCAGCTCCCCAGAGGACCCTGTAGATATATGGGCTCAGGGTGCCTTCCCTTGCTGTGGCCGTGAGTTTGCCCGCTCTGCCGTGTGCGCGAACTGGTGGCGCGCCCTCCGGCACACAGCTCTGATGCACTTTGAGGGACCCTGGCACTGAAGTTAAACAGCTAGGGTGTATGTATTAAGTTATTCAGGAGAAAGGAGTTCAGAGTTTCTGCTGTGGGGCAGCGTGTCCTTGGCTGTACAGAATCACACCCAGCAGGGGCTCAAAGCAGCTCCCCAGAGGACCCTGTGGATATATGGGCTCAGGGTGCCTTCCCTTGCTGTGGCGTGCCTGCCGGCACACAGCTCTGAGGGACCCTGGCCCTGAAGTTGCACCGCAGGGGTGTCCATGGGCAGTTATTTAGGAAGAGGCAGTTCAGAGATTCTACTGCAGGGCCGCGCACCCTTGACTGTGCAGAATCACCCCCTCAGGGGCTCTCAGTGGTTCCCAATCACTGCCTGGGTAGTGGAGTGCCTGGGTGCCTATGGGCTGGGGATGTGGCGAATCCTGAGTTCTGGTGCTGGGGAGGGGGAGGTTGTACTTACTGCTTTCAGCGGCGCACTTTTGGAGGTGGAGGTCTCAGGGTTCACGCATCTGCAGCTGGGGTGGCAAGTCCTCTACCAGAGTGGCTGTAGTGACCAGGTTTGCTTCCGAGACCAGACTGGGTGGTGGTAAGGTTAGGATTCTAGTCTCTAGAAGTTCTGTTCTTAAAGATGGTTGGGTCTCTGTGCACTGGTGTCCTCCCCGGAGTGTTTGCAGCGGCCGCGGGGTTTTGCCAACCAAGACTGCCTGGATTGGAAGCCCCCTGGAAGAACTGAAGGGTCTAACTGTCCCTATTTCACTCACACACACACCCACACACGTCCACACACACTTCTATCACTCCTTCACTCGATCACACACTCACCCTCCCTACCTTCCTGCTGGTCGCCATCCAGAACTTAACATCTTAACTAAAGGAATATAAACAATTCAATTAAAAAAATGGGCAAAGGAGTTAAATAGCCACTTTTTGAAAGTGGAAATATAGAAGGCCAAGAGATGTATTAAAACATGCTCAAAGTCACTAACTATCTGAGAGATGCAAATCAAAATGACATTGAGATACCATCTCACACTTGTCAGAATGGCCATCATCAACAAGTCGACAAATGATAAGTGCTGGTGAGGATGTGGAGAAAAAGAAAGCCTCGAACACTGCTGTTGGGAATGCAGACTGGTGCAGCCACTTTGGAGAACAATATGGTGTTTCCTCAAAAAATCAAAAAATTGAACTCCCATTTGACCCAGTAATCCCATGTCTAGGAATACCACTATATCCCAAGAAACCAGAAACACCACTCAGAAAGGACATATGTACCCCTATGTTCATAGCAGCACAATTTACCATAGTTAAATTTGGAAACAGCCTAAGTGCCCTTCAGCAGATGAGTGGATTAAAAAACAGTGGTCCAGAGAGATCCAAGATGGCTGCCAATGGGACGGCAGGCTGCAAGGTAGTGTGTGAGTGAGAGAATGAAAGGAGAGTGCATGTACATGTGGGAGTGTCTGTATTTTTGAGCGAGGGACAACTATACTCCAAGGGACTTTTGGGGACTGACAGACCACCCTCCCCACCCCCCCACGACCGGGCAGCCTCTACTACAGCTGAAATATCTCCTGGAGCGGCCAGCTCTGCCACAGAAGTTGCACCATCTTGAAGGGGAGACCGGCTGTGATTGGGAGACTGACTGTGATCAGAACCCCAGCCTTACCTTTAACCAGGGAGACCTCTGATACCTCCTGGGACCTTACAACCACAACGCCCAGGGACCATCTACCTCAGCTGCGAACCCATGAATGCCAGAACTCCAGCCTCCCTGACTGCGGGTGCCTGTGAGGTCTGCTCAGGGGGAGACAAAGTGACACAGAAAATGCTGACGGGCCCTGCGCCTTCTCACAGAGCAGATAGAAGAAAGAGCTGAATCAAACAGCACCCACCCAGAACGGGCCGAATTTAACAGCTGGTGAGGCAATCCATGGACGAAAAGGTCAGATATCGCCTAGAGAAAGGTGAGATATGTGATCCAGGTTGGAGAGAGAAACGCATGCAGTGGGAACTAGAGTCTCAGAGGAAGACTGCGCCCCACAAAATCCACGGCTATTTGGGTCAGTGTAGCTCTCAACTGTGGAAGGGTGTCCACAGGGCTGCTGGCAGAAGGGGACTCTAGATATTAACCCACAGCTGGACTGGGCCCAGAAAGGCAGACTGAAGTTCTGTACCAGCTGTGCAGAGCCAGGGGAAAAAGATGCACACAGAGATGCGTGCAGAACCAGGGGGGGAAAGTCACGAGTCTGTGCGCCTCCTCTGGCTTTTTTTCTTTTTCCTTTTAAATCCTTACTTTTGCTGGCTAAGTCCAGCACATAGGATCTTCCAATTAAAAACATTCACCGAGATTGCAGGGGAAAGTTGTTTTTGTGGAAACTGGGGATCAGAGTGGGGAGAGATGAACAGAAAACCAGCTCAGGCAATCTGTCTCTCCAACTCAGTATTAAGTGCAGCAGGAAAAGCTAAATCTGAATACTGGGTAGAGAGGCCTTTCAGCCCATATATTATGACAGAAACACTGCCACCCAGGGGTTGTATCAGAAATTGACTCTTGTGTGTAAATACAACTAAAGGCATGCTGAGAACCAAAGAGAGCAGAGAGATCCTGCCTGCTTGAAAAAAGGGTTGTGGCTTATGACACAGAAGAGTGGTAGGTCGCAGGAAACTTCGATACTGTGCTGACTACCTGAATGGAAACAGATGTGCCAAGCCGAACAGTAGAGGAAGTGAACGACCTTCACTACTTCACGTTTTTATTTTTTATCTTTTACTTAAGAAACTAAATTTTTTTCTCCCATTTGGTTTTACCTTGTTTATTATTATATTTTTATTTTTAACTATTATTATTACTATTATTTTAATGTATTTTTAAAGTTTTATTTTTTTCTTTATTTTATTTTGGGATTAGTGTCCTACATTCTATTTTTAATTTCCCTTTAGCATTATTTTACTCTATCTTAATTTTTCCTTTATGCCAACACTCTCTTTCTCACTTTTCCCCCTTTTTGTCCTGTTTCTCTTACCCTGTTCCTGCTTTAGTTTTCTCTATTGTTTTTTTTTACTCCCTGTTAAAAATTGATCTTACTCATATATCTAATTTCCTCTCCCCTGCTTCAAGCCCATACACACTTCTCTCTTCTCTTTCTTCACTATCCAATTTTTTTTTGCATTTATCTTTCTTTCTGTCTTGTTGTTGTTTGTTTGATTGTTGGTTAGGTTTTTTTTGTTTTTTGTTGTTTTTCTTTTTTTGCTTCTGTTTTTCCTCTCCTCGCTTGTTCTTTTCTTCTACTAATAGCTTAACTAATTCCAATCACCAACTCAGGCCTATCTACTCTCTATTCTCCTTTTCCAATAGTAAACAAATAAATAGATTTAAAAAGGGGGAACATATATATATCCCCCCCCCCTTTTTATTGTATTTTGTTTTTTACTTTTTTTCTTATATGCTCATTCTCTTTCTACCTCTTCTATAATTGTGGCTATTTCCCCATTCATTCAATTTCTTGACCTTACCTTCTGGAAATAAGCTCTGCCTCCTCAGATTCATCTGGGTGTTTGTTGTTTAAAGGTTTGTTGTTTGCATTTTTTGGATTATTTGTTGTTTTATTGGATTTTTCTCCCCATATGCATATATTTTCCCCTTCTTTTTTCTTCTCTTTCTTTTCTCTCTAACAATTTTTCCTTTTCTCAATATCATTATTGCACTCTTTTCTATTCTCTAATTCTCTTTTCTCTGGTGGTCACCTTTATTTGGGGGTATTAGTATCATGAATACATTTGTGTTTGGTGCCCTGTGCATTGTGTCTTGTTGTGTTGGATTTTGTGCCTTTAGTCAATGCAGGAGAGAGAGAGCTACATAACCAGAATCCCTGAGAGGAGTGATCATGGGGAGACAAAGAAACAGCCCACATATGAAAGAAAAGGAGGAAACACCAGAAAAGGAAGTAAATGAAATGGAGGCAAGCAATATTACAGAGGAAGAATTCAGAACAGTGGTTATAAGGTCGCTGAAAAGGATGGAAGACAAATTCAACAATATGTGTAAGAACCAAGAGGAAATGAAGAAGAACTAAGAAGAAGTGAAAAATGACATTGCTGCAATAAAGAATTCAATAGAAAGCATCAACAGTAGACTAGAGGAACTGGAGAACCACATCAGTGAGCTAGAAGAAAAGATAGGAAAATACCCAAGCAGAGCAGCATCTAGAAAAAAAACCTTAAAAAACAGGAGGCGAGTCTAAGGGAATTTTGGGACAACACAAAATGAAACAACATCTGCATAATACGGGTAACAGAAGGAGAAGAAACTGAGCAAGGAATAGAAAACCTGTTTGAAGAAATAATGACAGAAAACTTCCCTGATATTGGGAAGAAAAAACTAATACAAGTCCAAGAAGCTCATAAAGTCCCAAACAAGATGAAACCCAAAAGACTGACACCAAGACACATTATAATTAAATTGGCAAACACCAACAACAAAGTAAGAATCTTAAAGGCTGCCAGAGAGAGACAGAAAGTTACCTACAAAGGACCTCCCATCAGACTAGCGACTGATTTCTCAACAGAAACACATCAGGCCAGAAGGGAATGGAATGAAATATACAAGGTCATGCAAAGAAAGAGTCTGCATCCAGGAATACTGTACCAGCAAGGCTATCAATCAAAATTGAGGGTGAAATCAGGAGCTTCTCAGACAAAAAAGGACTAAGGGAGTTTATTACTGCCAAACCAGCAATGCAAGAAATGCTAAAGGGTCTGCAGTAAAAAGAAGAAATTGGAAGGAAAGAAGGAATACAGGCATAAATAATAAAAATGGCAACAAACAAGTACCTATCAATAACTTTAAATGTAAATGGATTAAATGCCCCAATCAAAAGACATAGGGTAGCTTAGTGGATAAGAAAACATGACCCATATATCTGCTGTCTACAGGAAACCCACCTCAGAACAAAGGACTCACACAGACTGATGGTGAAGGGATGAAAAAAGGTTTTGCAGGCAAATGGAAGTGAAAAAAAAAAAAAGCTGGGGTAGCAATACTTATATCTGACAAATTAGACTTCAAAGTGAAGGCCATAACAAGAGACGAGGAAGGCCACTTCATAATACTAAAGGGAGAAATCCAACAAGAAGAAATAACTCTGGTAAACATATATGCACCCAATACAAGAGCACCCAAATACATAAAAAAACTTCTGGAGGATATCAAGGGAGAGATTAACAGCAAAATAGTCATAGTAGAGGACTTTAGTACCTCACTAACACCACTGGATAAATCCTCTAAACAAAACATCAGCTAAGAAACATCTATCCTAAATGACTCACTAGATCAGATGGAATTAATTGACATCATCAGAACATTCCAATACAAGCCACAGAATATACATTCTTCTCAAGTGCACATGGGTCATTTTCAAAGATAGACCACATATTGAGACACAGGCAACATCTCTTCATATATAAGAAGACAGAAATAATATCAAGCATCTTTTCAGATCAAAATGGCATAACACTAGAAATCAACTACAATAAATACAATAACAAAATCAAACACATGGAGACTAAATAGCATGCTATTAAACAATGACTGGGTTACCAAAGAGATCAATGAAGAAATAAAAGGCATCCAGAGAACAAATGACAATGAAAACACAACAATCCAAAATCTATGGGACACAGTGAAAGCAGTTTTGAGAGGGAAGTTCATAGCTCTACAGTCTTATCTCAAAAAAGTAAAATAGTAACAAATTATCTAACACTTACCTCAATCTTTTAGAAAAAGAGCAACAAGAAAAGCCCAGTGTAAGCAGAAGGAAGGAAATAATAAAGATCAGAGTGCAGATAAATGAAATAGAGACAAAAACAAACGAACAAACAAAAAAACACAACAATACAAAATATCAACAAAACCAAGAGCTGGTTCTTTGAAAGGATACACAAGATTGATGAACCTGTAGCCAGGATCACCAAGAAGCAGAGAGAAAGGACCCAAATAAACAAAATCAGAAATGAAAGAGGTGAAGTAACAACCGATCCCACAGAAATACAAACGATTATGAAAAAATACTATGAACGACTCTATTCCAACAGAATGAACAACCCAGATGAAATGGACATATTCTTAGAAAAATACAGCTCCTAAAACTCAATCAAGAAGAAAAAAATAACCTGAATAGGCCAATAACTACAGAAGAAATTGAACAGTAATCAAAAAGCTTCCAGCAAACAAAAGCCCTGATCCAGATGGCTTTACAGGGGAGTTCTACCAAGCATTCAAAGAAGATCTAAAACCTAGTCTCCCCAGACTATTCCAAAATATTCAAGAGGATGGCACACTTCCAAGCTCTTTTTATGAAGCCAGCATTACCCTAATCCCAAAACCAGATAAAGACACCACAAAAAAAGAGAACTATAGGCCAATATCTTTGATGAACATAGATTCTAAAATGCTCAACAAAATTCTAGCCAATCAGATTCAGCATTACCTTAGAAAGATTACACCATGACCAAGTGGAATTTATTCCAGGGATATAAGGATGGTACAATATCCATAAATAGATAAATGTGATACATCACATAAACAAATTGAGAGATAAAAATCACATATTCATATCAATTGATGCAGAAAAAACATTTGACAAAATCCAACACTCTTTTTTGATAAAAACTCTTAGGAAAGTGGGAATAGAGGGATCATTCCTCCACATAATTAAAGCCTTATATGACAATCTTACAGCGAACATCATACTCAATGGGTAAAAACTAAAATAATTTCCCCTAAGACAAGCAACAAGACACCAATGCCCACTTTCACCACTTCTGTTCAACATAGTATTGGAAGTGCTAGCCAATCAGACAAAAATAAATAAGAGGCATCCAAATTGGAAAAGAAAATTGTCCTTATTCTCAGATGACATGATACTATACATAGAAAGCCCCCAAAACGTCATAAAAAAAAACTACTAGACCTAATAAATGAATTTGGCAATGTATCAGGATACAAAATTAACACCCAGAAATCTATAGCCTTTTTATACACCAATAATGAACTCACAGAAAGAGAAGCGAAAAAAACAATCCCATTTACCATTGCACCAAAAAAAAAAAAAATTAAGATACCTAGGAATAAACTTAACTAAGGAGGTAAAAGACTTGTACTTAGAAAACTACAGGACATTGAAAAAAGAGATAGAGGAAGACATAAACAAATGGAAGAACATACCATGTTCATGGATTGGTAGAATCAACATCATTAAAATGTCCATACTACCCAAAGCAATCTACAGATTCAATGCTATCCCCATTAAAATACCAAAGGCATGTTTCAAAGATCTAGAACAAACTCTCCAAAAATTCATCTGGAATAAAAAAAGACCTCGAATAGCCACAGCAATCCTGAGAAAGAAGAACAAAGTTGGAGGGATCACAATATCACATATCAAGCTATATTACCAAGCCATGGTTCTCACAACTGCACTTTCACAAGAACAGACATATAGACCAATGGAACAGAACAGAGAACCCAGAAATTGACTCAAGAAATTATGCTCAATTAATATTTGACAAAGGAGGCAAGAGCATACAATGGAGTCAATAAATGGTGTTGGGAAATTTGGTCAGATACATTCAGAAAATAAAACTCAATCACCAACTTACACCATACACTAAAAGAAACTCAAAATGTATAAAGGACTTAAATGTAAGACGGGAAACCATAAAAATCCTAAAAGACTCCATAGGCAGCAAAATAGCAGACATACGTCGTATCAATATCTTTACAGACACAGATCCTAGGGCAATGGAGACTAAGGAGAAAATAAATAAATGGGACCACATCAAAATAAAAAGCTTCTGCACAGCAAAAGAAACCATCAACTAAACAACAAGAAAGCCCACTTCATAGGAGAACATATTTGCCAATGATATTTCCAGTAAGGGTTTAATCTCCAAAATTTACAGAGAACTCATACAACTTAACAAAAGGAAGATAAATGATCCAATCAAAAAATGGACTTTTTGAAAGAGGACATACAGAAGGCTCAGAGACATATGAAAACATGCTCAGAGTCATGAATCATCCGAGAGATGCAAATCAAAACAACAATGGGATACCATCTCACACCTGCCAGAATCAACAAATCAACAAAGGACAAGTGCTGGCAAGGATGTGGGGAAAAAGGAACCCTGGTGCACTGCTGGTGGGAATGCAGACTGGTGCAGCCATCCTGGAGAACAGTATGGAGTTTCCTCAAAAAAATAAAAATTGAACTCCCATTTGACCCAGTAATCCCACTCCTAGGAGTATATTCCAAGAAACCAGAAACAGCAATCAGAAAGGATATATGCAACCCTATGTTCATAGCAGTATAATTTACAATAGCTAAGATTTGGAAACAGCCTATGTGCCCATCATCAGATGAGTGGATTAGAAACCTGTGGTACATCTACACAATGGAATACTAAACCGCTATAAAAAAGAAGGAACTTTTACTATTTGCAACAGCATGGCTGGAACTGGAGAGCATTATGCTAAGCGAAATAAGCCAGTTTGAGAAAGATAAATATCACATGATCTCACTCATATGTGGGATATAATGATCAACATAATTTGATGAACAAGAATAGACCCAGAGACAAATGGTAGGGGAGGGGGGTTAGAGAGCAATGAAAGGACTTGTATGCATGCATATTAGCATAACCAGTGGACACAGACACTGGGTCATTGGTGGCTTGCCTGGCGTGGGAATGGCTGGAGGGTGGTCAACTGGGGAAAAAGAAGACATATGTAAAACTTTAGACAATAAAAAAAACACAAAAGAAAAACACAGTGGTCCATCTACACAATGGAATACTACGTTGCTGAAAAAAGGAAATAACTCTTACCATTTGCAACAGCATTGATGGACATGGAGAGCATTATGCTAAGCAAAATAAGCCAGTCAGAGTAAGATATATATCACATGATCTCACTCATTTGTGGAATATAATGAACAACATAAACTGATGAACAAAAATAGATCCAGCCCTAGCTGGTTTGGCTCAGTGGATAGAGCATTGGACCTCTACTGGAAGGTCCTTGGTTTTGATTCTGGTCAAGGACACATGCTCAGGTTGCGGGCTCGATCCCCAATAGGGGGCGTGCAGGAGGCAGCCGATCAATGATACTCTTCATCATTGATGTTTCTATCTCTCTTTCACTCTCCCTTCCTCTCTGACATCAATAAAAATATACTTAAAAAAAAAAAAGATCCAGAGAAGCATCCAACAGAATGTCAAATTTCAGTGGGAAGGCGGGGGTGGGAGGTGGGGGTGGGAGTGGGAGAGAAGGGTAAGAGATCAACCAAAGGATTTGTATGCATGCATATAAGCATAAACAATGGACACAGACACTAGGGGGATGAGGGCATGGGCTGGGAGGTGGGGGTGGCCGAGGAGAGGTCAACTGGGGAAAAAGGAGACATATGTAATACTATATGTAATACTTTAAACAATAAAGCATTTTTAAAAAGATGAAAATAGCATGCAGCTATCAGCTATTACCCAAGATGAAGCCTGGACTAGTATCATCTTCAAAGAGCTGGTCACTATTATGATGCATTAAAAAACCCCAAAATACACCACAAAAATAATTGAGGCTTCAAAATGGCATGGATTTTTTTTCTTCCCAAAGTATCTTCAACTCTTAACATAGAACCCTTTTCTATGACCCATGGCTACATAAAGATGCTTCAGTTTATCCAGAAAATAACGTATGAGGAAGAATATGATGGATCCAATCCCCAGAATAAGAAGAAAAATATTTGAAAATAGGAATCCATAGTCCTGGTTTGTCTTTGTGGGAAGGTGACATTCACTGTACAGAAAACTGTGAAAACATTCACAGCCTCACAAAATTCCTCTACATTCTCTGTGGTCTTCTGCAAACCTCTCTTTCAGCCTGTATCATCACAATGCCAACACATCTTATCCAGAAAAAAGCAATTATTGCTTGCATTACAAACTTGTCAGATACAGTAGTTCATCTGGAGTAATTTATTAGTTCAGAGAAAGAAACCAATCTTTTTAATAAGGATTATCATTGTTTTATTCACATATGGCAGAATTCCCTGGCTTAATAACTTAATTTGTGATGTGTCAGATGTCAAAGACTTAGCTTTTAAATTAAAAAGGAAGCTATTCACCACTGAGTGACTGCGTTTGCCTCCAGACTTGTCAGACAGAGTGAACTGCTCAAGCAAGCAGGATCTGGCAGAATCAATCAAGCTGGTGGGCCCAAGCTGTGGAATGATGACTAGAGGCAAGAAGTACCTGGACTTCCAGTGATTCCTCCCTAGTCATTACATGCATAATTATATGACACTCTCATTATGATTATTAATAGCTTATGTAAATATTTTCTTAACAATTTGACCCTCCAAATCTTGAAAAACACAGAATTGCAAAATTAGGCCATCATTCTTCATTTTTTAAACCAAATTTTTGTACAGAAGAAATACTTTCATTTTAAAATTTGTTTTATGAGGACAGAGGTGAGGGAAAGGAAGTGAGTGAGGGTATGAAAGGAGAGTGTGTGGATGTGTGTGGTGTGTGTGTGAGTGAGGAAGGGACAGTTAAATCCCCGTAGGAGCAGTAGGGGCTGGCAGATCAGGCTCTCTTGGACAAGGAGAGACTACCACCGCTGTGGGCACTACCCAGACTGCGGGACTCTGGCATGGAGCCCACACCATCTTGAAGGAGAGAACGGCCTTTTTTAGGAACTCATCAGCACCACCAACCAGACAGGCCTTGGAACTGCTCCGTGCCAGTAGCCACTCCAGCCAAAATCCTGCTGCCCCACCCGCAGACCCGCGGACCCTGGGACCTCCACCTCCAAAGGTGTACCGCTTGCAGCAGTAAGTGCAACCTCCCCCTCCCCAGTGGCAGAACACCGGACCACATTGGCGCATTTCCAGCGCGCAGGCATCCAGGGCATACCACTCCATAGGCAGCATCTGGAAGCCCCTGGGAGCCCCCGCGGGTGTGATTTTGTACAGACAAGGGTGCGCATCCATGCAGTAGAAATTCTGAACTCCCTCTTCCTGAATAACTGCCCACAGACACCCCAGCTGTGCAACTTCAGTGCCAGGGCCCCTCAGAGTGCGTCAGAGCTCTGCACAGGCAAAGGCACCTCCACATGCGTGCATTTATAAGGAGTAGGACCCCTGAGCCCATCTATCCACAGCGTGCTCAAGGAGCAGCTGTGAGACTCTGCTGGGTGTGATTCTGCAGACAAGGGCGCGCTGCCCCGCAGTAGAAATTCTGAATTCCCTCTACCTCTATAACTGTCCACATTCACCCCAGCTGCTCAACCTCAGTGCCAGGACCCCGCAGAGTGCGTCAGAGCTCTGCACTTGAAAACACACCTCCACAGATGCAAATTTCCAACAGGCAGGCACCCTGAGCCCATCTACACACAGGGTGCTCCTGGGAGCCACTGTGAGCTCTCCCTGGGTGTGATCTTGGAGAAAACAGGGACACACTCCCACCCCCGGCAGTAGAAATTCTGAATTAACTCATCCTGCATACCTGCCCACAGTTGCCTCAATTACATGGCTACACTGCCAGGGCCCTTCAGAGTGCTTCAGTGTGTCTCTCAGGCAAATGTACCATGGGTGCCCCTGTGAGCCGCCACTGGGAGTAAGCGCCTATCCACCACAGGTGCAGCAGCAAAAGCTGAGTCTGCCTACCCCACAACTACAGAACTCTGGACATCACAGTCATGCCTTTCTGGAGCACAGGCCCCCTGAGCCCCATCACCCCAACAGACGGTTCCTGGGTGCCACTGTGAGTCCCAGCTGGGCACACGTGATTTCAATTAAGGGTGCAAGACAGCAAAAATTGGGACACTCCCCTCCACTGCTGCTGACTTCTAGACACCGCAGTTGTGCCTCTCAAGCTCGCAAGCCTACATCAAGAGAACCCAAATAGCTCAAGTAGGGAGCTACACTAGATTAACAAGCCCAGGAGAACTGAGAGATTACACCAGTAGCACCATCCCCAAAAGAACCTGGGTAGCAAAGCAAGCGGAGCTACAATTAAAACATTACAGGAAAACATGGGAAGACAAAAAAGCAATCTCCAAAGGAAAGAAAAAGAAGAATCACCAAAAAGGGAGTTAAATGAAATTGAGGCTAGCAGCTTATCAGAGAAAGAATTCAGAGTAATGGTTATAAGGATGTTTAAATGGCTGGATGACAAATACACACAACTCAATGACAAATACACATGAATCAATGAGAACTATAAGGAGCTGAATGAGAATGTCACCAACATGAAAACGAAACAAGAGGAGATGAAGAAAAACATAGCTGCAATAAAAAACACAATGGAAGGCTTAAACAGAAGACTAGAAGAGGCTGAGGACCGCATCAGTGAATTACAAGACAAGGTAGGAAAAAACACACAAACACAGCAGCATCTGGAAAGAAGACTTAAAAAGCAAGAGGAAAGCCTAAGGGAGCATTGGGACAACACAAAACAAAACAATATTTGCATAATATGGGTACCAGAAGGAGAGGAAGAGAAGCAAGGAATAGAAAACCTGTTTGAAGAAATAATGACAGAAAACTTCCCTGATATTGGCAAGAAAAATACCATGCAAGTCCAAGAAGCACATAAAGTCCCAAACGAGATGAACCCAAAAAGACCGACACCAAGACACATCATAATTAAATTAACAAACACCAACGACAAAATAAGAATCGTAAAGGCTGCCAGAGAGAGATAGAAAGTTACCTACAAGCGTTCTCCTATTACAGTGGTCGGCAAACTCATTAGCCAATAGAGCCAAATATCAACAATACAATGATTGAAATTTCTTTTGAGAGCCAAATTTTTTAAACTTAAACTTCTTCTAATGCCACTTCTTCAAAATAGACTCACCTAGGCCATGGTATTTTGTGGAAGAGCCACACTTAAGGGGACAAAGAACCGCATGTGGCTCGTGAGCCGCAGTTTTCAAACCACGGTCTTATTAGAATATCAACGGTTTCTCAACAGAAACACTCCAGGCCAGAAGGGAATGGAATGAAATTTACAAAGTGATGCAAAACAAGGGACTGAACCCAAGAATACTATATCCAGCAAGGCTATCATTCAAAATTGAAGGTGGAATCAGGAGCTTCACAGACAAAAAAGGGCTAAGAGAGTTTATCACTACCAAGCCAGCAATGCAAGAAATACTAAAGGGACTGCTGTAAAAATAAGAAAGAGTAAGGAAAGAAGAAACACAAACATTAAGGAAAAATATGACAACAAACACGTACTTGTCAAAAATAACATTAAACGTAAATGGATTAAATGCACCAATCAAAAGACATAGGTTAGCTGAATGGATAAGAAAACATGACCCATATGTTGGCTGTCTGCAAGAGACCCACCTCAGAACAAAGGATTCACACAGACTGAGAGTGAAGGGATGGAAAAACATTTTTCAGGCAAATGGAAATGAGAAAAAAGCTGGGGTTGTGATACTTATATCTGATAAAATAGACCTCAAAGTAAAGGCCATAACAAGAGATAAGGAAGGCCACTACATAATACTAAAGGGAACAATTCAACAAGATGATATAACTCTGGTAAACACATATGCACCAAATACAGGAACACCCAAATACATAAAACAACTTCTGGAAGATATCATGGGATAGATTGATAGCAATACACTCATAGTAGGAGACTTTAATACCCTACTGATACCACTGGATAAATCAACTAAACAAAAAATTAGCAAAGAAACAGCAATCCTAAATGACACACTAGATCAAATGGACTTAACTGACATCTTTAGAACATTTCACCCCAAAGCTACAGAATATTCATTCTTCTCCAGTGCACATGGAACATTTTCAAGGATAGACCACATATTAGGACACAGACAAAGTCTCTTCAAATTCAAGAATATAGAAATCATATCAAGCATCTTCTCAGATCACAATGGCATAAAACTGTAAATCAACTACAATAAAAACAATCCAAAAAAATCAAACACTTGGAGACTAAATAGCATGCTATTAAACAATGACTGGGTTACCAGAGAGATCAAAGAAGAAATAAAAAACATCATGGCAACAAACAACAATGAAAACACAACAATCCAAAATCTATGGGACACAGCGAAAGCAGTCTTGAGAGGGAAGTTCATAGCTCTACAAGCCTACTGCAGAAAACAAGAAACAATGGTAATAAATTATCTAACCCTACAACTCAAAAAGTTAGAACGAGAGCATCAAGAAAAGCCCAGTGTAAGCAGTAGAAAGGAAATAATAAAGATCAGAGTGGAGATAAATGACATAGAGACCAAAGAAACAATACCAAAGATCAACAAAACCAAGAGCTGGTTATTTGAAAGGATAAACAAGATTGATGAACCTCTCACCAGGATCACCAAGAAGCAAAGAGAGAGGAGCCAAATAAACAAAATCAGAAATGAGAGAGGAGAAATCACAACAGACCCCACAGAAAAACAAAGGATTGTTTAAAAATATTATGAGCAACTCTATTCCAAGAAACTGGACAACCTAGAGGAGATGGACATATTCCTAGAAAAATACAACCTTCCAAAACTGAATCAGGAAGAATCTAAAAATCTCAATAGGCCAATAACTATGGAAGAAATTGAAGAAGTCATTAAAAAGATTATAGCAAACAAAAGCCCGAGGCCAGATGGCTTCACAGGGGAGTTTTACCAAACATTCAAGGAAGAACTAAAACCTATCCTCCTCAGACTATTCCAGAAAATTCAAGAGGAAGGAACACTTCCAAGCTCCTTCTATGAAGCCAGCATCACCTTAATACCAAAACCAGATAAAGACAACACAATGAAAGAGAATTACAGGCCAATATCCCTCATGAACATAGATGCCAAAATCCTCAACAAAATTCTAGCAAATCGGATCCAGCAGTACATCAGAAAGATCATACATCATGACCAAGTAGGATTTATCCCAGGGATGCAAGGATGGTACAATATCTGCAAATCAATAATCGTGATACATCACATAAACACATTGATAGGTAAAAACCACAGTCATATCAATTGATGTAGAAAAAGCACTGGACAAAATCCAACACCGATTTTTGATAAAAACTCTCAGAAAGCTGGGAATAGAAGGATCATACCTCAACATAATAAAAGCCATATATGACAAACCCACAGCAAACATCATACTCAATGGGCAAAAACTAAAACCATTTCCCCTATGAACGGGAACAAGACAGGGATGTCTGCTTTCACCACTGCTGTTCAACATAGTACTGGAAGTACTAGCCATTGCGATTAGACAAGAAGAAGAAATAAAAGGCATACAAATTGGAAAAGAAGAAGTAAAACTGTCCTTATTCACAGATGATATGATACTGTACACAGAAAACCCTAAACACTCCATTAAAAAATTGTAAGACTTAATAAATTTAGCAATGTAGCAGGATACAAAATTAATGGCAAGAAATCTATGGTATTTCTATACACCAACAATGAACTTACAGAAAGAGAGACTAAGAAACCAATCCCATTTACCATCACACCAAAAAAATTAAGATACCTAGGAACAAACTTAACTAAGGAAACTACAGGACATTGAAAAAAGAGATAGAGGAAGACATAAATAGATGGAAGATTATACCCTGTTCATGGATTGGTAGAATCAACATCATCAAAATGTCCATACTACCCAAAGCAATCTATAGATTCAATGCACTCCCCATTAAAATACCAATGGCATATTTCACAGACCTAGAAAGAACTCTCTAAAAATTCATCTGGAATAAAAAAAGACCCCAAATAGCCACAGCAATCCTGAGAAAGAAGAACAAAGTAGGAGGTATCTCAATACCAGATTTCAAGCTGTATTACAAAGCCACAGTTCTCAAAACAGCCTGGTACTGGCAGAAGAACAGACATATAGACCAATGGAATAGAATAGAGTACCCAGATAGCGATTCAAACCACTATGCCCAATTAATATTTGACAAAGGAGGCATGAACATACAATGGAGTCAAGACAGTCTCTTCAATAAATGGTGTTGGGAAAATTGGACAGATACATGCAAAAAAATGAAACTAGACCACCTACTTACACCATACACAAAAATAAACTCAAAATGGATAAAGGACTTAAACATAAGACGGGAAATCATAAAAATACTAGAAGAATCCACAGGCAGCAAAATCTCAGACATATGCTAAAGCAATTTCTTCCCCGATACCACTCCTAGGGCAATGTAAACTAAAAAGAAAATAAACAAATGGGACTACATCAAAATAAAAAGCTTTTGCACAGCAAAAGAAACCATCAACAAAACAACAAGAAAGCCAACTTTATGGGAGAGCATATTTGCAAATATTATCTCTGATAAAGGTTTAATCTCCAACATTTACAGGGAACTCATACAACTTAATAAAAGGAAGATAAACGACCCAATAAAAAAATGGGCAACGGACCTAAATAGATACTTTTTGAAAGAAGACAGAAGGAAGGCCAAGAGACATATGAAAAGATGCTCAAAGTCACTAATTATCTAAAAGATGCAAATCAAAACGACGATGCGGTACCATCTCACACCTGTCAGAATGGCAATCATCAACCAATTAACAAACGACAAGTGCTGGCGAGGATGCGGAGATAAAGGAACCCTTGTGCACTGCTGGTGGGAATGCAGACTGGTGCAGCCACTGTGGAGAACAGTATGGAGTTCCCTCAAAAAACTAAAAATGGAACTCCCATTTGACCCAGTAATCCCACTTCTAGGAATATATCACAAGAAACTAGAAACACCAGTCAGAAACGATATATGCACCCCTATGTTCATAGCAGCACAATTTACAATAGTGAAGATTTGGAAACACCCTAGGTGCCCGTCAGTAGATGAGTGGATCAGAAAACTATGGTACCTCTACACAATGGAATACTATGCTGCTATAAAAAGGCATTCTTACCATTTGCAGCAGCCTGGATGTAACTGGAGAGCATTATGCTAAGTGAAATAAGCCAGTCAATGAAAGAAAAATACCACATGATCTCACTCATTTATGAAAAATAAAGAACATTATAACCTGATAAACAAAAAGATAGATACAGAGGCAGTAAAGCATCAAACAGACTGTCAAATTACAGCAGGAAGGTTGGGGATGGGTGGGGGAGTTAAGAGATCAACTGAAGGACTTGTATGCATGCATATAAGCATAACCAATGGACGTAAGACACTGGGGGGTAGGGCATGTATGAGAGTGGAGTGGGGGGGGCAATGGGAAGATATGTACACATGTAATACCTTAATCAATAAAAAATGAAAAAAATTGTTTTATGATATATCTAAGAAAAATTGGTAATTTTCTTTTTAAATAAAAACAAAATGTCAGAAAAATGTAAAATGCAAGTTGAAGATGTGATTTTAGAGCAAGCCAAATATTTAGTATGGAATTTTCTCTGACATCTGTTATTTCTACAATCTCTAAGTATGAAATTCATGTTGATCTCTTCTCCCTCCCTCCACAAGCAAACCTTCCTGCCATACATGGAAGATAGCAGTGAGTGCCAGAGAAGTCAGGGAGTGCACAGTGGCACATTTCTTCTCTTGGAAAGCCTGTCAATGGAGAATCACCTTTCATATCTCTTGGGAGCTTCTGATAAAGTGAGTCTATTTTAGGCTACCTATAAGTCATAATGAGTGCTGCCTTTGCCGAGTACCCAAAATATCCAAGCATAGTGATCTTCCTATGGCCCTCAGTGGGGTTCAGGTGCCACATCTAGCCATAATGAGGAAACTGAGGCCTTTAGAAGAGAATGACTTGCTGCAGGTCCTCCACTAGCCAGTGGCAGGATGGGGGTCAGACCCAAGGATGTCAGTCTTCAAATCCAGGCCCTGCCTTTCATGCTGGGATACTCCCCTTTTAGGGTAGAATTTATTGGGATTACTACATGAGGATCCAAGAAGTGCTGGTGGGTCTCATGAGGGAGAGTAGCCTGGAGTCGGGAATCCAGCCTCTACCTGCATTAGCTTGCTGGGTCACTGGAGAGGGACTCCTCAGCCTGACCAGGAAGTCTTCCTCTGTGAGGTAACATGTCCTTCTCCCAAGGAGCATGCTCAGTGTCTAGGGAAGACACTAGTACCCTGGAAAGTACTAGTTGTTCTAAAAATAAGATACAACATCACCAACACCCTAACTACTCAGTGACCTCAAATATCAAGAAAGACTTTTGTACCAAACAGGAAACAAAAATTCTCTAAGCAAGCCCAAATGGTGCTATACAATTTATAATAGAAATTACCTGCATTTCAGTCATAAAGGTGCCTTCTGCCTGAGCCTGTTTGTACTTTTACAGCAGTCCTGGATCTTGGCTTTCCTTGTGCAAATCATTTTAGAATGAAAAACTTGTCCAGGTCTCCAAAGACACTACCTCACAACAGCAAGATGTGATAGTCCAGAAGAATTTCATCATTAGGTAGGAAACACAATTATAAAAAGCAGGCACAAGTTCTCTAACAATGCAGAACTGATGGCCTATTCAATAACCCCACACCTCTTCAGAGTCCCTAAAAGCGTAATGTTAGTGTTCCTCCTTTGTTATCATCCAAGTCCAGGTTATTTATATTCACTATTTCATTCTGTCCTCATATAACCTCATGATATTTTACAGAATGTGAAGCAGTGTTCAGAGGAATACCTAACTCGCACTCCACATCAGTCGCTGACAGGGAGAAATTCAAATCCAGGTCTGGGGGTGCTAATGCCTAAGCTCTTCCTCTGCACCTGCTGCCTCCCACTAGGGCTGGGGCTCAAGACTGAGAAGGGCAGAATGGTGGTGGAGGAAGTGGAAGCTACACTAACACACTCCCAGGACAAAACTAAAAATAGAACTAAAATACAGAAAAATCATCCTGAAGACTAGCTGGAGAGAGCCCTGATAACCAAGGACAGAAAGTGGAGAATGCATAGAGACAGGTAGGAAGTGTGGGGCATGAAAAAGCTGGCTGGGCTCCCACAGACAGCAGCTGAAGTTCTGGAGGGATATCTCAGCTGTGGAGGGGGGGTGTCTCACTGAGAACTCTGGGTATAAACCCCAAGCTGGGCTCTGTATCCCAGAGCACCAGAACTGAGAAAGGTGCCCATATAACATCTGGCTGTGAAAAGCAGCAGGGGAGATGTCTGCCAAGGAGAGAAGGCTGGAAATGCAGGCAACCTCTTAAAGGGCCAACGCACAAAATTTTCTGTGCAGCCACTCTCCTGGCTATGGAAGAGGGAGGGCAGAGAGAGAGAGCTGTGTGAGCAGAAGCCAGGGGGCTCTGGGGTTAGAGCTCAGAAAGCAGCCACCTCAGTTTCCCGTGCTGCGTCATTCCCTCATACTGCGGAGGACATCTTTCCCCTGCAGACCTTTACCATCCAGGCAGCTTTTGTCAGGGGGAAGCAATTGTCTCACCCTGTTTGAAAACCCTTTGCCTCACCCAGTGGAGTTTTTGAGGCCCATCAAGAGACTGAAGTTAACAATCAGCCTGCTCCACCCTGTTGGAAACCCTCTCACCCTACCCTGAGACTGATAAAGATGGAAAAACAATCAGACTGTAGGCAGAGGATAGGAGTCTTTGCGTGATCTAATTTTGGGTCTGGAGCTAGGAAAATCAGATCTTGGTGCACATCTTGGTCCTTTTCAAAGGTACCCAAGCCCAGCAGAGGAAGCCACAAGGTGTGGATAGCTCTAGTTAGGATACTCAGGGCTAGTCAGAAACAGCATCTGACACTGTCCTGTACTAGAGATTTAGAGTGTAGCAGATCTACCTAATACATAGAAACAAGCCCCAAAAGGCAACCAAAATGGAGAGACAGAAAAACAAGCCCCAAATGGAAGAACAAGAAAACTCTCCAGAAGAAGAGCTAAATAAAATGGAGGTAAGACATTTATCAGACATAGAGTTCAGAATAGTGGTGGCAAGGATGTTCAATAGCATGAGAAAATATACATAATTATGAAGAATGACATGACACTAATAAAGAACATAATGGAAGGAATACAGAGCAGACTAGGGAAAGCAGAAGATCAGATCAGTGAATTAGAAGACAGGGTAGAAAAAATGACTCACTCAGAGAACCAAAAAGAAAAAATAATTTAAAAACATGAGGACAGTTCAATAGAGTTTTGGGACAAGAAGAAATGTAACCATCCTATCTAATAATAGAGTAACATGTAAATTACCATCACTCCGCTATGCCCACGATTTGGCAGCGGGAGGCTGGGGGTGGGACTCGGGGTGGCCTATCTGGCCATTGAGAGGCACGGATCCGCTGCCACTGATGGGGGCTACCCTGCTGTTGAGAGGCACAGGGGGCTCTCTGCTCACACAGCTCTCTCCCGCCCTCTCAATGGCCAGATCCGCAGCAGCTGAGGGGGCCTGCCACGGACACCCTGCTGTGCCTCTCAACAGCAGGGTAGCCAGGTGTCCATGGTAGCCCCCCTCAGCAGCCTTTGAGAGGCGGGAGTCCCTGAGGCTTCTGAAAGGCCTGGTGCACCAACGGACAGGCACCCAGCTCCACCGCGAAATGCGAAAGCTTGTAGGGGACCCTACACGTGCATGATTCAATCATGCACTGGGCCTCTAGTATTCACATAATAGGAATGCCAGAAGGAGAAGAAAGTGAGCAAGGGTTAGAGAATGTGTTTGAAGAAATAATGGCAGAAAACTTCCCTAACCTGGTGAAGGAAAAAGTCACACAAGTCCAGGAGGCACAGAGAGTCCCAAGCAAGAAGAATCTAAACAGGCCCACACCCATTCATATCATAATTAAAATGCCAAAAATTAAAGACATAGAAATCTTAAAGGCAGCAAAAGAAAAGCAATTTGTTACCTATAAAGAAGCTCCCAAAAGGCTATCAGCTGGTTTCTCATTAGAAACTCTATAGGCCAGAAGGGAGTGGCATGAAGTATTCAAGATAATGAAAGCAAGGATCTGAAACCATGATTACTATATCCAGTAAGGCTAACATTCAAATGCTGTAATAAGAAAAAGAAATATATATATAATAACATGAACATAAAGAATTAAAATGGCAATAAGTAAGTACCTATCGATGTAAATGGATTCAATGCTCCAATCAAAAGACATAGGGTAGCTGAATGGATACAAAAATATGACCCAACTATATCCTGTCTACAAGAGATCCACCTGAGAACAAAAGACTCACACAAGATGAGAGTGAAGGGATGGAAAAAATTTTCCATGCAAATGGAAATGAAAAAAATAAAGCTGGGGTAGCAATACTCATATCTGACAAAATAAACTTCAAAATGAAGGCTATCACAAGAGATAACAAAGGTCACTACATATTACTAAAGGGATCGATCCAAGCAGAGGATATAATCCTGGGAAACATATGTGCACCCAATATAGGAGCACCTAAATATGTAGAAAAACTTGTGGAGGACTTTAAGGGAGAGATCAACAGTAATACAGTCATAGTAGGGAATTTTTAACACTTGCTGAATTCACTGGATAGATCAGTCAGACAAAAAAATTAATAAGTAAGCAGTTACTTTAAATGACATACTGGATCAGATGAATTTAGTTGACATTTATAGAACATCTCACCCCAAAACTGCAGAATATACATTCTTCTCATAGGTCATTCTCAATGATAGGCCACATGTTAGGACACAAAACAAGTGTCTACAAGTTCAAGAAGATTGAAACCATATAAAACATCTTTCAGGATCACAAGGGAATGAAATTAGAAATAAACTATAGTAAAAACACTCAAAAACATAAAAAAACATGGAGGCTAAATAGCATATTATTAAACAATGAATGGGTTATCAATGAGATCAAGAAAGAAATAAAAAGGATGGGAACCAAGATGGCAGCATAGGTAAACACCTAAACTGCTGCCTCGGACAACAATATCAAATCAACAACTAAAAGACAATACAGACACCATCCAGAGCCACAGGAAAGCTGGCTGAGTGGAAATTCTACAACTAGAAGGAAAGAGGAAAGCACATTGAGACTCAGAGGAGCTGCAAAAGGCTGAGGTACAGAGACGCGCGTATGCAGAGAGGACGGGCGGCTGACTGCACGGGTGGCTGAGTGCACAGCTAGCTTTCTAAAGCAGGAGGGAGACAGAAGCTCCTGACTGCGCTCCAGTCCCGGGCAAGACTCTGGGAACCCAAACTCATTTGGGGGGGAATCTGGACTGTCAGGAAAAGAGAAAGCTCACTGAGACTCAGGGGAGCTGCGGAAGGCAGAGGTCCAGAGGCGCAGGCGTGCAGAGAGGATTGACTGCTGAGTGCATGGGCAGCTGAGTATGCAGCTGGCTTTCTTTCTTTTTTTTTTCTCTCCTTTTTAAAAAAAATTCTTTATTGATTAAGGTATCACATATTTGTCCTCATCCCCCCATTCCCATCCCAAACCCCTCCCCATGCATGACCCCACCCCCCTGTGGTCCGTGACCACTGGTTAGGCTCATATGCATGCACGCAAGTCCTTTGGTTGATCTCTCCCCCTTATCTCCACCCTCCCCTACCTTCCCTCTGAGGTCCGACAGTCTGATCTATGCTTCCTTGTCTCTGAGTCTGTTCTTGTTCATCAGTCTATGTTGTTCATCATTTCCCCTAGGTGAGTGAGATCATGTGCTACTAGAAATACACTTATAAGAACCAAAAATGAGACAAGCAATAGTAGTTATGCTGAGAGGCAAATGAATCAGTCTGTAGTGAGTTTCTTTCTGGGCCAACAGTTCTTTTGAGTCCCAATTTCAATGTCAAACAGTTCCTTATGTGTACATGTCAGCAATGATATTTCAGTTCTGGATGGTGGACAAATGGTGGTAATGCAGGTCCGACCCTCTCTGGTTTGGTCCTGGGCAACCTGCAGTGATGCACAGCTGCTAACTGCTAGTACGGTAAGGCGTTGTCAGCGTCTTCCATCTATGGACTGTTTCTTTTCTGTCTTCATGGCTGGAGTAGTCCTGTCAATTCCTCTCTGTTGCAGGAATCCACATGGTCTCGGAGTTGTTTTCTGAAAACATACAAACATATTCTCGACCAAAAGTTAATAAAGGAATTTTTCTATAAATTTGACTTGCAATCCTTTTTCATTTTTGCCCAAACGATTTTCCTTTGGCTTGTTTTGACACCATGTATGTTTTACATGGGTGTCTTGCTGTTAGCATTACATATGAAAGTTAATTTTCTAAAGTAAAAATTTTCTAGATGTAATTTACTTACAGGATATTTTTCCTTACATGATATTCTTTTACTATCCTCCATTTTTTGATTTAAATATTAGGAGGCTTTTGGAAATTTTATAATGTAGTCTTGATAGCTTTTAAATTTTAATTTTTTGCACTAAAATATGACTGCTTTAGGTTCATTACATGTTACACAATTTTATCATGAGGTGAACTACCAATAAAAATTTTAGTTAACACTTTAGGAAGAGCTTTTTGTCCAGTACAATTAATTTTTCTAGAATATTCGCTTATTTCAATTAGCCAATTTAAATTAGCCTGAAAACTTGACTACTATTTTACTGTCAAATTTAATACTCTAACAACAATTTTATTTTACCCTGTAAATATTAGTGGAAAGGATTATTTGCCTTCTTGCATAGGCCCTGAGCATTCCTGGTGCTAGGCTGGATTTATATATCAAAAACACACTTCCCCACACCATGGGTGCAAGACAACTCAAACAATTCTTGTTGGAGTAAGAGGGCATCTGCTGTCGGCCAAGTCTCTGTCTGTTACCTGGGTCCCAATTTGAGCTGGGCATGGGAAGCTAAGCAGCCATGGGGGAAGGAGACCTCCCTCAGAAGGGGTGAGGGTTCAGGCCCCTGCAAAGTTGGGGGCTGAGGGTCTGTGCCCCACCTCTGTTGACCCCCAAGTTCTCTCCTGATGGTCCCTCTGCGACTGTGCCTGTCTTAGGTTGTTCCTTCCCTGAGGAATCTTACCTGTCTCTGGCTAACCAGCCATCCTCCGGGGCCAAGCAGAGTGATGTGAGGTTCAGTTCTCTCTCCTTGGTAGCCTATGCCCTCATGGCCTCCACACCCAGCACCTGCCTTGGGATCCCCTCGCCTGCTGGAGGGGCCCCAGCACTGATCACATATCTTGGGGAACCCAGGTTTCTTCTCCAGGGAGGGCCCAGCTCGCCCCACTGGGCAAGAGACAGATCCGTGGTACCAGCCATCACGAGGCTTCAACCTCGGCATGAACAGAAAGGTCAGGCAACAGCTGTGGGCAATTGGATTGTGAGAAGAACGCCCCTCTTGGCCAAAAGGGCAAGAGGGGCCAATATAGAATGCTCAGGTGCCTTCCCAGGGGGCCCTCTACACAATGGAAGGGATTAAATCCTTTCATGTCCTTTTTAAATTGCTGCCAGACATTAAAAGAATTAGTTTGTAAGAGTGTTTGGGATAATTGTATATTATGTTGTTGTAATTCTAAAATATCAAGAGATGTGATACCTTTGTCTCCAAGCACCAAAAAGATGATTTTTTATTGATTCCCAAGGGTGCGAAGTACTATTATAGGTAATGGGGGTAACACAAACTTGGGAAAAATTATAATGACATTGTAGAATGATATCATGTAAGGATATTCTTTGCTCTAGGCCATGACAATTCCATTTCAAACTGGCTGTCAATTTCTTTTTGTATAGATAAGGTCTTAGTTACATTTTCTGCACCTCTCCCAGGAGCAAATAGTGATAGTCCCTTCCTTTGGTGTCCACACAATCCAGAAACCTCTCTTTAATTTTACACACAAAGGGGCAGTGGTTTGATTTTGTGTCATACAAAAGGGAAGCTGGGTGGAGACCCCTGTGTAATTATAGTTTCTTGCCCCACCCCAGTTCCTCCTGGATGACCAAGGTGTTTGGTATTATTGGTGACTACATTAGGCGGGGGATCAGCCCACGTAAGGGCTCTTACCCATGAAGGGTCAGGAACATTAAGTCCAAAATACTTCCCATTTGCCCCAGGTAATATTACAGTACAGCTGATGACTGCTAGCATGGCAAGAAAGACGTTCTCAGGCATTCTTGGGTTTCTGGTTACTTCATAAATTATTTTTATTTTTTTATTTTTTAAATAATAATAATAATAATTATTATTATTACATATATGTCCTTATTCCCCCATTACCACCCACCCCCCACTCATGCCCCACCCTCCTGTTGTCTGTGTCCATTGATTAGGCTCATATGCATGCATATAAGTCCTTTGGTTGATCTCTCCCTCTTACCCCCACTGTCCCCTACCTTCCCAGAGATTTGATGTTCTGATTGATGTTTCTCTGTCTCTGCATCTATTTTTTTCCCCATCAGTTTATGTTGTTCATTATATTCCACAAATGAGTGAGATCATGTGATATTTATCTTTCTCTGCCTGGCTTATTTCATTTAGCATAATGTTCTCCATCTCCATCCATGTTGTTGCAAATGGTAAGAACTCCTTTTTTACCACAGCGTAGTATTCCATTGTGTAGATGTACCACTGTTTTTTAATCCACTCATCTGCTGATGGGCACTTAGGCTGTTTCCAAATCTTTGCTATGGTGAATTGTGCTGATATGAACATAGGGGTGCATATATCCTTTCTGATTGATGTTTCTAGTTTCTTGGGATATATTCCTAGAAGTGGGATCACTGGGTCAAATGGGAATTCCATTTTTATTTTTTTGAGGAAACTCCATACTGTTCTCCAGGGTGGCTGCACCAGTCTGCATTCCCACCAGCAGTGCACAAGGGTTCCTTTTTCTCCGCATCCTCACCAGCACTTGTCATTTGTTGACTTGTTGATAATGGCCATTCTGACAGGTGTGAAATGGTACCGTATTGTTGTTTTGATTTGCATCTCTCTGACGATTAGTGACTTTGAGCAGGTTTTCAAATGTCTCTTGGCCTTCCTACTGTCTATTTTTGAAAAGTGTCTATTTAGATCAGTTGCCCATTTTTTGATTGGGTTGTTTATCTTATTTTTGTTAAGCTGCATGAGTTCCCTGTAAATGTTGGAGATTAAACCCTTATCATTGATATCAATGGCAAATATGTTCTCCCATAAAGTGGGCTTTCTTGTTGTTCTACTGATGGTTTCCTTTGCTGTGCAATAGCTTTTTAGTTTGATGTAGTCTCATTTGTTTATTTTCTCTTTAGTTTCCATTGCCCTAGGAGCAGTATCAGTGAAGAAATTGGTTGGCATATGTCAGAGATTTTTCTGCCTATAGAGTCCTCCAGAATTTTTATGGTTTCCCGTCATATGTTTAAGTCCTTGATGCATATTGAATTTATTTTTGTGTAAGGTGTAAGTTAGTGGTCTAGTTTCATTTTTTTGCATGTATCTGTCCAATTTTCCCAACACCATTTATTGAAGAGACTGTCTTGATTCCATTGTATGTTCATGCCTCCTTTGTCAAATATTAAATGAGCATAGTCATTTGGGTTGATTTCTGGGTTCTCTAGTCTATTCCATTGGTGTATATGTCTATTCTTGTGCCAATACTAGGCAGTTTTGAGAACAGTGGCTTTGTAATACAGCTTGATATCTGTATTGAGATCCCACCTACTTTGTTCTTCTTTCTCAGGATTGCTGTAGCTATTCGGGGTCATTTTTTATTCCAGATGAATTTTTGGAAGTTTGTTCTAGGTCTGTGAAATATGCCGTTGGTATTTTAGTGGGAAGTGCATTGAATTTATAGATTGCTTTGGGTATTATGGACATTTTGATGATGTTGATTCTACCAATCCATGAACATGGTATGTTCCTCCATCTGTTTATGTCTACCTCTATCTCTTTTTTCAGTGTCATGTAGTTTTCCGCATACAGGTCTTTTACCTCCTTAGTTAAGTTTATTCCTAGATATCTTAATTTTTTTGGTGTGATGGTAAATGGGATTGCTTTTTAGTCTCTCTTTCTGTAAGCTCATTATTGGTGTATAGAAATGCCATAGATTGCTTGGCATTAATTTTTTATCCTGCTACATTGCTGAATTCATTTATTAAGTCTAATAATTTTTTGATGGAGTCTTTAGGGTTTTCTATGTACAGTATCATGTCATCTGCAAATAAGGACAGTTTTACTTCTTCTTTTCCAATTTGGATGCCTTTTATTTCTTCTTCTTGTCTGATTGCAATGGCTAGTACTTCCAGCACTGTGTTGAACAGGAGTGGTGAGAGTGGGCATCCCTGTGTTGTTCCTGTTCTTAGGGGAAATGGTTTTAGTTTTTGCCCATTGAGTATGATGTTGGCTGTGGGTTTGTCATATATGGCTTTTATTATGTTGAGGTATGATCCTTCTATTCCCACCTTGCTGAGAGTTTTTATCAAGAAAGGGTGTTGGATTTTGTCAAATGCTTTTTCTGCATCAATTGATATGACTATATGGTTTTTATCTCTCAATTTGTTTATGTGATGTATCACGTTTATTGATTTGTGAATATTGTACCATCCTTGCACCCCTGGGATTAATCCTACTTGGTCATGGTGTATGATCTTTCTGATGTACTGCTGGATCCGATTTGCTAGAATTTTGTTGAGGATTTTGGAATCTATGTTCATAAGGGATATTGGCTTGTAATTCTCTTTCATTGTGTTATCTTTATCTGGTTTTGGTATTAGGGTGATGCTGGCTTCACAGAAGGAGCTTGGAAGTGTTCCCTCCTCTTGAATTTTCTGGAATAGTCTGAGGAGGATAGGTTTTAGTTCTTCCTTGAATGTTTGGTAAAACTCCCCTGTGAAGCTGTCTTGACCCGGGCTTTTGTTTGCTGGGAGCTTTTTGATGACTGCTTCAATTTCTTCCATAGTTATTAGCCTATTAAGATTTTTAGTATCTTCCTGAGTAAGGTTTGGAAGGTTGTATTTTTCTAGGAATGTGTCCATTTCCTCCAGGTTGTCTAGTTTGTTAGAATAGAGTTGTTCATAGTATTTTTTGACAATCCTTTGTATTTCTGTCGGGTCTGTTGTTATTTCACCTCTTTCATTTCTGATTGTGTTTATTTGGGTTCTCTCTCTTTACTTCTTGGTGAGCCTGGCTAGAGGTTCATCAATCTTGTTTATCCTTTCAAAGAACCAGCTTTGGTTTTATTGATCTTTTGTATTTTTTTTGTCTCTATGTCATTCATTTCTGCTCTGATCTTTAATATTTCCTTCCTTCTGCTCACTGTGGGCTTTTCTTGTTTCTCTCTTTCTAATTCTTTGAGTTGTTGAGTTAATTGATTTATTACCATTTTTTCTTGTTTTTTTTTGAGATAGGCCTGTAGAGCTATATACTTTCCTCTCAGGACTGCTTTCATTGTGTCCCATAGTATTTGCATTGTTGTGTTTTTATTGTCATTAGTCTCCAGGATGTTTTTAATTTCTTCTTTGATCTCATTGTTAACCCAATCATTGTTTAATAGCATACTATTCAGCTTCCAAGTGTTTGAATTTTTTGGAATGTTTTTATTATAGTTTATTTCTAATATTATGCCATTTTGATCTGAGAAAATGCTTGATATGATTTCAATCTTCTTGAAATTGTGGAGACTTTGTTTGTGACCCAATATGTGGTCTTTTTTTCAAAATGTCCCATGTGCACTTGAGAAGAATGTATATTACGTGGTTTGGGGTGAAATGCTCTGAAGATGTCAATTAGGTCCATCTGATCTAGTGAGTCATTTAGAATTGCTGTTTCTTTGCTGATTTTTTGTCTAGAGGATTTATCCAGTGATGTCAGTGGTGTATTAAAGTCCCCTACTATGATTGTATTGTTGTCGATCTCTCCCAGGAGTTTTTTTTATGTATATTGGTGCTCCTGTATTGGGTGCATATATGTTTATCAGGTTTCTATCCTCTTGTTGTATCGATCCCTTTATTATTATGAAGTGGCCTTCCTTATCTCTTGTTATGGCCTTTACTTTGAGGTCTATTTCTAAATAAGTACTGCTACCCCAGCTTTTTTTTTCATTTCCATTTGCTTGAAAGATGTTTTTCCATCCATTCACTTTCAATCTGTATGAGTCCCTTTTTCTGAGGTGCGTCTCTTGTAGACAGCATATATGTGGGTTGTGTTTTTTTATCCGTTCAGCCACTCGATGTCTTTCGATTGGAGCATTTAGTCCATTTACATTTAAAGTTATTATTTAAAGGTACTTATTTGTAGCCATTTTTATTTTTTGTGTCTGTGTTCCTTCTTACCTTTTTATTTCTTCTTTTTACACCAGTCCCTTTAGCATTTTTTGCATTGCTGGCTTGGTAGTGATAAACTCCCTTAGCATTTTTTTTTTTTTTTGTCTGTGAAGCTCCTTATTTCCCCTTCAATTTTGAATGATAACCTTGCTGGATAGAGTATTCTTGGATTCAGTCCCTTGCTTTGCATCACTTTGTAAATTTCCTTCCATTCTTTTCTGGCCTGATGTGTTTCTGTTGAGAAATCATTTGATAATCTAATGGGAGTTCCCTTGTATGTAACTTTCTGTTTCTCTCTTGCAGCCTTTAAGATTCTCTTTTTGTCCTAAATATTTGCCATCATAATTATGATGTGTCTTGGTGTGGGTCTTTTCAGGTTCATCCTGTTTGGGACTCTCTGTGTTGTGTGACTTTTTTCTTTGCCACATAAGGGAAGTTTTCTGACATTATTTTTTCAAATAGGTCTTCTAACCCTTGCTCCTCTTCCTGTTGTTCTGGAACCCCTATTATTCGTATGTTGCTTCATTTTATGTTGTCCCATAGCTCCCTTAGGCTTTCCTCCTGTTTGTTAATTTTTTTCTCCAATTGCAATTCAGTTTGTCTGTGTTTTGCTTCCCTGTCTTCTAGTTCACTAATTCGGTCCTCCACTTCTCCTAGTCTACTGTTGAAACTTTCCATGGTGTTTTTTATTGCAGCTATATCACTCTTCATTTCTTCTTGATTCTTACATAAGTTGTTGATTTTTCCATCCATTTCTTCTTGATTCTTGCATAAGGTGTTGATTTTTTCTTCCATCCGATTTATGAACTCTATGCCCCTTATTGTGAATTCTTTTTCTGACATATTGCATGCCTCTGTTTCATTTAGCTGCTTTTCTGGCACTTCCTCCTTTATTTTGCTTTGGGGGTATCTTTGTCTACCCATTTTTGATCTCACCGAGTGATCTAGATGTCGAGCTGTGCAGGGGCTACTCCTTGGGTGGCAGTGGCTTCTCTGGCTGCGGTTGCTCCTTGGGTGGTTTCAGTAGCAGCTGCTTCTCAGTTGGCAGCAGCTTCTCTGGTGGGTGCTGTTCGCAGCAGTGGTGCCTCCTCTGGCTGGTGGGGGAGGCTGCTGGTATAGCTGCTGTTCCTTGGACAGGGATGAGCTGATTATGAGGTTGCTGCTCCTCAGAAGGGGGTGGGCTGCTCACACAGGTGATGTTCCTCGGATGGCGGTAGGCGGCTCACACAACTGCTGCTCCTCGGATGGGGGCAAGCAGTTCGTTTGGCTGCTGCTCCTCAGAAAGGGACGGTCTACTCACACAGCTGCTGCTCCTCAGAAGGGGTCAGGCTGCTTGCACAGCTGCTGCTCCTTGGAAGGCAGCTGGCTGCTCATGCGGCACAGCTGCTGCTCTTCATACAGGTGCAGGGTGTGGGCTGCGCACAGCTGCTGCCGCTTCTCGGCAGTAGGTAGGTTGCTCAAGTGGCTGCTGCTCCTCGGATGGGGTGAGCTTCTCACATGGTTGCTGCTCCTCAGACAGGGGAACTGGCTGTTCACACAGCTGCTCCTCCTTGGACAGGGGCAGGCCACGTGAAGCTGCTGCTCTTAGGCCTGTGGCGGATTGCTCATGGGGCTGCTGCTCCTTTGGTAGGAGCGGGCTACTCACGTGTCTGCTGTTCACGTGGTTGCAGTGCCCTGGGCTAAAACATTGGGCCGGTCAGAGGGGAAACTGCTTCTGAACTCACAGGTGCTTGTGCCCAGGGAAGCTGGAGCCTCGTTGACTGTGGGATCACAGCCTAGGTAGCGTGTCCCTGGCAGGGGTGGCTGTAGAGTCCCAGGTGTTATCTGAGGGCACTCTGGGTGGAGTTGAGGCTGGGAACCCAGTTACAGCAGCTCTCCCCTTCAAAAAGGCTAGGCCCCTAAGGTCACGCTGGCCTCCCGGTACTGTTTGTAATGGTAGCAGAAGCTGCCTAGCTAGGTGAGTCTGATTAGCCTGCCCCTGAAGGTCCTGTGGGATCTAACTGTGCCTCACACACACACACACACACACACACACACACACACACACACACACAACCCACCTGACCACATGCTCCTCTTTTACTCCCTCATGCTCTTTCCTTCACTGCTGCATTCTTCCTGCCTCTGTAGTTGGGTCTGGGGTGTTATTGACCCTTTCATGGATGGAGTTTCCTCTCCAGGTGTCAGGTTATGTGGCTTGCTCTCAGGCCCCTTGGCCTGACTGGATAAGATTCACCTCAACAGAGGGAACTAAGCACAAATGTACTCATGACACCAATAACCCCAATATAAGTGATCACCTGAGAAAAAAGAGATAGGGCAGAGAAAAGAGAGCACAAATGTTATCGAAGAGAGAGAAAAAGATATGGGATTAAAGACAAAGGAATAAAAAGGATTATATATATATATATATATATATATATATATATATATATATATATATATATATATATATATATATATATATATATATAAGACACACAGAACCAATAGATAAATGGGAAAAAAAATACAAACACCATACACCCAGCAAAGTGGACTGGGACAGAATCTGTAGAGGCTGAGCTTATATAGTGAAAATAAGATTAAGAATTGGATGAATATGGGGAGGACCTCAATTTAGTATTGAGGAAGTAGAAAGGGAATAAGTGGATGAGAAGAAAGAGAATGAGAAGAAAAAATAATAAATTTACAAAAAAATTGATATAAAAATGGTATAAAAAATTAAAAATAGCAAATAAAAAGTAGTGATTAAAAATAATGCAAACAGAAATAAAAAACAACAAACAAAAACAGGAAAACAAAGAAGAAAAAAGAAAAAATAAATAAAGAAAAAAGGGATAATAAAAATAAAAGTGAAAAAAGTGGAGTGTTGTTCCTTTGGCTGGCTTATGATTCCATTTATCTGTACTGTACTGTTTCTCAGTTTCCATTTGCTGGGGCTAAAGATTTCTCTTTAGGCCTATTCCTATGTCCTCAGGGAGTATTCAGATTCCTTGTATTATTCAGGGTGTGATCTGGGTGTGGCTATATTGGTTGCCTGGAGACTGGAGGGAGGGGCTATCTCTCAGGAGAAAATGGCAACTGGGGCTTAGATATGACTCAGCACTAGACTTGCTACCACCTCTACTGGACTGCCACCTACTCTCCCCAGATTCCACAAGCCCACCCACACCTTCTCCCGAACCTCAGCCACGGGTAAGTGTCTGTATCCGAAAGGTCCTACAAGCTAGGTTCAGTGGAGAAAGGCACAGGCCCCAGCACGAAGAGGGACTGCATCTCTGCAAGTTCCTCTCTTGCCGGCATTGCGCAGTCCAGCCAGCCTTTCAGGGCTGCCTCTGAGCTCAGATCCAAAATCCAGACTCCAAGGTCCAAAATCCCCTACCTCCTGCAGTCCCGTGGTCCCTTTTTTTTTCACAGACAGATGCTTTGCCTGTCCTCAGGGATGTGGCTTGGCATCCTGTAGTTTCTCCTTGACCCTCTGGGCACAGAGGTCTGGCAGACTCTCCTGCCCAGATCCTTGATTTTACCTTTATCCAGGGGACCTTTGCCCTTCCCGGCTGCAAACTATCTCACCAGCTGCATCTCCTCACCAAATTCGGGCTGAATTCCACTTGTTTCAGCTGCTCACTCTATTTGCTCCGGGACAAGGCTCAGGACACGTCCGTCTATTCCACCGCCATTTTGTCTCTTCGCGGCTGGCTTTCTAAAGTGGGAGGGAGACAGAAGCTCCTGACTGCACTGAACTCCAGTTTCTGGTGAGTTTCTGGGAAACCAGACTCATTCGGGGAGAAACTGGACTGTCTGGCAGGGGGCGAAACTCGAGGGTGGCTTTCTCTCAGAGGTGCTTGCAGTGATTACCGAGGGACACTGAGACCCAGGGGCCTCATAGGGCAGGGATGATGGGAAGCCATGGCTGTCTGCTCTGCCCTGAGACTCCACCCCATCCAAGCTAAGCACAGAGGCTTTTGCCATAAGGGTATCTCCAGCACAGAAGTTCTCCCAGCATAGACACAGCCAATTGACATGGAGGTCAATTCCTCCCAGTGATACCAATAACAATCAAGACTTAACTACGACAAGGCTGTGCACACAGTCCACAAAGGGGTGCACCAAAAGTGTCCACCTCAGGTAACTGGGGGAGGCTGAGCCACTAAAGCTACTCTACCAACTCAGGGAAGCAGCAAAAATGTGGAGACAAAGAAACAGATCACAAATAAAAGAAATGGAGGAAAACAAACAACTGGATATAGAGTTCAAAACCACGGTTATAATTTCTTAGAAAAGGCCGATAAATTTAGCGAGACCCTCGAGGATATGAAAAGGGACCAACTAGAAATTAAACATACACTGACTGAAATAAAAAATATTATACAGAGACCTAACAGCAGACTAGAGGACCACAAGAATCAAGTCAAAGATTTGAAATACAAAGAAGCAAATGAGCAAAAAACACTCAACCAGAAAAGCAAAAAGAAAAAAGAATCTAAATATTTGAAGATAGTGTAAGGAGCCTCTGGGACAACCTCAAGCATACCAACATCCGAATTATGGGGGTGCCGGAAGAAGAGAGAGAGCAAGATACTGAAAATCTATTTGAAGAAGTAATGACTGAAAACTTCCCCCACCTGGTGAAAGAAATAGACTTACAAGTCCAGGAAGTGCACAGAATCCCAAACAAAAGGAATCCAAAGAGGACCACACCAAGACACATTATAATTAAAATGCCAAGAGCAAAAGACAAAGAGAGAATATTAAAAGCAGCAAGAGAAAAAACGTTAGTTACCTACAAGGGAGCACCCATACGATTGTCAGCTGATTTCTCAACAGAAACTATGCAGGCCAGATGGGAGTGGCAAGAAATATTCAAAGTGATGAATAACAATAACCTACAACCAAGATTACTCCACCCAGAAAAGCTATCATTCAGAATTGAAGGGCAGATAAAGAGCTTCACAGAGAAGAAAAAGCTAAAGGAGTTCATCACCACCAAACCAGTATTATATGAAATGCTGAAAGGTATTTTTTAAGACGAGGAAGAAGAAGAAAAAGGTAAAGATAAAAATTATGAACAACAAATACATGTCTATAACAAGTGAATCTAAAAATCAAGTGAATAAAAAATTTGATGAACAGAATAAACTGGTGAATATAATAGAATCAGGGGCAGAGAAAGGGAGTGGACTGACAATTCTTGGGGGGAAAGGGATGTGGGGGATGAGGGAAGAGACTGGACAAAAATTGTACACCTATGGATGAGGACAGTGCGGGGGAGGTAAGGGCAGAGGTTGGGGTGGGAACCGGGTGGAGGGGAGCTATGGGGGGAAAAAAGAGGAACAATTGTAATAATCTGAACAATAAAGGTTTATTAAATTTAAAATAAAAGAATGTGAAAAAAAAGAAATAAATAAAAATAATTCCTGGAAACAAATGGAAATGAACACACAGCAACCCAATATCTATGGGACACAGCCAAAGCAGTTCTGAGAAGGAAGTTCATAGCACTACAGATCTACCTTAAAACACAAGAAAAATTAATAATAAACTACTTAACCCTACAACTTAATGAATTAGAAAGAGAACAATGAGTAAATCCTGAATTAAGTAGAAGGAAGGAAATAATAAATATTAGAGCACAAATAAATGGCATAGAGACTAAGAAAACAATACAAATCATCAATGAAACCAAGAGCTGGTTCTTTGGAAAGATAAACGAAATTGATGAACTATTAGCCAGACTCATCAAGAAACAAAGAGAGAGGACCCAAATAAATAAAATCAGAAATGAAAGAGGCGATATAGCAAGTGACACCACAGAAATACAATGGATTGGAAGAAAATACGATGAGCAACTATATGCCAACAAGCTGGACAATGTAGGTGAAATGGACAAAATCCTAGAAACATAATCTTCCAAAACTGAATCAGGAAGAATCAGAAAACCTGAATAGGGCAATAACAATTCATGAAATTGAATCAGTAAACAAGAACTCCCAGAAAACAAAAGCCCTGGTCTAGACTGCTTCATAGGGGAGTTTTACCAAATATTCAAAGAACTAACACCTATACTACTCAAAAAAAAAAAAAAAATCCAAGAGGAAGGAACACTTCCAAGCTCTTTTTATAAGGCCAGCATTATCCTAATTCCAAAACCAGATAAAGACACTACAAAGAAAGAGAATTGCAGGCCAATATCCCTGATGAACATAGATGCTAAAATCCTCAACAAAATATTAGCAAATCAGATCCAGCAATATATTAAAAAGATCATACATCATGATCAAGTGGGATTTATTTCAGGGATGCAAGGCTGTTACAATATTCACAAATCAATAAGCATGATACATCCCATAAACAAATTGAAAGACAAAAATCACAAGATCATATCAATAGATGTAGAAAAAGCATTCAACAAAATCAAACACCCATTTTTGATAAAAACTCTCAGCAAAATTGCAATAGAGGGATCGTACTTCAACATAATAAAGATCATACATGACAAACCTATAGCCAACATCACACTCAATGGGCAAACACTTCACCTAAGAACAGGGACAAGACAGGATGTCCGCTTTCACCACTCTTATTCAACATAGTACTGGACGTCCTAGTCATAGCCATCAGACAAGAAGAAAGTATAAAATGCATCCAAATTGGAAAGGAGGAAGTAAAACTCTCATTATTCGCATATTACATGATATTGTGCATAGAAAACCCCAAAGACTCCACAAAAAAACTACTAAATTTAGTAAAGGAATTTGGCAATGTAGAAGGATACAATATTAACACCCAGAAATCCATGGCATTTTTATACACCAATAATGAAATCTCAGAAAGAGAAACTAAACAAACAATCCCATTTACCATTGCAACACAAAATTAAGATACTTAGAATAAACTCAATTATGGAGGAAAAGAGTTGTACTTGGAATACCATAGGATGGTGAAAAAAGAGGAGTATATAAACAAGTGGAAGAAAATACCATGTTCATGCATCAGTAACATTAACATCATTAAAATGTCCAAAGCAATCTACAAATTCAATACAACCACTATTAAATTATCAACATATTTCATAGGTTTAGAACAAATACTCCCCAAATTTATATGGAATCAAAAAAGACCCCAAATAGCCATAGCAATATTGAGGAAGAAAAACAAAGTTGGAGGGATCACAACACCACATATCAAGTTATACTACAAAGCCATTGTAATCAAATCAGCATGGTGCTGGCACAAGAACATATACATAGATCAATAGAACAGAACAGAGCACCCAGAAATTGACCAATGCCAATAAACTTAATTAATATTTGACAATGGAGGCAAGAATATACAATGGAATTAAGATAGTTTCTTTAATAAATGGTGGTGGGAAAATAGGCTAGATAAATGCTAAAAAGCGAACCTAGACCACCATCTTACACCATACACAAGAATAAACTCAAAATGGATAAAAGCCTTAAATGTTAGTTGTGAAACCATAAAAATCCTAGAAGAAACCATAGGCAGCAAAATCTCAGACATCTTTCACTTGTAGCAATATGTTAATGAATAAATCTCCTAGGGCAAAGGAAACTAAGGAGAAAATAAACAAATGGGAGTATATCAAAATGAAAAGCTCCTGCACAGCAAAAGAAACCATCAACAAAACATAAAGAGATTCCACTGTATGGGAGAAAATATTTGCCAATGATACATCAATAAAAGGTTAATATCCAAAATATATAAAGAACTCATACAACTTAACAAAAGGAAGACCAACAATTCAATTAAAAATGGGCAAAGGATCTATATAGGCACTTATCCAAAGTTGAGATAGAGACATAAAAAAATGCTCCAAGTCACTGATCATCAGAGAAATGTAAATTAAAACTATAATGAGTTATCACCTCATACCTGTCAGAATCAACAAATCAACAAATGACAACTACTGGAGAGGACATGGAGAAATGAGAACCCTAGTACACTGCTGGTGGGAATGCAGACTGGTGCAGCTACTATGGAAAACACTGGAGTTTCCTCAAAAAGTTTAAAATGGAACTGCCATTTGACCCAGTGATCCCACTTCTAGGAATATATCCTAAGAAACCAGAAACACCAATCAGAAGGTATTCACCCCTATGTTCATAGCGGCATAATTTGCAATAGCTAAGATCTGGAATCAGCCCGAGTGCCCATCAGTAGATGAGTGGATAAAAAAAGCTGTGGTACATTTACACCATGGAATACTATGCATCTGTAAAAGAGAAGGATCTCTTACCCTTTGAGACAGCATAGAGGTTCCTGGAGAGTATTATTCTAAGCGAAATAAGCCAGTCAGAGGAAGACCTGTATCACACGATCTTACTCATATTTGGAATCTAATGAGCAAAATAAACTGATGAACAAAATATATCCAGAGAAGTAGAATCATGCAACAGACTGTCGAATCTCTGAGGGTAAAAAGGGTGGGTTGGTGGGTGGGAAGAGATCAACCAAAGAACATATGTGTATGTGTATATATATATATATATATATATATATATATATATATATATATATATTCCATGTACATAGACAATAAGGTGGTGAAGGTCAGAGGCGTGGGGCGGGGGCAGATTAGAAGGTATCAATGGGGGAAAAGGGGATATATGCCATACTTTCAACAATAAAGATTGAAAAAAAAGACTGAGGAGGGCAGCCTGAGTCTTTAAGGAAAAACAAAACCAGTGTCTGTGAATTTTGCTTAAGATTACAATTTTAGAATACCTTTCAAATAGCTTATGAGAAGCACTTAAAGAAAGGCTTTATTGGAAAAATCAACTTAATTGGATGTTTATTCCTTATGCATCATGGATTTTGAAAAGTTTTATTTATTTATTTATTTATTTTTTTAATTACTTTATTGATTAAGGTATCACATATTTGTCATCAACCCCCCCCCCCCGTTCCCTTCCCAAACCCCCCCACATGTATGCCCTCCTCCCCCTGTTGTCCGTGATCACTGGTTAGGCTCATATGCAAGCACACAAGTCCTTTGGTTGATCTATCTCCCTTGTCCCCACTCTCCCCTACCTTCCCTCTGAGGTCTGACAGTCTGATCAATGCTGTTCTTGTTCTTCAGTCTATGATGTTCATCTTTTCCCCTAGATGAGTGAGCTCATGTGATACTAGGAATACACTTATAGGAACCAAAAATGAGACAAGCAATAATAGTTATGCTGCGAGGCAAATGAATCAGTCTATAGTGAGTTTCTTTCTGGGCCAACAGTTCTTTTGAGTCCCGGTTTCTATGTCCAACAGTTGTTTATGTGTTCATAACAGCAATGATATTTCAGTTCTGGATAGTGGACAAATGGTGGTAATGCAGGTCCGACCCTCTCTGGTTTGGTCCTGGGCAATCTGCAGTGACGTATATCTGCTGACTGCTAGTATGGCAAGGCATCATCAGCGTCTTCCATCTCTGGACTGTTTCTTTTCTGTCTTCATGGCTGGAGTAGTCCTGTCAATTCCTCTCTGTTGCAGGAATCCACATGTCTCGGAGTTGTTTTCTGAAAATATACAAACATATTCTCGACCAAAAGTTAATAAAGGAATATTTTCTATAAATTTGACTTGCGATCTTCTTTCATTTTTTCGCCCAAACGATTTTCCTTTGGCTTGTTTTGACACCATGTATGTTTTACCTGGGTGACTTGCTGTTAGCATTACAAATGAAAGTTAATTTTCTAAAGTAAAAATTTTCTAGATGTAATTTATTTGCAAGATATTTTTCCTTACATGATATTCTTCTACTATCCCCCCTTTTTTGGTTTAAATATTGGGAGGCTTTTGGAAATTTTATGCTGTAACCTTGATAGCTTTTAAATTTTACTTTTTTGCACTAAAATGTGACTGCTTTAGATTCATTATATGTTATGCACTTTTACATGAGATGAACTACCAATAAAAATTATAGTTAACACTTAGTAACAGCTTTTTTGTCCAGTACAATTGATTTGAAAAGCTTTATTTAATGATTTTTATTTTTTTAAATTTATTTTTATTTTTTTAAATAAATCTTTATTGCTCAGATTATTACAATTGTTTCTCCTTTTTTCCCCCCATATCTCCCCATCACCTGGTTCCCTTCCCCCGTTGTCCTTATCCATAGGTGTATGATTTTTGTCCAGTCTCTTCCCATACCCCCCACACAGACACCCCTTTCCCCCTGAGAATTATCAATCCATTCCCATTCTATGCCTCTGATTCTATTATGTTCACCAGTTTATTCTGTTCCTCAGATTTTTAATTCACTTGATTTTTAGAATCACTTGTTGATAGATATGTATTTGTTGTTCATAATTTTTATCTTTACTTTTTTCTTCTTTTTCCTCTTTTTAAAGAATACCTTTCAGCATTTCATATAATACTGGTTTGGTGGTGATGAACTCCTTTAGCTTTTTCTTATCTGTGAAGCTCTTTATCTGCCCTTCAATTCTGAATGATAGCTTTCCTGGGTAGAGTAGTCTTGGTTGTAGGTTCTTGCTATTCATCACTTTGAATATTTCTTGCCACTCCCATCTGGCCTGCATAGTTTCTGTTGAGAAATCAGCTGACAGTCGTATGGGTGCTCCCTTGTAGGTAACTAACTGCTTTTCTCTTGCTGCTTGTAAGATTCTCTCTTTGTCTTTTGCCCTTGGCATTTTAATTATGATGTGTCTTGGTGTGATTCTCTTTGGATTCCTCTTGTTTGGGGTTCTGTGCGCTTCCTGAGCTTGTAAGTCTCTTTCTTTCACCAGGTGGGGGAAGTTTTCTGTCATTATTATTTCTTCAAATAGGTTTTCAGTATCTTGCTCTCTCTCTTTTGGCACCCCAAAAATTCGGATATTGGTACGCTTAAAGGCATCCCGGAGGCTCCTTATGCTATCCTCACATTTTTGGATTCTTCTTTCTTTCCACCTCTCTGGTTGGGTGTTTTTTTCTTTCTCATATTCCAGATCTTTGGTTTGACTCTTCGGGTGCGGTGGTCTACTCTGTATATTCTTTATTTCAGACAGTGTATGCATAATTTCTGACTGGTCCTTTTCCATTTTTTTGGTATTCTCATTTAGGTCCTTGAAGGTCTCTTCAAGTTCCTCAGTGGTTTTTAGAAGATTCTTGAGTAACCTTATAAATATGGTTCTGAACACTGTGTCGTCCATTAGTTTGCTTTCATCAATCTCTCCCACTCGTGACATACTTCAATGTCTCCACATTTTGGCTGCCTCCCTGTGTTGATGGAGTGGCTTTGTGTGGCCGGTGACCTACAGGGGCCGGTAGCTTAGCTTCCCCAATCACCGTAGGTGGTCGCTCTTAGTACTCCCCTTTGTGGGCTGAGTGGAAAGTCTTGGTGTAGTTAAAAGCCCTGATTGCTGTTGGTACACTGGGAGGAATTGACCTCCGGTCCAATTGGTTGTGAGGACCTGCTGTGTCTATAACAGAAGAATTGCTGTGCTGGAGACACAGTAGGGCTTTGGTGCTCACTGAGTCTGCCTCTTGAATGTGTCCCTTTTGAGAGTGGTTGAAATCTGGTGTCGTCCACACCGACAGAAAAGTCACTCTCACTCTCTGACTGCTGGCCGAGAGTCCGGTAGGCGTCTGGGTCCCCCGCGTGTCCCCAGAAACTGGAGTTCAGAGTGGTTGAGATTGTTGGTATCACTGGCAGGAGTTGATCTCCAAGCCAGTTGGCTGTGAGGATCAGCAGTGTCTCCACTGGGAGAGCTTCTGTGCTCAGCTTGGATGGGGCGGAGTCTCAGAATGGCGCAGACAAACTTGGTTTCGTCCGCGCCGCCCTAAGAGGGCCGGTTTCTCCGTGCCCTAATCAATGGCTGCGCGCCTCTGAGAGAAGGCAGCTTTCGAGCCTCACCCACTGCCAAACAGACCAGTTTCTCCCCGACCGCAGCTGGATTTCAGTGCAGTCGGGAGGTTTTGTTTTTCTCCCAAACGAGAAAGCTAGCCATGCAGTGGCTGCTGCCCGCCCTCTCTGTGCGCTGCGAGCAAGCCTGCCGCTTATTCAGCCGCCCGCCCTTTCCACGCTCACGGATCTCTGCACTTCCACAGCTCCTGAGGCTCAGTGTCCCCCTCTCTTTTTTTCTCTAGTTGTAGGTTTTCCACTCTGCCAGCTTTCTGGTGGTTCTGGACGGTGTGCACTCTGTTTTCCAGTTGTAGTTTCAAAATTGTTGTGGTAGGCAGCAGTTAGGTGTTTACCTTATGCCGCCATCTTGGTTTCTCCTATTTAATGATTTTTAAACATTGCTATTCAGAGCTGGGCCTGTAAAAAGAGTTCGTCCACCATCAACAGTGTGTACTCATCTGTCAAGTAATTAATGAGGACACCACACTTATTTAAGTGTTTCTGACCAGCCCATTCATTTCCAGAAAAATTAAAGGCTGTTTGTAAATTGATCCCCTCCTGAGGAAAAAAAGTCTGGTGCTGCAAGATCCTGGGTTCTCATGTTATGGTTTTAATGAAGCAGAAACACACAGTATATCCTAACCAGGAGGAGAACCTGATGCTGTTATGGAAGTGTGATTATGCCAGTTAACTACCATGTTATGTCCAACAGCCCCTCCGAATTAAGTACCAAAGAAGAGGGGTAGAAAATAAGAATACAAGTGAGAAAAATGGAGAGTCAAGATCTCAATATTTCTCTCTAATTGGAGAATGGCAAAGGAGATCTTGGTATGGGAACCAGTTTTTCTAGGTGAAGTTTCTTACTAATTTCTTCCGCTTATGTAAGAGCAGGAAATAAAATAAAAGAAGGGAAAAGACAAAAGGAAGGAAGGAAGGAAGAGAGAAAGAAAGAAAGAAAGAAAGAAAGGAAGGAAGGAAGGAAGGAAGGAAGGAAGGAAGGAAGGAAGGAAGAAGGAAGGAAGAAGGAAGGAAGGAAGGAAGGAAGGAAGGAAGGAAGGAAGGAAGGAAGGAAGGAAGGAGAAAAATAGATAACTTGCACACAGCTGTCATAGCAACAGCAATACTTTTTGAACTCTTGATGTCAAGAGGAAAGAAATCAGTTTTCACTTGTGTTGCTTCTAGTGCTGCCCAGACAACTTTTTGGAGGGTCAAGGGCCTCCCTTTTTACCAAGTAGAGCTTCTTCCATCCAGGATGGTTTTACAGGGGCTACTTTGTAGGACAACTCAGCACTTTTATATCTTAGGTCCTGTATATTCTGGATCCCCTGTAGGTCCCTCTTATTCTGAGTCCCTTGTAGAGTGAGAGTCCTGTATTTGGAAAAGCTCTGCTGTTGGACATTATATCCTAAAGTGAATGCCACAGGCTGGAACTGTGCAGTGTGCACTATTACCACTGCCATCTGCTTATAAGATATAGACTGTGAACATCTAGGCCTGCATGAGTGTGATGGAGTTGCCTTGACAATCAAGCTATCTATCCCAGACCCCTCCCTTTACCCACACAGCCCTGACTCTACCTTATTGAAAGCCAGCTGCTCATTGCTCCCTCTAGGGTGGGTATAGTGGTGGCTGGATCTGTGTATATCTTCATAAAGGTCCTCCTCACTCCCTGTGTTGTCAGCATGGATGGCCATGTTCAGAGCTCCATCAAGGATGGCTGGAAGGAGAGAGACCAGTTGTCAAAGTGGAGCAGAGGGAAGGGGACACGTGGAAAATAACACAAAACTTTTCAGGATAAACACTCCTTCTTCGAGAGGAGGGAGAAGATCTGAAACTAGTTTCTCAAACCATTCTTGCTGCAAAAACATGGTTTGATTGAAAGAGTTTCCTGGTCAACTTTCACACCATCATTTTAATCATCTACTATTCAGTCCCCACCAACTCTATAAACAAGGAAACCCAAATCTCTGCCATAGCATGACACTCAGAGTCCCCACCAGTTGAATCCAGTTCAAAACCATTTACCAGTGTGTCAGGTATAATATAAGGCCCTTAAAAATACTAACAATCTATTATGAAAATGATATTATGAATAAAGTTATATAGTATAGCCAAAGAAATATACATTATATACATGTAATTATAGTTGGCAATCTATAATAATAAAAACATAATACGCTAATTAGACTGGACAACCAAATGAACTTCTGGACGTCTGGAAGGACGTCTTTCTGGACAAAGCCGGGCCTGCAAGGGCCGAGCCCCTTGCATGAATTTCATGCATCGGGCCTCTAGTTAATAATATAAACATCCATGGTACTTATCATCCTGCATAAGAGAAATACCAGAAGCTTAGAATTCAACCTTGTGTATACCCTACTGCAATCCTTTTCCCTTCTATCTCCTTTAGAGAAATGTTCAATATTCCCAACTTTTTATAAATCACATGTTTCTCTTTGTTTCATCATTTATTTCTGTTAAATTTTACATGGTTTGATTTTATATAAATAGCTTTTCTTCTATAACTGGATTTTTTTTTTATTCAATTGCTCATGTAGTTGTGATTGACTCATTCTCTCTGATGCAGTCTTGTATTTTATGAATATTTCAAATTTTACATATCCATTGTACTTCTGGAGAACAGTGGGTTGTTTCCTGTATTGTGGCTGGTATAAACAATACCAGATTATGTACCAGGCATAATTACACACCTCCTGAGCACACATCTCAGAGTTTCTCTGAGACAATGTTTTGCAACCTTTTTTTCATTATTGTACCCTAAAGAGACTTTTATACATTGTTTTCCTAATCCTCCTAATGAAATTTTAATATCACAAACTTACTGAATTTTTTATCTTCCGTGGCTCTGGGAGGGCCACATACCATTGTGATATTTAATATTTTTGTCCCCTTTGGCATACTCAAACCTCAGGTGTAAACTCATGCTCTAGGGTATAAACAACTAAGTGTGGCATCCCTGGGTCCAGGTACACCAAACTGTTTGCCAAAGCTATTCTACCAATCTAGACTTCTGACAATATATATGAATATTACCGTTCTGAAAATTATATACTCAGAAACCTCATTTAAACTGGAATTGAGAGGCTAGAAGAGAGAACTCTCACCCTTATGTCATTCAGCATACACTACTTGACCCCAACAGGAAGAGATGTACCTCCTATCTCAACAGAAGAAAGGAGTCCTGTGTCTCAGTAACAGCTCAGCCAATGGGAGACAGTTGTAACTCAACCAATGAAAAGTCACAATATTTCAAAGTTTCATTTTCCTCCAGTGGACTTTGTTTACAACAGCCCCTCCTAAGTCTATAAAAGAGGTTCCTCTCCTTTGTTTCTCTGTACTTACAGTAGTTTGTCATTAGATCATATGTCCCAGATTGCAGTTTATTTTTATTTTTTAAAATTTATCTTTATTTTGAGAGTATTACAGATGTCCCCACTTTTTCCCCCTCATTATCTCCTCCACCCAGTCTTCACCTCAACCCAGGCCTTCACCACACTATTGTCTGTGTCTATGGGTAATACATATATGCATATAAATTATTTGGTTAATCTCTTCCCACTTCCCCTTGTCCCCCTTCCCTCAGTGATTCCTCTGTTTGTTCCATGCTTCCATGTCTCTGGATCTATTTTGTTTGTCAGTTTACTTTGTTCATTAGATTCCACAGATAAGTGAGATCATGTGATACTTGTCTTTCTCTGACTGGCTTATTTCACTCAGCGTAATACTCTCCAGGCCACTCCATACTATGTGGTTTGTCATTAGACCACATGTCCCAAATTGCAGTTTTTAAAAATGTATATTTTAATTAAACTTATTTGGATGACATTGATCAATAAAATTATACCAAATAGCAGTTGTTATCATTTCTGATAAATCCATTTTGCTGGTGAATATTGGCTTTCTATTTTCTTAAGGTCAACATTATTTGGTGGCCTATGGAGGATCCAAAAAGACCCTGACAACTCCAAGGTTGGTGAGCAAACAAGTGTGGTATCCACAGAATCAACTGAGCTTCCTGTTTCCTTGCCCACCTTGGAGTTTGAGGATGAGTCTTTCTCCTAGATCCTCACTTTCACTCTCTTTGAATTTTGATGCTCTTCAGGCTCTATTTGTCAGTCTCACTTAGGACTTCATCCTTTTCTGGTTAAAGCCTTGTTTTGTCCATGAGTACTTAGTTGGCACTTTGGCATGAATCTTCTAAAAATCAAGCTGTTTCACTTGTATGCATGCATATAAGCATAACTAATGGACACAAGACACTGGGGGTGGGGTGGGGTGAAGACATGTGACGGGGGGGCGGTAGGGGAGGCCAGGGGAAGGTCAATGGGGGAAAAAAAGAGACATATGTACTACTATTTTTAATACTTTAAACAAAAAAATAAAATTTAAAAATAAATAAATAAAAGCAAGCTGTTCCACTGGAACTATGCTACTCAGTCTTTGGTCTATTTCCTTTTGTCATTGGACTGTTCCTAGTGGAATTGCTGATATTTGGCTTGCAGGCCATTTAGTCTTTTGCTCATGAGATTTATGTTTAGAAACCATGGTTCCTCTTTTTGCACAATTCTAACTAAATAGACTGATTTGGCCAAAAGTAATTTATACTTTGCCATTATGAAAAACTTTTGAACTCCCTGAACTTATTTTTTTAGAACCAAGTTGGACAACTTTAACTCTGAAATTGTCAAAACTGAATGTTATGCCTATATCGATTGGTATTTTGAGGCTTCCAAACATTACTAGGAGTCTACAATTGTCTCTTTGCAACATAAAATTTTAAGTTTTACTGAGACAAACAAATAATTAAAGATAAAACATCTCTCAAAGGCTCTTCCCATCTCCTTTGTCTCAGGTTCCACCCCTGGTGCCAACTTCTTCCTCCTCTGACCCCCTCTTCACTTCCTCCTCCCCTGAACCTATCAGAACATGCCCTTTTAAAATCAAGACTTTTAAGGACTAAAAAGCTAAACCCTTGATTTCTTATATTTCTTGGACTATAAAGCTAAAATGAAAACCATAGTCAAACTTTTTTCCCCAAAGTAACTGAGAATCCCCATAGGTTTTCTGAAGAATTTAGTGTAGTCATTCCAACTTATCAACCTGGTTTCTCTGACTTACATCAACTAGTTCATACTTTTGTCTGAAGATCAGATTTGGCATTGAATGAAAACTGATTATTGGGAAAATCCTGAAAGGTCTCTAGGACTACAACCATAATACCAAACCACTGACATATTATCAGGTTTTCATAATCACTAAGTGACTTTATCAGGCAATTTATAGGCATATTGATTGGAAAAAAAATTTAGGCTTGTTTACAAAAGTCTGATAAACCTATTCATGACTATTATAGTTGACGTGAGATTGTTTTATTCAAGGAAAATTCTGAACTCCCTTCAGATGCTGATTCCACTTGGGAATCTCTTAACTGTGTTTATTTATAGACTGACCTTTCCCTTTTAGTTAAAAGGACTAGGATGGAATGGGATACCATGTCCTCTCTAGAGTCAATCAATTTGGCAAATCAGCTTGCTCACATGCTATATGAGTCATTTTAAAGAAAAGACACTAATATTCTTAACTTTCAACTTCAGCAAATGAAGGTCCCTATACGAAATCCAAACCTCATTTATGCTATTATTGCAAAGGTCTAAGACATTGGAAAAGTGGTTGTCACAAATTTAAGCACTTCAGGCACCATTAGCCTTCTAACCAGCCTTTTAATGTTCTCCTAATTCCCAATGATGGGGCTCTGAGCAACTAGAGGGGCTCTTCCTAATTTTCCTTCTTAATTGCCTTGGAAAAACTATTCTCCAGATTGGGAATGAATTTACATGAGAGCCATACTCTCAGTGCTCAACTCTACTCACTTCTATAATGAAGCCCCTGTCTCAGAGTATTAAAACATTTAAAATAGGGGCGAAATCTCTATTAAACTTAAACAGGTTCCTGTCTCTAAACCCTTTCATTTTTGTTTGGGCCCTTGGAAAGATACTCACCGTTTTCTTCTTTGTTCCTCCTCCTTATTTATTTATTAGGCTGAGACTTCTTAGAGGAGTATCAAGCCATAAGGTGGAAATAATTCCAGAATTTGACATTAGCCATCAAAATAGCTAATCAGCCCTAGATGTTGTGGCTCAGTGTTGGAGTGTCGTCCTGTGCACTGAAGGGTTGTGGGTTTAATTCCCAGTAACATCATTTTTTTTTTCTCTCTCCCTCTCCCTTTCTCTGGAATCAATGAAAAACATATCCTTGGGTGAGGATTAAAAAATATATAGCCAATCAGGTGAATTAAATGGCCCTTTGATACCTTTTATTTGCTCTATTTCAAATGGCACTGTAGCTAAATCTGAGAGCACTAATCGCTTGTCCCTATTGAATCAGCTACCATCCTCTTTATGGGCAAAATCTCCAACTGATATTGGCAGAATCCATGGTGCACCTCCTATCAAGACTCAAAGAGAGCCCTCAAAACCCCGTCCCAGAATAAATCCATCAATAATAGAAGAGTACAAAACTCAGGGCCTCATTTTCCCTTACACTAGTCTCTGTAATACTCCTATATTGCCTATGAGAAAACCCAAGAACCAAGAGTGGTGGTTTGTGCAGGATCTCTGAGCAATGAACAGCATTATTATCCCTTAACACCCTGTTGTGCCTAACCCTTATATGATACTAGTGTCCATCCCAACTCAATGTAAATTCTTTACTGTAATTGATTTTTGATGTGCATTCTAGTATATGAAGCTAGCCAATACCTATTTGCCTTCACTTGGAAAGGAAAACAATCCTTATTTCCCACAAATCCTGAAGACTAATCTGGGTGATACAAAGTTCCCTATGAGTTCTATTTTGTTGTAGTATGTGAATGACTTGCTTCTTTGTTCTTCCAAGCCTCCTCAATGAAAGACAGCATCACTTGCAAAATGTTTTAGCCTTTAAGAGACATAGGTCATCAAGGAAAAGCTGCAGTTTGCTCAAACCTAGGTTATATATTAATGGAATCTGATATAAGAACAAGGGCTGCACCTTGATCCATAGGCTTCATTGGCTCATAAGTTTTCCACATCCCCAAATTGAGCATCAACAGTGAGGTTTTCTTGGGCTAGATGGTTATTGACAAAATTGGGTCCCAAATTTCTCTCTTATGGACAAGCTTCTATGTTTAACTAAAGAACAACAACTCTGACCCAATTTTATGGGAAGGACAGGATAACATAGGCTTTAAAACCTTAAAAAAGTGTGTAATTAACCAACCTGTCCTTAGACATCCCAACCATCAGATTACCATTTTCCTTCTTGAATAGGAAAAGAAAGGGAATGCCGTTGGGGTACTCACCTCAAAACACAGGGACCACTATCAATCTATAGCATATTACAGCAACTTGATGTTGTGGCATGGTAATACCCCCATTGCCTTTCGGTCATTACTGCCACTGCCCTTTTGGTTAAGGCCACTGGGGAAATTGTTGTGAGATTCCTTTTAACCACTTTGTACCCCATGAATAGAAGTCCTCCTGAGTTCACAACATTTTTTAGTCGGCAACTTCACTCTTATGAAATACTTTTATTAACTGCTCCTCATATAACTCTTTCACACTGTAATAGCCTTAACCCTACAGCTCTTCTCCCCTCCATTACCAACAAATCCCCTCATGACTGCTTAACACTGATGGGTCACCTCCTGAATCCTCATGATAATCTATAGGAAATTCCTATGAGTGATGCTCCCAAAATGAGGAAACAAAGAAACAATCAGATACAGAGTTGAAATCACTGATTAAAATCACAGTTTACTGATGCTTCTAATTTAAAAGATAATGAAGGTGCTGGATATGAGATATCAACACCCTTTGATGTAATTGAAGTGCCACCTTTGCTGTTGGCTACTGCAGCTCCAGAAGCCAAATCATATGTGCTAGCCAAAGAGAAAACTGCCAACATTTATACCAACAGTATATATACTTTCGGAGTAGCTCAAGATTTTGGAAACTTGTGGGAGCAATGGGATTTCCTTACTTCCAGTGGAAATAATATTCAAAAAAATGTTAGTATGTTCAGAAATTATTGAATGCTATACTTTACCTGTTGCTTTATTATTAAAACCCCCAGGTATAAACCACCAACCTTGGCGTGAGAGGTGGACATTCCTAAAAAACCCCTGAAAGGTTCACAAACTCCAAACAAGCAGTGGCTGGCCTTGGCTTACCCTGTACTGTTCCTAAGCAGCCCCAAAGATGGCACTACAGGCATCCAACCCTGGTTCACAGCATAACCTCTCCCAGTAATCTTTAAGCTCAACACAGTTGCTACAAATAGAAGATCACTTTATAGTTCCTACTAGGTTGCCCTGGGCAGGGGACAAGCAGCAGTTTACCTATGAACCCATCCCAAGAGGTCCCCAAACCAACACCCAATGACCAGATTAATGTCACAACAGAGCACCACCTAGTTAGCTCCAGAAACAATAAACCCAAAGAGTGGACTCATTAAGCACAAGAGAACCACTACAGCAAATTCCACTCCACAGGGTCAACCCCCACACAACAGCTCATCCACTGCAGTCATGGCCAGTTCTCAAAGCCAGTCAATCTGACATTCAAACAGCAATAAAAACTCAACTGTAACAGGAGGGCATACACAAACCGCACAACTGACACCTCTGGGACATCCAGTTCAGTTGAACATAAAAACTAAGTCACTGGGATCCATAGGACAACTGCTACATAAGGCCACCCAGCCAAACCTGAGAGATGCAGAAAATTTACCTAATATATAAAAACAAACACAAAGAGAAACCCAAAATAAGGAGACAAAGAAACATATACCAATTTTTTTTAAAAGGAACAAAATTCCAGAAAAAGAACTAAACAAAATGGAGGCAAGTAAACAATCAGATACAGAGTTAAAATCCTGGTTTATAAGGGTGCTCAATAAACTTAGAAAAAAAATAGATGAACTCAGTGAATAAGTACACATAGAGATAAAAAAAAACACAGTCAAAATAAGAATACAACTGAAATGAAGAATATATTAGATAAAATCAACATCAGCTTAGATGAAACAGAGGATGGAATCAGTGATTTAGAAGACAAGTTAGGAGAAAACACGCAATTAGAACACAAAAGGAAAACAGAATTAAGACAAGAATGGTTTAAGGGACTTCTTGGACAATATCAAGCATACCAATATTTGCATCAAAGGGAGATCAGATAAAAAAGAGAGAGTGTATGAAATTAAAAATGGATTTGAGAAAATAATGACTAAAAGCTTTCCTAATGTGTCAAAGAAAATAAACATGTAAACCCAAGAAGCACAGAGTCCCAAACAAGATGAACTCAAAGACACCCATATCAAGATACATCATAATTAAAATGGCAAAGTTTAAAGACAAAGAGAGCATCTTAAAAACAGGGGGCAAAAAGACAGTTACCTACAATGAAGCTTCCATAAGACTGTCAGTTGATTTCTCAACAGAAACCATTCAGGCCAGAAGGGATTGACACAAAAATTTCAAAGTTATGAAAAGCAAATTGTATAACCAAGATAACTATACCTAGCAAAGCTATTATTAAAATGAAGGAGATATAAAGAGTTTCCCAGACAAGAAGGAGCTAAAGTAGTTCATCACAGAAAAAACAGTATTACAAGGATTATTAAAGTAACATTTTTAAGAAGAAAAGAACAAAAATATAAATAATACAATTATTTATATTTAAAACAATTATTAATATAACTAATTATATTATATTAATAATGAAAATATAAATATCCTATATAATAAAGAGGTAATATGCAAATTGACCATCACTCCAACACACAAGATGGCCACCCCCATGTGGTCAAAGATGGTTGCCCCCATTTGGACACAAGATGGCTTCCACAAGATGGCCAGCAGGGGAGGGCAGTTAGGGGCAACCAGGCCTGCAGGGGAGGGCAGTTAGGGGTGGGGGTTCCCTAAGCCTGGCCTGCAACCCCTTGCAATCTGGGACTGCTGGCTCCTAACCATTCACTTGCCTGCCTGTCTGATCGCCCCTAATCACTCTGCCTGCCTGCCTGATTGCCCATAACCACTCTCCTGCCTGCCTGATCGCCCCTAACCCCTCTGTCTGCCTACCTTATCACCCCTAACCACTCACCTGCTTTGCTTGATCGCCCCTAACCACCTCTGCCTTGGCCCTCACCGCAGCAGCTTCCTCCAGAAGAATGTCCAGAATTATGTCTGGAAGGTCGTTTGGCTGTCTAATTAGCATATTATGCTTTTATTATTATAGATTCATTTTGTTCATTAGATTCCACAAGTAAGTGAGATCATGTGATATTTGTCTTTCTCAGTTTGGCTTATTTCACTTAGCATAATATTTTCCAGGCATGCCAGAGAGGCCAGATAATCAAGGCAACAGAGTGTGAAAGGCTTTATTGATAAGATTCTGGAATGGCCAAGGCAACTCTGAACATGGGGATCTTAATCAGAATGTTCTAAGCTAGGACACCATAAGCAGGTGCAAGACCACAGCAGTCTCATGGTATCCTGCACATGTGTGCCCTTCTATAACCCAAATGATTGATGTCATTGTTGGCTAGAGGCCTCTTTTGTCTAAGTGGTATAATACATGGTACTGACCAGCTATAATGTGCTGGAGAAGCTGAGGTAGGCAGAGAGGATGTGGCTACCACGTGAAACTATGTGTGCAGGAAAGGCTGGAGAGGTTGGAGAAGCTGCTGAGGCGGAGAGTTCAGGTGCTGCTAGTATGTGAGGTGGTGAGTCTAGGAGCAGCTTGCAGATGCTCAGATAATAACTGTGGGTATAGAAACTGATGCTGCTTTGTAGGAAACACTTATTTTGTGTACCAGCTGGTGTGCGGGTGCCTGTTTTATGAACTGTTTAAAGAACTGTTTTGTCTGATGGCTATATGACCACTGATTCCTACAATAAAGACTTATTCTTATACAACTTCTCATGGCTTCTCCGTCGACCACCCAGTGTCCAAGAAGGTCCAGCCCCTGGTAGAGGGACTTGGACCCAAGAGGTAGTACAGTGGGCAGGGTTCAAAAAGGAATCTGCCCTGGTACTTGATGAAGTTGAGGAAAATTTAGAAGAATATATGGACTCAGAGCACCAGTGCTCCAACAGTGTTCTAGCAGTGCTCTGACATCCATCCATGCTTTCCCAAAGGGTAAGAGATCCCTCTTCTTTACAGTTGCATAATATTCCATAATATAAATGTCTCACAGCTTTTTAAAATCTATTTATCTACTGATGGACACTTGAACTTTCTCTAAAACTTAGATATTGTAAATAACACTGCTATGAACACAGGGGTGCATATTTTCTTTTTGATTGGTGTTTTGGAGTTTGTAGGACATATTTCCAGGAGTGGGATTGCTGGGTCAAATGGAAGTTCCATTTTTAATTTTTTAGTGAAACCCCATACTGTTTTCCATAGTGGCTGCAGCAATCTGCATTCCCACCAGCAATGTACTAGGGTTCCCTTTTTTCCACATCCTCACCAGCACTTGTTGTTTGTTGATTTTTTGATGGTAGCCATTCTGACTGGTGTGAGGTGATATCTCATTGTGGTTTTAAATTTGTGTTTCTCTGATGATTAGTGACTTTGAGCATTTTTTTCATATGTCTCTTGGCCATTTGTATGTCTTCTTTGGAGAAATGTCTACTCAGGTCTAGTGCACATTTTTTTTCTTGCTTAAATGAAACAACATATTCCACCAAAATATCCAGGGAAATCCAGATAATTATCCATTTCTTCAAGGTTTTAAACATATTTTTAAAAGACCATAGAAATATAAACATTATGCCACTTTATTTTTTTATTGTTTAAAGTATTAAATATAGTAGTACATATATCTCCTTTTTTCCCCCATTGACCTTCCCCCATCCTCCCCTACCCCCTGTCGCATGTCCTCATCGCACCCCGCCCCCAGTGTCTTGTGTCCATTGGTTGTGCTTATATGCATGCATACAAGTCCTTTGGTTGATCTCTTTGCCCCCCTCCCCAACACTCCCCAGCCTTTGCACTGTAATTTGACGGACTGTTCGATTCTTTACTGACTCTGTATCTATCTTTTTGTTCATCAGGTTATAATGTTCTTTATTTTCCATAAATGAGTGAGATCATGTGGTATTTTTCTTTCATTGCCTGGCTTATTTCACTTAACATAATGCTTTCCAGATCCATCCATGCTGCTGCAAATGATAAGAATCCCTTCTTTTTTATAGCAGTGTAGTATTCCATTGTGTAGATGTACCACAGTTTTCTAATCCACTCATCTGATGATAGGCATTTAGGCTGTTTCCAAATCTTAGCTATGGTGAATTGTGCTGCTATGAACATAGGGGTGCATATATCCTTTCTGATTGGTGTTTCTAGTTTCTGGGGATATATTCCTAGAAGTGGGATTACTGGGTCAAATGGGAGTTCCCTTTTTATTTTTTTGAGGAAACTCCATACTGTTCTCCAAGGTGGCTGCACCAGTCTGCATTCCTACTAGCAGGGCACAAGGGTTCCTTTTTCTCCTCATCCTTGCAAGCACTTGTCGTTTGTTGATTTGTTGATAATAGCCATTCTGACAGGTGTGAGATGGTACTGCATTGCCATTTTGATTTGCATCTTTTAGATAATTAGTGACTTTGAGCATCTTTTCATATGTCTCTTGGCCTTCCTTCTGTCTTCTTTCAAAAAGTTTCTATTTAGGTCCATTGCCCATTTTTTAATTGGGTCGTTTATCTTCTTTTTATTAAGTTGTATAAGCTGTCTGTAGATGTTGGAGATTAAACCTTTATCAGTGATAACATTTGCAAATATGTTCTCCCATGCGGTGGGCTTTCTTGTTGTTTTGTTGATGGTTTCTTTTGCTGTGCAAAAGCTTTTTATTTTGATGTAGTCCCATTTGTTTATTTTCTCTTTAGTTTCCATTGCCCTGGAGCAGTTTCTGTGAAGAAATTGCTTCAGCATATGTCTGAGATTTTGCTGCCTGTGGATTCTTCTAGTATTTTTATGGTTTCCCGTCTTATATTTAAGTCCTTTATCCATTTTGAGTTTATTTTTGTGTATGGTGTAAGTTGGTGGTCTAGTTTCATTTTTTTGCATGTATCTGTCCAATTTTCCCAACACCATTTATTGAAGAGACTGTCTTGACTCCATTGTATGTTCATGCCTCCTTTGTCAAATATTAATTGGGCATAGTGGTTTGAATCGCTATCTGGGTTCTCCATTCTATTCCATTGGTCTATATGTCTGTTCTTCTGCCAGTACCAGGCTGTTTTGAGAACTGTGGCTTTGTAATACAGCTTGAAATCTGATATTGAGATCCCACCTACTTTGTTCTTCTTTCTCAGGATTGTGTGGCTATTTGAGGTCTTTTTTTATTCCAGATGAATTTTTGGAGAGTTCTTTCTAGGTCTGTAAAATATGCCGTTGGTATTTTAATGGGGAGTGCATTGAATCTGTAGATTGCATTAGGTAGTATGGACATTTTGATGATGTTGATTCTACCAATCCATGAGCATGGTATGTTCTTCCATCTGTTTACATCTTCCACTATCTCTTATTTCAGTGTCCTATAGTTTTCTGCGTATAGGTCTTTTACCTCTTTAGTTAAGTTTATTCCTAGGTATCTTAATTTTTTTTGGTGTGATGGTAAATGGGATTTCTTTTTTAGTCTCTCTTTCTGTAAGTTCACTATTGGTGTTTAGAAAGGCCATAGATTCCTTGGCGTTAATTTTGTATCCTGTTACATTGCCGAATTCATTTATTAAATCTGTTAGTTTTTGATGGAGTCTTTCGGGTTTTTTATGTACAATATCATGTCATCTGCAAATAAGGACAGCTTTACTTCTTCTTTTCCAATTTGGATGCCTTTTATTTCTTCTTCTTTTCTAATCACAAAGGCTAATACTTCCAGTACTATGTCGAACAGGAGTGGTGAGAGTGTGCATCCCTGTCTTGTTCCTGTTCTTAGGGGAAATGGTTTTAGTTTTTGCCCATTGAGTATGATGTTAACTGTGGGTTTATTATATATAGCTTTTATTATGTTGAAGTATGATCCTTCTATTCCCACCTTGTTGAGAGTTTTTATCAAGAAAGGGTGTTGGATTTTGTCAAATGCTTTTTTTGCATCAATTGATATGACTATGTGATTTTTATCTCTCAATTTGTTAATGTGATGTATTACATTTATTGATTTGCAGATATTGTACCATCCTTGCATTCCTGGGATAAATCCTACTTGGTCATGGCGTATGATCTTTCTGATGTACTGCTGGATCCGATTTGCTAGAATTTTGTTGAGGATTTTGGCACCTATGTCCATGAGGGATATTGGCCTGTAATTCTCTTTCATTGTGTTGTCTTTATCTGGTTTTGGATTTAGGGTGATGCTGGCTTTTTAGAAGTAACTTGGAAGTGTTCCTTCCTCTTCAATTTTTTGGAATAGTCTGAGGAGGATAGGTTTTAGTTCTTCCTTGAATGTTTGGTAAAAGTCCCCTGTGAAGCCGTCTGGCCCCGGGCTTTTGTTTGCTGGAAGCTTTTTGATGACTGCTTCAAGTTCTTCCATAGTTATTGGCCTATTGAGCTGTTTAGATTCTTCCTGATTGAGAATATGGTCCATTTCCTCCAACTTGTCCAGTTTGTTGGAATAAAGTTGTTCATAGTATTTTTTAACAATCCTTTGTATTTCTGTGGGGTCTGTTGTTATTTCACCTCTTTCCTTCCTAATTTTGTTTATTTGGGTCCTCTCTTTGCTTCTTGGTGAGCCTGGCTAGAGGTTCATCAATCTTGTTTATCCTTTCAAAGAACCAGCTGTTGCTTTTGTTGATCTTTTGTATTGTTTCTTTGGTCTCGATGTCATTTATCTCCACTTTGATCTTTATTATTTCCTTCCTTCTGCTTACACTGGGCTTTTCTTGTTGCTCTCTTTCTAACTCTTTGAGTTGCAGGGTTAGGTAGTTTATTACCATTGTTTCTTGTTTTTTGCAATAGGCTTGTAGAGCTATGAATTTCCTTCTCAAGACTGTTTTCCCTGTGTCCCATAGATTTTGGATTGTTGTGTTTTCATTGTCATTTGTTGCCATGATGTTTTTTATTTCTTCCTTGATCTCTTTGGTAACCCAGTCATTGTTTAATACCATGCTGTTTAGTCTACAAGTGTTTGATTTTTTTAGATTGTTTTTATTGTAGTTGATTTCCAGTTTTATGCCACTGTGATCTGAGAAGATGCTTGGTATGATTTCTATCTTCTTGAATTTGAAGAGACTTTGCCTATGTCCCAGCATATGGTCTATCTTTGTAAATGACCCATGTGCACTTGAGAAGAATGTATATTCTGTGGCTTTGGGGAGAAATATTCTGAAGATGTCAATTAATTGCATCTGGTCTAATGGGTCATTTAGGATTGATGTTTCTTTGCTGATTTTTTGTTTAGAGGATTTGTCCAATGGTGATAGTGGCGTATTAAAGTCTCCTACTATGAGTGTATTGCTGTCAATCTCTCCCTTGATATCCTCCAGGAGTTTTTGTATGTATTTGGGTGCTCCTGTATTGTGTGCCTATATGTTTACCAGAGTTATTTCTTCTTGTTGGATTGCTCCCTTCAGTGTTATTAAGTGGCCTTCTTTATCTCTTTTTATATCTTTCATTTTGAGATCTAATTTGTCAGATATAAGTATTGCTACCCCAGCTTTTTTTTCATTTCCATTTGCCTGGAAAACCTTTTTCCAAACCTTCACCCTCAGTCTGTGTGTGTCTTTTTTTCTGAGGTGGGTTTCCTGTAGACAGCAGATATATGGGTCTTGTTTTCTTATCCAATCCATTACCCTGTGTCTTTTGATTGGGGCATTTAATCCATTTACATTTAAAGTTATTATTGATAGGTACTTATTTGTCTCCATTTTTATTCTTTACCCCTGTGTTCCTTCTTCGCTTCCTATATTTTTTTTTACAGCATACCCTTTAGCATTTCTTGCATTGCTGGTTTGGTGGTGATAAATTCCCTTAGTCCTTTTTTGTCTGTGAAGCTCCTGATTTCACCTTCAATTTTGGTTGACAGCCTTGCTGGGTACAGTATTCTTAGATTCAGACCCTTACTTTGTATGACTTTGTATATTTCATTCCATTCCCTTCTGGCCTGATGAGTTTCTGTTGAGAAATCAGTTGCTAGTCTGATGGGGGTTCCTTTGTATGTAACTTTTTGTCTCTCTCTGGTCACTTTTAAGATTGTTACTTTGTCATTGGTGTTTGCCAATTTAATTATAATGTGCCTTTGGCATCGGTCTTTTGGGGTTCATTTTGCTTGGGACTCTGTGAGTTTCTTGGATTTGTGTGGGTTTTTTCTTCCTTATATCGGGGAAATTTTCTGTCATTATTTCTTCAAACAGGTTTTCCATGCCTTGCTCAGTTTCCTCTCCTTCTGGAACCCCTATTATGTGGCTGTTCTTTTGTTTCATGTTGTCCCAAATTTCCCTTAGGCTCTCCTCCTGCTTTTTATTTATTTTTTCTATAAGTTGCTCTACTTGGGTATTTTTTCCCACCTTGTCTTCTAGCTCACTGATGTGGTCCTCTGCTTCTTCTAGTCTACTCTTGATGCTTTCTATTGAGTTCTTTACAGCAGCGATGTCATTTTTCATTTCTTCTTGGTTCATCTTCATTTCCTCTTGGTTCTAACTCATATTGTCAAATTTGTCTTCCATTCTTTTCAGCCACCTTATGACCATTTCTATGAATTCTTTCTCTGACATGTTGCTTGCCTCTATTTCCTTTGCTTTCTTTTATGGTGATGCCTGCTTTTCTTTCATAAGCGGGCTGTTTCTTTGTCTCCCCATGGTCTCTCTTCTCTGGATGTCTGGTTATGTAGTTCTCTCTCTCCTTATCCCAGGCCAAATCTGACCTTTCCATGGTGGAGTGTAGAGCTCCTCTGAATCTGCTTGTTTGCGCCAAGTGTCAAACGGTGTTCTGGGGCTCACAGCTGTTCGGTGGTTGCCTCAGTTGTAGCTTTTCAAGCTTCCGATAAGATCCACTTTCCCCTTCAAGATGGCGTGGTCTCTGCATCCAAGCTGGTTGCTCTGAGAGGGAACCCAGCAGCAGTGGGGGCTGCCCTGTCAGGAGAACCCCGTCCAGCAGTCCCCCACCTTCTCCTGGAGTTTAGCTGTCCCTTAACTCAACAACAAATACTCCCCGTGTGACCCTCAGCTGTTCTTTCTTTCTGCTCCGGGACAAGGCTCGGGATCCATCTGTCTATTCCGCTGCCATTTTTCTATTCCCTACTCTCAGTCTCTTAATGGGCCTCAGAAACTCCACAGGTTGGGACAAGGGGTTTTCTAATACTGTGGTGAAACTGTCTCCCCACACCCAGGCAAAAACCGCCTGGATACTGAAGTTTTTCCTGAGAAAGATTACCTCCACAGCATGAGGGAATGATTCAGCATAGGAAACTGTGGTGTCTGCGTTTGAGTTCTAACCCTAGAGGCCCCAACCTTGGCTTCTCCTTACACAGCTCTAGTCCACTCTGTCCTCCCTCTGCTGGAGCCCAAGGTGAATTTCTGCACATGAAATTTTGTGCCTTGGCCCTTTAAGAGTGTGCCTGCCTTTCTAACTATCTCTCCATGGCAGACAGCATCCCTACTGCTTTTCACTGCCAGATGTTCTGTGGGTACATTTCTCAGTTCTGGTACTTTCTCATGGAGGGGGCCATCTTTGGGATTAGACCCCAGAGTTCTTATTGGCAGCCCCACACATCTGAGATATCTTTCCAGAATGTCAGCTGCTGTTTGTGGGAGCCCAACCAACCCTTTTGTGCCTCTGCCTTTCCTGCCAGTCTCTATGTGGTCTCCACTTTTCATCCTTACTAGTAGTTATCAGGGTTCTCTCCAGTTAGTCTTCATTTGATTATTCAGGGGTGTGTTTTTAAAAATATTTTAGTTGTGATTCCATTTTTTTCTTGGGAGCATGTCTGTGAGCTTCCACTTACTCTGCCACCATTTTAAAACTCCTTTGATATAACACTTGTAAACATTTATTCACCCATCACAAGAGCACCTGAATATATAAAGAAAATATTGATGGATATAAAGAGAGAGATTGACAATAATATCATTATAGTAAAGGATTTCAACACCCCATGACATCAAAGGATAATTTTTTCAGACAGAAAATTAACAAGGAAACATCAACCTTAAATAACACATTAGAGTAGATGGATTTAACCAATATTTTAGAGAATTTTACCCCCAAACCAGTAGAATATACATTTTTTTCATGTGCACATGCAACATTTTCCAGGATAGACAATATGCCACAAAACATTTCAATAAAGTCAAGAAAATTGAAATCATGCATATTCTCCAACCACAATGTTATAAAACTAAAAATCAATTATAAAAACACATACTCTAGAAATATAGTATCACATTACCTGAAAAGCAAGCAAACATACAGAGGCTAAGTCATATACTTCAAAACAATGAATGTGTTAACAATGAGAGCAAGGAATAAATCAAAAGATACTTTGAAACAAACAAAAATGAGAACACAATTACCCCAAGTCTATGGGAAATTCAGAGTAATACAAGCCTACCTCAAGAAGCAAGAAAAATATAAAATAATCAATCTAACCTTACATATAAGGGTAGTAGAAAAAGAACAACAATGCCAAAATTGAATAGAATGAAGAAAATAATAAATATCAGAGCAAAAATAAATGATATGGAGAGTAAAAATATGCAAAAGATCAATACAACCAAGAGCTTATTCTTTAAAAAGATAAACAAGATTGATAAACTTTAGCCACACTCTTCAAGAAAAAGAGAGCATACAACTAAAAATCAAAATAAAATAAAAGTGACAACTGAGTCCACAGAAATACAAAGGTTTATTATAAGAAAATACTAGGAACAATTATATGCAAACAAATTGAACAATTTAAAAGAAATGAATAAGTTCCTAGAAATATACAATCTTCCAATACTTAATCAAAATAAAAGAGTAAACATAAATAGACTCATTACTACAGATGAAATCAAATAAGTAATCAAAAACTCCCAACAAACAAAAGTCCTGTATCAGATGACCACATAGGTGAATTTTACAAAATATTCAAAAAAGAATTAACACATATGCTTCTCTAACTATTCTAAAAACTTTAAGAAAAAGAAGTAATCTCAAACTCATTTTATGAGGCCAATGTTACCCTGATTCTGAAACCAAGGACATTACAAACAAATAGAAAATTATAGGTCAACATTCATGATGAACATAAATCTAAAAATTCTTAACAAAATATTAACAAATCAAATTCAGCAATAAATAAAAAAGATAATACATCATGAACAAGTGAGATTCAGTCTTGGGATGCAAGGTTAATTCCATATTTGCAAATCAATTAATATGATAAACCACATAAAATGAAGAATAAAAATCATATTATTATATCCATAGATGCAGAAAAAGCATTTGACAAAATCCAGCACTTATTTATGATAAAAACTTTCAGCGAAGTGGGAATAGAAAAAAACATAGCCATCTAAGACAACTCACAGCTAATATCATACTCAACAGAGAATATCTAAAAACATATTCCCTAGCAACACAATGATGTCCACTTTCACCCCTTTTGTTTAACATAGATCGGAAGTCCTAGCCACAGTAATAACTTAAGAAAAATAAAAAACATCCAAATTGGAAAGGAAGAAGTAAAACTGTCATTATTAGGAGGTGACAAGATATTATATACTAGTATATAGAGAGAACTCTAAAGAGTCCACCAAAAAAGCATTAGAACTATAAAATAAATTCAGTAAAGTAGCAGGATACAAAATTAATATTCAGAGATCTGTTGCATTTTATCCACTAATAATGAACTATCAGAAAGAGAAATTAAGAAAACAATCCCATTTACAAATAAAAAATACCTAGGAATAAATTTAAACAAGGAGGTAAAATATTTGTACTTGTAAAATTATAAGATATTGAAAAAAGAAATTAAAGAAGATACAAATAAATAAGAACATATGCTCATGCATGAGAATAATTAACATCGTTAAAATGTCTATACTAACCAAAGTAACCTACAGTTTCAGTTTAATCCCTTATCGAAACACCAATAATATTTTTCACACAGAACCAAACCAAATAATCCTAAAAATTATATGAAACCCAAAGTTACCCTAAATAGCCCAAGCAATCTTGAGAGAACAAGATTACCTGATATCAAAATATACTACAAGGTTATAGTAATTAAAATAAAATTTTACTAGTTTAAAAACAGACACATAGATCAATGGAACATAATAGAGAGCCTGGAAAGAAACTCTTTATGGTAAATTAATCTATAACAAAGGAGGCAATAATATACAATGGGTAAACACAGTCTATTCGATAAATGTTGTTGAAAAAACTGGTCAGACACATCGAAAAAAAGTATACCATCTTCTTACACCATATACAAGAATAAATTCAAAATAGTTTAAAGAGTTGAATTGAACCATGACCTCCATAAGTCAATGCTCAACTACTGAGCCAACCTGACTGAGCTATGACATTATTCTTACTAAGATTTTTTTCCTGATATATCTCCTTGAACAACAATACCAAAAAATCACAAGAAAAATATAAACAAATTGGACTACATCACACTAAAAATTTTTACATAGCAAAAAAAAACCCACACACAAAAGAAAAACTATGAACAAACTGAAAAGACAATCTATAAATTGGGAAAAGATATTTGCCAATGATACATTTCATAAGGGGTTAATATCTAAAATTTATATACCTACAACTTAACACCAAGAAAATAAACAATCCAAATAAAAATTGGGCAGTCCTAGCCAGTGTAGTTCAGTTGGGTGGAGCAAGTTCGATCCCTGGTTGGACTGTGTTCAGGAGGCAACTGATCAATTTTTTTCCTCTTACATCAGTGTTTCTTTCTCTCCCTTACCCTCTCTTTAAAATCAATAATCATGTCCTAGGGTGAGGATTCAAAAAATTGGGCAAAAGACCTGAATATACATTTCTCCATGGAGGATAGACAGATGGTCAATTCATTATATGAAAATAGATTTAATGTCACTAATTATCAGAGAAATACAAATTAAATCTACAATGATAGATTGATCGCCTTACACTTGTCCAAATGGCTATCATCAATAAGTCAATAAACAAGTGTTGAAGGGGATGTGGATACATTGTTGGTGAGATTACAAATTGGTGTGGTCACTATGGAAAACAGTATGAATTTTCTCAAAAAATTCAAAATAGAACTAACATATGACCCAACAATTTCCCTTCTGGGTATTATCTAAATAAACCCAAAACAGTGTTTCAAAAAGATATACATCCCTGTTTATTGCAGCATTATTTACAAAAGCTAAGATGTGAATCACACCTAAGTGTCTATTGATAGATTATTGGATAAGAAGTAGTATATATATACAATGGAATGTTACTCAGCTATAAAAAATAATGAAACTGTACCATTTTTGACAACATGGATGAACTTAGTGGGTATTATGATAAGTGAAATAAGTTAGACAAAAAAAGAGACAGATACCATATGATTTCACAAAATGTGGAATTTAAAAAACAAAACAAACAAATATACAAAACAGAAAGGAACTTACAGATACAGAGAAAAAATTGATGGTTCCCAGGTGGGAGGTAGGTTAGTGGGCTGGGTATAAAAGATGAAGAGATAAAAAAGGTATAAATTGGCCCTGGATGGTGTGGCTCAGTTGGTAAGAGTGTCATCCTGTATGCCGAAAGGTTTCGGGTTCCATTCTTGGTCAGGGCACATACCTAGGTTGTGGGTTCCATCCCCATTTGTGGTAGGGGTGTGTGTATGAGGCAACCAATCAATGTTTCTCTCTCACATTGATGTTCTCTCTCTCTCTCTCTCTCTCTCTCTGTCTCCCCCTTCTCTTTCTCTCTCCCTTCACTTCTCTCTAAAAAAATCAGTGAAAATATCTTCAGATGGAAGTTTAAAAAAATGTATAAATTGGCAGTTATAAAATAATCATGGATATGTAAAGTACAACAAAGGAAATACAGTCAATAATATTGTAATATATAAAAGCCTAAGCAATCGCCCGACCATCTGACCATCTGACCAGTAGCTATGATGTGCACTGACCACCAGGGGGCAGACGCTCAATGCAGGAGCTGCTGAGCTGCAGTGACTTGGCAGCTGTGGTTCTTGGATGATACACTTGGAACCAGAGAGGAGGGAGCCCGATTCTGGGGTGCGTCACCCAAGAACCACCCTCTCGTAATCCAGGACCCCTCAGGGGATGTCAGAGAGCCAGTTTTGGCCCAATCCCTGCAGGCCAGGCCAAGGGACCCCACCGGTGCATGCATCCATGCATCGGGCCTCTAGTATTTTAATAACTATGTATGCTGTCAGGGAGGTACTAAACTAATGATGATAATCACTTAATCTATACTAATAAAAGGATAATATGCCAATTAGACTGGACATCTTCCAGATGACCTTCCGGATGTCCTTCTGGACAAAGTCATGGTGGTGGGACCGAGGCAGAGTTGGTTAGTGGCAATCAGGCAGGCAGGGGAGAGCAATTAGGGGGATCAGGCTGGCAGGGGAGAGCAGTTGGGGGGATCAGGCTGGCAGGGGAGAACAGTTAAGGGGATCAGGCCAGCAGGCAGGTGAGCGGTTACGAGCCAGTGGTCCCGGATTGCAAGGAGGATGTCCAACTCTTGGTTCAGGTGGCCTGTGGGATCGGGCCTAAACTGGCAGTTGGACATCCCTCAAGGGGTCCCTGATTGGAGAGGATGCAGGTCAGGCTGAGGGATCCCCTTCCCTCCCCACCCCCCTGTGCACAAATCTCATGCACCAGAACTCTAGTAAGTCATATAAATACTAGAGGCTTGATGCACAAAATTTGTGCAAGGGGCTCAGCCCTTGCAGCCCTGCACAGCCCCTTGCAGCCCCGGCCAGCCCTCGCAGCCCCGGCTTCATCCAGAAGGTCGTCCAGAATGTCATCCGGATGGTTGTCTGGCTGTTCTGTCTAATTAGCATATTAGCTCTTTATTATATAGGATCTAACCACTATACTGTACACCTAAAATCACATAATATTGAATTAATTAAAAATAAAATAAGAAAACTTAAGTTATTCTAAATTTGACACTCTGGAAGCTAAGTGAAATCCCCTTATTGACATTTTTGCAAAGAATGCTGAACTTACAGGAACCAACAGCAGTCAAGCATCTGTCATTGTTCAAAGGGATATTTTCCCAAATGATAACTTATAAAGACTGCTTAGAGAAGCTTCAAAATTGGCCTCAGAAAATTAAAACCTTGATTGAAAATTCAAAGACCAACATCCTATCTAATAAAAGAGTAATATGCAAATTAACCATCACTCTGCTACACCCACCAGCCACGCCCACCAGCCACTCCCACAAGCCAATCAGGAGCGAATATGTAAATAAACCCAACCAAGATGGCTACCGCCACAGAGAGCAGGAGGGAGGCTTGGGTTTCCCGGCAATGGAGGAAGCCAAGCTTTCCGCCTGCCCTTGCCAGCCTAGGCCTCCACTCAAGGCTACAAAGTTTCAATGATAGAAGGTAAATAAATTCCAACAGAAATGGCGGCAGCCATGGAGCTGGAAAGAGCAGGAGGCTAGGGTTGCCCCCGGCAATGGAGGAAGCCAAGCTTTCCGCACACCCTGGCAGGCCCAGGTCTCCGCTTAAGGCTACAAAGTTTCAATTATAGAAGATACATGAGTCCCAACAGAAATGGCTGCCGCCACGGAGCAAGTAGAAGGCTTGGCTCCGCTCCAGGCTACAAAGTTTCAATTATAGAAGATAAATAAACCCCAGATACCAGGGCCTCTGCTTGGGTTGCCAGGGGGCGTGGCCAGCCTGCAAACCACCACAGGACCCGCTCCCAGGCCGCCCACATGCCCCAAGGGAACCCCCACCCTGATCTGGGGACACCCTTCAGGGCAAACCAGCCGGCCCGCACCTGTGCACCAGGCCTGTATCCTATCTAATAAAAGAGTAATATGCAAATTGACAATCACTCCAACACACAAGATGGCTGCCCCCATGTGGACACAAGATGGCCACCACAAGATGGACAGCAGTGGGGGGGGCAGTTGGGAGGGACCAGGCCTGCAAGGGAGGGCAGTTGGGGGAGATCAAGCCTGCAGGGGAGGGCAGTTAAGGGTGGTCAGGCTGGCAGAGGAGGGAAGTTGGGAGTGACCAGGCCTGCAGGGAAGTGCAGTTGAGGGGGACTCAGGCATGCAGGGGAGGGCAGTTAGGGGTGACCATGCCTGCAGGGGAGGGCAGTTAGGGGTGACCAGGCCTTCAGGGGAGGGCAATTAGGGGGATCAGGCTGGCAGGGGAGAACAGTTGGGGGAATCAGGCTGGCAGGAGAGAGCAGTTGGGGGGAACAGGCTGGCAGGGGAGAACAGTTAAGGGGATCAGGCCAGCAGGCAGGAGCAATCAGGCTGGTAGGGGAGCAGTTAGGCATCAATCAGGCTGGCAAGGGAGTGGTTAGGTGGTGATCAGGCTGGCAGGCAGAAGCGGTTAGGGGAAATCAGGAAGGCAGGCAGGTGAGCAGTTGGGAGCCAGCAGTCCTGGATTGTGAGAGGAATGTCCGACTGCCCATTTAGGCCCAATCCTATTGGGATCGGGCCTAAACGGGCAGTCGGACATTCCTCAAGGGTCCCAGGTTGGAGAGGGTTCAGGCTGGGCTGAGGGACACCACCCCGCCATGCACGAATTTCGTGCACCGGGCCTCTAGTCTTTAGATAAACAGATAAAGCCCTGGTTTAGGCCAAATAATAATCCAGTCCTGCTGGACACTCTATGATTACCACTCCTAACTGTTGTACGTGCACTAAATCATTGGTCTACTGACAAAATGATAGCATTCATGAATCAATATTAGTGGCAAAATACTAAAAAGGTCTCAAAAATCACCTGCCTAAATTGCTCCACTAGAACAGCCTCTTTGCACTTTTCTCAGACATTTTAAATGTCCCAATCATATGTGCAAGTGTTGGCAAATAGATCTCATCGATGTAGATATGTTTTAGTAATGATCTGTAGTTTTTTTTCATTGAACTGAAGCTTTCCCTTGTACACAGAGTACTTGACTCTTTTATAGCTAAAGTCATTTTAGAAAATGACCTTACCTAGGGGAACCTCTCTGATCTCCATAGTCATGTGGGAATCCATTTTACCAGTCAGGTGATGGGACAAGTCTGTGCTGTTTGGCTGGTTTTAAAGCACTTTCCCTATGCTTACTACCATCATTTCTCAGGTTTAATCAAATGCATTAATGATATTATTAAGACCCAGTTTGCAAAATTTGTAGAGATCTTCCAAACACCTTGGACAAACGCATTGCTGTTGATTCTTATAAATCTCAGATCTATCCCGTTTGGTTTTCCCTCTTTTTATTGAATTTATTTAGGTGACACTGATTAACAAAATTATACAGGTTTCAGGTGCACAGTACTAAAACAAATCATCTGTATAATGTATTTTGTGTTAACCACCCCAAGTCAAGTGTCCATCATCCCTATTTCCCCCCATTCCCTCTTCCACATACCTTTAACACCCAAAACTCTATATCCATGAGTTTTTTTCTATTTTTTGTTCAATCTTTCCACCTTTTCCATTCAGAACCCCTCCCCTTCTCCACAGCTGTCAGCCTTCTTAATATCTATGAGTCTGGCTCTCCATTGCTTGTTAGTTCATTTTGTTCAATAGATTTGACACATGAGTGAAAGCATATGGTACTTGTCGTTCTATGACTAACTTATTTCACTTAGCATATTATCCAACTAGGGGGCCAGTGCACAAAATTCGTGCACTGGGGAGGGGACCCTTAGCCCAGCCTGACCTCTCTCACATACTGAGAGCCCTCAGGGGATGTCCTACTGACGGCTTAGGCCTGCTCCCTGTTGGGAGTGGACCTAAGCCGCAGCCTGGCCTCCCTTTGCGGGAGGCGACCTGGCTGATCACCCCACTGATGCAGCAACTGCCAGTCACCACAGCCACCACAGTATTTTCATCAACACGGACTCCAGTCCCTTCACCAGGAAAAAATGACAACTTTCTTTAGGCATTTTCAAGATGTGTCTTTCATAGGATATGACATTTCTTTATTTTTCTTTTTATGCTCGCCTGAGGATATGTTTCCATGGATTTTTTCCCCTTCCCTCAGATCCCAGGCTTGCCTGCTTCCCAAGCCTAAAGCCTCCGCCCCAGGCTTTAGGCTTGGGAAGCGTCCCCCCGCCCCCGTCCCTCCGATTGCAGGCTTGGCCCCTTCCCAAGCCTAAAGCCTCTGTCCCAGGCTTTAGGCTTGGGAAGCAGGCTCCCCCCGCCCCTCCAATCATAGGCTCGGCCCCTTCCCAAGCCTAAAACCTCTGCCACAGGCTTTAGGCTTGGGAAGGGCACCCCCTCGCCCCTCCGATGGCTGGTTTGGAGTGACCTGGGTGCCGAGGAGGTTCCTGTGACCCAGGTATGTATGCAAATTAACTGCCATCTTTGTTGGGTTAATTTGCATACTTACTCTGATTGGCTGTGGGTGTAGTGGAGGTATGGTAAATTTACATGTTTCTCTATTATTAGGTAAGATTCCACCATGCTGTCACAAAGATGAAAATTTCCATCTTTTTTACAGTTGAGTAGTATTCCATTTTGTAAATGTACCATAGCTTTGTTATCCACTCATCTACTGATGGACATTTGAGCTGCTTTCAAGTCTTGACTATTTTAAACAATGCTGCAATGAACATAAGGGTGCATATATGTTTTCAAGTTATTGATTCAGGTTTCTTTGAATAAATTCCCAGCAGTGGAATTGCTGGGTCATAAAGCAGGTCCTTTTTTAAATTTTTTGAGGTAACTTCATACTGCTTTCTACAGTGGCTGCATCAATCCACATTCCAACCAACAGTGCATGATGGTTCCTTTTTCTCCACACCCTCACCAACACTTGTTGTTTGTTGATTATTGATGATTAGATTCCCAATGCCCAAAAATTCGTGCAAGAGTAGGCTTTCCTTCCCCTGGCTGCCAGCACCAGCTTCCCTCTGGTACCCAGGACCTAGGCTTCCCTCCTCCAGCAAGCACCCGGGACCCGGGCTGGTTTCCCTCGGGCTGCCCGCAAGCACCCAGGACACAGGCTGGCTTCCCTTGGGCCACCCACCGCAAACTGGGACCTGGGCTGGCTTCCCTCCGGCCCTGGCTTTGTCAGGAAGGATGTCCACAGAAGACATCTAGTCTAATTAGCATATTACCCTTTTATTATTATAGATAGCCATTGGTGTCTTGATAGGAATTATGTTGACTCCATAGATGGCTTTCAGTAGTTAGGACATTTAATGATGTTAATTATTCCTATCTATGAATACAGTATTTGCTTCCACTTATTTGTATCTTTTTAAATTTCATTCTTCAGTGTCTTAACACTTCTGAGTATAGGTCTTTTACATCTTTGGTTAAATTTATTCCTAGGTATTTTATTATTTTTGAAGCAATTGTGAATGAAATTATTTCCTTAGTTTTCCTTTTTGATAATTCATTATTGGTATACTAGAGGCCTGATGCATGAAATTCATGCAAGAGTAGGCCTTCCTTTTTGTGGCTGCTGGCACCGGCTTCCCTCTGGCACCTGGGACCCGGGCTTCCCTCTGGCCGCTGGCAGGCACCTGGGACCTGGGCTTCCCTCACAGCTCCAGCTTCATCAGGAAGAACGTCCAGACTAATTAGCTTATTACATTTTTATTATTATAGACTAGTGGCCCGGTGCATGAAATTCATCCACATTAAAAGGGAATTAATTAGAGGAAATATTTTAATATTGCTATTTTCCCTTTCTCTGTAATAGAAATGTCATAGATAAAAGAAAATTAGTAAAATGTATATGAAAATCTCCCTCCTGTCAGAGTCTGGGGCATGCAGCGGGACCCAGAGTCAAGTCCCTGCCCACCTGCATGCTCCTCGAAATCACACGAGACCCAGACCTGACTGGCCCCACCCCCGTCAAGCCCACTGAGCAGGAGGCACAGCCTCAGGTCCCCCAGCGCAGCCTCAGGTCCCCTGGCCTGGCGCCGGGGTGGGGGAAGCAGCCTCAGGTCCCCTGGCCTGGCCTCAGGTCCCCCGGCACTGGCATGATGGTGTGATGGCATGACAACATGATGAACATTTGCATATTAGCTCTTTATTATATAGGATAACAATGCAACTCATTTCAAGATATTTATTTTGTATCCTGCTATTTTACTGAATTCATTTATCAGTTCTGGTCGTTTTTAAAGGAATATTTAGGGTTATATATACAGTATCATGTCATTGCAAATAATGACATTTTACACCTTTACTTCTAATTTGGATGCCTTTTCTTTTTTCTTTTTTTCTGATTACTGTGGCTATATTAGTACTATCCTAATATATAAAAACCCAGGGTCCATAACATCCACAATGACCAGAGGCTCAACTGCCAGGCTAGGGAGCTGAGGGAGTGGGAGGTGATCAATCAGTGTCAGCAGTGACTGGCCAGTGGCTGGAAGGCAGACCTCTTGGTCCATCCTCCTGGCCCTCAGGCTCCAATCAATCAGTGGTGGAGGCGGGGCAGAACTGGGGACTGGCTCCCTTAGTAGTCCTGCAGGGTCAATCTCAAGAGGACAGGACAAGCACCAATGGACCAGTGCTTCCAGCACCATCTGGAGAGCGCTTCCAACCTCCTGGAACTCAGCCTCTGGCGCTGAGGCTGCTTCCCCTTCCTAGACACACAGCAGGATCAGGTGGGAGGGGACTTGTGGCAGCAAGGATGGGGGTGGGGATGGTGGGCCCGGAGAAGGGTGGTCTGTACTCTTCACATGGCCCACAGGTGCAGCTTCAGCTTGGCCTACAGGCTCCGCTTGGCCCCACCTCCATGGCACATCCCCACTTCCGTCAGTCCCACTGGCCCTGAGGCACCCTACCGGAGCTGTTTCTGGCAAGATCCTGCCCTTGGAGCACACCTGGCTCCTGAGGAGGTGGGCGACACTGCAGGCAACATTTGGTGGCCATTATTCTGCCTACCACAATATGAATCAGAAAGGATAAAGTGAAAAGGGACAACGGCAACAAATATTTAAATCTGGAAGGTGAATAAATGTGGTCCGTGCCTTAGCAGCCCAAGGACATTGCCCCTGAAGTGAACCCTCGAGAAGGGGCACCATGGGTTACCCCACAAAACCCCCAAAGGTGCGGATGTTAATGAACTAAGTATCCCTGGAAGTTGGAGCAAAACTGGGGCCCAAAACAAAAAGATTGGTCTACAAAGGGCTCTAATCCTCCGATTTCCTTCTCCACTCCGTACAGCTGGGCAGCTGCCCCGCCCCCGCCCCAACAAAGACAGAAGGTTCATTGTCCTGAGAGGATAAAACAGGGTCTCTGAACCCCAGACACAGCAGGACAACTGGGAGGGGCAGCCCTGTGACCCACCAGTGGCTTATTTGACTGCTACATCCTGAATGCTGGAAGCCCACCTCCCATCCCATCACCTGGGGCCCCCTCCCCTCTGGCTCCCAGACAGTGAAGTCAGGGCTAAACTCTCCAGACAGGACACTCCAGAATTCATTCCCTTCAATCTCTGACTCTATTAACAACAAGTATTTTGTTACTGTTGTTTCATTTCCTGTTTGTTTTCGTTCTTCTCCCTGCATACTGTTTTTTCCAAATTGTTTTTTTTTTCCTGTTTGTATTAGTTCTCTTTCAGAGTCCAACTCACCAAGAAAATAGTACCTAAATAGGTTGGCATCAGAGATTTCCCAACGAAACAGCCCACCCCCAACTCTCTGTATTGAGCCCCTGAGTCAACCAGCCCTCATACACCCCCCGCCCCTGAATAGGGCTACTCAGCAGCTTGCTTTCATAAACCGTTTTTTATATTCTTTAAGCAATTATAGGAAAATGCAAAGGTCTTAAGTGGTCAGTATAATGGCTCTTGACAATTGTATACACTTGCACAACCCATACCTCTCAAGATATAGCACATATTCATCTCTCCAGAAAGTTTCGTCATGCCCCAGTCAACAACTCCCCCACCACAGAGGCAACTGCTATGCTATCCAATCTCTTAGACAAGAGCAGATAACCAGGGGTCATCAATATTTGAGAAAAACCTCTAATATAACAAAAACAAATAGAATTTTGAGGAAACAATATGCAGGGGGGGAAACCTTAAAAACAAAACTATTATTATTATATTCAGACTTAGGAAAATATATGGCACATGTGAAATAAAAATTAGAGCTGTTTTTTTGGGGGAAAACACTCTGAGAGTGAACAAAACAAAACAAAACAGTTTGTAGACTTAGATAATATCCTAGCAGAAATGTAAACTTACTTAAAAGGGGTCAGCAGCTCTGACTGGTGTGGCTCAGTTGGTTAGGCATCGTATCCTGCACCAGGAGGTTGCCGGATTCCCTGTCAGAGCACATGCCCTGGTTGTGGGCCTATTGATTTCTCTCTCTCTCTCTCTCTCTCTCTCTCTCTCTCTCTCTCTCTCTCTCTCTCTCTCTCTCTCTCTCTCTCTCCCCCTCTCTCTCATCTCTTTCATTCCCTTTCTCTCTCTCACTCTAAAAATCAATAAACTATTCATTAAAAATCCTACATAATAAAGAGGTAATATGCAAATTGACACTCAGACCCTTGCACAAGATGGCCGCCCCAAGATGGCCAGCAGGGGAGGGCAATTAGGGGTGACCGGGCCAGCAGGGGAGGGCAGTTGGGGGTGATCGGGCTGGCAGGGTGAGTTAGGCATCGATCAGGCTGGCAGGGGAGTGGTTAGGAGGTGATCAGGCAGGCAGGCAGGTAAGTGGTTGAGAGCCAGCAGTCCCAGATTGTGAGAGGGATGTCCAACTGCCGGTTTAGGCCCAATCCCTGTGGGCAGTCAGACATCCCCCAAGGGGTCCCATATTGGAAAGGGTGCAGGCTGGGCTGAGGAACACCCCCTCCCCTCCAGTGCACAAATTTCATGCACTGGGCCTCTAGTAATAAAATAAAATAAAATAAAATAAAATAAAATAAAATAAAATAAAATAAATAAAATAGGGCAGCAAACTACAGCCTGCAGGCCAAATCCATCTCCACCTGCTTTTGAAATAAAGTTTTATTGGAACACAGCTACACCCATTTGAGTTTTTTTTTTAAATCTTTATTGTTGAGAATATTACAATGTCTCCTTTTTTCCCTCCATTGCCCCCTCCACCCTGTTCCTGCCCTGCCCCAGGCCTTCACCATCCTATTGTGTGTGTCCATAGGTAATGCATATCCTAATATATAAAAACCCTGGAACATAATGACCAGTAATGACTGGAGGCTGACCAACCGAAAGTCAGTGATGGCCCCACCCAGAATCAAGTGGTTAGGGGCAATCAGGCAGGCAGGCAGAGGGATTGGGGTGATCAGGTAGGCAGACCAGCAGTTATGGGTGATCAGGTAGGCAGACCAGCGGTTAGGGGTGATCAGGTAGGCAGGCAAGTAGTAAGCGAGATCAGGTAGGCAGATAACCCCTTGCCAGGCTGGTCCCACCCCCAAGCAAGTGGTTAGGGGCAATCAGGAAGGCAAGCAGAGTGGTTAGGGGTGATCAGGTAGGCAGACCAGTGGTTAGGGGTGATCAGGTAGGTAGGCAAGCGGTTAGGGGAGATCAGGTAGGCAAGCCAGTGGTTAGGGGTGATCAGGTAGGCAGACAGCACCTTGCCAGGCTGGCCCTGCCCCCAAGAAAGTGGTTAGGGGCAATCAGGCAGGCAGGCAGAGTGATTAGGGGTGATCAGGTAGGCAGACCAGCGTTTAGGGGCTATCAGGTAGGCAGACAGCCCTTTACAGGGTTGGCCCCATTCCCCAACAAAGAAAGAGGGAGACCCAAGCCAGCCAAGCCATTGCACCCCAGTCTGTCACCTGCCCGGGAGGGGGGGCAGCACTGCACAGATGGCAAGCAGTGGCAGCAATGGGTCTGGGGCCAGCTGCCTGCAGCCCAGGGAAGGAAAGCCCTGATAGGCCCTGATCTCAGACCAGACCTAAAAATCCTACCTGAGGGGTCCCAGATTGTGAGAGGGTGCAGGCCAGGCTGAGGGACTCTCCCAAGTGCACGAATTTTCATGCACTGGGCCTCTAGTCTTACCTAATAATAGACAAACATGTAAATTGACCATACCTCCGCTATGCCACCAGCCAATCAAGAGAGATATGCAAATTAACCTAACATAGTTGGTGGTTAATTTGCATACACAGGCGCCGAGTGATGGGGGGGCGGGATGTTTGCGTCATTGCCATGGTGATGACGCAGGCATTCTGCCCTACCCCTCGTCTCTCAGGGCCTCTGGGCAGCATGGGAAGGCGGGGCTGGAGCAGAAAGAGGTGGCTCCTGGAGCAGAAAGGGGCAGCTCCTGGAGTGGAAAGAGGTGCCTCCCAGAGTGGAAAGGGGCGGCTCTAGGGCCTGAGCGGAAAGGTGGTGCCAGCAGCCAGGGAAAGGAAAGCCTATTCTAGTATGAATCTTCGTGCATCGGGCTAATATGCAAATGGTTGTCATGCGCAATCAGCAGGAGGCTTCATCCCCCACCCAGCGGGGCTTGACGGGTGATGTGAGGCTGCGTCCTGTGTCCCCCTCCAGGCAGGGCTTGACGGGGGACCTGAGGCTGCATCCCCTGCCCGGCGGGGCTTGAGGGGGATGGGGCTGGCTGGGTCTAGGTCGCACCCAATGGGGGTGGGGCCAGATGGGTCTGGGTCTTATGCAATTTTGAGGCATGCATGGGTGGGCAGGGACTTGACTCTGGGTCCTGCAGCATGCCCGAGACTCTGACAGGAGGGAGATTTTCATATACATTTTACTAATTTTCTTTCATCTCTGACACTTCTATTATAGATAAAGGGCAAATAGCAATATTAAAGTATTTCCTCTAATTAATTCCCTTTTAATGTGCACAAATTTCGTGCACCAGGCCACTAGTGTTGAATAAGAGTGGTAAAAGAAGCCATTCCTGTCTTTTCCCTGATCTTAAGGTTGTAATTTTTGACCACTGAGTATGATGTTGGCTGTAGGTTTGCCATATGTGTCCTTTATGATGTTGAGGTATGTTCCCTCTATTTCCACCATGTTGAGAATTCTTATCATATATGGGTGCTAGATTTTATCAAATGCCTTTTCTGCATCTATTGATATGATCATGTGTTTTTATCCTTCATGTTTATTAATTTGAGAATATTGTATGGTCCTGCATCCCTGCAATACACCCCACTTGGTTATGGTGTGTGATCATTTTAATGTATTGCTGGATCTAGTTTGCTAATATTTTGTTGGGGATTTTAGCATCTATGTTCATCGGGTATATTGGCCTATAATTTTCTTTCTTTCTAGTGTGTTTATCTGTTTTTGGAATTAGGATAATACTGGCATTGTAAAATGAGCTTGGGAGTCTTTCCTCTTATTGAATTTTTTGGAATAGTTTGAGAATGATGGGTATTAGTTCTTCTTTGCATGTTTGGTAAAATTCACGTGTGAATCCGTCTGGTCCAGGACTTTTGTGTGTTTAGAGTTTTTAGATTACTGCTTCAATTTCACTAGTTGTAATCTATTTATTCAGATACTCTGATTCTTCCTGATTTTTTTTTGAAAAATTTAATATTTCTAGGAATTTATTCATTCCATCCAGTTGTCAAATTTGTTGGGATATAATTGTTAGTAATATTTTCTTACAATCCTTTTTATTTCTTTGGTGTCAGTTGTTACTTTTCCCCTTTCATTTCTTATTTTATTTATTTGGGTCCTCTCTCCTTTTGTCTTGATGAGTCTGTTTAAAGTTTTGTCAATCTTGTTCATCTTTTTCAACCACATCTTGGTTTCATTGATCTTTTGTGTTATTTTTGTTAATACTCACCTGAACATATCTTATTGATTTTAAAGAGAAAAAGGGAGGGAGGGAGGAAGGGAGGGAGGGAGGAAGGGAGGGAGGGAGGGAGAGAGAGGGAGGGAGGGAGAGAGAGAGAGAGAGATTGATGTGAGAGAGAACATCAATTGGCTGCCTTCTGTATGTGCTCCAACTGGGAACTGACCCTGCAACTTTGTTATATGTCCTGACCTGGAATCAGACTTGCAAGCTCTGGGTATCCAGGATGATGCTCCAACAAAATGACCCATACTGGGCATGGCTGTATTTATATTTGAGACTTTATTTCATTTTTTAATACTTTGATCTTTATTATTTCTTTCCTTCTACTAATTTTGGGCTTTGCTTGTTGTTCTTTTTCAAGTTCCTTTCAGTGTAAAATTAGATTGTGTATTTGAGATTAATCTTGTTTCTTGAAATAGGTCTGTAATGCTATTAGTTTCCCTCTTAAGACTGCTTTCACTATGTCCAATAGATCTGGGATTGTTGTGTTCTCATTTTCATTTGTTTCCAGGAAGGTTTTTAATTTTTTTCCTTGATTTTATTGTTAATCTATTCATTGTTTAGTTATTTAGCCTCAATATCTTTGTGTGTTTTACAGATTTTTTTCTTGTGATTGACTTCTAATTTTGTAGCATTATGAACAGAAAAGATGCTTGATACAATTTCAGTCTTCTTAAATTTATTGACACTTGTTTTGTGTCCTAACATATTGTCTGAAAATGTCTGTGTGCACTTGAAAAGAATGTACATTCTGTTGCTATAGGTGAAATATTCTGAAGACATCAATTAAATATATCTGATCTAGTGTGTTATTTATGGCCATCATTCCTTGCTGATTTTTCTGTCTAGAAGAACTATCTATTGATGTCAATAGGGTGTTAAAACATTATGATGTTGATACTGTCAGTCTCCCCCTTTAAGTCCATCAAGATTTGCTTTACATATTTAGGTGTTCCTATATTGGATGCATAAATGTTTGCCAGGGTTACATCTCTTGTTAGATTGCTCCCTTTATCATTATACTAGAGGCCCGGTGCATGAAATTCATGCATGGGTGTGTGTGTTTGTGTGTGTCTCTCAGCCCAGCCTGCACCCTTTCCAATCTGGAATCCCTCTCACAATACAGGACTGCTGGCTCCCAACCGCTTGCCCGCCTGCCTACCTGCCTGATTGCCCCTAACTGCTTCTGCCTGCCAGCCTGATCACCCCCTAACCACTCCCCTGCCAGCCTGATCAACGCCTAACTGCTCCCTGGCCGGCCTGAGCCCCTAACTGCCCTCCCCTGCTGACCTGGTCACCCCTAACTGCCCTCCCCTGCCAGCATAGTTGCCCCTAAGTGCCCTCCCTTGCTGGCCTGGTCCCTCCCAACTACCCTCCCTTGCAGTCCTAGTCCCTCCCAACTGCCCTCCCTTGCAGGCCTGATTGCCCACAACTGCCCTTCCCTGTAGGCCTGGTCTCGCCCTTGCCAACTGCCCTCCCCTGCAGGCCTGGTCGCCCCCAACTGCTCTCCTCTGCCGGCCCAGTCACCCCTAACTGCCCCCCGCCTTCAGGCCTGATGGCCCCAACTACCCTCCCTTGCAGTCCTGGTCCCTCCCAACTGCCCTTCTTTGCAGGCCTGATCACCCACAACTGCCCTCCCCTGCAGGCCTGATTGCCCATAACTGCTCTCCCCTGCCAGCCATCTTGTGGCGGCCATCTTGTGTCCACATAAAAGCAGTCATCTTTGACCACATGGGGGTGGCCTTCTTGTGTGTTGGAGTGATGGTCAATTTGCATATTACCTCTTTATTATATAGGACTAGATGCCCGATGCATAAAATTTGTGCAAGAGTAGGCCGTTCCTTCCCCTGCTGCTGGCACCGGCTTCCCTCTGGCTCCCAGGACCCAGTTTCCCCTCCAGCCACCAACAGGCACCCAGAACCCAGGCTTCCCTTGCAGCCCCGGCTTCATCTGGAAGGTCATCTGGAAGGATGTCCAGAAGGACGTTTGGTCTAATTAGCATATTACACTTTTATTATTATAGATAGTATCCTTCTTTGTCTCTTACTACATCCTTTGTTTTAAAGTCTATTTTATCAGATATAAGTATTGCTACCCCAGATGTTTATTCATTTCCATTTGCATTAAACACCTTTTTCCATCCCATTACTTTTAGTCTATGTGTATCTTTCTGTCTGAACTGTGTTGCATATATGGATCTTGTTTTCTTATCCATTCAGCTACCCTATGTCTTTTGATTGGAGCATTTAAGCCATTTACACTTAAAATGATTATTGAAAGGTACATATTGATTGCAATTTTGTTCTTTTAACTATGTTCCCTGTTTCTTCTTCTTTTTCTCCTCCTTCTCCTCCTCCTCCTCCTCTTTCTTTTTCTTCATGTAGGCCCTTTAATGATTCTTGTAATACTGGTTTTGTGGTAACAAACTCTTTTAGCCCTTTCTTATCTTGGAAGCTCTTTATTTCTCTTCAATTTTAAGTGATAGCTTTGCTGGGTAAAATAGTCTTGGTTGTAGGTTCTTACTTTTAACCACTTTAAATATTTCATGCCAATCCCTTCTGGCCTGAAATATTTCTGTTGAGAAATCATCTGACAGCCTTATGGGACCTCCATTGTAGGTAACAACCTTTCTCTTGATCCTTATAAAATTCTCTCTTTGTCTTTAATCCTTGCCATTTTAATTATGATCTGACTAGGTGTGGGCTTCTTTGGGCCCATCTTGTTTGGAATGCTCTGTGCTTCCTAGACTTGTGTGTCTTTTTTCCTCACCAACTGTATTGACTTTTTCTTTTAACTCTATTCTTCACTTTCCATATTGTATTCTTTATTTTTGAATGCTCCCTTTTTATGTTTTCTATTTTATTCATGCTGTTGAATATCCCTTTGAACTCTATATCTAATAAATTGCTTGCCTCCATTTCACTTAGCTCTTTTTGTGGAGATTTATTCTGTTTTTTCATCCAGAGCCTATTTCTTTGTCTCCTCATTCTGGCTGCCTCTTTGTTCCTTTTTAAAACATATTCAATAGTTCTGCCATGACTCCCAGTATTCATGAGGTGGTCTTATGTAGTAGGTATCCTGTGGGGTCCAGTGGTACAGTATCCTTGATCACCTAAGCTGGGTGCTTCAGGTATGTTTCTTGTATGGGTTATGTGGGACCTCTTGTAATTGAGTCTTGAGTGATGTTAGCTCATTTTTGCTTTTGATCAACCCTCAGGCTACCTGACAGTGAGTCTCAGCCTTGAGCGCTATGTACAAGTTGCTGTACACCTGCTGAAAACATGAAGAGGAATTCCCCTCAGGAGTGTTTGGTGCCTGATAAATCTACCTTTAAATATACTATTTGTGAAGCTTATTTGATCCTGCTCTGATATTGTCTGAAGCTGGCCACTGGATGTATTGATTCTGGGCCTCTTGAAATAGACTGTGGTGCAGGCCAATGTAAGACACTGCCTGTGACTGACCTTTTTGCAACCTGTTTGGAGCTACAAGGAATCCATAGTTTGTGACTGTGTCTTCTGGGTCTGGGTGCATGCAGGAGGTACCAAGCTGTGCACCAAGACTGCCTTTTACCAGCACCAGGCCCTGGGGCTGAGCAGCAAACGTTTCTAGTCACCTTTAGATCTTCCTCTGCCTATTAGGCTCAGTCAGTTAAAGAGCCTCTGGCTTTATACCTCAGCAGGGCATAAGCTCTACAGGTTGGAGCAAGAATGAGGCCAGAGGATGGGGCTACTGCTTCCCCCAGGCTGATTCCACATGGAGTGGAGTGCTCCACCTAAAAAAGACAGTGTCTATGGTATGGAAGAATGACTTTGCAAAGAGATACTGGCAGTTATCCATTCATCTCCATCCCCTGACCCACAAGTCCCATACCCTCCTCATGTGATTCCACTGCTCTGCCCTTTTTTGCAAGAGCCCCGATTGAGTGGTTGTGAACAAAATTTTGTGCGTTTGTACCTTAACAGGCTGCCCATGACTCTAGCAGATTCTTGTCTCTCCCTCATGGAAAAAACCCTTGGCTATTCATAGCCAGATGTTATGTGGCTGCCTCTTTTTGGCTCTGGTTCTCTGGACTGGGGAATCCAGTTTGGGCTTTAGGCAGAATTCCTCGAAGCTGAAATTTGCCTCCAGATCATCAGCCACTACCAGTAGGAGCAAGGCCAGCTTTTTTCACGTCTTAACCCTTCCTATCACTCTCAATGTGGCTTCTTCTGTAAATTCTTGGTTATAAGACTTCTCTTCAGCTAGTCTTCAGTTGGTTATTCAGAATGAGCCTATATAATAAAAGGCTAATATGCAAATCGATCTAAGTGGAATGACCAGTTGCTATGATGCGCACTGACTACCAGGGGGCAGACGCTCAATGCAGGAGCTGCCCCCCTGGTGGTCAGTGTGCTCCCACAGGGGGAGTGCCACTCAGCCAGAAGCTGGGCTCATGGCTGGCAAGTGCAGTGGTGGTGGCGGAAGCTTTTCCCGCCTCTGCGGCAGCGCTAAGGATGTTCGACTGATGTCTTAGGCCTGCTCCTCAAAGGCATCCCCCGAGGGCTCCCAGACTGTGAGAGGGTGCAGGCCAGGCTGAGGGACCCTAGTTGTTCTATAATTTAGTTGTAATTCCACTTTGGTCCTGGTAGTAGATAAGTGTAGCTTCCACCTAATTTGCTGCTGGATTGTGTCTTCCCACCCTCTTTGGAAATCATTAACCCTCAACCTTTAAGATGGTCACAGGGTGCTAAATGCCCTGCCTTTGCCTCTTAATCTTTAGTTGATAAAAGAAGATATACTTCAATATTTTAAAGGCTCAATTTCTTCTATAAAATTTAACCATGTTCTAGTACTGCAGTATTTTCACAGTACATTCCAGGGAGATGACCTTAAGCAATATAATTTGTAACTTGGAGATTTTTATCTACTGAAGACACCTTCAGAAGGACTTCCTTCAGTTTTTCTGGACAGGCCCCTACTAGGTACTGCTAAACAACCATGTGCAGGAAAATATCAGAGTATAGACTCCTGGATTCACATGACACATTGAAAGAGCACCTAACCCTGACTAGACATGCACATCATCTGGTGTCTTGAAAAGAAATATTTATTGGAACAAAAGAAGATGACATCTGACAAGATAGTTTTCCAAAGATGTTCAGATCAATTGGAAGATTTAAATTCACCTTTCTCTTTGATCTAGATTATTAACTTATTCTCAATTCCTATCCAATTCATAAGTCTCTAAATTTGCAACCTACAGGCTGTATTATTGATGAGACATTTTGTTCCAGTTTCTTTTGAGTTAACAGTACTGTTCAATCACTTTGTTTTACACATGCATATATATCTTCCCAAAGTGCTTGCTTCATTTTTTTTCCAATTCTGAGTGTACCTTTGGCATATTCACTCTTCTAAGATACAAATTTATATGAAGATTCCTGAGAGAGCTGACCACCCTCCTACCTCTCCTGTTACTCAAATGTGACCACCATAAATTTTCATTTTGTGCACTTTCCCTCTGATATGGAATATGACATCCAGGAAAGCTCCTTCTTGGCATTGAAAGACAAAAGGCCACTGAATCTGGAAAAACCTGACTCTTGATCAGTGATGCTTTCAGAGAACAATCTTGATCAAAAGGGGTAAATGTGGCCCAGCTGGTGTTGCTCAGTGGTTGAGCATTGACATATGAACCAGTAGGTCATGATTGCATTCTAGGTCTGGGCACATGTCCAGATTTTGGGCTTGGTCCCCAGTGGAAGGCATGCAGGAAGCAGCTGATCAATGATTCTCTGTCATCATTGATGTTTCTCTCTCTCTCTCTCTCTCTCTCTCTCTCTCTCTCTCTCTCTCTCTCTCTCTCTCTCCCTTTCTCTCTAAAGTCAATAAAAATATATTAAAAATAATACCCACTCCTCTCCTTTGTTTCTCTGGACTTGTGAGTAGTTTACCAGTAGACTACATATCCTGAATTGTAACTTTTCATTGTTCCTGAATAAACTCATTTTGCTGGAGAAATATCTGGCTGTCTGTTACTGGTCAACACCATCACTCTAAATCCTAGTCAACTCTTGAGGTTGGCATTATCAGACATTTAAAATTTTGACAGGCTGATGGGTATGATATGGTATTTTACTCTAGTTTTAATTTACATTTCTCTGATTGCTAATGAGTTGAACATCTTAACTATGTTTGAGTCATTTGTAGTTCTTTTAACATAAAATGTCTATGTCTATTGGGTTGTTTATCTTTAATAATTGATATAAAATACATTTCTGTGTATGTATATATGTATAGAATATGAATTCCTTCCCTCCATTTTGAATGATAAATCTTTGTCACCCATAGATGTCACAAGGATACTATACTACTTTGTGGCTTTAGTTGTCTCTTTAAGATGCTTTTAATGAACATAAGTTCTTAATTTATATAGACGAATTTATCAATCTTGTCTTGTATGCCTTATATATTTTTTGTGTTTAGAAAATGCTTCCCTACTTCAAAGTTATAAAGATGTTTTCCTATGTTATGTTTTAAAGTTTTATAGTTTTTCTTTTGACATTTAAGTTTTAATGCACTTGAGAATAATTTTTATATATTATTTGAGGTTGGAATCTGTGATATTTTGATTTATAATAAAAAAATTACATTTGACTCCAACCCTTTCCTAGGACAGAGCTTATAAAACTCTTGGAAATTCCTGTGATAAAAGTGATAAAAAGTTTCTTTTGTTATATTATTGAGGTGACCTTTAGGAAGGACCTTAAGTAATCTAAGGTTGGGGGCTGGTCACCAGGTGACTCAACCTTGTGTCTAGAGGGTTTTAATTTTCAGTCTTACATCTCTGCCTTTTGGGGAGGGGCAAGAGGCTAACAGTTGAAATAATTACTAATGATTTAATAATATTAATTACATATGTATTAATCAATAATGCCTATGAGATGAAGCTTCCATAAAAACCCAAAGGAGAGATTCCAAGATGGCAGTGAATTAAATGAAAGCTCCACTGACATTCTCCCAGGACTAAACTGGAATTACAACTAAAAGAGAAAAAAAAAACAAAAAAAAACCAAAAAAAAACAACATCCTGAAAAAACAACTGAAGACTAGGTGGAGAGAACCCTTATAACTAAGGATGTAAAGTGGAGACCTCATAAAGATGGATAGGAAATTCTGAGATGCAAGAGGGATGGCTGGGCTCCCACAGGCAGCAGCTGAAGTTCTAGAGGGATACCTCAGAATGCTGGAATCTAAATGCCAAGTGGGGCTCCCAAGCTCAGAGCACCAGAACTGAGAAAGGTGCCCACATAATGTAAGGCTGTAAAAAGCAGTGGTGTTTCTGCTTTCCAGGGACAGACAGATGGAAATGCAGTTATTATCTGTAAGGGTCAATGCACAAAATTTCATGTGCTGCCAGTCACCTTGGGATCTGGCAGAGGGAGGGCGGAGAGGACTAGAGCTATGTGGGGAGAATCCAGGGTTGGTGGCTCTGGGGATAGAGCTCATAGGGCAACCACCTGGAGTCCTGTGCTGTCATTCCTCCATACTGCAGATGACATCTTTCTCAGGTAGATTTTTACCATCCAGGCAGCTTTTTCCTGATAGGATAAGCAATTGCCCCACCCACTGGAAAACCTCTTGCCTCACCCTGTGGACTTTATGTTTTTCTGTGATCTACAGCCTGTGGTTCATTAACAGACTGAGAATAGCAATCAGCCTGCAGGCAGAGGTGGATCTCTGGGTGCTTTGAATCTTCACCTGATCTGCTTCTGGACACTAGGCTAGCAAAAGCATACCTCAGTATGCATCTTGGTCTTTTCCAAATGCACCCAGCCCCAACAGGAAGCCACAAGTTGTGGAACACTGATAGCTCCAAACAGTGTACTCAGGACCAGTCACAAGTAGTATCTGACATTGGCCTGTACCAGAGACCCTCCAAAAAGACTGTGAGTTGTAACAGATCTGCCTGATACCTAAAAATAAAACTAAACAGGCAGCCAAAATGTGGAGACAAAAAAAAAAAAAGACCCAAATGAAAGAATGACAATTCTTCAGAAGAAGAGATAAATGAAATGGATATAAGCAATTCATCAATATAGAGTTTAGAGTAAGATTATAAGGATACTCAAAGGCATGACAAAAGATATAGATGATTTGAAAAATAACCAGTCGGAAATGAAGAATGAAAAAGAAGAAATAAAGAATACATTGGAAGAAATAAACAGCAGATTAGAGTAAGTCGAGGATCAGATGAGCAAATTAGACGACAGGGTAGGGAAAAAAATCACTCAATCAGAGAACCAAAAAGAAAAACACAATTAAAAAACAGGAGGACAGCTCAAGGGACAAAATTAAACATAACAATATCTGCATCATAGGCATTCCAGAAGGAGAAGAAACTGAGCAAGAGATAGAGAACCTGTTTGAAGAAATAATAGAAAAAAACTTCCCTAACCTGGTGAAGAAAAAAAAGTCATACAAGTTCAGTAGGCATAGAGAGTCCCAAACAAGAAGAACATAGACACATTATAATAAAAATGCCAAAAATTAAAGACAAAGAGAGAATATTTGCTATATAGAAGAGAAAAGCAATTTGTTACATACAAAGGAACTACCATAAGACTGTCAGCTGAATTCTCATCAGAAACTCTACAGGCCAGAAGAGAATGGAATGAAGTATTCAAGATAATGAAAAGCAAGGATCTGAAACAAAGACTACTCTATCCAGCAAGGCTATCATTCAAAATAGATGGTGAAATAAAGAGCTTTCCAGGAAAAAAAAAAGGAGTTTATACCCAACAAACCAGCATTGCAAGAAATGTTAAAGGGACAGTGGAAATAAGTAGAAATTCATATATATATATATATATATATATATATATATATATATATATATATATATACACACACACACACACATACATACATACATACATACATACATACATACACTAGAGGTCCGGTGCATGAAATTCGTTCACAGGGTGGGGGGGTGTCCCTCAGCCCAGCCTGCACCCTCTCCAATTTGGGACCCCTTGAGGGACATCTGACTGCCTGTTTAGGCCCGATCCCAGTCGGACAGCCCTCTAACAATCCAGTACTGCTGGCTCCCAAACCACTCCCCTGCCAGCCTGATCGATGCCTAACTGCTCCCCGGCCGGCCTGAGCCCCTAACTGCTCTCCCCTGCTGGCCTGGTCACCCCTAACTGCCCTCCCCTGCCAGTCTGGTCGCCCCTAACTGTCCTTACCTGCTGGCCTGGTCACTACTAACTGCCCTCCCCTGCAGGCCTGGTCCCCCCGCAACTGCCCTCCCCTGCAAGCCTGGGTCCCTGCCAACTGTCCTCCACTGTAGGCCTGTTCCCCCCACCAATGGCCCTCCCCTGCAGGCCTGGGTCCCCCCCAACTGTCCTCCCCTGCAGGCCTGGTCACCCCCCAACTGCCCTCCCCTGCAAGCCTGGGTCCTCCCACAACTGCCCTCTCCTGCAGGCCTGGGTCTCTCCAAATGCCTTCCCCTGCAAGCCTGGTCCCCCCCACAACTGCCCTTTGTTGCAAGCCTGGGTCCCCCCCAACTGTCCTCCCCTGCAGGCCTGGACCCCGTCAACTACCCTCCCCTGTAGGCCTGGACCCCTCCCCACTGTCCTCCCCTGCTGTCCTGGTCCCCCCAACTGCCCTCCCTTGTAAGCCTGGTCCCCCCCCTCAACTGCCCTCTTCTGCAGGCCTAGTCCCCTCCAACTTCCCCCCTGCTGTCCTGGTAGCCCCAACTGCCCTCCCCTGCAAGCCTGGGTCCCCCCAAAATGCCCTCCCCTGCAGGCCTGGTTCCCCCAACTGCCCTCCCCTGCAGGCCAGGTCTCCCCCAACTGTCCTCCACTGCAGGCCTGGTCCCCCCCAACGGATGTCCCTGCAGGTCTGGGTCCCCACCAACTGTCCTCCCCTGGAGGCTTGGTCCCCCCCAACTGCACTACCCTGCTAGCCAGGGTCCCCCCCAAATGCCCTCCCCTGCAGGCCTAGGTCCCCCGTATCTACCATCCCCTGCAAGCCTGGGTTCCCCCCAACTGTTCTCCACTGCAAGCCTGGTTTCCCCCAACTGCCCTCCCTTGCAGGCCTGCTCCCCCAACTGCCCTCCCCTGCAGGTCTGGTCCCCCCCAACTGCCCTCCTCTGCCTGCCTGGTCACCCTTTACTGTTTATGTTGAGGTATGCTTGTCTGATTGCCCATAACTGCCCTCCCCTGAAGGCCTGGTCCCCTGCAACTGCCCTCCCCTGCAGGCCTCGTTTCCCCCAACTGCCCTCCCCTACAGGCCTGTTCCCCCGCAACTGCCCTCCCCTGCAGGCCTGGGTCCCTCCCAACTGCCCTCCCTTGCTGGCCTGGTCTCCCCCAACTGCCCTCATCTGCTGGCCTGGTCACCCCCAACTGCCCACTACTGCACTCCCCTGCAGGCCATATTGTGTCTCCACGGGGGCAGCCATCTTTGACCACATGGGGGCGGCCATCTTGTGTCTTGGAGTGACAGTCAATTCACATATTATTCTTTTATTAGATAGGATATATATATATATATATATATATATATATATATATATATATATATGGAGAGAGAGAGAGAGAGAGAGAGAGAGAGAGAAACATAGCCATAAAGAACTAAAATAACTGAAAAAAACAGTCAGTTTAATTCTTTATGCCTATGTCTCTGTCTCTCTCTGTCTCTCTCTCTCTTTCTCTATCTCTCATCTTACCATTTGCAACTGCATGGATGGAACTGGAGCGCATTATGCTAAGCCAGTCAGAGAAAGATAAATATCACATGATCTCACTCATTTGTGGAACATAATGAACAACATTATTGGTGTATAAAAAAGCCATGGATTTCTGAGTGTTTATTTTGTATCCTGCTACATTGTCAAATTCATTTTTTAAGTCTAGCAGTTTTTTTGTGTTTTCTACAATACTAGAGGCCCAGTGCACGAAATTCATGCATGGAGAGGGGAGGTCCCTCATCCCGGCCTGCATCCTCTCCAAACCAGGACATCCCTCTTGCAATCCTGGACCACTGGCTCCTAACCACTCGCCTGCCTGTCTACCTGATTGCCCCTAACCACTTCTGCCTGCTGGCCTGATGCCTCTAACTGCTCCCCTGCCAGCCTGATGCCCCTAACTGCTCCTCAGCCAGCCTGATCCCCCCTTAACTGCTCCCCTGCCAGCCAACCTGATTGCCCCTAACCACCTCTGCCTGCCAGCTTGATTGCCCCCAACTGTTCTCCCCTCCTGGCCTAATCACCCCTAACCACCTCTGCCTTGGCCCCCACCACTATGGCTTTGTCCAGAAGGACGTCTGGAAGATGTCTGGTCTAATTAGCATATTACCCTTTTATTAGTATAGATCATGTCATCTGCAAAGAATGAAAATTTTACTTCTTCTTTTCCAATTTGGATGCCTTTTATTTCTTCTCCTGTCTGATCACTATGACTAGCACTTCCAGTACTATGTTGAACAGGAGTGGTGAAAGTGGGCATCCCTGTCTCATTCCTGTTCTTGGGTGAAATGGTTTTAGTCTTTGCCCATTGAGTATGATGCTGGCTGCAGGTCTGTCATACAAGGCTTTTATTATGTTGAGGTATGACCCCTCTATTCCCACTTTGCTGAGAGTTTTTATCAAAAAAGGGTGTTGGATTTTGTCAAATGCTTTTTCTGCATCAATTGATATGATTATGTCATTTTTGTCTCTCAATTTGTTTATGTAATGTATCATATTTATTGATTTGCGGATATTGTACCAGCCTTGCATCCCTGGAATAAATCCCACTTGGTCATGGTGTTAGATATTTCTAATGTAATGCTGGATCTGATTTGTTAGAATTTTGTTGAGGATTTTAGCATCTATGTTCATCAGGGATATCTACAGTATATATATAAAAAGTCAGCGACCGTAACACTGTAACAACCAGAACAACCGGTCGCTATGACGCCCACTGAGGCCAACAAATCAGCCCGATCAGGGGGCGGGGCTGGTGGCCAACTTCCTGCAGCCCCTCCCACTGGCTGACCCTACCCCTGATGGGCCCCCACAATCCCAATTGGCCCACAGCCCCACCCCCATGGCCGGCCCCACCCCTGATTGCCACTCCCTACCCCAATAAGGGGTGGGGTCAGCCAGCCAACCTCCTTCAGCCCCTCCCCCCCCAGCTCCACCCCTGATCAGCCCCCCACCCCAATCAGGGTCAGGGCCAGCTGTCCAAGTGCCTGTGGCCCTTCCCCCCAGCTGGTCCTGCCCCTGATAGACCCTGACCACCCCAATTGGTCTGCAGCCCCTCCCCCCAGCCAGCTCTGCCCCCAATTGGCCCCCCACTCTGATCAGGGACAGGGCCTGCCAGCCAATCACCCATGGACCCTCTCCCAGGCTGCTTGCCCATGATTGACCCCCACATCCTATTAGGGGGCGAGGCTGGCTGGCCCAGCACCTATAGCCCCTCCACATGGCTGGCCCCACCCCTGATCAGCCCCCACCACCCCAATTGGCCCAAGGCCCCTTCCCCCAGCCATCTCCATCCCCAATCACCACCCCCCACACCAATCGGGGGTAGGGCTGGCCGGTCAACCTTCCACAGCCCCTCTCCCAGCTACTGACCCCTGATCGACCCCCCCCACTTCATCCTAGGTGGGGCCCACCGGCCAATCACCCATGGCCCCTCCACCCAGCCAGCTCGGCCCTGTTTGGGTCCCAATCGGGGTGGGCCAGCTGGCCAACCTCCTGCCATCTCCTCCTCCTGACAGGCCCAGCCCTGATCTGCCCCAATTGGGGCCAGGCTGGCCGGACCACACCCGTGCACATATTCGTGCACTGAGCCTCTTGTTGGACTATAATTCTCTTTCTTTGTAGTTTCTTTATTTAGTTTTGGAATTGGAGTAATTCTGGCTTCATAGAAAGAACTTGTAAGTGTTCCTTCCTCTTCAATTTTTTGGAATAGTCTGAGGAGGGTAGGTTTTAGTTATTTTTTGAATGTTTGGTAAAACTCCCCTGTGAAGCCGTTCAGACAGGGCTTTTGTTTGCTGGAAGTTTTTTGATAACTGTTTTAATTTCATTGGTAGTCATTGGCCTATTCAGGTTTTTATTAATTCTTCCTAACTGAGTTTTGGAAGATTGTATTTTTCTGGGAATATGTCCATTTCAACTAGGTTGTCCAGTGTGTTGGAGTAGAGTTGTTCATAGTATTTTTTTACAATCTTTTTGTATGTTTGTGGGATTGGTTGTTACTTCACCTCTTTCATTTCTGATTTTGTTTATTGGGTCATCCCTCTTTGTTTCTTGGCGAACCTGGATAGAGGTTCAGTCTTGTTTATCCTTTCAAAGAACCAACTCTTGGTTTTATTGATATTTTGTATTTTTTTTTGTCTCTATGTCATTTATTTTAACTCTGATCTTTATTATTTCCTTCTTTCTATTTACTCTGGGCTTTTCTTGTTGCTCCCTTTCTAATTCTTTAAGTTCGATAGATAATTAATTATCATTTTTTCTTGTTTTTGAGATAGGCCTGTACAGCTAGGAACTTTCCCTCTCACGACTGCTTTCACTGTGTCCCATAGATTTTGGATTGTTGTGGTTTCATTGTCATTTGTTTCCCAGATGCTTTTTATTTCTTCTTTGATCTCTTTGGTAACCCAATCATTGTTTAATATCATGCTATTTAGCCTCCAAGTGTTTGATTTCTTTCATTGTTTTTATTACAGTTGATTTCTAATTTTATGCCATTGTGATCTGAGAAGATGCTTGATATAATTTCTACCTTCTTGAATTTGAAGAGGCTTTGCCTGTGTCACAATATGTAGTCTATTTTTTTAAATGTCCCATATCCACTTGAGAAGAATGTATAATCTGTTGCTTTGGTATAAAATGTTCTGAAGATATCAGTTAATTCCTTCTGATCCAGTGAGTAATTTAGCATTGCTGTTTCTTTACTGATTTTTTGTTTTGAGTATTTATCCAGTGATGTCAATGGGGTACTAAAGTCCCCTACTATGATTGCATTGCTTTCAATCTCTCCCTTGATATCTTCCAGAAGTTTTTTTAAAAATGTACTTAGATACTCCTGTATTGGGTGCACATATGTTTACCATAGTTGTATCCTCTTGTTGAATTGCTCCCTTTCATATTATGAAGTGCCCCTCCTTATTTCTTGTTATGGACTTCACTTTTAGGTCTATTTTGTCAGATATAAGTATTGCTACCACAGCTTATTTTTATTTTCCATTTGCCTGAAAATTATTTTTCCATCCCTTTACTATCAGTCTGTGAGGTGAGTCTACTGTAGACAGTCATATTTTCTTATCCATTCAGCCACCCTATGTCTTTTGATTAGAGCATTTAATTCATTTACGTGTAAGGTTATTATTGGTAGTTACTTGTTTGTTGCCATTTTTATTCTTTGTGCCTGTGTTCCTTCTTCCCTTTCTATTTCTTCTTTTTACAACAGTCCCTTTAGCATTTCTTGCATTGCTGGCTTGATAGTGATAAACTCCCTTAGCCTTTTTTTTTGTCTGTGAAGTTCCTGATTTCCCCTTCAATTTTGAATGATAGCCTTGCTAGATAGAATATTCTTGGATTCAGTCCCTTGCTTTGCATCACTTTGTATATTTCATTCAATTCCCTTCTGGCCTGAGGTGTTTCTGCTGAGGCATCATTTAATAATCTAATGTGAGGTCCCTTGTAGGTAACTCTCTGTCCCTCTCTTGCAGCCTTTAAGATTCTCTCTTTGTCATTATAATTGCAACATGTCTTGGTGTGGGACATTTTGGCTTCATCTTGTTTGGGACTTTGTGCTTTTGTGATTTTTTTTCTCCCCCAAATCAGGGAAGTCTTCTGTCATTATTTTTTCAAATAGGTTTTCTAATCCTTGCTCCTCTTCTTGTCCTTCTGTCACCCCTATAACAAGTATGTTGCTTCATTTCATGTTGTCCCAAAGTTCTCTTAGGCTCTCCTCTTGTTTTCTAATTTTTTTTTCCAATTGCTGTTCAGCTTGGGTGTGTTTTCAACCCTGTCTTCTAACTCACTAATGTGGTCCGTTGCTTCTTCTAATCTACTGTTGAAACCTTCCATAGTGTTTTTTATTGTAACTATATCATTATTGACTTACCCTTGATTCTTACATAAGTTGTTGATTTTCTCATCCATCTGGTTTATGAACTGTATGTCCCTTACTCTGAATTCTTAAAACAAATTTTTTAATTGCATGCCCCCAATTCATTTAGTTCATTTTCTGGCAGTTCCTCCTTTTATTCCTTTGGGGGCTCTTTCTTTGTCTTCCATTTTTGCTCTCACTGAAGGATCCAGGCTCCAGGATGCACAGGGCCCGTGGCTGCAGCGGCAGGTCAGCCAGAGGCACATTAATTTTTAAATGCGTGCTATTTAGCATCCATGTGTTTGAATGTTTTGGGGAGTTTTTACTGTAGTGGATCTCTAATTTCATTCCACTGTGATCTGAGAAGGTGCTGATATGATTTCAAATGTCTTGCACTTGTAGAGACTTGTTTTGTGTCCTAACATGTAATCTATTTTTGTGAATGACCCATGTGTACTTGAGAAGAATGTATATTCTGCAGCTTTGGGGTGAATTGTTCTATAAATGTCAATTAAATCCATCTGACCCATGTGTCCTTTAGAGTCACTGTTTCCTTGTTAATTTTTTTGCTGGCAGATCTATCCAGTGAAATCAGTGGGGTGTTAATGTCCCCTTCTATGACTATATCATTGTTGATCTCTCCCTTAAAGTCTTCGAGAATTTTTTTTTAATGTATATGTAGGTGATCCTATGTTGGGTGCATATTTGCCAGGGTTATGCATTCTTGTTGGATCTATTCTTTTAGTATTATGTGATGTACTTTGTCTTCTCTCGTGATGGCCTCCATTTTGAAGTATATTTTGTTGGATATGTGTATTGCTACCCTAGCTTTTTTTTCCTTTTCCATTTGCATGGAAAAATATTTTCCATCCCTTCAATCTCATCCTGTGTGAGTCTTTTTTTCTGAGGAGGGACTCTTGTAAACATCATATTGTTGGGTCATGTATTTGTATCCATTTAGCCACCTTATGTCTTTTGATTCAAGCATTTAGTCCATTTACATTTAAGGTTATTATTGATAGGTACAGGCAGTCCTCAGGTTATGCTGGACTCGATGTACGTCACTTATAAATAAGGTGGATATGATAATTAACTTGATTTTGGTAATCATTTCACAATACAGGCAGTCCTTGGGTTATGTTGGACTCGATGTAGGTTATTTCATGCTTATGTTGCCATCTCCCATTTATTTATAAAAATAAAAGTTCCATCATTTCAACATATGTACATATGTGCTTTATGTTTTTTATTATTTATTTACCACAAGTAAAAGTCAGGAATTGTTATCTTTCTTTTACATTTTTTTTACTGTTTCACTTCATTACTGCTGTGTATGTGCTCCATGTGAGTGATGTAGGTGCTTATGTAGGTGGGTTCTAACTTAGGCAAAAATTGCGTTACTTCATGCCATAGGAACAGATCTCTGATGTAACCCGATGACCGACTGTACTTACTTATTGCCCTTTTAATTCCATATATGTATGTTTCTCTGTCTCTTTCTTCTTCTCTTTACAGTAGTCCCTTTAGCATTTCTTGTAATGCTGTCTTGCCTTGGAAGTTCTTTATCTTACCGTCTATTTTTAATGAAAGTAATCTTGGTTTCATATCCTTGTTTTCCTTTACCTTGACTACTTCATGCCATTCCCTTCTGCTCTGTAGAGTTTATAATGATAAATTCGATGACAGCCTATGGGAGTTCCTTTGTAGGTAATAGTTTGCTTTTCTCTTGCTGACTTTAAGATTCTCTTTTTGCTTTAATTTTTGGCATTTTAATTATGATGTGTCTGGGCATGGGCTTGTTTCAGTTTTTCTTGCTTGAGACTCTTTGTGCCCCTGAATTTGTTTGACTTTTTCCTTCACCTGGTCAGTGATGCTTTCTGCCATAAATTCTTCAAATACATTATCCCTTTCTTCCTTTCTGCCTCTTTTGGCCCATCTACTTTGCAAATATTGTTATGTTTCATGTTGTCCCATAGCTCTCTTAAATTGTCCTCCTGTTTTTTAATTGTTTTTTCTTTTTGATTCTTTGATTGATTTTTTTCTATCCAGTCTTCTAATTTACTGACTTGATCTTCAGCTTCCCCTAATCTGCTGTATATTCCTTCAAATGTATTCTTTATTTGCGCTATGTCTTTCTTTACTTCTGTTTTCGTAGTTACCATATCTTTTCTCATGCTGTTGAGAATCTTTACCATCATTATTCTAAACTCTATATCAGATAAATTTCTTATCTCCATTTCATTTCTCTCTTCTTCTTGAGAATTCTCTTGTTCTTTCATTTGAGGTTTGTTTCTTTGTCTCCTCATTTTGGTTACCTGTTTTGGTTTGTGACTATGTATTAGGTAGATCTGCTACGCTTCTCAATCTCTAGTGCAGGACAGTAGCAAATGCTGTTTCTGACTAATTAGATCAGGCAAAGACTCAAAATCCCCAGAGACTCCTCTGCTTGAAGACTGATTGCATTTAGTCATGAATAGCCATCAGGAAATCATCCACAAGTGTGGCTAGAGTTTGTCCCAACAAGGAAGGGAAATTGCTTCTGCTTGGAGACTAATTGCTATTATCAGTCTCTCATTGGGCCTCAGAAACTCCATACCATGAAGCAAGGTGTTTTCCAATATGGTGGGCCGACTCTATTCTTCCCTGGCTGTATAGCTAATGTCTGTATAAGAAAAATGATCTTTTCAGTGTGAGGGAATGGCTCAGCACAAGAAAACAGGGTGTCTGCCTTCTGAGCTCTAACCCCAAATTCTCCTACCGTGGCTCTGCTTGCACAGCTCCAGTCTACTCTGCCCTCACTCTGCCCTCCCTATGCCAGAATTTTGTGTGTTGGCCATTTAAGAGGGTGCCTGCATTTCCAGTGGACTCTCCTTGGCAGGCAGAAACCCTGCTGCTTTTCACAGCCAGATGTCATGTGGGGACCCATCTCAGTTCTGGTCTCTGCTCAGTGGCCCAACTTGGGGATTAGACACCAAACTTCTCAATGGAACCCCCCACAGCTGAGATATCTCTCTGGAACTTCAGTTGCAGAGCCCATCCAGCCTTTTCATGTCTCCACCCCTCCTACCAGTCTCTATGCAGTCTCCACTTTCGGTCCTCGTTTATCAGGGTTCTCTCCAGAGAGTCTTCAGTTCATTTTTTCAGGAAGTTTTTCTCTGCATTAGATTTTGGATCTCTGTGTGGAGTTGAGACCCCACACTCCCAAGAGGAGGAAATTTTGGGTCTAAAATCAGTTGGGCCTTTCAGCTGCTGCACCTACTCCACCTTTCTACACTTCACTCCTCTTACCAGTCTCTACATGGTTTCTTTAGTCCTCCTTAGATATAATATGTCTAATTGCTTGTTTTTTTTCAAGTTGATTGCACAGTACTTTAACTATAAATTTGGTCACTTGCTGATAGCAAGGGCATACACACTCTAGCTACTCTGAAGCCCTCTTGCCTCTCTCTCCTACCACTTTGTGTGTATTTTTTTAATGATTTTTTTAATTTTTTATTTTTTTAATTAAGTTATTATATGTGTACATACCTTACCATTGGCCTCCCCCATCCCACTCCCATACATGCCCTCACCCCCAGTGTTTTCCGTCCATTGGTTATGCTTATATGCATGCATACAAGTCCTTCGGTTGATCTCTTATCACCCCCACAACTCCCTAACCTTCCCCCTGTAATTTGACAGTCTGTTTGATGCTTTACTGTCTCTGTATCTATCTTTTTGTTCATCAGTTTATAACGTTCTTTATTAAACATAAATGAGTGAGATCATGTGGTATTTTTCTTTGATTAACTGGCTTATTTCACTTAGCATAATGTTCTCCAATTCCATCCAGGTTGCTGCAAATGGTAAGAATTCCTTCTTTTTATGGCAGCACAGTATTCCATTGTGTAGATGTACCATACCTTTCTGATCCAGTCACTTGCTGACGGGCACCTAGGCTGTTTCCAAATCTTAGCTATTATAAATTGTGCTACTATGAACTTAGGGGTGCATTTATCCTTTCTGATTGGTGTGTCTGGTTTCTTAGGATATATTCCTAGGAGTGGGATTACTGGGTCAACTGGGAGTTCCATTTTTAGATTTTTGAGGAAACTCCATACTGTTCTCCACAGTGGCTGCACCAGTCTGCATTCCCACCAGCAGTGCACGAGGGTTCCTTTTTCTCCGCATCCTCGCCAACACTTGTCATTTGTTGATTTGTTGATGATAGCCATTCGGACAGGTGTGAGATGGTACGGCATTGTTGTTTTGATTTGAATCTCTTGGATAATTAGTGACTTTGAGCATGTTCTCATGTGTCTCTCGGCCTTCCTTCTGTCTTCTTTTGAAAAGATTCTATTTAGGTCCGTTGCCCATTTTTTTATTGGATCATTTATCTTCCTTTTATTAAATTGTATAAGTTGCCTGTAGTTGGAGATTAAACCTTTATCAGTGATAACATTTGCAAATATGTTCTCCCATAGAGTGGGCTTTCTTGTTGTTTTGTTGATGGTTTCTTTTGCTGTGAAAAAGTTTTTTATTTTGATGTAGTGCCATTTGTTAATTTTCTCTTTAGCTTCCATTGCCATAGGAATGGCATCATTGAAGAAGTTCTTTCGGCAAATGTCTGAGATTTTGCTGCCTGTGGATTACTCTAGTATTTTTATGGTTTCCCGTCTTATGTTTAAATCCTGTATCCATTTTGAGTTTATTTTTGTGTATGGTGTAAGTTGGTGGTCTAGTTTCATTTTTTTGCATGTATCTGTCCAATTTTCCCAACACCATTTATTGAAGAGACTGTCTTGGCTCCATTGTATGTTCATGCCTCCTTTGTCAAATATTAATTGAGCATAGTGGTTTGGGTCGATACCTGGATTCTCTATTCTATTCCATTGGTCTATATGTCTGTTCTTGTGCCAGTACCAGGCTATTTTGAGAACAGTGGCTTGTAATACAGCTTGAAATATGGTATTGAGATCCCTCCTACTTTATTCTTCTTTCTCAGGATTGCTGTGGTTATTCGGGGTCTTTTTTATTCTAGATGAATTTTTGGAGAGTTCTTTCTAGGTCTGTGAAATATGCCATTGGTATTTTAATGGGGAGTGCACTGAATCTATAGATTGCTTTGGGTAGTATGGACATTTGAATGATGTTGATTCTACCAATCCATGAACATGGTATGTTCTTCCATCTGTTTACGTCTTCCTCTATCTCTTTTTTCAGTGTCCTGTAGGTTAAGTTTATTCCTAGATATCTTAACTTTTTTGGTGTGATGGTAAATGGGATTGCTTTTTTAGTCTCTCTTTCTATAAGTTCACTATTGGTGTATAGAAATTCCATAGATTTCTTGGCGTTAATTTTGTATCCTGTTACATTGCCAAATTCATTTATTAAGTCTATTTGTTTTTTGATGGAGTCTTTCTGGTTTTTTATGTACAATATCATGTCATCTGCAAATAAGGACAGCTTTACTTCTTCTTTTACAATTTGGATGCCTTTTATTTATTCTTCTTGTCAGATCACAATGGCTAATACTCCTAGTACTATGTCAAACAGGAGTGGTGAGAGAGGGCATCCCTGTCTTGTTCCTGTTCTTAGGGGAAATGGTTTTAGTTTTTGCCCATTGAGTATGATGTTTGCTGTGGGTTTGTCATATATGGCTTTTATTATGTTGAGGTATGATCCTTATATTCCCACCTTGTTGAGTGTTTTTATCAAGACAGGGTGTTTGATTTTGTCAAATTCTTTTTCTGCATCTATTGATATGACTATGTGATTTTTACCTCTCAATTTGTTAATGTGATGAATCACGTTTATTGATTTGCAGATATTGTACCATCCTTGCATTCCTGGGATAAATCCTACTTGGTGATGGTATATGATCTTTCTGATGTTCTGCTGGATCCGATTTGTTAGAATTTTGTTGAGGATTTGGCATCTATGTCCATGAGGGATATTGGCCTATAATTCTCTTTCATTGTGTTGTCTTTATCCGGTTTTGGTATTGTGGTGATGCTGGCTTCATAGAAGGAGCTTGGAAGTGTTCCTTCCTCTTCAATTTTTTTGGAATAGTCTGAGGAGGATAGGTTTTAGTTCTCCCTTGAATGTTTGGTAAAACTGCCCTGTGAAGCCATATGGCCTTGGGCTTTTGTTTGCCGGAAGTTTTTTTTTTATTTTAATTTCTTTATTGATTAAGGTGTCACATATTTGTCCTCATCCCTTCATTCCCATCCCAGACCCCTCCCCACGGATGTACCCACCCCCCTGTTGTCCTTAACCATTGGTTAGGCTCGTATGCATGCACACAAGTCCTTTGGTTCATTTCTCCCCCCTACCCCCACCCTCCCTTACCCTCCCTCTGAGGCCCGACAGTCCAATTGATGCCTCCTTGTTTCTGGGTCTGTTCTTGTTCATCAGCCTATGTTGTTCATCATTTCCCCTAGATGAGTGAGATCATGTGTTACTAGAAATATACTTATAAGAACCGAATGTGAGACGAGCAATAATAGTTATGCTGACAGGCAAATGAATCAGTCTGTAGTGAGTTTCTTTCTGGACCAACAGTTCTTTTGAGACCCAATTTCAATGTCAAACAGTTCCTTATGTGTACATGTCGGCACTGACTTTTCAGCTCTGGATGGTGGACAAATGGTGGTAATGCAGGTCCGACTCCCTCTGGTTTGGTCTCACCTGGACCAAGGGGCACGGCTTCACCTGGACTCAGGGGCGCGTGGCCTCACGCGGACCCAGGGGCGCATGGCCTCACCTGGACCCGGGACCCATCCTCACCTGGATCCAGGGGTTGCACTGCCTCACCCGGCCCCAGGGGCGTGTGACCTCACCCGGGTCCGGGACCCAGCCTCATCTGGGCTCACGGGCGCGTGGCCTCTCCCGGACCCAGGGGCGTGGTCTCACCTGGACCCAGGACCCAGCCTCACTGGATCCAGGGGCGCACGGCCTCAACCAGACCCGGGATCCAGCTTCACCCGGACCCAGGGGCACACAGCCTTGCCCAGACCTGGGGGCGCACGGCCTCACCCGAACCCAGGACCCAGCCTCACCCGGATCCAGGGGCGCACAGCCTCACCTGGACCCAGGATCCAGATTCACCTGGACCCAGGGGCGCGCAGCGTTGCCCGGATCCAGGGGTGCATGGCCTCACCCGGACCTGGGACCCAGCCTCACCTGGATCAAGGAGCATACGGCCTCACCCAGACCCGGGATCCAGCTACACCCAGACCCAGGGGCACGTGGCCTCACCCGGACCCAGGGGGTGCGTGGCCTCTCCCAGACCCAGGGGCGCATGGCCTCACCCGGACCCGGGATCCAGCTTCACCCAGACCCAGGGGCACATGGCCTCACACGGACCCAGGGGTGCGTGGCCTCTTCCGGACCCAGGGGGGCGGCCTCAGCTGGACCCAGGACCCAGCCTCACTGGATCCAGGGGCGCACAACCTCAGCCGGACCCGGGATCCAGCTTCACCCGGACCCAGGGGCGCACGGCCTTGCCTGGACCCGGGGGCGCGTGGCCTCACCCAAACCCGGGACCCAGCCTCACCTGGACCCAGGGGCGCACGGCTTCACCCGGACCCGGGATCCAGTTTCACCCAGACCCAGGGGCGCGCGGCCTCACCCGGACCTGGGACCCAGCCTCACCCGGATCCAGTGGCCCACGGCCTCACCCGGACCCGGGATCCAGCCTCACCCAGATCCAGGGGCACATGGGCTCACCCGGATCCATGGGCACGGCCTCACTCAGACCCAGGACCCAGCCTCACCTGGACCCAGGGGCGTGCAGCCTCACCCGGATCCAGGGGCACGTGGCCTTGCCTGGACCCAGGGGCACGCAGCTTCACCCGGACCTGGGACTCAGCCTCACCCTGACCCGGGTCCCAGCCTCACCCGGACTCAGGGGCGTGCGGCCTCACCCGGACCTGGGATCCAGTGGGGCTTCGTCTTCTTGATCCCAATTCCTGTCGGTCAATTCACTCTCAGCAATTCCTTCGGCCATTTTCTCAAATCTCTGGGGCGGCTGCTGTGGAATTCGTTGGGTGGCGGGCTCAGCGAAGCTCCGGTGCCCCCATTGCGCGACGGCAGGCTGGTCCGAGGTCGTTGGGGCAACACTTGGGTCTGCAGCGGCGACCAGTCGCTGGCCGAGCTCTCCTGGATCCAGGACCCAGCAGGGCCTCGTCTTCCCAATCCCAACTCTCATCTGTCAATTCCTTCTCAGCAATTCCTCCGGCCATTTTCTCAAAGCTCCGGGGTGGCTGCCGCTGAACTCGCTGGGCAGCGGGCTTGGCGAAGCTCCAGTGCTCCCGGTGTGCGGTGGCGGGTTGGTCCAGGGTCGCTGCATCAGCGCTTGGGTCTGCAGCAGCGGCCGGTCGCCGGGCGTGCGCACCTGGCCGCCTCCGGGGCACTGAGATTCTCGAAGGACTCGGAGGTCAGCAAGCGTGGGGTTTCCCACCCCATGTCTCCCAGGGGCTCGTCTGTTCGTGCTTGGCAACAAGTGGAGCCATCCCCTCAGCCAGAGACTGCTGGGGGAACTGCACTGAGCACGTTCCAGGCCGTCATTGTGTCGCCAGAGCCATAGTTTTTAAAGTGTGATCTTTGGCTCACCGGCATCAGCATCATCCTGAATACCCCTCTCTTTTATTCTAGTTGTAGAGCATCTGGTCAGCCAGCCCTCCGGTGGTTCTGGATGGTGTCTGCTCTGTTTTCCTATTGTAGTTTCAAAATTGTTGTGGTAGGCAATAATCAGGCGTCTGCCCTATGCCTCCATCTTGGTCCTCCTTTGTGTAGTTAAGTCTTGATTGTTGTTGGTGTCACTGGGAGGAATTTTCCTCCAGGCCAATTGGCTGTGAGGACCCGCTGTATCTATAAAGGAAGAGATGCTGTGCAGGAGACACGTTTATGGTCCGGGACTTGTTCCAGTAAGGCTTTGGCGCTCACTGAGTCTGCCTCTTGAATGTGTCCCTTATGCGAGTGGTTGAAATCTGGTGTCATCTCACACTGACCACTAGATGCCCTCGTTTCTGGGTCTCCAATGGGGTGCAGGTAAGCTACTGTCTGAGGCCACTCAGCAGGAGTTACAGCAAAAACTGCAGTTTTCTCCTCCTGCTTGAGTGGTTTTGGAGCAGTCTGACTGGAACTGCAGTTTATTTGGTTAAGCTGCCACCGGGCAGGCCATTTATATGCAAAAGCTGCTGTTTGGAGCCTGGGGGGGGTTGTGGAATGTGCGGGGCGGGTCTCAGGGCGGGGCGGGGTCTCAGGGCGTCACTAAGCTAGGGCGTGGCAAACAGAAATTGCTGCAAGTCTGCCTTTTCTGCCTTTTCTGCCTTTCCGCGTTTCCAAGTCCCCGCGTCCCGTGCTCCAGCGCAGTGAACACTGATTGCTGGGAGCACCTCTGCAAGAAAGTCGCTCTCACTTTCCAACACGATGGCCAAGAGTCCAGCTTCTCCACATAGGTGTCTGGGTCTCCCGCGCATCCCCAGAAACTGGATTTCAGAGTGATGGGGAGCTTATCTCCCTTAGGGTTGGAAATAAAGCCGCACATCCCTTCTCCCGCCACCAGCCCGACCAACACGCCTCTGCACCTCAGCCCCTCGGCATTTGCTCTTTCCTCTTCCCTCTTAGTTGTAAATCCACCATTCAGCCAGCTCTCCTGTGGTTCTGGGTAGCAGACGCTCTGTCCTCTAGTTGTATTTTTGAAATTGCTGTGCACGGCACAGTTCATTTGTTTAACTTTGCCACCTTCTTGGTTCTTCCTTCGCCAGAAGCTTTTTGATGACTGCTTCAAGTTCTTCAATAGTTATTGGCCTATTGAGCTGTTTAGATTCTTCCTGACTGAGTTTTGGAAGGTTATATTTTTCTAGGAATATGTCCATTTCCTCCAGGTTGTCCAGTTAGTTGGAATAAAGTTGTTCGTATTATTTTGTAACAATCCTTTGTATTTCTGTGGGGTCTGTTGTTATTTCACCTGTTTCATTCCTGATTTTGTTTATTTGGGTCCTCTCTCTTTGCTTCTTGGTGAACCTGGCTAGAGGTTTATCAATCTTGTTTATCCTTTCAAAGAACCAGATCTTGGTTTTGTTGATCTTTTGTATTGTTTCTTTGGTCTGTATGTCATTTATCTCCACTCTGATCTTTATTATTTCCTTCCTTCTGCTTACACTGGGCCTTTCTTATTGCTCTCTTTCTAACTGTTTGAGTTGTAGGGTTAGGTAGTTTGTTACCACTGTTTTTTGTTTTTTGCAGTAGGCTTGTAGAGCTATGAACTTCCCTCTAAGACTGCTTTTGTTGTGTCCCATAGATTTTGGGTTGTTGTGTTTTCATTGTCATTTGTTGCCATGATGTTTATTATTTCTTCCTTGATCTCTTTGGTAACCCAGTCCTTGTTTAATAGCATGCTGTTTAGTCTACAAGTGTTAGATTTTTTTGGATTGTTTTTATTGTAGTTGATTTCCAGTTTTATGCCACTGTGATCTGAGAAGATACTTGGTATGATTTCTATCTTCTTGAATTTGAAGAGACTTTGCCTGTGACCCAGCATATGGTCTATCTTTGAAAATGACCCATGTGCACTTGAGAAGAATGTATATTCTGTGGCTTTGGGGTGAAATGTTCTGAAGATGTCAATTAATTCCATCTGGTCTAATGAGTCACTTAGGATTGATGTTTCTTTGCTGATTTTTTGTTTAGAGGATTTGTCCAATGGTGATAGTGGGGTATTAAAGTCTCCTACTATGAGTGTATTGCTGTCAGTCTCTCCCTTGATATCCTCCAGGAGTTTTTTTTTTTAATGTATTTTGGTGCTCCTGTATTGGGTGCATTTATGTTTACCAGAGTTATTTCTTCTTGATGGATTGCTCCCTTTAGTATTATGAAGTGGCCTTCCTTATCTCTTGTTATGTCCTTCACTTTGAGATCTAATTTGTCAGATATAAGTATTGCTACCCCAGCTTTTTTCATTTCCATTTGCCTGGAAAACCTTTTTCCAAACCTTCACCCTCAGTCTGTGTGTGTCTTTTTTTCTGAGGTGGGTTTCCTGTAGACAGCAGATATATGGGTCTTGTTTTCTTATCCAATCCGTTACCCTGTGTCTTTTGATTGGGGCATTTAATCCATTTACATTTAAAGTTATTATTGATAGGTACTTATTTGTCTCCATTTTTATTCTTTACCCCTGTGTTCCTTCTTCGCTTCCTATATATTTGTTTACAGCATATTGTTTAGCATTTCTTGCATTGCTGGTTTGGTGGTGATAAACTCCCTTAGTCCTTTTTTGTCTGTGAAGCTCCTGATTTCACCTTCAATTTTGATTGATAGCCTTGCTGGGTACAGTATTCTTGGATTGAGACCCTTCCTTTGCATGACTTTGTATATTTCATTCCATTCCCTTCTGGCCTGATGAGTTTCTGTTGAGAAATCAGTTGCTAGTCTGATGGGGGTTCCTTTGTATGTAACTTTCTGTCTCTCTCTGGCCGCTTTTAAGATTCTTACTTTGTCGTTGGCGTTTGCCAATTTAATTATAATGTGCCTTGGCGTCGGTCTTTTGGGGTTCATTTTGCTTGGGACTCTGTGAGGTTCTTGGATTTGAGTGGGTTTTTCTTCCCTATATCAGGGAAGTTTTCTGTCATTATTTCTTCAAACAGGTTTTTCTATTCCTTGTTCAGTTTCCTCTTATTCTGGAACCCCTATTATGAGGATGTTGTTTTGTTTCATGTTGTCCCACAGTTCCCTTAGACTCTCCTCCTGCTTTAAATTTTTTTTTTCTAGAAGCTGCTCTAATTGGTTATTTTTTCCACCTTGTCTTCCTGCTCACTGATGTGGTCCTCTGCTTCTTCTAGTCTAGTGTTGATGCTTTCTATTGAGTTCTTTACAGCAGCAATGTCATTTTTCATTTCTTCTTGGTTCTTCTTCATTTCCCCTTGGTTCTTACTCATATTGTCAAATTTGTCTTCCATTCTTTTCAGCCACCTTATGACCATTTCTATGAATTCTTTCTCTGACATGTTGCTTGCCTCTATTTCCTTTGCTTTCTTTTATGGTGATGCCTGCTTTTCTTTCATAAGCGGGCTGTTTCTTTGTCTCCCCATGGTCTCTCTTCTCTGGATGTCTGGTTATGTAGTTCTATCCTTCCTGCATTGATTTAAAGGCACAATATACAACACAACCAGGTACAAAACACAAGCCACTGAACAGAAATGTATTCACGCTATTGACAACCCCCAATAAATGTGACCACCAGAGAAAGGGAAATTAGAGGATAGGAGAGAAAGTAGAAGTGGAAAAAGAAAAAAAAAAAAGGAGTGCCAAAATGTAATTGGGAAAAGGAAAAAAAAAGTTAGAGAGAAAAGAAAGAGACTAAAAAAGTGGAACAAACTATATATATATATATATATATATATATATATATATATATATATATATATAGCGAGAAAACTCCAAGAGAACAGCCTCTAATCCCAGCCAATGCCAGCAACAAGTACCTGGAGATTAATACAAACTACAAAGAACAACTAATATCAAGCGAGGTGAGGGAAAACAGAAGCAAAATACAAGCAAAAACAAAGCAAACAAAAAACAAAAAACAAAAAAAGAATAAGCAAAACAATCTCACAAAAAAGCATAAAGAATCGATATAGTCAACATTCAAGCAAACAACAGCATAAGGACAGAGAGAAAAACAATTTTTTGGATAGTTAAGACAGAGAAGAGAGAGGTGTGTATGGATTTGGAGCAGGGGATTGGAAATTAGATATATAAGTAGGGTGAAATTTTTAACAGGGGATAAACAGAAAGAGTAGGGAAAATCTAAAGCAGGAAAAGGGTAAGAGAAATAGGTCATCAAAAGGGAAAAGATTAGGAAGAGAGTGATGGCATAAAGGTAGAGTTGAGATAGAGTAAAGCGATGCAAAAGGAAAGATGAAAATAGAATGTAGAACACTAATCCCAAAGTAAAATAAAGTGAAAATAAAATGACACTTAAAAAAAAAGATAAAATAGTAGTAGTAATAATACTGATTGAAAATAGAAATTTAATAATTAAAAATGTAAAATCAAGTCTGGAAAAGAGAAAAAAATTAGTTTCTTAAGTAAAAGATGAAGAAAATAGAAATAAAAAACTAAAAATTTAAAAAAGGTAAAAAGATAAAATGTGCAGTAGTGAAGGTCATTCACTTCCTCTAATGTTCTGTTTGGCATGCTGGTTTCCCAGTTAGGACAGTGTTGCAGATCCCTGCCTTCCACTGCTCCTCAGTGTTGTAAGCCAGTCCTGATTTTTAAGCAGGTGGTGTCTTAATTTCTCGTATTCCTTTATTTTTGATTACACGAGAGTCAATTTGTGATTCAGCCCCCGGGTGGCAGTGTTTCTGGATTGATTTCCGGGTCTATATGGCCTTTCTATCCTTCTTTCCCTGTGGCACTCAACACCAGTTTGTGGGAGTGGGCTTCCTCAGAGCCTGCTCTCTGAAAGTCACTTCCCGCTCCGATCCCCTGGTTCCAGAAAATCAACTTTCCCCTGCAGTCTCCCAGGGTGTCCCCAACTGGGTGATCCTATGTATTGGGCTTAGTAATCAGAAGCAAGGATTTGAAGAGGAAAAAGCCCAAGTGTGCAAACAACGGGGTTGCAGGCAAGTCTGTGTATCCCCCTTTCCCCCTTGGGTCCAAGCAGCCAGCACACTTTTAAGATCCTTAGGCCAATGATGAAGAATCTATGACACGCATGTCAGCACTGACACGTGTAGCCATTTCTGATGACATGTGGCTGCTGAGGCGTCCGCATGCCGAGGATGAAACATTTGCTGCTCCTGAGGATGAAACATTTGCGACTAGAGTCTTGGAACTCCAAGACTCTAGTCGCAAATGGTTCATCCTCCCCTATTAGACACTCTGTGCCGGAGATCTGTAGGCCAAAACAACAGAAGTCCAGCACAGAGTGTCTAGTTCTGGGACTTCCGGTTAAGCTGGGATCTTTGCCCTCACTTCTGCCGGCAGAGCAGGGAGCAGTGGAACGCAGCAGGGGACGCATCTCTGGGGGCCCTGCCACTACCAGTAACCAAGTAACAGTTAACCACAGCAACCATTATCTACTGTTCTAGGGTGTCATGGATTTCTAATCCATCATTACTGAGATAAGTGAGGGGGAGGCTGGGAGAGGTGAGGGTTTGTGGCGTGCTATTGGTGCCGATTCCCACCATTAGAAATAGTGGCAGCCATTTTAATTCACATAAAGAACACCATCTTGCTCCATAGTGCAGACTCCATTTCATCACTATTACTCTTGTGCATCCTTATTAACCCCTATTTCTGCTTATTAACCCTGCCCTTTACTAAAAGACAGTTATATGCACCATTTTGTGGTTGGTTAGGCTAGTTAACCCCTAATTGCCTGCAGGCCTAACAAGCTATCTATAATTCTATCTTCTGTCACTGCCCCCCTGATGGAGAACCCAAAAAATAAAAAACTAAGATTAAGTAAAGGAAGTGGTAGTAGCAGTGGCCGACCCTTTCAAGAGACATGGACCGAGATGTATGGCTTTATAGAAAAAAATGGCAGATCGTTTTGTGTTCTATGTACTGAAACGGTAGTAAGCAGAATATGGAATATAAATAGACATTTTGAAACTAATCATTCCCAGCTCTTGGAAAAAAGTGAGGATGAAAGGAAGGAATACATTTCCAGGCAGCTACACCTTTATAAGAGCCAATCTAATTCCATCCTTAAATTTATGAAAGGCTCTACAAATTTAACATCTGCAAGTCTGAGCATTGCTCACTCTATAGCTCAGCATGGAAAAGCGCTCAGTGAGGGAGAATTTATTAAAGAAACTCTCCTAAGATGTGCACCAGTTCTATTTCACGATGTGCAGAATAAAGATACAATTATTAAGAGAATATCTGAGTTACCACTCAGTAGAAATATCATAAAAGACCGAATAATGAGCCTGAACACAAACTTACAACATCAATTAAAGAGAGACATAAGGAAGTGTAAATATTTTTCGATCTCTCTTGATGAAACTACTGATGTCACATCACATGCTCAGTTGGCCATTATTGGTCGATATTCTGATGGTCTCACAATGAGAGAAGAGTTGATAAAGTTAGTATCAGTGTCAACAAGTAAATCAGGAAGCGAAATATGTAAGGTTGTTATACAAACATTTCATGACCTAAGCATTGATATCTCTAAAGTTGTGTCAGTGACGACTGATGGGGCACCAAATATGGTGGGGAAAAAAGTCGGATTTATCAAATTGTTTACAGAAGCTATTGGACATCCGATTGTGCCTTTTCATTGTATTATCCATCAGGAGGCTTTATGTGCCAAGGCAGGATTCACCGACTTAAATGACTTAATGTCAGTTGTTACAAAAATAGTTAATTTAATAGCTGCTCTCCCCCTTCACAAGCGAGAATTTTCGGCACTTTTACTGGAGGTTGATTCCACCTACAGTGGACTGCTGATGTACAATAATGTAAGATGGCTGAGCTGAGGCAAAGTTCTTGAGTGCTTTGTGGAGTGCTTTGAAGAAATTAAGGTATTTCTTGACGATAAGGATCTGGGAAACTTTCCTCAGCTTAATGATGATAAGTGGGTCAACACCCTGATGTCTTTTACAGATCTCTCTGTTCATATTAATGAACTGAACTTAAAGTTACAAGGTTTTGGCAAAAGTATTGACATCATGTTTGGATACATAAAAGCTTTTGAAAGTAAAGTTAAAATTTTCAAGCGAGATGTAGGAACTAAAACTTACAAGTATTTTCCTCGAGTAACAAAGTATTTTGAGAAGGCCAGTGCAGCTGTACAAAATGAAATGGAACTCTTGCATATGAAGTACCAGCATGTTTTAGACTCGTTACTTGACCAGTTTAGTGATAGATTTAGTCAATTTAGAAATCTAGAACAGACCATGAAAATAATTAAGTATCCTGATGTAGTAGTCTACAGTAGTTTGGAATTAAATGGTTTCCAATGGATGCAAATTGATGATTTGGAGATGCAACTTGCAGAATTTCAAGATAGTATCTGGGCTCAGGTGTTTGTCAGCTTGAGGTCAAAGCTTGAGAATCTGGAAAGGTGCCGCTTGGAGAATCAAGAGGAGTGCCACTACGAACAGGAAATTTGGAGTGCCTGGAATTGACTACCAGACACTTTTAGCACCCTGAAAAATATAGCAATGGCTTTACTCACAGTTTTTCCCTCTACATACTTGTGTGAGGCCTTATTCTCAGCGTTAAATAATATCAAAACCAACAAAAGAAACAGATTGACAGATGAAGTTTGTAGCGCTTGCTTGGGGCTGAAGTGTACAAAATACCAACCTTCAATTGAAGATTTAGCCAATGAAATTCAGCAACAAAAAAGTCACTAATAGGCAGGTTAAAGAATTCCCCCTCCCCCTCACTTATCTTAGTTCACAGCACCCCACACAAGCTAAATAATATCAAGACCAACAAAAGAAACCGACTGACAGGTGAACAAAGAAGTCACTAAGCAGGTAAGTTAAATATTTAGTTTTTGGTTTATTAAATACAATTATATATAACAATTATACATTTACTAGAAGCCCGGTGCACGAAATTCGTGCATGGAGGGGGGTTGTCCCTCAGCCCAGCCTGTACCCTCTCCAATATGGGACCCCTCGAGGGATGTCCGACTGCCCATTTAGGCCCGATCGGGCCCAAATGGGCAGTCGGACATCCCTCTCACAATCCAGGACTGCTGGCTCCCAACTGCTTGCCTGCCTGCCTTCCTGATTACCCCTAACCACTTCTGCCTGCCAGCCTGATCACCCCTTACCACTCCGCTGGCAGCCTGTTTGCCCCCAACTTCCCTCCTCTGCTGACCTGGTCACCCCTAACTGCCCTCTCCTGCAGGATTGATCACCTCCAACTGCCCTCCATTGCAGGCCTGGTCCTTCTGAACTGCCCTCCCTTGCAGGCCGGGTGCCTCCCAACTGCCCTCTCCTGCTGACCATCTTGTGTCCACATGGGGGCAGGATCTTTGACCACATGGGGCAGCTATATTGTGTGTTGCAGTGATCATCAATCTGCATATTACTCTTTTATTAGATAGGTAGAGGCCTGGTACAGGGGTGGGGGCCAGCTGGTTTGCCCTGAAGGGTGTCCCTGATCAGGGTGGGGGTTCCCTTGGGGCGTGGGGCAGCCTGAGCGAGGGGCCTGTGGTGGTTTGCAGGCCAGCCACGCCCCCTGGCAACCCAAATGGAGGCCCTGGTATCTGGAATTTATTTTCCTTCTACAATTGAAACTTTGTAGCCTGGAGCGGAGCCAAGCCTAGGGCTCCCTCTTCGGCGACAGCCATTTCTGTTGGGGTTATAATTGAAACTTTGTTGCCTTAAGCAGGTGGGCCCGGCCAGGGTGTGTGGAAAGCTTTGCTTCCCCTGTTGCCGGCGGCAACCCTGGCCTGCTCTCTCAAGCTCCATTCTGACGCCGTTTCTGTTTGAATTTGTTTACCTTCTATAATTGAAACTTTGTAGCTTGAGTGGAGGCTTAGGCCTGCAACGGCTGGCGGAAAGCTTGTTTCCCTCTGTTGCCTGGGAAACCTTGCTCTCTGTGGCTGTAGCCATCTTGGATGGGTTAATTTGCATACTCTCTCTGATTGGATGGTGGGTGTGGCTTGTGGGTGTGGCTTGTGGGTGTGTTGGAGGTATGGTCAATTTGCATATTTGTCTATTATTAGGTAGGATGCTATTTAAACTATAAATATTGTGAAATAATGTTTTTTTCTCAAAGTGACACACTACCCGAGTTATGCTCAGTTTTTTGGCAAAGTTTGACACACCAAGCTCAAAAGGTTGCCCATCACTGCCTTAGGCTTTTCTTTTGCGTCAGAACAAAATGGGTTGCTTTTTAGAGATCCCTTCTGTTACCAGCTCTGAGGACCACTTTTCACATTCACGGATCACTCCAAGCCCAACAGCCACAGACTTTTCTAGGCACAGACCTTCCCCGGTCCTCCAGCTCCTACAGTGCACGCATTTCTTTCTCCCGCAGGGACCAGAGACCTCATCTTATCCCAGGCAAAATCTGACCTTTCCGTGGTGGAGTGTAGACCTCCTCTGAAACCATGTGTTTGCGCCAATTGGGGACCGGTGTTCTGGGGCTCACAGCTGTTCGGTGGTCACCGCAGCTGCAACTTTTCAAGCTTCCGATAAGATCCACTTCCCCCTTCAAGATGGCTCAGTCTCCGTGTCTGAGCTAGTTGCTCTGAGAGGGAACCCAGCAGCAGTGGGGCCTGCCCAGTCAGGGGAACCCCATCCAGCAGTCCCCCACCTTCTCCTGGAGTTCAGCTGTCCTTTAACTCGCCAACAAATACTCCCCGTGCGACCCTCAGCTGTTCCTTATTTCTGCTCTGGGACAAGGCTCGGGACCCATCTGTCTATTCCGCCACCATTTTTCCCCCCTCCTACCTCTTTGTTGAAGTTCTCACTAAATCCATCCACTCTTCTAAGTTCCTGGAGCATTCTTATAACTAGTGTTTTGAACTCTGAATCAGGTAAATTTCTTGTCTCCATTTCATTTAGTTCTTTTTCTTGAGTTTAGTCTGGTTATTTTATTTGGGGCATATTTCTTTGTCTTCTCATTTTGGCTGCCTCTCTGTGTTTGTTTTTACATCATCTATACTAATAAAAGGGTAATAAGCTAATTAGGGCAGACATCTTCTGGACGTCCATCTGGATGTCTGTCTGGACAAAGCCACAGTGCTGTGAGGCCCAGGGCTCATGGCAGCCTTGAGCCTTGATGGCTGAGAGGCCCAGGGCTTAGGCAGCTGTGGGCTCTGGCAGCCATGAGCCCCAGCAGCTGTGAGGCCCAGGGCTCAGGTCTCGCAGCCACCACGGCCGGCAGTTACAGCAGCAGTGGGGTAATGGGGGTGGTGCCTTCCCCTGATCAGCCTAGTCGCCTCCCACAAAGGGTTCCCAGACTGTGAGAAGGGGCAGGCCGGGCTGAGGGACACCCCCCACCACCAGTGCACGAATTTTCGTGCACTGGGCCTCTAGTATATATATCTTTTACATTTCCTAGTCTTTTCAGCAAGGCCTTATATAGTAGGAGTCCTGTGGGGCCCAGTTGCTCCATATTTCTGGTTACCTGAGTCAGGTGCTCCATGAATGTCACTGTGTAGGTTGTGTGAGCCCTGCTGTTGTACTTGAGTCTTGATTTTTGCTGGCATGTCAGTTGGTGGATTTGACCCTTAGGCTAGCTGACTGGCTGTGAGGACTGCTATGACCACAGCAGTCAAGCTTTTGTGCAAGGACTGACCTCACAGAGTGGGAGTCACTCCAGTGGGCCTCTGGTGGCTGACTAGACTACCTTTTGGGTTTGTAATTTATGGAGCTAACATGGTGGTGTGCTGTTGTAGTCTGAAGCTGGCCACCAGGTGTGTTGATTCTAGGGCCTCTTGAGAGGGGCTCCAGTGCAGGCCCAGTCAGCCAGTGTGCGTCCTTGCCTTAGAGTTCCTTGGTAAGTGCTACAAAGTGATATGATATGGTTGCCACCTATGCCAGGCTTAAAGGTGCCTGGGAGAAGCTAAGTTGCAAACGAAGGTCATCTGCCACTTGTGCACCACCTGGGGTCACTTAACAAGTACAAGGCATGCCCAGGTCAGACGTTGCTTGTTCGGGGTTTGTGAATCTTTGACAGATTTTAGGAATGTCCATACTATGTGTGGAGGTTGGCTATTTTTGTGGAAATACAGTTGAAAATGGTTCTGGCTCATCATGAATCTGATGGGATGGGGTATCTGGGAATTAACAGGATGAATGGTGTTATTCAATTTAATGGAGCATTCAAATTTGGTGTCCCTACAGTATCACATTACCTTTAATTGTCATGTCCCTTTAGTCTCTTTGGGGCTATGTCAGTTTTTTGGACTTCCTGTTTTGATGATTTGGCAGTACTGAGAAGTATTAGCCAGGTATTTTATAGGATGTCTCTTAATTTGGATTTGTCTGATGTGTATCTGTGTGTGTGTGTGTGTGTGTGTGTGTGTGTGTGTTGTCATTAGAATGAGATGATGGTTTTTTGGAAGAAAGACTATAGAACTAAAGTGTCATTCTCACTATGTAATATCAAAGAACATGCTCTCGATAGGATTTATCTTTAATTACCTAGCTAAGAAAATATTTTCCAGGTTTATCCACTATAAAGTTACTTTATACCCTCTTTCTACACTGCACTCTAAAAGCAGGTCAATAAGCACAGCTTACACATTCTTTGACCTACAGTGTAGTACTATATTGTTTTGTTGCTCAAACTGTTTAAGATTTAGTCATTGGTAGCTTTTTCATTTGTCTTCTGTGTCCCTTCCATCACCATGTGTGTGTGCTTCCATCACTTTCTGGTGCTTGGGGCTCATCTTATATATTCTCTCTCTAGTCCTTGAATTAGCCGTTTCTACAAAAAGAAAGGGTTCTGTTATTAGAGAATCTATAATAATAAAAGGGTGATATGCTAATTAGACTGGACATCCTTCTGGACTAAGCCAGGGCTACAGCCACCATGGCTGTGAGGGAGGGATCCAGGCAGCCGCCCATGGCTGTGAAGGCCTACTCTTGCACGAATTTCGTGCATCAGGCCTCTAGTAGTATTATAAACTGAGATCTAGGGGCTGGATATGCTCCTTTTATTGCGGTGTCATTTCTTTTAGGGCCTATCACTAGACAGAGCTAGGACATATATGTATGTATACTAAACCGTATGTTACACACATATCTATAACTAGTTTTATATTTGTCTATCAGTACCTACATTAATCTAAACACAAGTTCATACTAATGTCTCTGACTCTACCCCTGCTCTTCTTGCTTATCTGTGAACTTCAACTCCAACAGTGAGAACCTGGCTCCCACCATCTGTCAGCTATCATCCCTTTACTCATTTGTTCAGTCCCTGTATACATATACAGTGGATTCTGAATTGTTAACCTGTGCATTCATGGAAAAATACTTTGTATAATTACTATACCTTTCAATATGTTAAATTGGGTTTCATGGCCCATATGTGGTCTATTTTCATGAATGGTCCATGTATGCTTGAGGAAAAGGTGTGTTCTGCTATTATTGGAGTACTCTATAAATGTCAATTAGATCAAGTTGATAGATAGTGCTGTTCAGGTCCTTTGTATCCTTACTGATTTTCTGCCTGTTTGATCTATCAATTACTGACAAAGTAGTGTTACAGTCTCCAACTATAATGGGCTTATCTATTTCTCCTTTTTAGTTCAATCAAGTTTTGCCTCATGTATTTTGGTGTTTTACTGTTGTGCATATCATTAGGATTGTTGTATCTTTTTGGAGAGTTAACTTCTTTTTTAAAATTTCTTTATTGATTAAGGTGTTACATATGTGTCCTTATGCCCCCATTACCCCCCTATCCCCCCACTCATGCCCTCACCCCCCTGTTGTCTGTGTCCATTGGTTAGGCTTATATGCATGCATACAAGTCCTTTGGTTGATCTCTCCCCCATAACCCCACCCTCCCCTACCTTCCCTTTGAGGTTTGATGGTCTGATCAATGTATCTCTGTCTCTGGAGAGTTAACTTCTTTATAATTATATAATTGTCCTTTTTACCTATGATAATCTTCCTTGTTCTAAAATTAGTTTTGTCTGAAACTACTAGTAGTAAGCTACTTCTACTTTCTTTTGATTAGTGTTAGCATGATATATCTTTCTCCATACTTTTACTTCTAACCTATGTATGACATATTTTAAGTGAGTTTCTTGTAGACAACATGTAAGTGGATCTTTTTAAATCCATTCTCATGTTCTCATTCTTTTATCTGATGTTCTCATTTAAAATTATTGTTGATATAATTGGAGTAAAATCTGTCATTTTTGGTAAGTGTATTTATTCATTGCATTTGTTTTTTGTACTTTCCCTCCATCCCCCACACACTTTTTCTGCCTTTTCTGGTTTTAAGTATCTGATTTAATTCCATTTATCTCCATCTTAACATCTAATTTATATTCAGTTTAAGCTCCTTTTTTTGTGGTTGCCCTAAAATATGCATAACATAAAATTTACCATTTTAGCCATTTTTACTGTACAATTGAGTCACATCAAGTGAATTCACAATTTTATCAAATCATTACACTGTGAATTTTCAGAACTTTATTTTTTATTGTTCCAAACAAACACTGTACCCATTAAACAAAACATACTATTTTTCCTCCCCACTACCCCCAGTCTCTGGTTACCTGTATTCTACTTTCTATTCTATGAGGTTGCCTAGTCTAGGTACATCATGTAAGTGGAATCATACAATATTTGTCTTTTTGTGTCTGCCTTATTTTACTTAGCATGATGTTTTCAAAATGAATCCATGTTGTAACATGTATCGAAATTAATATCTTTTTCAAGTTGAATAATATCCCATTGTATGAACAAAATGTAGTACAAACATACAATAGAATTGTTGAACATCTGGGTTGTTTCTACTTTTGACTAAAAACAGTGATAAACAAATATCTGTTTGAGTCCCTATGTTCACTTCCTGTGAATATACACTTAGGAGTGGAATTGATCGGTTATATAGGTTCTGTTTTGTTTTGTTTTTGAGAAGCCACCAAACTGTTTTCCACATGGCTATCCCACTTTATATTCCAACAATGCACTTAGGTTTCAGTTCTTGATATCCTTGCCAACACTTGTTATTTTTCTTTTTTTAATGTATATAAATAGCCACCCTGATGATTGTAAAGTAATATCTTGGTGTGGTTTTGATCTGCATAGCCCTAATGATTAGTGATGTCAGGCATCTTTTCCTGTGTTTATTGGTCATTTGTATATTTTCTTTGGAGAAATGTCTATTTCCAAAAGGCCTTTGCCCCCTTTTAAAATAAAGTTGTTTATCTTTTTGTTGTTGAATTCTTCTTATTAATTTTTTATCAGATATGATTTGACAATATTTTCTCCCACCCCATAGGTTGTCGTTGTACTTTTTAAAAAAATTCTCACCTGAGGATATGATTTATTGTTTTTTTTGAGAGAGAGGAAGGGAGATAGAGAGATTGATGTGAGAGAGAAACATTGAACGATTGCCTCCCGTATATGCCCTGACTGGGGACCAAACCCACAAGCCAGGTATGTGCCCTAACTCCTAACTTGGCCAGGGTTGCACTTGTTGATAGTTTTCTTTGGTGCACAGAAGTTTTTAATTTTCACGAAGTTCTTTATTTATTTCTATTGTTTCCCGTGCTTTTGGTGTCATATATAAGTCATAGCCAAATTCAGTGTCATAAAGCCTTTCCCTTATGTGTTCTAATATACTTATAGTTTTAGTTTTTACATTTAGGTCTTTAATTCATTTTGAGTTAATGTTTGTATTGGAATAAAGTTAGGATCCAACTTTATACTTTTTCATGTAACTATTTTTTCCAGCATCATGAATTAAAAAAACAACAACAATCCTTTCTCCATCGAATAGTTTGGGAATCCTTGTCAAAGAGAACCAAATATGTACAATTCTATTTCTTGTTTCTGTATTGGAGTCTTATGTTCTGTATATTTGTCCTTATGCCAGTAGCACCTTGTTTTCATTACTATAGCTTTTAAGTAAATTTTCAGGTCAGGAAGTATGAATTCTATAATTTTGTTGACTTTCAAAATTGTTTGGCTCTTTACATACCTTGAGATTCCACATGAATCTTTGAATTTTTTTTATTTCTCCAAAAAGAAAAAAAAAGCTATTGCAGTTTTCATACGGATTGCATTGGATTTTTAGATTGCTTTAGGCAGTAATGTTATATTAACAATATTGTCTCCCAATCCATGAACATGGAATGTCTTTTTATTTATTTATGTCTTTTAAATTTTCTTTTAGCAATGTATTATACTTTACAATGTACATTTGTTTGCTTCCTTGGTTAAATGCATTCCTAATTATTTTTAAGCTATTGTAAATAAAATTGCTTTATTAAATTTTTTAAATTGTTCATTATTAGTGTACAAAATTGCAACTGATACTCATGTGTTGATTTTGTATCCTGCAACTTCCTGAACTAATTTATTAGCTTTAAGTTTTTTTCTTGTGGATCTTTAGAATTTTCTACATTCAAAATTATATGATCTGTAAACAGAAATAATTTTACTTCTTTTTCAATTTGGATACATTTTCTTTTCTTGCCTAACTACTCAAGTTGAAACTTCTAATACTACATTTAAAGAAGGGATCTAAGTGGGCATCTTTGTCTTGTTCCTGATCTTAGAGGAAAAATTTTCAGTCTTTTACCATTTAGAATGATGTTAGCTGTGAGTTTTTAATAAATTATCTTTATCATGTTGAAGTTAGGGGCTTGTATGCATCTTTCCTTCTATTCTTAGTTTGTTTAGTATTTTTATTCATGAAAGGGTGATGGATTTTATCAAATGTTTTTCCTTCATTAACTGAAATAAGTCATGTGCTATTTTCCCTTCATCTTATTGATCTGATTTTTGTATGCTAAATCAACAAGAATAAAACTTACTTGGTCTTCTTGTGTAATCTTTTTAATATGCTGCTGAGTTCAATATGCTAGTATTATATTGAAAATTTTTATATCTACATATTTATAAATAATATTGGGTATAGTTTCTTGTACTGTCTGTTTCTAGCTTTGGTATCAGGGCAGTGATGGCCTCATAAAATGTGTTAGGAGTGGTTTTTACCTCTTCTATTATTATTATTTTTTTTTGGAAGAGTTTGGGAAGGAATGGTGTTAAATTTTCTTTAAATGTTTGGTGGAATTCACTAGTGAAGTCATCTTGTCTGGGGATATTCTTTGTCATGTAATCAAAAATTACTGATTCAATTTCCTTACTAGTTATATATAGGTGAGTTCAGCTTTTCTATTTGTTCATGACCCAATTTGGTAGATGTGTGTTTCTAAGAATTTTCCCATTTCATCTAGGTCATCCAATTTGTTGACATAAATGGTTATAACATTCTCTTATAGTCATTTGTAGTTTTGTAAAATTGGTATCATTTTCCCCACTTTTGTTTTTTATTTTAGTATTTTGAGTTTTGACTCTTTTGTTCTCAGTTAATCTAGTTGAATATTTTTCAATTTAGTTGGCCTTTCCAAGGAACCAACTTTTGGTTTGTTTACTAAAAAAGTAATAGAAAAACTATTATTTTTAGTATACATTTTATATATCTTAAGGTATTTTCTAATAAGACTCCCTGATTCTTTATTCAACTATGCTGAGTATACTGATGAACCTATAAAAGGAATTATTCATTGCTGTTACAGTGTCTGATTTCTAGCATTTTCAATTGATTTCTTTCATAGAATACTTCCCGTCAACTTATATTACCACCTCTTCTTGCAATATTGTCTACTTTTTCTTATTAAAGCTCTAAACATATTAACCATACTTATTTTATAATCATTGTATGATCATTCCAACTTCTGTGAGTTTGATTGTGATGATAGCTTTGTCTTTCAGACTTTGTTTCTTCTTGCTTTTAGTAGGTTTTATAATTTTTGTTGAAAGCCAGATATGTTATAAAAGATAATAGATACTGAAGTAAATAGGCTTTTAGTAGTAAGAATGTATGTTAATCTAGCTAATCTGTCATATATATAGGCACCAGAGGCTTGATATTACTCTAGTGGGCTTACTTTTTTTTTTTCTCCATTTTTGTGACTTTCTTTTCTTCTGGTCCTTGGAGAGAATCTTTGTCTCTTTTAGTTGTAATCTACTATTAGTATTACTGGAGGTTTTTATGTGTTGATAGGGTGAGTGAGTGGGGTAAGGAGGGGAGGGTTATTCTATTATATTCTAAGATTCTACTTAGGTCTCAGTTTTTTGTAAGCCTGTGCCATGGGGGTAGGGTTAAATTTTCAGAAGCCCTAGTCCCTTCTGGCCTACCATTTCCAGTCTGTTTTCTTGAAATTATCTCCTAGTTGACTCTCACTTGTTCGTTTACCTATTTATTTATTACATTATGTGAGATGGGAAGGCTGGGGAGAACTGTTCCTTCCTTCAGTTGGAGAAGATTTTCAGAATAGACCTGTTAGGAAGAAGGGTCTGAAAGGTTTCACATGGCTATTCTTGCTCTCTCTTTGCCAGGCCCATGAGGAGATATTTTTCTATCCTCACCCTAAAAACTAGTGTGATTCCTGGAGGAAAAGCCTATAAAAGTATAGGCCTCCCTTTTACTATCCTGCTCCCCGCCCTCAGAATCTTACTTAGCAAGAAACAATTTGTCAAAATTACTCTCTAACTGTTCCTACCAGTTTTTGGTATCTTGAGGTTTCTGCTCCAGGTCTTGGTTATTGTTTTTCTCTGGATGCACTTGTATGTCCAGAATTCAGAGAAGTTGTTTGCCCTACAACCTCTGATGGGTCAAGAAAAGTCATAGATATTCAACTTGTCCAGATTTTTCTTATTGTAAGGACAGGAATGACAACATCTAAGGTTTTATAAGTTATTTAAAACAAAACACCTTTCCCCTCTGAAATATGGATGTGTGTCTGTATCAGCATGGATCCAAGACCATTAACATTAGGGCATCAGGACAACTGGGCAGTGGAGTAAGGACATGAAAACAGGATAGCAGAATGCACTCTTCTTCTTGTTCTTCTTTTTTTAATGCATCTTTTCATTGTTGAGGTAAGTTTCATTCTATAGTTTTAAAGAGGGCTTTAATAGAGAGCATTTAGTAGACTAAAAGAGTAAGAGAAGCATTGTTTATAACAGCAAAATGGGAAATAACTTGAATATCCATCTACAGGAGAGTGCTTAAATTAATTGCTACCTACAGGAGACTACTGTGCAGTTATTCAAGAGAATGGAGAAATTGCCTGCTACTGATGTCTGCTAAGAAGATGTCTGCAAGCTGCTGCATAGTAAAAAAGATTAAAGTTCATGCATATGTTTATGCCATAGGCATAGAAAGGGTCTGAGGACACACCCAGGGAGAAGAGGTTCAGCACTTTGTGGTGTTTGGATTTTTTACTAAGAGACAACCCTAATATATAAAAACCCTGGGCCCAGCACATCCACAACTACTGGGAGGCTCCACCAACTGGAAGTCAGTCCTGCAGTCAGCGCTGGGTTGCCGTGGTGACCCAGCACTCACTGCTGCGGCTGCAGGCACGGTGACCCAGCACTGACTGCTGAGGGGGCTGCGAATCAGGCCCAGAGAGAGGCCTGAAGGGAGAAGCAGGGTCTGCTCTGTAGCCTCTGTGGCAGCTGTTAATCAGCACTTGCCTCTCTATCTCTTTCTTTCCAGTCCTGGCCAGCACCTGCACCTCCATTTCTCTCCAGGCCTCCACCAGGGCTGCTGATCAGCCCTGCCTTTCTGATCAGGCCCCATTGATAGGCCCAGAGACGCTGACTGGCATAGAAACCGACCAATCAGAACCAAATCTGGGTCAACTGTGAGGAGCCAATGGCTGCCTAGGAGGTGGAGCTTTTGACGGGCTGACTGGCATAGAAACCGAGCAATCAGAACCAAATTGGCCGGCAGAGGAGGGAAGTTGGGGGTGAGGTCAGCCCTGCAGGGGAGGGCAGTTGGGGCAAGATCAGGCCAGCAGGGGAGAGCAGTTAGGGGTGATCAGACTGGCAGGGAAGGGCAGTTGGGGATGAGATCAGGCTGGCAGAGGTGGGCAGTTGGGATGATCGGACCGGCAGGGGAGCAGTTAGGTGTTAATCAGGCCAACAGGGGAGCAGTTAGGGGGTAATCTGGCTGGCAAGCAGAAGCGGTTAGGGGCAATCAGGCAGGCAAGCAGGTGAGTGGTTAGGAGCCAGCAGTCCCGGATTGTGAGAGGGATGTCCATCTGCTGGTTTAGGCCTGATCCCTGTGCTCTACCCTGCCGGTGAGAGTCATCACCACTCAGTGTAACTTTAAGGAAATGCTCCATTAGTATTTCTGCCAAGGTAAAACCTTAACTCTGCTACTCTCCAGACACATGCCTCACGATCAATAAGAAGTCAGAAAACCATATGCAGCCTTTTGATATTTCATTCTTTCTACAACTATTTGCTGAACACCTGCTTTGCTCAGGTGCAGTACAAAATGACAGGGCTATGACTGAGTGAAAGGCATCCCTTGTCCCTGGTGTTTTAAGCCTAATTACAGGGAGACACAAGGCTGGCACTCAGACATCTGTGCCCTTGAAGAAAAGAGAAGTGAAGGCTTTGAAAGAGACATTCAATATCACATGATCAACATAATTTGATGAACAAAATAGATGCAGAGACAAATGGTGGTGGCGGGGGGGGCGCGGTTTAGAGAGCAACCAAAGGACTTGTATGCATGCATATTAGCATGATCAATGGACACAGACACTGGGGCTGTGGGGGCTTGTCCAGGGTGGGAATGGCTGGGGGAGGGGGTCAATCAGTGAAAAAGGAGACATAGGTAAAACTTTAGACAATAAATAAAGAGAGAGAGGCGGGGCAGAGAGAGAGAGAGAGAAGGAAGAGACATTCACTGCAAGAGCTCAGTGAGAGTACTTTTGGAGTCTGGTGAAGAGCTGGCCTTTGGAGCCAGTGGTAGGGACTCAAATCCCATCAACCCCACTCACTAGCCATGTGCATCCAGGAGCAAGGCATATCAGCACTCTGTCCTTGATTTCCATGTCTGAGCACTGAGGATGACAACTGAACTTAGGCTGATGCAGGGACGAGGTGAAGGATTCATTATTGATGTAGCCAGGCCCAATAACACTGTTGGGGTCATCTGTGGCAGGCCTGAGAGAAGGGATCATTGTGACTTTCTTCAGTGTCCAGGTTTGGATGGGCCTGCTCTGGAACCTTGATATAAGTTTTAGAGCCTACAATGTGCTACCTGCATCCTGTGCACAGTCAACCCCAGCAAGCAGTTTTTACTAAGGGCTGCAGAGCATTTTCTCACCTGAAACAAAGCCTCAGACAATCAGGAGAGGCACAGCTTGTGGTCAGCTGTCAGACTGCATACCTCAGTGTGGAATTCCACCCCATACCTGACCTACCCCTTTTCAGTGCTGACCTTTCCTGTAGAAATAATGGCATAGGCAGCCTGTGGCATCCCACCCTTAATGTCTCACTGTGGTGTGTCAGCAAGGTGGGGTCTAATCACAGAGAGCCTTGATGGGCAGTCTTTCGCTACACCTCATGTCCCAACACTGGACAGAATGGATGCCTCTTCTTCTTGAGGACATGGGTCATCTTTTCTCTTCCCATTCTGAATGTTTGGTGCTATGGATGTGTTGTGGCTTTGGGAGAAGGGGGATGACAGAGGTCCAGTGCCATTTAAAGGTAAGTTTTCCTGAATGGGGAGGCAAGGATGCTGATGATTTAGAGGGCCCAAGTGAAAGAGATGTGGAGAATCAGTCAGTTCTTCTCAAACATTATGCTGTCCATGGCTCCCATTAACGAGTGCAAGTTGGGGGAAATTATTGTTTTTATGGGGTGATTTTTGGCCAGAGGCAGGTGGCTATATTGCACAGTAATATACGGTATCTGCTTGTTCAAGGCTCTTGCTGAGATGAAGCTGATTCTTCTTATTTCCATGGAAAAGTCCTTTGAGGCTCCCAGTACTTTATGGCTGCTTGTTCTGGGGGCAGAGAGCAGGCTGGGGGTGGGGCCAGAGGGTACTCCAAAGCTCATCTGCGGCCCTGTATCTTGCCTGTCACCAACTCTCAATGTCCCACATCTGAGTCTTGGACCCTCACACTCACTCATTTATTATTCTCAACCCTTATGCAAACTTATTGGCTCCTCCACTTCCCATTAACAATATGGATGTTTCCTTCCCATCAGTTTCAAGCCTGAGCTCCTCTCTGGCATGCTGTATAAGGAGAAGCCAGGAGCCTTGAACAAGCAGATACCATGTATTACTGTGCAATATAGCCACTTCACAGCCAACACTGGGAATAGACTATATCCTTGTAGGAAATTAGTGAGGCACATTTTGAAAGTACTGGCAGCTTCCCAGCTTTCTTTGGTCTTAGGCTGTCAGTACCTGGTCTGGATGAGCTTGTGGATTCTGCCTCAACAATAAAATGCCCTGCCCTACTTGCCTGAGTCTTGCCAACCCATCTCCCCTAAACACAGTTCTCATATCAAGGACAAAGGATGGAGGTTTTCGTCTTAGGTTCTCTTGAATGTGGCCACAAAGATGCAGCTCCTGGTGACTACAAGGCCATCCTGCAGTGGGAGTTCCACGTTGGCTGACCTGGGGGCCTCTACTTCTGGTTGGTTGCAGCGGAGGCCCCTGTGAGTCCGGAAGCTGTAGCAGCTTTCTGAGTACTTGCAGAGGAAACCCTCTCATATTGGCTATGATGAAGTGAGGCTCCTAAGTCCTGACAGGTGGCTCCAGGGGCTCAGCCAGGTAGCAGGGCCAAGAGCACTACAAGTTCAACTGACCCCTAGGTGCCACCTGCTTCCTGGCCCTTAAGTTGAGCTACAAGTACTGCTCCTCCATTGAGGCATGGGCCTGGGCATCCAGCCTGATGGGCTCCATCCTAAGCTGGCTTATGTCCAGGAAAAGGCCTGGGCACTTCTGATCCTGTGGGCTGTGGAGTGGGTTGGTCAAGGAGGGCAGGCTACATACGGCAGCCACTCCAGGAAAGCTGTTAGACTGTTTCTGCTGCAAAACAGTAATGTCCCTGGCCTGAGGCTGCCTAAGGAGCCTACTGCTCGTGTCCTGCCTTGGCGGCTGCACAGAATAGGGCTTGCAGTCTGGGTGGATCTGTAGGGCTCCAACCTGGGCCACACAACCTTTCAGAGAGGGCTCTGTATCCAGGGTACTTTCCCTAAGACTTGGTCTCTGCTGATCTCGAAAACACCCCATCTTCCCAGGTGCCCTGAGCTCCTGGGAGTGGGGCCAGGCAAAGGGGTTTATGATCTTGGTTTTGACCTTGTTTTTGCTAGAAGTGCCTGTCATCGTGGATATTGCAGATCCCAAAGAGGAGAACAAACCTTTGTGGCAACCTCGTGTCCCTTCTTCCCCAGAGACCTGCACACACTTCAGAGATGGGTCCCTGGACAGAGAGCTGGTCTCCTGCTCAGGCCCTGCTAAGACCTTGCTCTCTCCAGCAAGCAGGCCCTTGGTACCCGAATGTACCCACAGCTCCTGCCTACTAGGTTTTGAGCTGACTGTGATCCCACCTGCATTTGAGGCATGGGCTCCCCTGACCTCCAGCTTCACTAGACCTGGGCCTTTCTTCTCAGAGTCAGCTCCCAGATTCTCCACCAATCCTCTGAATGGGGTTGCAGGATCCCCAGGGGTTGAGATAGGAGGAGCATGGAGCTCAGGACTACGGCGAAGCCAGTTGACAGTACCCATGGTGATGGTGAGCTCAGTGTCACAGAGCTTCAGCAGGCACTCCTTGCCCTTCCAGGAGCTCTGCAAGAAACCCTGGCTGAGCAAATCTGGGCTTGGTCCCGGGACCAAGTTCTCCTCTGCCCCCATGTGAAAGCTGCAAATAGACAGAGGCATTCCCAGTGCTGGCTCTGACAGACTCTCAGACACGCACAGGTCATCATCAAGGCCAACAGGGTCCTCACTTGGGTCACAGAAAACCTCATAGAGGGCATCTCCACTATAGCTCTCCCGAGGGAAGGCAGTTGCAGGGGTGCCTGGGCTCAGGACTTCCTTCCTATCCTCCTCAAGGCTAGGTGAAAAGGCATCGTAGTAGCCCTCGTCACTCGTGGACACAGACTCTGGCTGCTCACTCCTGGTGGTGCCTGTGTGTATGGAGCTGGCTTTGGAGCCACTGAGGAGATCCCTGCAGGGACACAGAGGGAACTCAATGAGCCCAGCTGAATCAAGCCCAGGCTGGGCTGTATCCATTCCCTGAGGACCCTCCAGCCATGGGCCCAGTAGGGTGCGCTGTTGTTGCCTCACAGAGTGATTCACACTATCCCAGAACTTGGCAAAGTCAGACATGTCATCCTGGGGAGGAGACACCAGCTTTTCCACGCTGCCCTGGAAGGAGCCACTAGAAACCTTGCTCTCAAGGGCCTGTGATGACTTGGCTGAGCTCTCCAGGCCCTCATTCAGCTCCAGGAATGGCACTGAGCTTTCATCTGCAAAGATCTCCCCGCAGCCTGTGTGTGAGTCAAAGCTCTTGAGTGAAGCCACGTCCTCACACAGGGCCCTGCAGAAGTCGAAAGAGGAGTCAGGCAGGAACTCACTGTCAGATAGGTCCTGGCACAAGCCATCCAGCCCCAGTCCCTCACCCAAAGGGAAGAAGGCTTTGCCTCGCTGCCCTCCTGCCTCTGACAGGATTCTGGGGGAAGGCGGGCTCTTTCCCTTGGTTGCCAGTGAGGCCAAGTTCTCAGTCTTGTTTCTATGAATGTGGAATAGGTTTCGAAAGCACTTCTTGGGTCGTTTCAGGGAAATCCTCTTCCTTGGGATGTTCTTAGCCACGGCTGGCACAAAAGGCATTTGGGGCACAAAGTGGCGGTAATCAATAATGTGCTGGCTGCCAGAGGGCCCTGGGAAGCTTGTGCTGCCTATCAGTTGCCTTGTGGTTGCAACCATCTTGCCAGCCTCAGGCACACTGTTGTGAGTCTTGCTCTTCCATACCAATTTGAAGGTGGAACCACAGTGGTCTGTGGCACCACCCTTAGGCTCTGGCTGAGCCCCCTTTTTGGAGCATATGTTATATCCATGGGTATTGGGACTGGCTTGGGGGCCTCTCTCACCATGGATCTGCTGCTGCCCTCCAGGTGAGACTGACCAGGGGTCTGCATCGTCCCAGGCTGGGGCAGCCGCTGCTGGGCCTGGGTACTTCTCATGAGAAATGTGAAGGCTGGATTTGATGAAAGTCTTTCCTCTCTTTAGCTCCATGCTTCCAGTGCTGTTAGCTGTTGTGGGGGAAAGCATGAGGCACTTAGTATCCATGGTTCTAGCCCACAGTGGTGTTGGAGCTGAACTCTGACATCTAAGCTTGGATCTCCTTGGAGGTGATAGAGAGGGAGATGGGAGCAGCCCATCCATGCTCACTATCTAGCCTTTATAGACAACTAATGTTGAGAGAAGTTAAGTCACATGACTAAAGGTAACAGTAGTACCCAAAATGACTGCAAAAGTGTCCGGTGCTCTTGCATTTGTGATCTCTTGACTCACCCAAGCATCCTCTCAGAGATGTCTGGCCAAGTCAGACTCCCATTTCCAGGCCCAGGCACTCTACACATAGCACCACATCCTTATAGGGAAGTATCATGGTCCTTGTAAGTGAATGGAGCAGATAATTAAATAAAAAAGTTGCTGCCTATGTCTAAGAGACGAAGCTCAAAGGGAAACTCAAGCCTGCTTCCTGGATTGGATAGAGTCGGCCATCAGCTAGAGGGAAAGGCACATATACTGTCCTCTAGGACTGCTGCATCTGTTTGAGGAGGCAAGACTCAATCTACACAGATGCCATCAGGCAAGGCACAGTCAGGCATCTGATGGTGTATGCAGAGCTTGATCACTGAGATGACAGAGAGTATCATGGTAGAAAGCCAAAGAGAGGAGGCAAGCATGAGGTCAGGAACAGGCAGATTGGATAGACACAGAACATCATGGCTGAAAAAGTAGGTATGTGTCACCTTTTGTGCACAGCCTAACTGAAATATATTGATGCCTGGAATGCCATCCAGATAAGGTTTCTGCTGCCCAGTCTGAGTTCAGTGGGCAAAGGTGCTGAGATCTCTTGTTGATGTCTGTCCTGGGTGTGGAACTGAGAAGGTGGTGAAATAGCTACCAATTTGATTATATTTGCACAGCTGAGGGTTTTGGCCTTACCCTGAGATCAACAAAGAAGTATGAAAGTCATCTGAATGAGTGAGTGGAAACAGTGGCATAAAGAAGTTGGTAGTCTATATCATTCATCTGAGTAGGGACAGAATAACTTAAGAGGGAGGCTCTGAACGAAGAGGACTCAAAAGAGACAGCTAAAATGGGCTGACTGTATAGAGATAAGGTCCAGATGGAGGCAGTAGTCATAAGCATGAAAAATAGATGTCAAATTATATGGTTTTTCAAAGAAAGGAACACTAGGATTCAGCAACTGAATACAGAAAGAGAAGCAGGCCAGAAGTTATAAACACTGAGGCCTGGATTCATGCCAAGAGAAGGGAACAATGAGAATTGGGGAAAGGCAAGGAAATGGAGAATTGAGCGAAGATGAGGAAAGGGCCTGTGCTAAGAGCTGGTTTGAGGGAGAGAAGAAAGGGTTTAGTTTTAAATATGTTACCTTTAGGGCAGGGGTCCTCAAACTTTTTAAACAGGGGGCCAGTTCACTGTCCCTCAGACCGTTGGAGGGCCGGACTATAGTTTAAAAAAAAACTATGAACAAATTCCTATGCACACTGCACATATCTTATTTTGAAGTAAAAAACCAAAACGGCAAAAACACCCGCATGTGGCCTACAGGCCGTAGTTTGAGGACGCCTGCTTTAGGGTTTATTTGGAGACCCACAAGACCACACCAAAAGAAGGCAAGACCTGAGAACCACCCCAGCTCCCCCTCTGCACCCTCACAGGCGCCCACTTCACATGCTCAGTCCTTCCCCATGGCAGTGAGTGATCTACAGGTTGGGCCTCTGTCATTCTGGCCAGGGAGAAATTAGAGAAGATAATTTTGGGCTGGTTTCTTTGACTTTCTTTCACTGCTCCATAGAGAGCATCTCAATTCACTTCCTCTCAGGCCACAGCTTGTGAAAGAGGAATGAAGCAGGTGTGAAAGCACAAGGTTCTGCCAGCCTGCACACCTTTCACACTCACTGACAAGGAAGCCTCATAGCTACCTCCAGAGAGCTGTTTTGACAGCTATAAGCTGACCAGAGTCAACTCCAGAGTCTCTAAAATGCTTTAACATGAGGACCCAGAGGCAGGAAGAGGAACTGCCTCACAGCCCAGTAAGCAACATTAAAGCCAAAAAGGATGAGAAGGTGTGGCAAAACTGGCATTGCAGAGATTCACTGGAGTTCTCCACTCTACTTCCCACCCAAGCAGTGCTTCCTCCCCTGCAGCAGGATACTTTTAACTGAAGGATAAGAAAAGGAGCAGGCACTGTGCCAGGGAATGCCACAGAACCTGGCCTTGGGACTAGCTAGAGCTCAGCTCTTGGTGGGCGCATGCTGGTCAGCAGGACAGTGCTTCAAGCTGCTTGCTGCTTTCTGCTTCCTGCCAGGTGGCATGTACCCAAACCTTTCCCACTCCATACCTGTAGACCCCATTTCTGATCCCCCCAAATCTTTTGTGGCCTAGATAAGGCCTTCCTCAGCTCTGGGGGTGGGGAGTGGCTGCACAAAGCATAGTTGTTACTAACTGGGTTTTAGGGTCCGAGGACCCAATCTGAGTCTTGGTTACATTTACTTAACCAGGCAAAGTGCTTGTCCCATAACTTTATAAGAGGCGTAGTAGTATAACCCCATTTTATAAACAAGAAATTAAGGTCCAGAAAAGTCAATGGATTGGCCCAGGTTACACAGAGTTGAGTGGTAAGTGACAGAGCTAGGATAAGAGCCTATGCTCTTAACAATGATAGATATTTTATGAACAAATAGCTGAAACTCCCCCTTAATGGCAAATCTAAAAGTGGAATAATAAATGTGTTTTCATGAGAGATTTTTGAAAGCATAATAAAAATTAAGATTAAAGCAAAAATGTACCTAACACAAATTTAGAAAAATTGTAATTGAAGGCAGTATAATTTCTGTGGCAAGAAATATTGGAGATATTATGAGATATCTATTGAATTTATTCTTTTCTGTTTTAGAAAAATGTTTTTATTACCATACTCTTGGAAATAATTTCAAGGCATGATAAAAATTATTTCACTGTGTGCAGAATTTTGCAGTCACAAGAACTAAGATGATTCCTTTGCTATTGATCTCTATAAATAAAATTACTGGTTTCTTAATTATTGGAAATGTTAACTGATTTAAAATCATGAACTGTTGGAAATGTCACTGCACTCTGAACTTGGAAAATGACAGATCAAAGTAAATGTCATTGCTGTAGAAGACTGGACTCAGTCACTAATATTGTTCACTCTGTTTCCTGAGTTAATTTAACATTTTGCAAGATATGATAATAAGCACTAAGATCCACAACAATGAACCAGAAGCTTGCAAAATTCTGGAGCAATCATATGAAATTCAGTCCAGTCAGTTTCCACATTATAATATTTTATCAGAGCATGACTCTTTGGGTGGGAACTTTCTGAGAGGTCAGAGGGCTCACTACCCAAATGGAGACAGGCTGAGCAGTCACCTTCCATGACAGTTTCAGGGTCAGAGTGGGATTTATCTGGACAGCCAGATGCTAGCACTGTCACTGCCTGATGGCAGAGGCCAAATACGACCAGGTTCTCAGCTGCAAAAATGCACATTCTGCTTTGTAATCCTCTAGCTAAAAGGTCCTATCAGTGGAGTCCAGAATTAAGCTATGTGCCAGGTCCATCCCCAAAAGACAAAGTAGACCTGTCTCTCCCCGAGCTTGGTGACTTCTTGTCTATAGCACTCAGTGATCACTGGCACCTCACTCTGGGGCTTACTTGGTCTTCACGCTCCCCAATGATGATGAAAATTTCTCCAAGGTTCAGGACTCCAACTGTAGTAACTAGAGCTGCTACTTATTTAAATGAAGTATTTATGTTTTTTGAGACATCTTAGCCATATAGTTACATCTAAGTTTCCTAAATAGGATGTTGGGTCTGGAATTTTTAATTCTACAGTTTATGCACATCATTTTCTAAGATGGGTCTCTATGATACCAAGACCCATTGAGTATCAGTGGATTGAGTCTTTCACCTCTAAAATGAGCTTGCATATTCCATGAAAACAGGGACCACATCATGTACTTACTTAATCAATTCTGATTCAAGGATGTATTATTTAAACCAAGATCTAAAAGATAGCTGAAAACAACCAGGCAAAAGATGAGGGGAGCATATTCCAGGTAGAGGGAACATCTGAGAAAAGGCATTGAGGAGCATGGGAGGGAGAACAGTTAAAGATCTAAAAGCAGGCCCAGGTGACCAGAGCAAGCAGTGGGATGAAGCAGGAGATAGGCAAGGCAGACCACACCTGGCCTGAGGTGTGGGCGGGGGAGGGGGGAGGCGGGTCTTGGCTTTTATCCTATGTGCCATCAGGAGCCAGACATGAAGGGTGAGTGACATGGGCCAGTTTTCAGTTTTAACAGATTACTCCCACTGTAAGTGAGAATGGGAAGTAGGGACAGAGTAGAGGCAAGAGTTCAGGTTAGGAGCCAGAGCAATGCCCAATGGAACAAATGTGATGGCAGAGATTCCCACATGTATAAACCCTCTTTCTAAGTGCTTTACACAGAGAATGCACATACATACAGATTTATTGCAAATGGAGCAAATAAAGTAATTCTAACTGCTGCTTTTCTTCGTGATGACTGACTTTATCTCAACAGCCTGTGATTCTCTTTTCCCTTTGGTAAGGCAATTCTGTGCTTTTCTTTCCCCTTTTAACGTGAAAGTGACTGGGTGTTTCACGGAGCAAAATAAAAACCTTGAGATACGCTGCAGAAATGATTTCAAGACATAAAAATATTTTTGACCAATAGTTTTGGTATTTGCCAAGCTTTCCCCCGCTCCACCCCTAACTTCCAGGTGGGTGGTGATAAGAAAGCAGAGATCTCTCCGATGGATGAAGTGAAGGTCACTGTGGGGAGGAAAAGCTTCCGTGTTCTCAAGTGGGTGTGGGGTGGGGAACAGAGCAGAAACTGCAGTGAGCATCACCAATTCACCCAACCCCCACGCTGGGGAGACAAAGGGTCCTTTGCAGAGCAAAGGTTTTGGCCCACCTCCTCTAAGGGAGTCTTTGGGTGCTCCTGGCCTGCCCAACCAACAGAATATATCTCCAGTCTTATCTCTTCTTCCCCAATTCCCGCAACGGCAATCACTGACGGAGGGTTTCTTCCCCTCCCTAGTGCAGACCTAAAAGGATCAGCGTCCCCAGACTCCAGACCCCAACCACCCGCACACGGCACCACAGGGAGAAGAGAGTGTAGACCTTAGTCCCTCCACCATCCTTCCCATTATGCGAAAGAACCCACAAAAATTTCCAAATCACTGCTGTCCCTCCCTCCCCCTCCTCCCGCTCCAGGCCTCGGCGACTTACCGCCGGGGCAGGGAGTGTCGCAGGACGCTGCTCAGGCCACGCCCCACACCGAGCTGCGCGGCCAGCACCGCGGCCAACTCCCACTTCCGGGTCCAGGGGCGGTCCGCACGCCCTGCCGGATCCCTGGGCAGCCCCAGCCGCAGCTAGCTGGGCGGGGCTAATTGGCGAGAGGGCGGGCTGCTGCCGGGAATGCAGCGGTGGGAGGGCCGTTGCTCAGCAGGGGAGAGGTGAAGCTCGCGGCGTTGGATGGAAGCTGCAGTGTCGGTGCCCCACCGCCGCCCTGTCCCCACTGGATCTCGCTTGGTTCTCGGTTCTCCGTGTCTCTGTCTGCCTCCCCGCAGGGATGTAGTTTTGCGTTCCTTAGGCCCAGCCGCCTGTGCTGCTGGAAGGGATATCAATCAGCCCGGTCGCCTCTCGCCTCCAACCGTATTCCTGCGCCGGGGCTTGAAGTCCTCAGAGCTCCTAAATGTAGTTGTCCTTACCCTCACAGCCCCTAGCGTCCAGGAAGATTTAACCCAACCCTCTCGAAGGCCTCGGTCACACGGTGCCTAGTCGCGAGTCCTACCCAGGATTCGGAGATGGGTCAGGCCAATCTCAGGACGCAGGGCAATCTTCCAGAACCTTCTTTACAGACTGCCTTTCTTGGGCCCGATTATATTATTACTGGGAAGGAAGGAGGCGCTTCCCTTACCGCTACTCACTGTATGGGCTCTACTGGGGCTACACCCTGCCGCAGTCGCAGTCGGAAGGAACAGAAATGTAGGACTCTCCCCCTGAAAAGCTGAGGACAGAGGGTCTACACGCTGGGAGGCAGGAATAAAGTATGGATTAAATTAACTCTAGAATGGCTCAGGGAGCAATGCCAAGAGCACAGTGTGTAGGGGGTTAGGGGGAGCGAAAGTGCACAGCTGGTGCTGGTGAGATGGCTGATCCTAAGGGGTGGTGTGGCGGGGTAAGTGAGGTGAGGGGACTTAATCCACATCACAGAGGTTGAGCACTGGCAATGAGCTATGAGAGGAAGGAAGGCGGGATCGCCCAGTCCAGGCTTGGGCTAAATGAGGCCCAAAGCAGGTTCAGGCTCAGACAAATGACAAAGGCCATGCCTTTCTTTTAACCTAATGGGCTTCCACCCGGTCCCCATCTAAGAAACCTGCATGCATAAGTTGTACCCCCTTGGCTTGGACTGGCTTTGTCATAACACATCTGCCTTCTTTATACATTAAGTCATCTTGAAGTGGCTCTGCCGCAGGTCTCTCTTCCAGCAAGCATCATCCACCACCTTTGGTGAGCACACCTTCTTGCAGTTGAACCGTTTTTTCTACCTGATGACTGACTAAGTGTGACCTAAGATGTCCTCCCTCCCCCCATGTTGGTGTAGTCCTGACTTTTCCAGGCAGTTTTCGAACATCAGATTTCCCTGAATCAATTCTTCTGCTGTTAGGTAGAAACAAAGGTAGCCTTATTCCTCATTGCTGCATACATCCTGAATCAAGTTCAGAATCCCACAGATTCCACAGTCCTTGCTAGTTAAAGTTAATAAACAGGCTCTCCTAGAGAGGTTTCCCTTCTTCTGGATTATAAGGACTTTTTATATTTCTTAAATTTTTCTCTGTTTGAGGATAGTTATGGGCTCAACTTCTTCCAGTTAGTGATAATTGTTTTTTCTGTGCTCATCTTGCCACCCTTTGGTCAGTGACCACTATTCTAAGCAACCGACTTTGTCTTTTCAGAGATTTTAAAACCTCCTCACAGAGAGAAACCAAGATGGCGGCATAGGTTAAACACCTAACCTACAGCCTGGCACAACAATTTCAAAAATACAACTAAAAGTCAAAACGGACATCATCCAGAACCACAGGAAAGCTGGCTGACTGAAATGCCCACAACTAGAAGGAAAGAGAAAACCACAAGGAAAATCAGAGGAGCCGTAAAAGCCTGAGGTATGGAGACACGGGCGGAGACACGGGGGCGCGCTCGTGCGCGTGTACAGGGAGGACGGAGTCGGAGAGGACGGGGCTGCTGAGTGCCTGGCTGGTGTTCTCTAGCGGGAAGGAGATAAAAGCTCCAGATTGCGCTGAACCCCAGCTCCGACTGCACTGAACCCCAGTTCTGGGCGAGACCCTGGGAAGCCAGGCTCATACTGGGGGAATCTGGGCTGTAAGGCGGAAACGCAGAGGAGCGGCGAAAGGCAGAGCACCGGAGGCACGCATGGGAATGCGCGCAGTTGACTGTGCCGCTGAATTGCCCTAGTGGGAAGGAGACAAAAGCTCCAGACTGCGCTGAGCCCCAGTTCCGACTACACTGAAACCCAGTTCCGGGCAAGAATCTGGGAATCCAGATTCATTGGGGGAGAGACTAGACTGTTTGGCAGCAGGCGAAACTCCAGGGCGCCTTTCTCTCAGAGGTGTTTGCAGGAAGTACAGAGGGACACTGAGACCCAGGAACCTCATAGGGTGGGGCTGACGGGAAGCCAAGGCTGTAGGCTCCACCCTGAAACTCCGCCCCATCCAAGCTGAGCACAGAGGCTTTTACAATTTTGCAAGTCTAGTTGAATAAGGCTGTCTCCCAGCGTAGACACAGCTGATCCTCACAGCCAGTTGGACTGGAGGTCAAATCCTCCCAGTGTACCAACAGCAATCAAGGCTTAACAACACCAAGACTTTGCACTCAGCCCACAAAGGGGGGTACCAAGAGCAACCACCTAGGGAAATTGGGGAAGCTGAGCTACCAGCCCCTATAGGTCACTGACCACACAAGGCCACTCCATCAACATAGGGAGGCAGCCAAAATGTGGAGACACCGAAGCAGGTCACGAATAGAAGGGATGAAGGAAAGTAAACTAATGGACGACACAGTGTTCAGAACCACATTTATAAGGTTACTTAAGAATCTTCTGGAGGACCAAGATGGCGGCATAGGGCAAACGCCTGATTGTTGCCTACCACAACAATTTTGAAACTACAACTGGAAAACAGAGCAGACACCATCCAGAACCACTGGAGGGCTGGCTGAGCGGATGCTCTACGGCTAGAATAAAGAGAGGGGGACTCGGGATGATGCTGATGCCAATGAGCCAAAGACCACACTTTAAGAACTACGGCTCTGGCGACACAATGGCGGCCTGGAATGTGCTCGGCGCGGTTCCCCTGGTGGTCTCCGGCTGAGGGGACGGCTCCGCTCACTGCTGAGCATGGACAGACGAGCCCCTGGGGGTCATGGGGTGGGAGACTCAGCGCTTGCTGACCTCCGAGTCATTCGAGAATCTCTGCGCCCCGGAAGCGGCCAGGTGTGCACCCCTGGCGACTGGCCGCCGCTGCAGACCCGAGCACTGTTGCAGCGACCTCGGACCAGCCCGCCGCCGCGCACCGGGCGCACTGGAGCCTCGCCAAGCCCGCTGCCCAGTGAGTTCCGTGGCAGCTGCCCCGGAACTTTGAGAAAATGGCTGGAGGAATTGCTGAGAAGGAATTGACCAATGGGAGTTGGGATCGGGAAGACGAGGCCCCGCTGGGTCCCGGATCCAGGTGCGCTCGCCCGGCGACTGGTTGCCGCTGCAGACCCGAGTGCCGCGGCAGCGACCTCGGACCAACCCGCCGCCGCGCTCCGGGCGCACAGGAGCTTTGCCGAGCCCGCCGCCCAGCGAGTTCCGCGGCAGCCACCCTGGAGCTTTGAGAAAATGGCTGAAGGAATTGTGGAGAGGGAATTGACCAACAGGAATGGGGATCAAGGAGATGAAGCCCCGCTGGGTCCCGGGTCCGGGTGAGGCCGTGCACCCCTGGGTCCGGGCGAGGCTGGGACCCGGGTCAGGGTGAGGCTGAGTCCCGGGTCCGGGTGAGGCTGCGCGCCCCTGGGTCCAGGCGAGGCCATGTGCCCCTGGATCCAGGTGAGGCCACACACCCCTGGGTCCGGGTGAGGCTGGGTCCCAGGTCCGGGTGAGGCTGTGCCCCTGGGTCTGGGCGAGACCAAACCAGAGGGAGTCGGACCTGCATTACCACCATTTGTCCACCATCCAGAGCTGAAAAGTCAGTGCCAACAAGTACACATAAGGAACTGTTTGACATTGAAATTGGGTCTCAAAAGAACTGTTGGTCCAGAAAGAAACTCACTACAGACTGATTCATTTGCCTGTCAGCATAACTACTATTGCTCATCTCACATTCGGTCTTTTAAGTATATTTCTAGTAACACATGATCTCACTCATCTAGGGGAAATGATGAACAACATAGACTGATGAACAAGAACAGACCCAGAAACAAGGAGGCATCGATCGGACTGTCGGGCCTCAGAGGGAGGGTAGGGGAGGGTGGGGGTAGGGGGGAGAGATCAACCAAAGGACTTGTGTGCATGCATACGAGCCTAACCAATGGTTAAGGACAACAGGGGGGTGGGGGCATCCGTGGGGAGGGGTATGGGATGGGAATGGGGGGATGAGGACAAATATGTGACACCTTAATCAATAAAGAAATTTTTAAAAAAAAATCTCCTTACAAAATAAAAGTTATATATCTCTAACTTTCCAAGGACTAACATTTCCTAGTTTAGATATACTGAATGATTTTTCATTAATATTGTTCTAATGTAAATTTAACTTTATGTTCCTTTTATAATACCCTGACATCCTGTTATCTTTTCCTTCCTGGCATAGACCCTTAGGATTTTCAGAACTTGCTCCTTGGTCACTTGACACTGAATTGTACACTGAGGATCTCAGACTTTATGGCCAAATCCATTGCTTTCCTGACAGACCCAAAGAATTTCACTTGATGATGAGCACAAATGTGGCAACCACTGTTCCAGTAGGCTGCACCAGTGGGGTTACAATCCAGGTTTGTAGATGGAGAAAACAAAGTTCCTTGTGGACTGAGAGGACTGGGGACTTAGGGCACTGGACCATATACCCCTAAGAAAGGCTGGCAGGACTGGGACTGTCTACTAGGAGAAACACAGGCCTCACAGGGGGTGAAGAGAAGCACAATTTGGAGAAGATGACTGGATTAGGAGGAGGAACAATGGCTCCAAGGATGGTCATGGCCAGAGACACTCTAGTACTTAGATTGGTTCCCCTGCAGAAAGATGTTCTACACAATCTTAAACAAACTAGTATTAAGGGATACTATTAGATGAAGTAGCCCATTGTTATGACTGGGTGGTTTCTTGTTCTTGTATTTTATTTATTTATTTTATTTTTTATTTAAATATAGCTGGTTATACTATTATATTTGTTTTAGGTATACAATATAGTGATTCAACACTTTTATACCTGACAATGTGATTACCTCATTATTTCTAGTAATTATCTGTTACCATGCAAACTTACCACAATATTATTGACTATTCCCCTTCACCTTTTTCATCCATCCCGCATTCTCTTCTTCTCTGGCAACCATCACTTTGGTCTCTGTTTCTAGGAGTGTGTTTTTGTTTTGTTTGTTCATTTGTTTTGTTTTTGTACTTTCCACATACAAATGAAACAACACAGTATTTGTCTTACTCTGTCTGACTTATTTCACTAAGCATAATACCCTGTAGATCCATTTATGTTGTCACAAATGGCAATATTTTGTTTTCTTTTATTGTTAGGTAATATTTTATTGTATATACAGAGTGGGGCAAAAATAAGTTTACAGTTGTTTGTATGGAAAATAATGCAATCTATATACATAAAAGCCCAGTGACCGAATGGTGGAACAACCAGAACAACTGGTTGAACAGTCGCTATGACGCACACTGACCACCAGGGGGCAGATGCTCAATGCAGGACCTGCCCCCTGGTGGTCAGTGCACTCCCACAGTGGGAGTGCAGCTCGGCTGACCAGAATGAGCTACACTCCCACAGCTGCTGATCCCCACAGGCCACACCCCCACCAGAGCATTGGGTCTCTAGTAATTAATAACTAATAATACAAGAATAAACTGTATTTCACATGTTCACAACAGTAAATCTACTTTTGCCCCATCCTATATGTACCACATCTTCTGTATCTATTTGTTTATCAATGGACACCTAGATTGCTTTCATATCTTGACTATTGTAAGTAATACTGCAATGAACATAGGGGTGCATATATATTTTTAAATTAATGCTTTTATTTTCTTTAGATAAATACCTAGAAATGTAATTGCTGGTTCATATAGTAGATATATTTTTAGTCTTTTGAGGAATCTCCATACTGTTTTCCATAGTGGCTGCACCAATTGGCAACCCCACAATTCCTTTTTCTTCATATCCTTACCAACACATGTTATTTGTTGACTTTTTCATAATAGCCACTCTGACTGGGTGAGATTATATATAATTGTGGTTTTGATTTGCATGACTCTGATGATTAGTAATGTTGAACATCTTTTCATATCTCTGTTGTCTATCTGTGTCCTCTTTGGAAAAATGTCTCATCATGTTCTCTGGCCATTTTTGATTAGATTGTTTATTTTTTTGTTATTGAGTTCTGTGAGTTCCTTATATATTTTGGATATCAACCCCTTATTTGTCAATATATTCTCTCATTCAGTAAGCTGTCTTTCTGTTCGTTGATGGTTTCCTTCGATGTACAGAACTACTTAGTTTTATAAAGTCCCATTTTTTTATTTTTGCTTATGTTTCATTTGCACAAGTGTACATAGTTAAAAGAGTATTACTAAGACTGATTGGTGTCAGACAGTTTGCTACCTATGTTTTCTTCTAGGAGTTTTATGGTTTCAGGTCTTATAGTTAAGTCTTTAATCTATTTTGAATTTATTTTTGTAGATGGTGTAAGAGAGTGGTACAATTTCATTTTTCCCATGTAATTGTTTAGTTTAATCAACACCACATATTGAAGAGACTGTCTTTTCTCCATTGTATGTTCCTGACTCCTTTGTTGTAGGTTAATTGACCACATAAGTGAGGGTTTATTTCTGGGCTTTATTCTATTCTATTTATCTATTTGTTTTAGTGTGAGTACCACATAGTTTTAATTATGATAGCTTTGCAACATAGTTTGAAACCCGGGAGTGTTATACCTCCCACTTTGTTCTTTCTCAAGTTTGCTTTGGCTATTTGTAGTTCCATATACATTTTAGGATTTCTTGTCCTAGTTCTGAGAAAAATGTCATTCATAATTTAAAATTTTTTTTTATCCTCATGTGAGGATATGCTTATTAATTTCAGAGAGAGAGAGACAGACAGACAGAGAGAGAGAGAGAGAGAGAGAGAGAGAGAGAAACATCTAGTGAAAGAGATTCATCGATTGGTTGCCTCCTGAACACTCCTCTACTAGGGAATTAAAACCTGTAATCTAAATATGTGCCCATTCATATTTTGGTAGGGATTTAATTAAATCTGTAGATTGCTTTGAATAATTATGGTCATTTAATACTATTAATTCTGCCAAGCCATGAGCATGATATATCCTTTTATTTATTTGAGTCTTCTTTGATTTCTTTCTTCCATATCTTATAGTTTTCAAAGTACAGGTCTTTTACCTCCTTGGTTAAATTTATTCTTAGGTATTTTATTCTTTTGATGCAATTTATATATATAAAAAGCCAGTGAATGGAATGCCAGAACAACCAGAACAACCAGAATGACCAATCAATATGATGCCCACTGTGGCCAGCAAACTGACCTGATCCGGGGGTGGGGCCAGCCAGCCAACCTCCCGTGGCCTCTCCTCCAACCGGCCCCACCCCTGATTGCCCCCTAATCCCAATAGGGGTGGGGCTGGCTGGCCAACTTCCTGCAGCCCCTCCCCCCAGCCAACCCACCCGCATGGGCCCCCACTACCCCTCCCATGCTATAGATCCTGGTTATGTTCTAGGAGACTGGATACTCCTGTCCTGTCTCTATTTTCTTCCTTCTTTTGGCTTTGTCACCAGCCCAAGATTTACTTCTCCCCTGATCTTATGCCATAAGGCCATCTCCTCTGATGTGAGTGTGTGTGTCTGTGTGTATCCCCAGAGGAAGTGACCCCACATGAGGTTGGGTGGTTGGGTGTCTCTCATCCCAAAACAAATCCCATGTGCAGAGTGAAGCCCTGGTTTAGGAAACCCAAACTCTCCCTTCATGTTAGCATTCTGCCTCTGAGTAGCCTGGGCCTATCCCTGCTCCTCTCTGGTCTTCAGTTTCACAATTGTACAAAGATGCATTGAACAAGAAACTGCAGAAACCTGCACCCAGTCTATAGGCAGTCCAGGCTACCAGATCTCTGGGAAAGGTGTTGTTGGGAGTGCCAGGAGCACCCTCTGACCTTCCTCAGAGGGTGGTGGTGCTCCAACGATTTTTTAGGCCCCCCTTCTTTGCAGCCATGAAAGGGTTTTAGCCTCACTTAACCTTGTGAACCAAGAGAGGAGAGGTAGTTCCTCAAAGAGAAACTGAGGCTCAGCAAATACTAGAAAGTGACATGTATGTGGAGTGGGTGAAGGTATGGGGTGTTTAGAATACTATGTGTGATGTCACCATTGCATCCACCATGGTGGATATGAGAATGTCCCCCCGGGATGGGAAGTTACTCATCTAAGTTCACAGAATTTGAAGGCAAAGCTAGAAATTTTCTTAAGATTGGATGATACAAGTACAAACAAGTGGTAGATCCCTGTCATGCTCAAGTAAGAGAAGTATGTATGTGAACTGTAGGGAGCGGTTATAGGGTTAAGCCTCGGACTAACCTGCTGGCAAAGTCGCAAACAAGTCCCAGCTTGGAGGGCACAGCCCTGTAAGTATAATTAAGCTTAATCTTGTGACTGCTCCCTAGATCTTTCCTGGGTAGCTAGTGGGCTGTGGGAGGTGCAGCAAGTGCTGCTAAAACAAGTGAAACTTACAAGAACATTGTAAATTACCTTGTTTACCTCTGAATATAAAATAAACCATCAGCTTGCAGTCTGAATCTGTTCTGTGGCCTCAGCCAGGCACAGAAGATCCACCTAGACCCAGCTTATTCTCTTTGTCTGTCTTTTCTTCATCCTTCACTGGCCCTCCCTCAGGCTCACCAAACCCTTGGCTGTACTGGTGCAGCACAGTGAACAGTCCCTGCTGACTCTTGACTGTCCACCCTAACAGGGGGGCATCATCTATCTTTCTGCCTCAGCACTTCTAGCTGGTGTCTATCCTCAAGGTTGTCTCTTGTTGCAAGATGGCTGCTGGGGGCCCCGGCTGTGGTTTTCTTGGCATAGTGCTCAGTGGACTCAGCGGGCTGAGGCGTGGGGCAGCAGGCAGTCCAGGGGGGAGTACCAAATGCTCCTTCCTTGCCGCGACACGCAGGTAACGGAAGACGGAGAAAATGGCGTCTGTATAGAGACGTGTTCTGAGCCTGGTTCTGGGGCGGAGAGTAAGAACAGCTGAGGTTCGCACGGGGAGTGTCTGTTGGCAAGCTAAGGGACAGCTAAACTCCAGGAGAAGGTGGGGGAGTGCTAGGCAGGGTTCCCCTGACCGTGCAGCACCCACAGCGGCTGGGTCCCCTCCCAGAGTTGCGGGCTCAGAGGGGGAAACCTTGCCATCTTGCAAGGGAAGGAGGATTTTATTGGAAGCCTGACTTTCCGCGACAACGGCAAACACTGAACAGCTGTGAGCACCAGAATACCTGTCCCAAACAGTGCAAACACGCAGATTCAAAGGAACTCTTCATTGCACCAAGGAAAGTTCAGATTTTGCCTGGGATAAGGTGATGTTTCTCATCCCAGCAGTGGGAGAGGGAAATGTGCAAGCGGCAGGAACTGCAGGACTGGGGAAGTCTGTGCCTAGAAAAATCCGCGGCTGTTGGAGCTGCTGTGATCTGTGAATGTGGAAGGGGGTCTTCTGAGCTGCTAACAGAAGGGATCTCTCAAAAGCAACCCATTTTGATCTGACGAGGAGGGTCAGACTAAGAATTTTCAAAGGAGTGCAGGCTGCTTAGTCTTGTGCTCAGACCCACTGTCCGCACACTTGGGCTTTTTCCCATTCTGATTACTAAGCCCAATACATAGGAAAACCCTGGTGGGGAATACCCTGAGAGACTGCAGGGGGAAGTTGTTTCTCCAGAACCTGGGGAGCGGAGCTGGGAGTCACCATCGGAGAGGCAGCTCTGAGGCGCACAGCTCCACAAACTGGTAGTGAGTGCCATAGGGACAAAAAAAAAAAAAAAAAAAAAAAAAAAAAAAAAAGCTAGAGAGGCCCGGAAGTCAATCCAGAAACACTGCCACCCAGGGGCTGAAACACAAATTGTCTCTGGTTTAATAAAAAATAAATACAAGAAATTAAGACACCACAGGCTTAAAAATCAGGGCTGGCTTACAACACTGAGGAGCAGTGGAACGAAGGGAACTGCAATACAGCCCGGACTGGGAAACAGGCGTACCAAACAGAACAATAGAGGAAGTGAATGACCACAACTACTGCACATTTTATTCTTCTTATTTTTTATTTTTATTTTTAAAAATATTTAATTTTAATTTTTTTTAATGTTTTATTTTTTATTTTAATTTTTCATCTTTTACTTAAGAAACTAAATTTTTTTCTTTTTCCTCACTCGATTTTCACCTTTTTAATTATTACATTTTTATTTTCAATCAGCATCTTATTACTATTATTTTACTTTTTTTTTAAGTGTCATTGACTTTCTCTTTGTTTTATTTTGGGATTAGCGTCCTACATTCTATTTGCATCTTTTTTTTTTTTTTATAATTAGTTGGGGAGCTTTATTTTTTTTTCAATTTTTTTATTAAGGTATTATATGTGTACATATCTTACCATTGCCCCCCCGTACCCCACTCCCATATATGCCCCCATCCCCCAGAGTTTTGCATCCATTGGTTATGTTTATATGCATGCGGTACCATCTCACACCTGTCAGAATGGCTATCATCAACAAATCAACAAACGACAAGTGTTGGCGAGGATGCGGAGAAAAAGGAAGCCTCGTGCACTGCTGGTGGGAATGCAGACTGGTGCAGCCACTGTGGAGAACAGTATGGAGTTTCCTCAAAAAACTGAAAATGGAACTCCCATTTGACCCAGTAATCCCACTCCTAGGAATATATCCTAAGAAACTGGGAACATCAATAAGAAAGGATATATGCACCCCTATGTTCATACCAGCACAATTTACAATAGCTAAGATCTGGAAACAGCCTAGGTGCCCATCAGCAGATGACTGAATCAGAAAACTATGGTACATCTACACAATGGAATATTATGCTGCCATAAAAAAGAAGGAATTCTTACCATTTGCAGCAACCTGAATGGAATTGGAGAACATTGTGCTGAGTGAAATAAGCCAGTCAATGAAAGAAAAATACCACATAATCTCACTCATTTATGGATAATAAAGAACATTATAAACTTGAACAAAAAGATAGATGCAGAGGCAGTAAAGCATCAAACAGTCTGTCAAATTACAGCAGGAAGGTTTGGGAGAGGTGGGGAAGATAAAAGATCAACCAAAGGACTTGTATGCATGCATCTTCCCTTTAGAATCATTTTACCCTATCTCAATGCTAACTTTATGCCATCACTCTCTTCCTAACCTTTCCCCTTTTGGTCTCCTGTTTATCTTAACCCTTTCTGGCTTTAGATTTTCCCCACTCTTTCGGTTTACCCTCTGCTAAAATTTCACCCTACTTATATATCTAATTTCCAACCCACTGCTCCAAGTCCATACACACCTCTCTCTAGGCTACCTTAATTAAAAAAAAAAAAAATTGTTTTTCTCTCTGGCCTTTTGTTGTTGTTTGCTTGAATGTTGATTAGATTGAATTTTTATACTTTTTTATGAGATTGTTTTGCTTATTCTTTTTTTTGTTTGATTGGTTCTTTTGTTTGCTTTGTTTTTGTTTGCTTTTTACTTCTGTTTTCCTTTGCCTCACTTGATATTAGTTGTTGTTGTAGTTTGTATTAATCTCCAGGTTCCTGTTGCTGGCATTTGCTGGGATTAGTGGTTATTCTATTGGAGTTTACTCCCCATATTTATAGTTTGTTCCCCTTTTCTCTCTTAGTATTGTTGTTGTCTCTCTTATTTTTTTTTCTTTTCTTTTTTTTCTTCTCTTTTCCAGAGTTCATTTTCACACTCTTTTTTTTGTTCTTTCTTTTTACTCTTCCTCTTCCTTTCCTATCCCATAATTTGTCTTTCTCTGGGGGTCACCTTTATAGGAGGTTATTAATATCGTGAATACAATTCTGTTCAGTGCCTTGTGTGTTGTACCTGGTTGTGTTGTATTTTGTACCTTTAAATCAATGCAGGAGAGAGAGAACTATATAACCAGACATCAGGAGAAGAGAGACCATGGGGAGACAAAGAAACAGCCCCCATAGGAAAGAAAAGCAGGCATCACCAGAAAAGGAAGTAAACGAATTAGAGGCAAGCAACTTATCAGAGAAAGAATTCAGAGAAATGGTCATAAGGTGGCTGAAAAGAATGGAAGACAAATTTGACAATATAAGTAAGAACCAAGAGGAAATGAAGAAGAACCAAGAAGAAATGAAAGATGACATTACTGCTATAAAGAACTCAATAGAAAGCATCAATAGTAGACTAGAAGAAGTGGAGGACCGCATCAGTGAGCTACAAGACAAGATGGGGAAAAAAATACCCAATTACAACAGCTTCTAGAAACAAAAATTAGAAAGCATGAAGAGAGCCTAAGGGAACTTTGGGACAACACAAAACAACACAGCATCCGAATAATAAGGGTAACAGAAGGAAAGGAAACTGAGCAAGGCATGGAAAAGCTGTTTGAAGAAATAATAACCGAAAACTTCCCTGATATAGGGAAGAAAAAACCCACACAAATCCAAGAAGCTCACAGAGTCCCAAGCAAAATGAACTCCAAAAGACCAACGCCAAGGCGCATTATAATTAAATTGGCAAACACCAACGACAAAGTAAGAATCTTAAAAGCGGCCAGAGAGAGACAGTAAGTTACATACAAAGGAACCCCCATCAGACTAGCAACTGGTTTCTCAACAGAAACTCATCAGGCCAGAAAGGAATGGAATGAAATATACAAAGTCATGCAAAGGAAGGGTCTCAATCCAAGAATACTGTACCCAGCAAGGCTATCAATCAAAATTGAAGGTGAAATCAGGAGCTTCACAGACAAAAAGGACTAAGGAAATTTATCACCACCAAACCAGCAATGCAAGAAATGCTAAAGGGTCTGCTGTAAAAAAAAAGAAAAAAGAAAGAAAGAAAAAGAAAAAAAGAAATAGGAAGCAAAGAAGGAACACAGGGGTATAGAATAAAAATGGTGACAAATAAGTACCTATCAATAATAACTTTAAATGTAAATGGATTGAATGGCCCAAAAAAAGACACAGGGTAACAGATTGGATAAGAAAACAAAACCCACATATCTGCTGTTTACAAGACACCCACTTCAGAAAAAAAAGACGCATACAGACTGAGAGTGAAGGGATGGAAAAAGGTTTTCCAGGCGAATGGAAATGAAAAAAAAGCTGGGGTAGCAATACTTAATATCTGACAAATTAGATCTCAAAGTGAAGGACATAACAGGAGATAACGAAGGCCACTTCATAATACTAAAGGGAGCAATCCAACAAGAAGAAATAACGCTGGTAAACATATATGCACCCAATACAGGAGCACCAAAATACATAAAAAAAGAACTCCTGGAAGATATCAAAGGAGAGATTGACAGCAATACAATAATAGTAGGAGACTTTAATACCCCACTATCACCATTGGACAAATCCTCTAAACAAAAAATCAGAAAAGAAACATCAATCCTAAATGACTCACTAGACCAGATGGAATTAATCGACATCTTCAGAACATTTCACTCCAAAGCCACAGAATATACATTCTTCTCAAGTGCACATGGGTGATTTTCAAAGATAGACCATATGTTAGGACAAAGGCAAAGTCTCTCCAAATTCAAGAAGATAGAAATCATATCAAGTATCTTCTCAGATCACAGTGGCATAAAACTGGAAATCAGCCGAAACCAGTTTGGCTCAGTGGATAGAGCGTCGGCCTGCAGACTCAAGGGTCCCAGGTTCAATTCCAGTCAAGGGCATGTACCTTGGTTGTGGGCACATCCCCAGTAGGGGGTGTGCAAGAGGCAGCTGATCGATGTTTCTCTCTCTTCGATGTTTCTAACTCTCTATCCCTCTCTCTTCCTCTCTGTAAAAAATCATAAAATATATATTTAAAAAAAAAACTGGAAATCACCTACAATAAAAACAACCCAAAGAAATCAAACACATGGAGACTAAACAGCATGCTATTAAACAATGACTGGGGGAGTGAGGAACCCATAGAGGAGAGTGTAGACGTGTAGACGTGTGTGGTGTGTGTGTGTGTATGAGCTAGGGTCAGTTAGATTCTGCAGGGCTTCCAAGGGGCTGCCTAACTGGGCAGTCCTAGACGGCAGAGCCCCGCGCACAAAGCGGACACTTCTCGGCGGCTGGTGCGGACGCGGAGACCACACCATCTTGAGAAACAGAGCTGCCTGAGACTCGGATCCTGGCTTCTGACACAAACCAGGACCCTGCAGCCACTGGGGACAGAGAACTGCTATCACAGCTTCAGTGGAAGAAACAACAAGAATCCAGACTTCCCGGCAGATTCCCATGAGTCAAAGAGCCTATCTCCCTCCCCGCAGGTGCACGCGGATAGCGCCATAGTAACTAATAGATATGCACCCCTATGTTCATAGCAGCACAATTTACAATAGCTAAGATCTGGAAACAGCCTAGGTGCCCATCAGCAGATGACTGGATCAGAAAACTATGGTACATCTACACAATGGAATATTATGCTGCCATAAAAAAGAAGGAATTCTTACCATTTGCAGCAACCTGGATGGAATTGGAGAACATTATGTTAAGTGAAATAAGCAAGTCAATGAAAAAAATACCACATGATCTCACTCATTTATGGATAATAAAGAACATTAAAAACTTGAACAAAAAGATAGATACAGAGGCAGTAAAGCATCAAACAGTCTGTCAAATTACAGCAGGAAGGTTAGGGAGAGGTGGGGAAGATAAGAGATCAATCAAAGGACATGTATGCATGCATATAAGCATAACCAATGGACGAAAAACTCTGGGGGGTGAGGGCATATATGGGAGTGGGGTGGGGGGGGCAATGGTAAGATATGTACACATATAATACCTTAATAAAAAAAATTGGAAAAAAAAAAAACAATGACTGGGTTACCAAAGACATCAAGGAAGAAATAAAAAACATCATGGCAACAAATGACAATGAAAACACAACAATCCAAAATCTATGGGACACAGCAAAAGCAGTCCTGAGATGGAAGTTCATAGCTCTACAAGCCTACTGCAAAAAACAGGAAACAATGGTAATAAATTACCTAACCCAACAACTCAAAGGGTTAGAGAGAGAGCAACAAGAAAAGCCCAGTGTAAGCAGAAGGAAGGAAATAATAAAGATCAGAAGGGAGATAAATGACATAGAGACAAAAGAAACAATACAAAAGATCAACAAAACCAAGAACTGGTTCTTTGAAAGGATAAACAAGATTGATGAACCTCTAGCCAGGTTCACTAAGAAGCAAAGAGATGGGACCCAAATAAACAAAATCAGAAATGAAAGAAATGAAATAACAACAGACCCTGCCAAAATACAAAGGACTGTTACAAAATACTATGAGCAACTCCATTCCAACAAACTGGACAACCTGGAGGAAATGGACATATTCCTAGAAAAATACAACCTTCCAAAACTCAATCAGGGAGAATCTAAACAGCTCAACAGGCCAGTAACTATGGAAGAAATTGAAGCAGTCATCAAAAAGCTTCCGGAAAATAAAAGCCCGGGGCCATACGGCTTCACAGGAGAGTTTTACCAAACATTCAAGGAAGAACTAAAACCTATCCTCCTCAGACTATTCCAAAAAATTCAAGAGGAAGGAACACTTCCAGGCTCCTTCTGTGAAGCCAGCATCACCCAAATACCAAAACCAGATAAAGACAACACAATGAAAGAGAACTACAGACCAATATCCCTCATGAACATAGATGCCAATATCCTCAACAAAATTCTGGCAAATCAGCTCCAGCAGTACATCAGAAAGATCATACAATTTTCAGACAACAACTCTGAGGCCATATGGATTCCAGCAACAGAGAGGAATTGACAGGACTACTCCAGCCATGAAGACAGAAGAGAAGCAGTCCAGAGATGGAAGATGCCGACAGTCGCCTTGCCATACTAGTAGTTAGCAGCTGTGCGTCACTGCAGGTTGCCCAGGACCAAACCAGAGAGAGTCTGACCTGCATTACCACCATTTGTCCACCATCCAGAACTGTAATGTCAGTGCTGACATGTACACATAAGGAACTGTTGGACATTGAAATTGGGTCTCAAAAGAACTGTTGGCCCTGAAAGAAACTCACTACAGACCGATTCATTTGCCTGTCACCATAACCATTATTGCTTGTCTCATTTTCGGTTCTTATAAGTGTATTTCTAATAGCACATGATCTCACTCATCTAGGGGAAATAATGAACAACATAGACTGATGAACAAGAACAGACCCAGAAACAAGGAGGCATGGATCAGACTGTCGGGCCTCAGAGGGAGGGGAGGGGAGGGTGGGGGTAGGGGGGAGAGATCAACCGAAGGACTTGTGTGCATGCATATGAGCCTAACCAGCGGTTAAGGACAACAGGGGGGTGGGGCATGTGTGGGGATGGGTGTGGGATGGGAATGGGGGGATGAGGACAAATATGTGATACCTTAATCAATAAAGAAATTTAAAAAATAAATAAATAAATAAATAAATAAAAATAAATAAATAAATAATAAAAATAATAAAATGTTAATTAAAAAAAAAGAGTAATATGCAGATTGGCCATCATCCAACACACAAGATGGCTGCCCCCATGTGGTCAAAGGTCATGTCCCCATGTGGACACAAGATGGCCACCACAAGATGGCCAGCAGGGGATGGTAGTTGGGAGGGACCAGGCCTGCAAGGGAGGGCAGTTGGGGGTCATCAAGCCTTCAGGGGAGGGTAGTTAAGGGGTGAACAGCCTGGCAGAGGAGGGAAGTTGGGAGCAAATAGGCTGGCAGGGATGCAGTTAAACATCAATCAGCTGGCAGGGGAGTGGTTAGGTGGTGATCAGGCTGGCAGGCAGAAGCAGTTAGGGGCAATCAGGAAGGTAGGCAGGTGAGTGGTTGGGAGCCAGCAGTCCTGGATTGTGAGAGGGATGTCCGACTGCCTGTTTAGACCCGATCCCACCAGGATAGGGTCTAAACAGGCAGTCGAACATCCCTTGAGGGGTCCTATATTGGGTGCAGGCTGGTCTGAGGGACTCCCCCTACTGCATGAATTTCATGCACCGGGCCTCTAATGGATAATAAAGAACATTATAAACTGATGAACAAAAAGATAGTTACAGAGACAGTAAAGCATCAAACAGACTGTCAAATTACAGGGGGAAGGTTAGGGAGAGGTGGGGGAGATAAGAGATCAACTGAAGGACTTGTATGCATACATATAAGCGTAACCAATGGACGCAAAACTCTGGGGGGTGAGGGCATGTATGAGAGTGGGGGGGCAATGGTAAGATATGTACACATATAACACCTTAATTAAAAAATGGGGGGGGAATAAAATCACTACACAAAAATAAAAATAAATAAAAAACAAACAATGTAAAAAAAAAAAAAAGATCATACACCATGACCAAGTAGGATTTATCCCAGGAATGCAAGGATGGTACAATATCCACAAATCAATAAAGGTGATACATCACGTAAACAAATTGAGAGAAAAAAATCACATAGTCATATCAATTGATGCAGAAAAAGCATTTGACAAAATCCAACACCCTTTCTTGATAAAAACTCTCAACAAGGTGGGAATAGAAGGATCATATCTCAACATAATAAAAGCTATATATGATAAACCCACAGTTAACATCATACTCAATGGGCAAAAATTAAAACCATTTCCCCTAAGAACAGGAACAACACAGGGATGCCCACTCTCACCACTCCTGTTTGACATAGTACTGGAAGTATTAGCTATTGCAATTAGACAAGAAGAAGAAATAAGAGGCATCCAAATTGGAAAAGAAGAAGTAAAGCTGTCCTTATTTGCAGATGACATGATATTGTACATAAAAAACCCTAAAGACTCCATCAAAAAACTAAAAGACTTAATAAATGAATTCAGCAACGTAGCAGGATACAAAATTAAAGCCAAGAAATCTATGGCATTTCTATACACCACTAGTGAACTTACAGAAAGAGAGACTAAAAAAACAATCCCATTTACCATCACACCAAAAAAACTAAGATACCTAGGAATAAACTTAACTAAGTAGGTAAAAGACCTATACACAGAAAACTACAGGACACTGAAAAAAGAGATAGAGGAAGACGTAAACAGATGGAAGAACATACCATGTTCATGGATTGTTAGAATCAACATCATTAAAATGTCCATACTACCCAAAGCAATCTACAGATTCAATGCACTCCCCATCAAAATACTAACAGCATATTTCACAGACGTAGAAAGAACTCTCTAAAAATTCATCTGGAATAAAAAAAGACCCCTAATAGCCACAGAAATCCTGAGAAAGAAGAATAAAGTAGGAGGGATCTCAATACCAGACCTCAAGCTGTATTACAAAACCACTGTTCTCAAAACAGCCTGGTACTGGCACAAGAACAGACATATAGATCAATGGAACAGAATAGAGAATCCAGATATCGACCCAAACCACTATGCTCAATTAATATTTGACAAAGGAGGCATGAACATACAATGGAGTCAAGACAGTCTTTTCAATAAATGGTGTTGGGAAAATTGGACAGACACATGCAAAAAAATGAAGCTAGATCACCAACTTACACCATACACAAAAATAAACTCAAAATGGATACAGGACTTAAACATAAGATGGGAAACCATAAAAATACTAGAGTAATCAACAGGCAGCAAAATCTCAGACATTTGCCGAAAGAACTTCTTCACTGACACTGCCCCTAGGGCAATGGAAGCTAAAGAGAAAATTAACAAATGGTACCACATCAAAATAAAAAGCTTTTTTACAGCAAAAGAAACCATCAGCAAAACAACAAGAAAGCCCACTGTATGGGAGAACATATTTGCAAATGCTATCACTGATAAAGGTTTAATCTCCGACATCTACAGGCAGCTTATGCAACTTAATAAAAGGAAGATAAATGATCCAATAAAAAAAATGGGCAACGGACCTAAATAGAATCTTTTCAAAAGAAGACAGAAGGAAGGCCAAGAGACACGTGAAAACATGCTCAACGTCACTAATTATCCGAGAGATGCAAATCAAAACAACAATGTGGTACCATCTCACAGCTGTCAGAATGGCTATCATCAACAAATCAATAAACGACAAGTGCTGGTGAGGATGAGGAGAAAAACGAACCCTCGTGCACTGCTGGTGGGAATGCAGACTGGTGCAGCCACTGTGGAGAACAGTATGGAGTTTCCTCAAAAAACTGAAAATGGAACTCCCATTTGACCCAGTAATCTCACTCGTGGGAATATATCCGAAGAAACTGGAAACACCAATCAGAAAGGATATGTGCACCCCTATGTTCATAGCAGCACAATTTACAATAACTAAGATTTGGAAACAGCCTAGGTGCCCGTCAGCAGATGACTGGATCAGAAAACTGTGGTACACCTACACAATGGAATACTATGCTGCCATAAAACAGAAGGAATTCTCATCATTTGCAGCAACCTGGATGGAATTGGAGAACATTATGCTAAGTGAAATAAGCCAGTCAATCAAAGAAAAATGCCACATGATCTCACTCATTTATGTTTAATAAAGAAGGTTATAAACTGATGAACAAAAAGATAGATATAGAGACAGTAAAGCATCAAACAGACTGTCAAATTACAGGGGGAAGGTTAGGGAGAGGTGGGGGAGATAAGAGATCAACCGAAGGAATTGTATGCATGCATATAAGCATAACCAATGGACGCAAAACTCTGGGGGGTGAGAGCATGTATGGGTGTAGGGTGTGGGGGACATTGGTAAGATATGTACACATATAATACCTTAATAAAAAAAAAACCCGATATGCATCTTTATGCAAATAAATTCACAGCATACATGCCAAAAAAAAAAAGTTCTCAATGGGTTCATCCATTCTTTCTCTAAGTTCTTTTAGCATCCTTATAACCATTGTTTTGAATTCTATATCTAGTATATTGCTTGCCTCCATTTTATTTAGTTGTTTTTTGGGGGGAATTTCTCTTGTTCTTTCATTTGAGGAATTTTTGTCTCCTAATTTTGACTGCCTCTCTGTAGTTGTTTCTGTGTATTAGGTAAGTCTTCTATGTCCCAGTCTTGGTATAGTTTTTTATAGTAGGTATCTTGTGGGACTCACTAGCACAGTCTCCCTTATTACCCAAGCAAAATACTACAGGAATTCCCTTTGTGTGGATTATGTGAACCTTCCTGTTGTAATTGAATCTTGATTGCTATTGGCCCATCCATGTGTGGGGTCGACCCTCACATGGCTGACTGTGAGGATTGATTCGCAGCACAGTATACAACCTGTTGCATGGATGCTGACCACATGAAGTGAAATTTGCTCCAGCAGGGTTTGGTGCATACCAAAATCTTCCTTGAGAAACGAATTGGGTCTTGCTCTAATGTGGTTCTGGAACCTCATGGGAGGGACTCTTGTGCAGGTCAATGTCAGATGCTGCCTGTGTCACATCTTGAGCTACCTGTTTGGAGCTATAAAGGGATACACAGTTTATGGGTGCCTCTGCTGGACCTTGGTGTGCATAGGAGTGGCTAAGGTGCCCACCAAGGCCAGCTTCCACCTGTACCAAGCCTAGAGAGAGTCTGTTCAGCAAAAGGCCCACAGCAACCTGAGATCTGCCTCCACTTGCCTTTGCCTGCCAGCTGCCTGTTAGTCTCAATCACTGAAAGAGCCTCTGGCAGTATGTGAGTTTCATGAGATAGTTTCTCAGTGAGTCACCAGGTAGGCAGAAATTGTGTTCACCAGATTGATAAAGATTCAAATTTGTTGCCACTTGTGGGACACAACAAAAGTTCCAGAGTACACCAAGGCCAGCAGCCGCCTGCCAGGTGCCCAAAGACCTTTGTGATGGGGTTGTGGGGTTTCAGAGAGTTGTTGGCAGAGTTCATCAGGCCCAAACAGACCAAGATTTGGCCTTGTGCAAAGATGGCCCTGCACAGGAACAGTGCCTTTAGTTGGGCAGGTGAGGGAAAAATGGCCCCTGACCTAGAGCCACACAACTCAGTCTGTCCCTGATTCTGGTCAGACATTCTCAAGAGCCCTAGCTCAGCAGGGCAGGACTGCCAGGAGTCAAGGAGGTAGGGTTAGTGGATTTCTCATGGGAAGTCAGGACCACTCAGGCTCTCAGGGATAGTCGGGGCAAGGAACCCCAGAGCCACACAACTCAGTCTCTGATACCCCCTGATTCCACCTGGACCTCTACACCACTGCTCTACCACAGAGTATGAGCTTGGCAGGGTAGGGCCACAGGGAGTTGGGAGAAGAGGGCTATTACATTCTCCAGGCTGATACCATATGGAGGGAAGTGCTCAACCCAAGAAAGATGGTATCTGTGGGCAGTGTGGGAGAGGGACTCAGCATAGGTACTCTGGCAGTTGTCCCTTCAGCTCTCTTCCCAGAGCCACACAACCCGGTCTCTCTTCACACAATTCTAGTCCACTTCAAGCTGCCCTCCTTTTTCAGAACCTAAGGTGAGTGGCTAAAAATGAGGTTTTGTGCACTGGCCCTTTAAGACAGCAGGAGGGTTTCTAGCAGAATTTGTCTCTCTCTGGCAGACAGAATCCATGCTGATTTTCACAGCCAGATGTTATGTGAGCGCATCCTCCAGGCTCTGATGTTCTGGGCTGGGGAGCCTGCTATGGAGTTAAAACCCCAAGCGTCTCAGGAGCAAACCTTTGCAGCTAAGATATCCCTCCAGATTCTCAGCTGCTGCATGTGGGCCCTTCTTACCAGTCAAAATGTGGCTCCTTCTATAAATCCTTGGTGATAAAAGTACAACTCAGCTAGTCTTCATTTGACTATTCAGGTTGATTAGTCTATATTTCAGTTATAATTCCAGGTTGGTTCTGGAGGAGATGAGTGTAATTTTAACATACTCTGCTGCCATCTTGGATTCTCCAAAATGGCACAGAATTTCATCCCTAGTCTTTGAGATCTAATCAAGTTTGCCTAGAAAGATATTAAAACTGCCTTGGCCAGTTTTTCTCAGTGGTTAGAGTGTCTGCGGACTCAAGGGTAATGACTCTATTCCAGTCAAAGGCACATACCTTGGTTGCAGGCTCAATCCCTGACCCCGGGTCTGGGCGCATGCAGGAGACAACCAATCAATATTTCTCTCTCACATTGATGTTTCTGTCTCTCTCTCTCTCCCCCTCCTTTCCACTCTCTCTCAAAATCAATGGAAAAAAATATCCTTGGGTGAGGATTAACAAAAAATAAAAAGAAAGACATTAAAACTTATTGTCAACTGTGGGGCAAAAGTCTAATGGCCTCCATAACAAGAAGGTATCTTCAGACCAAAAGAAGAAGCAAGCAACTTCATAGAAAATAACAGAATTATAAGGTAATTTACTTATAGGAAGATTGGGCCAGAGTGGACAGATGACCCAAAAATTTTTCTTAAGTTATTATTCACTACCAGATTCTTGTTACACTACTTCTTTTATAGTATAAGTCAGGTATAATGATTGACAAGACAAAAAGACAAATAATGAATAGTGGCAGGGGGCATCCCTCCTGGTGGTCTTGTGATAAATGATTGCTTATAATTGATACTCTCACCGGTTTTATATTTATCTCAGTTGTCATGCCATTCTGGCTGTTGCTAACAAAAATATTTAAGGCTACATTTTAAGGAACACAGATCAACATCAACTAGAAGGTTTGCTAAGGACAGTGAAGTTGGTCAAAAGTCACGGCATGAAACTTGAAATGAAATCTGGACACAGAGAGAGAATTAGTTTTGTTTGTATATACATGTACACACTTATGAACCATTAACTCCTTTTACTTTCCATCCACCACCACCCCTTTTTAAAACAGAAATATCTGTGACCCATGCCTGTCCCTCCACTGTGTGCTGGGAATGTTGGGTGGGTAGTTTCTTCAGTATCATGGGTCTATAGATGAGGAAGAATTGTGCTTGAAAGCTGTATTTAAATAGTTATTGTCCTAGCTGGTTTGGCTCAGTGGATAGAGCAGGGGTCCTCAAACTTTTTAAACAGGGGGCCAGTTCACTGTCCCTCAGACCGTTGGAGGGCCAGACTATAGTTTAAAAAAATCTATGAACAAATTCCTATGCACACTGCACATATTTTATTTTGAAGTAAAAAAACAAAACGGCAAAAACACCCGCATGTGGCCCGCAGGCCGTAGTTTGAGGACGCCTGGGATAGAGCGTCATCGGCCTGCAGACTGAAGGGCCCCGGATTTGATTCTGGTCAAGGGCACACGCCTGGGTTGCAGGCTCAACACCCAGTAGGGGGGTGCAGGTGGCAGATTCTCCCAAGTGGCAGAGAATTCCATTCCCAGGCCTTGAGATCTAATCAAGTTTGCCTAGAAAGATATTAAAACTGCCTTGGCCAGATCCTCGCTCATCATTGATGTTTCTATCTCTCTCTCCCTCTCCCTTCCTCTCTGAAATCAATAAAAATACATTAAAAAAATAGTTATCACTAGGAAACTCATTCTCACCTGACTTTGAGGAGTTAGATTATGAGATCTTGGACTTTGAGGTGATGAGATAATGATATTTAGATTTAGATGATGATGTTGGTTCACAAACCAGCCCCCATACATGGAGGGCAAGAAGAGATGGAAGAAATAAGCAGACCACTCCAGATAGGTAGGTGGCAAGTTTAATAAACAAGGCAACTTATTTGACAATCAGAAGACTCACTTCCACCTGCCAGAATCTATACAGAGGATATACCTAGGCTCAGTCAAATATACCATCCAGATCATCTCAACAATACCTATCTCTCTCACGGCTGCATTCTTGGAACAGCTCCCACTGTGGGAACAGTTGGCAGAGTGTACAGTCCAAGGACAGGGGAGGGGTAAGGAACCTTTAATTGCTGGAGTCCAGCTCAGTGATCAACTGGAGGTCATGTCCTATTGATGACCTCCACCAACAGATGAGAATTTGTATTTTGTGTTGATACTGTAATAGGAAGAGACTCAGAAACCTTGGGATATAGTGAATAATCTTGCATTTAGGAAAGGTACCAGTTATTAGAGGACAGAGGTTGGACCCCGCTTCTCCTTGACCCATAATTTCCTGCTTCTAAGTTGAGGAGACACTTGTATGAAGAGATATCCTCTCCTTGATTATGCCATGCTGTATTGCACTAGTGAGTTTCAGAAAGAGATATTGCCCTTCATATTCATAGAAGATGGTATAGATGACTACATCAGATCTTGAAAACAAGTTGGCAATATTTGGTGACATTATGTAAGCAACTGACCTCTGATGAACTAGTGCATATTCCTGGGTCTACCTCATAACTTCTTGATGACTCTGTCACCAAACTGGGGTCCCGTGGATAGAGGGAACCTATGTACCTTCTGCTTCCCCTATTAGCCTGGGTGTTCTTTTCACCCCCCTCTTCATATTGTGGTAACATATACCAAGATGGTGTGGTTGTCTCATCTACATTGTTTTTAAGTAGCTAAATAGAAATTGGTTCTAATTATGATTAGACTCAGTGCGGACTGCCTTCTTGGACCTGACACCAGCTTCTGCAGCTCCCCATGTGGCGCAGGGCCGTCTGAATACAGATCAGTGCATTTCACCGACCCCCAGGAGGCGGTTTCCCAGCTTCCCCCGCGTGGTGGCCAAGGTGTTGTCCGCTCCATCTGATGGCGAACGCTGGGGTGGGGAGTGCAGGTCCAGGCTGGCGGGCAGCCTACGCCCTGGCTGTGGCCCTTCTCTGGCTGTGCCCACTACTGCTGCACACCCAATCTGCGGGGACCACCGCCCAGTCTGCTGGGACCAAAGCCCAGACTGTGAAGACCACCGCCCAGCCTACGAGGACCACTCAGGCCAGGGCTGGTGAGTGGGCAGCCAGGGCAAGGGAGCCCAGGTCACCCACTTTGAAATGTCACACCCTCAACAGCAGCCGGGGGCGGTGGGGGCGGGAGGGCGGGGATTGGGCTCTAAGGTCCCTGGGTTTCTGCAGAACATAAGCGGTGGGGTCATGGAAGGAGAGGAAGGGGAGATCAAGGTGCCCCCTCTTCCCTGCGGCTCTTTCCCACTAGATTTCAGTATTCTAGGCAGGAGTAGAGGTCCTGCACTAGCCTGTCTCTGTCGGCCCATCACACCCTCTTCATTTCAAGAATGGGAAGTGCTATGTCAGGAGGGAGATTATCAAGTAAAGTATGTTTCATTTGGCCTCAGGCTCCCTAGAATATTGGACTGAGGTGGGAGGTGTGCAAACAGATCATTATCAGTAGCCCTGAGCAAACAGCATCCCTCTGTAAGCCCTCAATTTCTGGGACTTCAAACAGTTGTGTATTAGTTAAGTGAAATAGGTCTGGGGAAGGGCCTGGGGAAATGCCACTGCCCAGCCTGGACCTCCTCACTGCTGTGTCCCTACCTGGCTGCCCCATCCTCCTCCTTTGCCCCCTCCTCCAGACTCACGGGCTGCTTCCTTAACGCTCCAGTGAAGCCAGGTGACCTTTGTCACATATGCCATATCACTTCACCCTGGGTTTATGGAGGCAGCAAGGCTGTGCCTCACGACTGGGACTGTCTACACAGTGTGTGGGAGGCCCGTGGTGACTGGGAAGATCTTTGGTGGCAAGAATGCATCTGACCAGCGGTGGCCATGGCAGGCCAGCCTGCTCTACCATGGCAAGCACATCTGTGGAGCAGCCCTCATCGATGCCTTCTGGGTGATCTCAGCTGCCCACTGTTTCCAAAAGTGAGTCTTCCCACAGGGGTGCAGCTGCTGGGGGTGGAGAGGGAGTGAGCACAAAATGGCCAGAAAAGAATGGGGTAAAGGAGGTTGAAGCTTTTTTTTCTTCTTCTAGGCTTTGTTCTGGGATAGTTTTCTGCCACCAGGTGTCTCTGGGTGCTGTTGCAGTCCTCTCTACCTGGAATACCATGACTGCTCACCACCTGACTCTAGTCTTTTGACTGTCTTGAGTCATTTCTCCTAGGACAGAGGCTAATTGCTTCATCTCTCCTCATGGGGATGTTCTTTTCACCTCCCTCTTCATATTGTAACAAATACCAAGATGGTGTGGTTGTCTCATCTACATTGTTTTTAAGTAGCTAAATGGAAATTGGCTCTAATTATGATTATCAGTAAATACTGGAAAACAGACTTTATTTCCAAAATAATTGCCTCCAGTTCATTCTTTATTTTTTGTAAACTTTAGGAATCAAAATCCTGTTCCAACTCAAGGTGGACTCTGGTTGCTGTATGTTGCCCAGCTCTAGATAGTCCCATAAGATTCCAATGTGCCTCAGTTTTCTCTTGTGCAAATGGTAGTTGGTGTGTAGTGTCCCTTGCCACATCCAGGCACAGGCTTCATGTTGAAAGTCAGGGTGATAGTACCAAGGCTGGTGGTGGGGATCATCAGTCAGGGCCCATTGTGGACAAGTATTTTGCCCCCTTTTAGCCAAAATGCCTGAAGGCTATTTCCAGCACAACTGCCTGAGGCTTCCCTGGGTCCTGACTACCTACACACTTGGCAGTTCCTCTCTAGAGGCATGCTAGGACTCTGCATACCTAACTAGAACTCAGCTCTTTGTTTTACCTCTGTAGAACTATGTGCCTAAGAATAGCTATTATCACCACTGTCCTCACAGACCAGAGTGAGAAATAAAGAAATTGGTCTCTGTCCCAGGAGATGGGTGCAGATAGGAGAGTGGACTGCTCCTCAGGTGTATCCTGGGCTTACTCTGTGCCCAGAGGGAGTGGTAAAGACATCATCCTCCATGTCAGGAAGACAAGGCTGCTGGTGTCAGCTGGCTTTGAGACCCCACTTCTATTTATTTATTCAGCACCCATGGGTGCCAGGCCCCATGTGAAGCCCACTGTGGGTGATGTAGAGATGCAAGACTCTACTTGAAACTTCTCATCCTATAAGCAAAGTAAGACACAGTCCAACTACTGTGATACAGGGTAGAGAGTCCATAATGTGTGAGAGGGTAGATGCTGAACCAGTGTCAAGGGAGGTACTGTAGATCTCATCAGATGTTGGGCCTTGTGGAAGAAGGATTCAGGCATGGGGAGTCTGGGTAGGGGACAGCACAAGCAGGACACCACACACTCCTCTATTGGCTCCACAAAGACTTGTTGAGTGCCTGTCACCAGATGGGGATCAGCCTTTAGAAAAGTTGTTGTGTGTGGACTGGGAAAGAAGAGGATGGATCATTCTAGGATGGGAAATGGGGTCTTTGAGAATCACTCCTGGCTATGGGGCCTTACAAAGGTTCTGGTCAAAGTTGGGAATGAGCCAAGTCTCCTCTCTGTAAATGAAGGGGTATAACTTCATGTTTCCAGCACTAAGATTCTCTGCTCCTTTCATTCTGGGGCATGCTGGGAAAGACATCAGCAACTTTCAAAGGATAAATGTCCTGAGGCTATGGACAGCAATCAAACCACCTCAAGAGAATATTAGGAAGGGAGGATAAAGAGACCACTGGAATAATGGTGGAGTTTAATTACTAACCAGGGGGTGGGGGAAGCAGTCAGAGTAAGGGGCTGGTCCAGCACTCAGAGGAGATGGGTGATAATGGAGCCTCTCCATTATAGGTCCCATGAGCCATCAGACTACAAGATCCTGCTAGGGTACCATAAGCTACAGCATCCCACCGAGCACAGCCTGCAAATGACGGTATACCGAGTCATTGTCCACGATGATTTTAATAAGTGCCACATCATGGGGAGCGACATCGCATTATTGCAACTGCATCGGTCTGTGAATTTTACTTCCCATGTCCTCCCTGCCTGCCTCCCAGAGCCTAATGCAACATTGCCCCTTTACACCTCCTGCTGGATAACCGGCTGGGGAATGATCACTGAGGAAGGTGAGCAGGATAGGGCAGATGAGGAGAGTAAGGCTGAGGAGGAGGGGGATGCAGTGGCCACCATGAGGCCCTGACAGCATGTCCTTCTAAAACTTAAAGTTTCCTTTAGTTCATTGTTCAAAAAAATCTGAGTATCTCTAAGTTTTGGAATCAGAAACTTGGGCTGTTTGACTTGAGCCATTCAGGATTCCACCCTGACTCTCAGGTCCTCCTTGGGTCAGGCTCCTTCAGAGCTTGCTTTGTCAAAACACCTCTTGAAATCCTACTGCCATAGAAGGTACTTAGGCAGCAGTCAGGAAATGAAGCAGGCCTGCTCTCTGGTCTGGGTGGTGGAATTGGACATTTATAGCTTTTACCTCTGTTAACTTCACTTCTCTTTATTCTAACTGAAGTAAAAGTTGTCCATTCTGCCTGCTTGCTGATGGAGAAAAGAGAAATGTTGGGCAAAGATTTTTGCACAAGCATGAATGCTTTTGTTTTAAACATAACATTGAGTGAAAAAATAGGATGTAAATTTGGCAGAGCATCCCAATTAAGGCATTGGGGGCAGGACTTTCTTTGCTGTGCAGGCCAGTGCCAGTATTCCTGCTCCTTTCCACTGTCAGACACACAACATTTCCAAAGACACTCTCCTGGGATGGACTCATTAAGAACCACTGGCATACCAAACAAGATTCTCCAAGCTGGTCAGAGGATGGGAGTTGGGGAATGAAGTGAAGTGAGCTGCCACCAGGACAGGGAGCAGCTGCCATCAAAGAGGGACTCAGTTGTCTTTCTCCCTTCACCCCCCTCACCCCGAGACTGTAGTTGCTGGTCTGGGTTTCCCCTGAGAACATGTGAGGGCCGTATACAACTCATACTCCATAGGAGTGCCCGGTCACTGTAACACTGTGCTGCTTCATGAGGACACCAGGTCAGATCTGTGAGCAGTATCTGGAAATAGAACCTATAGGAAAGGTGTCCACAAACCAGATGCTCCTTGAGGCAAGGCCATATTTTATTTGTCATACCACCTAACTCCATCTGGCATCTGCTAGGTATATCACTGCTACTCCTTGACCAAGCCAGGACTCATAGCTTCCATCCTCTGTGCCTCTAATTCTGTCCCCACATAGCAGCCAGATTAATTGTTCTTAAAATTTAAGTAGAGCCTTCAGTGGTTTCCCAGTACGATTAGAATGAAATCCAAACTTCACATCTTGGTGAGGAGGCCTTGCTTGCTCTGGATCCTACTATGACTTTGCCTTATTTTTTCCACCCCTATAACAACCACACTGACCTCCATCCTGGTCCTTCCAACTGTATGCTGCTCACTTTTGCTCGCTTGTCTGCCTTGAACTTTTCCCCCCCACCTCTCTTTACACATCCTCTGAGAGGCTTCCTCAATCTTCTTAGCCAGAATGATGGCCTCTTCTTCAGCAGACAGGTTAGGGAGGCAGCTGGCTTCATATCTGACCAAACTACCACTCCCCTGCAGAGTTCCTGCCTCCACCTTCACAACTGCAGGAGGGAGAGGTTGGCATCATGGACAACGAGGTCTGTAAAATTTATTTCCAGTCACCAAACACCAGTAAATACTCTCTACATGAGGATATGCTGTGTGCGGGGGACCTCATTACCGGAAAGTCCATCTGCCGAGTAAGTAAGATGAGCTCTATATCTTCAGTCGGGGCTATCTCTCCTCTCCTGTGGCATCTGTTCTCTCTCTCTGTCTGTCTGTCTGTCTCTCTCTCTCTCTCTCTCTCTCTCTCTCTCTCTCTCTCTCTCCTTCCCCAGCCTCTGGTTTTTTATTTCTAACCCACCCCAGTTGCAAGTGTCAGAGCCAAAGGACAGAAGCCACTATAGAGTCCACTCCATCTGTTTTCTTCATTTTTTAAAAAAAGCTTTGTTGAAGTACAGCATTCATAGGAAAGGGCACCATTCACAAGTGTGCCAAATGATGCATTTTAGAAATTGATACACTCCTGGAACCAGCACCCAAAGGGTCCTTCTTATACCCCTATCTTGTCATTAACTCCCCCCAGCTATCCCTGGCCTGGCTTCTTAAGCACCATGAAATAGTGTCAGGACTTCTATACATGGAATCGTATAGGACACATTCTCATTGGGTCTCTTTCAGTCTATATTATGTTTGTAAAATTTATCCATCTTGTGTGTGACTTATATTATCTATTTTTCTTTATTGATAAAGGTATTATATATGTGTCCTTATCCCCCCATTGCCCTCCCACCACTCTACTCATGCCCTTACCCCCCCTGTTGTCTGTGACTGTTGGTTAGGATTATATGCATGCATACAAGTCCTTTGGTTGATCTCTCTCCCTTATCCCCACCCTCCCCTACATTCCCCTGAGGTTTGACGGTCTGCTCATGCTTCTCTGTCTCTGGATCTGTTTTTGTTCATCAGTTTATGTTGTTCATTATATTCCATAAATGAGTGAGATCATGTAATATTTATCTTTCTCTTACTGGCTTATTTCACTTAGCATAATGCTCTCCAGTTCCATCCATGTTGTTGCAAATGGTAAGAATTCCTTCTTTTTTACTGCAGTGTAGTATTCCATTGTATAGATGTACCACAATTTTTTAATACACTTATCTGCAGATGGGCACTTAGGCTGTTTCCAAATCTTAGCTATGGTGAATTGTGCCGCTATGAACATATGGATGCATATATGCTTTCTGATTGGTGTTTCTAGTTTCTTGGGATATATTCCTAGAATGGGGATCACTGGGTCAAATGGGAGTTCCATATTTAGTTTTGTGAGGAAATTCCATACTGTTCTCCACAGTGGCTGCACCAGTCTGCATTCCCACCAGCAGTGCATGAGGGTTCCTTTTTCTTTGCATCCTTGCCAGCACTTGTCATTTGTTGATTTGTTGATAATAGCCATTCTGACAAGTGTGAGATGGTACTGCATTGTCATTTTGATTTGCATCTCTCAGATGATCAGTGACTTTGAGCATGTTTTCATATGTCTCTTGGCCTTCCTTATGTTTTCTTTTGAAAAGTATCTATATAGGTCCGTTGCCCATTTTTTGATTGGATTGTTAATCTTCCTTTTGTTAAGTTATATGAGTTCCCTGTAAATGTTGGAGATTAAAACCTTATTGGTAATAACATTGGGAAATATGTTCTCACATGCAGTGGGCTTTCTTACTGTTTTGTTGATGGTTTCTTTTGCTGTGCAAAAGCTTTTTATTTTACTGTAGTCCCATTTGTTTATTGTCTCTTTAGTTTCCATTGCCCTAGGAGTGGTATCGGTGAAAAAATTGCTTCGGCATATATCTGAGATTTTGCAGCCTTTGGATTCCTCTAGTACATTTATGGTTTCCCATCTTATGTTTAAGTCCTTTATCCATTTTGACTTTATTTTTGTGTATGATGTAAGTTAGTGGTCTAGTTTCATTTTTTTGCATGTATCTGTCCAATTTTCCCAGTACCATTTATAGAAGAGACTGTCTTGACTCCATAGTATGTTCTTGCCTCCTTTGTCAAATATTAATTGACTGTAGTGGTTTGGGTCGATTTCTGGGTTCTCTATTCTATTCCATTGATCTATATGTCTGTTCTTGTGTCAGTACCAGGCTGTTTTGAGAACAGTGGCTTTGTAATACAGCTTGATATCTGGTATTGATATCCTGCCTACTTTATTCTTCTTTCTCAGGATTGCTGCAGCTATTCGGGGTCTTTTTTATTTTAGATGAATTTTTGGAAAGTTCATTATAAGTCCGTAAAATAGGCCATTGGTATTTTAATGGGGAGTGCATTTAATCTATAGATTGCTTTGGGTAGTATGGACATTTTAATGATGTTGATTCTACCAATCCATGAACACGGTATGTTCTTCCATCTGTTTATTTCTTCCTCTATCTCTTTTTTCAGTGTCCTGTAGTTTTCTGTGTATAGGTCTTTTACCTCCTTGGTTAAGTTTATTACTAGGTATCTTAATTTTTTTGGTGTAATGATAAATAGGATTGCTTTTTTAGTCTCTTTTTCTGTAAGTTCACTATTGGTGCATAAAAATGCCATAGATTTCTTGACGTTACTTTTGTATCCTGCTACATTGCTGAATTTATTTATTAAGTCTATTAGTTTTTTGATGGAGTCTTTAGGGTTTTCTATGTACATTATCATGTCATCTGTGAATAAGGACAGTTTTACTTCTTCTTTTCCAATTTGGATGCCTTTTATTTATTCTTGTTGTCTGATCGCAATGGCTAGTACTTCCAGTACTATGTCTAACAGGAGTGGTAAGAGTGGGCATCCCTGTGTTGTTCCTGTTCTTAGGGGAAATGGTTTTAGTTTTTGCCCATTGAGTATGATGTTTGCTGTGGGTTTGTCATATATGGCTTTTATTATGTTGAGGTATGATCCTTATATTCCCACCTTGCTAAGAATTTTTATCAAGAAAGGGTGCTGAATTTTGTCAAATGCTTTTTCTTCATCAATTGATATGACTATGTTATTTTTATCTCTCAATTTGTTTATGTGATGTATTACGTTTATTGATTTGTGAATATTGTACCATCCGTGCATTCCTGGGATAAATCCTACTTGGTCATGGTGTATGATCATTCTGATGTACTGCTGGAGCCAATTTGCTAGAATTTTGTTGAGGATTTTGGCATCTATGTTCATGAGGGATATTGGTCTGTAATTCTTTTTCATTGTGTTGTCTTTATCTGGTTTTGGTATTAGGGTGATGCTGGCATCATACAATGAGCCTGGAAGTGTTCCTTCCTCTTGAATTTTTTTGAATAGTCTGAGGAGGATAGGTTTTAGTTCTTCCTTGAATGTTTGGTAAAATTCCCCTGTGAAACCATTTGGCCCTGGGCTTTTGTTTGCTGGAAGCTTTTTGATGACTGCTTCAACTTCTTCCATAGTTATCGGCCTATTGAGATTTTTAGGTTCTTCCTGATTGAGTTTTGGAAGATTATATTTTTCCAGAATATGTACATTTCCTCCAGGTTGTCTAGTTTGTTGGAATCGAGTGGTTCATAATATTTTTTCACAATCCTTTGTATTTCTGTTGGGTCTGTTGTTATTTCGCCTCTTTCATTTCTGATTTTGTTTATTTGGGTCTTCTCTCTTTGCTTCTTGGTGAGCCTGACTAGAGGTTCATCAATCTTGTTTATCCTTTCAAAGAACCAGCTCTTGGTTCATTGATCTTTTGTATTTATTTATTTATTTTTTTTGGTCTCCATGTCATTTATTTCTGCTCTTATCTTTATTATCTCCTTCCTTCTGCTCACTCTGGGCTTTCTTGCTCTCTTTCTACTTCTTTATGTTGTAAAGTTAGATGATTTACTACAATTTGTTCTTTTTTTTTTGAGATAGGCCTGTAGAGCTATAAACTTCCCTCTCAGGACTGCTTTCATTCTGTCACATAGATTTTGGATAGCTGTGTTTTGATTGTCAGTAGTTTCCAGGATGTTTTAAATTTCTTCTTTGATCTCTTTGTTTTATAGCATGCTATTCAGCTTCCAAGTGATTGAATTTTTTGGATTATTTTTATTATAGTTTATTTATAATATTATGCCGTTGTGGTCTGAGAAAATGCTTGACATGATTTCTATCTTCTTGAATTTGGGAGACTTTGCTTGTGACCCAATATGTGGTCTATTTTTGAAAATGTCTCATGTGCACTTGAGAAGAATGTATATTTCGTCACTTTGGGGTGAGATGTTCTGAAGATGTCAATTAATTCCATCTGCTCTAGTGAGTCATTTAGGATTGCTGTTTCTTTGCTGATTTTCTGTCTAGTGGATTTATCCAGTGATGTCAGTGGTGTATTAAAGTCCCCTACTATGATTGTATTGTTGTTGATCTCTCCCATCATATCTTCCAGGAGTTTTATTATGTATTTGGGTGCTCCTCATTGGGTGCATATATGTTTATCAGAGTTATAATCTCTTGTTGTATCGATCCCTTTAGTATTATGAAGTGGCCTTCCTTATCTCTTCTTATGGCCATCACTTTGAGGTCTATTTTGTCAGATGTAAGTATTGCTACCCCAGCTTTTTTTTCATTTCCATTTGCCTGAAAGGTATTTTTCCATCCTTCACTTTCAGTCTGTGTGAGTCCCTTGTTCTGAGGTGGGTCTCTTGTAGACAGCATAAATATGGGTCATGTTTATTTATCCATTCAGCCACTCGATGTCTTTTCATTGGAGCATTTTGTCTGTTTATGTTTAAAGTTATATTGATAGGTACTTGTTTGTAGCCATTTTTATTTTTTGTGCCTGTGTTCCTTCTTACCTTTTTATTTCTTCTTCTTTTTTTTTTTTTACACCAGTCCCTTTAGCATTTCTTGCATTGCTGGCTGGTTAATGATAAACTGCCTTAGTCTTTTTTTTGTCTGTGAAGCTCCTTATTTCCCCTTCAATTTTGAATGATAGCCTTGCTGGATAGAGTATTCTTGGATTCAGTCCCTTCCTTTGCATCACTTTGTAAATTTCCTTCCATTCTTTTCTGGCCTGATGTGTTTCTGTTAAGAAATCATTTGATAATCTAATGGGAGATCCTTTGTATGTAACTTTCTGTTTCTCTCTTGCAGCCTTCAAGATTCTCTCTTTGTCCTGAACATTTGCTATCGTAATTATGATTTTTCTTGGTGTGGGTCTTTTCGAGTTCATCTTGTTTGGAACTCTCTGTGCTTATGTGCCTTTTTTCTGTCCCCACATCAGGGAAGTTTTCTGACATTATTTCTTCAAATAGGTCTTCTAACCCTTGCTCCTCTTCCTGTTGTTCTGGCTCCCTTATTATTTGTATGTTGCTTTGTTTCATGTTGTCCCATAGCTCCCTTAGGCTCTCCCCCTGTCTTTTATTTTTTTTCTCCAATTGCAGTTCAGTTTAGGTGTGTTTTGCTTCCCTGTCTTCTAATTCACTAATTCGGTCTTCCACTTCTCTTAGTCTACTGTTGAAAGTTTCCATGGTATTTTTATTGCAGCTATATTACTCTCCATTTCTTCTTGATTCTCACATAAGTTGTTGATTTTCTCATCCATCTGGTATATGAATTGTATGACCCTTATTCTGAATTATTTTTCTGACATATTGCATGCCTCCGTTTCACTTAGCTGCTTTTCTGGTGATTCCTCCTTTTCTTTCTTTTGGGGGTTTCTTTGTCTACCCATTTTTGATCTCATCTATGGATCTAGTTGTCGAGTTGTACAGGGGCTGCTCCTTGGGTGGCAGTTACTCCTCTGGTTGCGGTTGCTCCCCAGACGGTCATGGCAGCAGCTGCTCCTCAGTTGGCAGTCGCTCCTCTGGTAGGTGCTCTTCACAGCAGTGGTGGCTCCTCTGGCTAGTGGGGGGAGGTTGCTCTCACAACTGTTGCTGCTCGGATGGGGGTGGGCTGCTCACGAGGCTGCTGCTTCTTGGATGGGGGCTGGCTGCACAAAGCTACTGCTCCTAGGACAGGGCGGGCTGCTTGTGATGCTGCTGCTCATTGGACAGGGGCAGGTTGCTCACAGGGCTGCTGCTCCTCATACGGGGGCTTGCTGCTCGCCCAGATTCTGCTCCTCAGATGGGGGATGGGCTGTAGTGTGGCTGCTGCTCCTCGGACAGGGGTGGGCTGCTCACCCGGCTGCTGCTCATCAGACAGGTGTGGGCTGTGTGTGGCTGCTGCTCCTCGGACTGGGGCAGACTGTGCAGGGCTGTCACTCCTAGGACGTGGGTGGTCTGCTCGTGCGGATGCTACTCCTTGGACCAAGGTGGGCTTTTCGGGTGGCTGCTGCTCCTTGAATGGGGGTGGGCTGTTCACAGATCTTCTGCTCCTCATATGGGTGCAGGGTGTGGGTTGCGTGCAGCTGCTGCTCCATGGACAGGAGTGGGCTGCTAGTGTGGTTGTTGCTCCTTGGGCAGGGGGGCAGACCACTCACACAGCTGCTGCTCTTTGGCCTAGGGTTTGCTGCTTGTGGGGCTGCTGATCTTCGGACAGGGGCGTGTTGCTCACGTGGTTGCTGCTTGTGTGGTTGCATTACCCTGGGCTAAAGCATTGGGCCGGTCAAAGGGGAGCACAATTCGGAACTCACAGGAGTCTGTGCCCGGGGTGGCTGGAGTCTCGGTGACCGTGGGAGCACAGTCAAGGTAGCATGTCCTTGGCAGGGGTGTCTGTAGCGTCCCAGGTGTTATCTGAGGGCAACTTGGGTGGAGATGAGGCTAGGCTCCCAGTTACAGCAGTTATCCCCTTCAATAAGGTGAGGCCTCTGAGGAAGAGCCAGCCTCCTGGTACTGTTTGCAACAGTAGCAGAGGCTGCTTATAAGGCAATCCTGGTTAGCCTGCCTCCGAAGGTCCTGTGGGATCTAACTGCACAACACACACACACACACACACACACTGTGACCACACACTCCTCCTTTGCTCCCTCACTCACTCATGCTCTCTTCCCTCTCTCACTGCTGCCTTCTTCCTGCCTCTGTAGCTGGGTCTGGGGTGTTATTGACCCATTTGTGGATGGAGTTTCCTCTCTAGGTGTCTGGTTATGTGGCTTTCTCTCTAGCACATTGGCTGGACAGGATGAAATTCACCTTGGCAGGACACAGCACAAAGGGAACTAAACACAAATGTACTCAAGACACCGATAACCCCAATATAAGTGACCACCAGAGAAAAGAAAATTAGGGGAGAGAAAAGAGAGCACAAATGGTATTGAAGAGAGAAAAAATGATAAGAGAGAAAATAAAAAGGAAATATCCTATCTAATAAAAGAGTAATATGCAAATTAACCATCACTCCTCTACACCCACAAGCCATGCCCACTAGCCAAGCCCACAAGCCAACCAAGAGCGAATATGCAAATTAACCCAACCAAGATGGCTGCGGCCACAGAGAGAGCAGGAGGGAGGCTTGGTTTCCCCGGCGATGGAGGAAGCCAAGCTTTCTGCACACCCTGGCTGGCTCAGGCCTCCGCTTAAGGCTACAAAGTTTCAATTATAGAAGATACATAAATCCCAACAGAAATGGCAGCAGCAATGGAGCTAGAGAGATCAGGAGGCTAGGGTTGCCCCCGGCGATGGAGGAAGCCAAGCTTCTGCAGCTCTGGCCTGCTTTGACCTCTGCTTAAGGCTACAAAGTTTCAACTATAGAAGATAAATAAATTCCAACAGAAATGGCTGCCACCACGGAGTGGAGCAAGCAGAAGGCTTGGCTCCGCTCCAGGCTACAAAATTTCAATTGTAGAAGATAAATAAATCCCAGATACCAGGGCCTCTGCTTGGGTTGCCGGGGGGGGGGGGGGCTGGCCTAAAAACCACCACAGGCCTCTTTCCCAGGCCACCCCACACCCCAAGGGAACTGCCACCCTGATCTGGGACACCCTTCAGGGCAAACCAGCTAGCCCCCACCCATGTACCAGGCCTCTATTCTATCTAATAAAAGAGTAATATGCAGATTGACTATCACTACAACACACAAGATAGCTGCCCCCATGTGGTCAAAGATCCTTCCCCCATGTGGACACAAGATGGGCAACACAAGATGGCTAGCAGGAGAGGGCAGTTGGGAGTGACCAGGCCTGCAAGGGAGGGCAGTTGTGGGTGATCCGGCCAACAGGGGAGGGCAGTTGGGAGGGACCAGGCCTACAAGGGAGGGCAGTTGGGAGTGATCAAGCCTGCAGGGGAGGGCAGTTAGGGGTGACCAGGCCAGCAGAGGAGGGAAGTTGGGGACAAACAGGCTGGCAGGGGAGCAGTTAGACATCAATCAGGCTGGCAGGGGAGTGGTTAGGGGATATCAGGCTGGCAGGCAGAAGCAGTTAGGGACAATCAGGAAGGCAGGCAGGCGAGCAGTTGGGAGCCAGCAGTCCTGGATTGTGAGAGGGATGTCCCAGATTGGAGAGGATGCAGGCTGGGCTGAAGGACACCCCCATGCACGAATTTTGTGCACCGGGCCTCTAGTGTGTGTGTGTATGTGTGTGTGTGTATGTATATATATATATATATATATATATATATATATATATATATATATATATATATATATATATATATTTATTTATTTATTTATTTATATATGAAGGAAACACCACAGAACAGATAAATCAAGAAAATGCAAACACCAAACACCCAGCAAAGACGGTGGGGGCAGAATCTTTAGAGGCTGAGCTTATATACAGAAAATAAGGTTAAGAATTGGATGAATATGGGGAGTACCTCAGTTCAGTACAGAGGAATTAGAAAGGGAATGAGTGAATAGGAAGAAAGAGAATGAGAAAATAATAATAATAATAATAATAATAATAATAATAATAGAGGAACGGAGAAAATGGCAGCTGAATAGAGAAGTGTTCTGAGCCAGGTACTGGGGCGGAGAGTAAGAACAGCTGAGGTTTGCACGGGGAGTGTCTGTTGGCAAGCTAAGGGACAGCTAAACTCCAGGAAAAGGTGGGGGAGTGCTAGGCAGGGTTCCCCTAACTGTGCAGCACCCACAGCAGCCTGGTCCCCTCCCAGAGTTGCAGGCTCAGAGGGGGAAACCTCGCCATCTTGCAAGGGAAGGAGGATTTTATCAGAGCCTGAATTTCCACGACAACGACAAACACTGAACAGCTGTGAGAACCAGAGTACCTGTCCCCAATCGGCGCAAACACGTGGATTCAAAGAAACTCTTTACTCCACCAAGGAAAGGAGAGAGAGAACTATATAACCAGACACCCGGAAAAGAGAGACCATGGGGAGACAAAGAACCATCCCCCATAGGAAAGAAAAGCAGGCATAACCAGAAAAGGAAGTAAACGAATTAGAGGAAATTAACCTATCAGAGAAAGAATTCAGAGAAATGGTCATAAGGTGGCTGAAAAGAATGGAAGACAAATTCGACAATATGAGTAAGAACCAAGAGGAAATGAAGAAGAACCAAGAAGAAATGAAAAATGACATCGCTGCTGTAAAGAACTCAATAGAAAGCATCAATAGTAGACTAGAAGAAGCAGAGGACCGCATCAGTGAGCTAGAAGACAAGATGGAAAAAAATACCCAAATAGAACAGCTTCTAGAAAAAAAAATTAGAAAGCATGAGGAGAGCCTAAGGAAACTTCGGGACAACACGAAACAAAACAACATCCGAATAATAGGGGTAACAGAAGGAAAGGAAACTGAGCAAGGAATAGAACACCTGTTTGAAGAAATAATAACCGAAAACTTCCCTGATATAGGGAAGAAAAAACCCACACAAATCCAAGAAGCTCACAGAGTCCCAAGCAAAATGAACCCCAAAAGACCGACGCAAAGGCACATTGTAATTAAATTGGCAAACACCAACGACAAAGTAAGAATCTTAAAAGCGGCCAGAGAGAGACAGAAAGTTACATACAAAGGAACCCCCATCAGACTAGCAACTGGTTTCTCAACAGAAACTCATCAGGCCAGAAGGGAATGGAATGAAATATACAAAGTCATGCAAAAGAAGGGTCTCAATCCAAGAATACTGTACCCAGCAAGGCTATCAATCAAAATTGAAGGTGAAATCAGGAGCTTCACAGACAAAAAATGACTAAGGGAGTTTATCACCACCAAACCAGCAATGCAAGAAATGCTAAAGGGTCTGCTGTAAAAAAAAAAAAAAAAGAAAGAAAGAAAAAGAAATAGGAAGCAAAGAAGGAACACAGGGGTATAGAATAAAAATGGTGACAAGTAAGTACCTATCAATAATAACTTTAAATGTAAATGGATTGAATGCCCCAATAAAAAGACACAGGGTAACGGATTGGATAAGAAAACAAAACCCATATATCTGCTGTCTACAGGAAACCCACTTCAGAAAAAAAAGATGCATACAGACTGAGAGTGAAGGGATGGAAAAAGGTTTTCCAGGCGAATGGAAATGAAAAAGAAGCTGGGGTAGCAATACTTATATCTGACAAATTAGATCTCAAAGTGAAGGACATAACAGGAGATAACGAAGGCCACTTCATAATACTAAAGGGAGCAATCCAACAAGAAGAAATAACTCTGGTAAACATATATGCACCCAATACAGGAGCACCAAAATACATAAAAAAAGAACTCCTGGAAGATATCAAAGGAGAAATTGACAGCAATACAATCATAGTAGGAGACTAATACCCCACTATCACCATTGGACAAATGCTCTAAACAAAAAATCAGCAAAGAAAAATGAATCCTAAATGACTCACTAGACCAGATGGAATTATTCGACATCTTCAGAACAATTCACCCCAAAGCCACAGAATATACATTCTTCTCAAGTGCACATGGGTCATTTTCAAAGATAGACCATATGTTAGGACATAGGCAAAGTCTCTCCAAATTCAAGAAGATAGACATCATATCAAGTATCTTCTCAGATCACAGTGGCATAAAACTGGAAATCAACTACAATAAAAACAATCCAAAGAAATCAAACACATGGAGACTAAACAGCATGCTATTAAACAAGGACTGGGTTACCAAAGACATGAAGGAAGAAATAAAAAACATCATGGCAACAAATGACAATGAAAACACAACAATCCAAAATCTATGGGACACAGCGAAAGCAGTCCTGAGAGGGAAGTTCATAGCTCTACAAGCCTACTGCAAAAAACAAGAAACAATGGTAATAAATCACCTAACCCAACAACTCAAAGAGTTAGAGAGAGAGCAACAATTAAAGCCCAGTGTAAGCAGAAGGAAGAAAATAATAAACATCAGAGCAGAGATAAACGACATAGAGACCAAAGAAACAATACAAAAGGTAAACAAAACCAAGAGCTGGTTCTTTGAAAGGATAAACAAGATTGATGAACCTCTAGCCAGGCTCACCAAGAAACAAAGAGAGAAGACCCAAATAAACAAAATCAGAAATGAATGAGGTGAAATAACAACAGACCCAACAGAAATACAAAGGATTGTTACAAAATAATACGAACAACTTTATTCCAACAAACTGGACAACCTGGAGGAAATGAACATATTCCTAGAAAAATATAACCTTCCAAAACTCAATCAGGAAGAATCTAAACAGCTCAACAGGCCAGTAACTATGGAAGAAATTGAAGCAGTCATCAAAAAGCTTCCGGCAAACAAAAGCCCAAGGCCACACGGCTTCACAGGAGAGTTTTACCAAACATTCAAGGAAGAACTAAAACCTATCCTCCTCAGACTATTCCAAAATATTCAAGAGGAAGGAACACTTCCAGGCTCCTTCTATGAAGCCAGCATCACCCTAATACCAAAACCAGATAAAGACAACACAATGAAAGAGAATTACAGAACAATATCCCTCATGAACATAAATGCCAAAATCCTCAACAAAATTCTAGCAAATCGGCTCCAGCAGTACATCAGAAAGATCATACACCATGACCAAGTAGGATTTATCCCAGGAATGCAAGGATGGTACAATATCCGCAAATCAATAAACGTGATACATCACATAAACAAATTGAGAGATAAAAATCACATAGTCATATCAATAGATGCAGAAAAAGCATTTGACAAAATTCAACACCCTTTCTTGATAAAACCTCTCAACAAGGTGGGAATAGAAGGATCATACCTCAACATAATAAAAGCTATATATGATAAACCCACAGCAAATATCATACTCAATGGGCAAAAACTAAAACCATTTCCCCTAAGAAGAGGAACAAGACAGGGATGCCCACTCTCACCACTCCTGTTTGACATAGTACTGGAAATATTAGCTATTGCAATTAGACAAGAAGAAGAAATAAGAGGCATCCAAATTGGAAAAGAAGAAGTAAAGCTGTCCTTATTTGCAGATGACATGATATTGTACATAAAAAACCCTAAAGACTCCATCAAAAAACTAAAAGACTTAATAAATGAATTCAGCAACGTAGCAGGATACAAAATTAATGCCAAGAAATCTATGGCATTTCTATACACCAATAGTGAAATTACAGAAAGAGAGACTAAAAAAGCAATCCCATTTACCATCACACCAAAAAAACTAAGATACCTAGGAATAAACTTAACTAAGGAGGTAAAAGACCTATACACGGAAAACTACAGGACACTGAAAAAATAGATAGAGGAAGACGTAAACAGATGGAAGAACATACCATGTTCATGGATTGTTAGAATCAACATCATTAAAATGTCCATACTACCCAAAGCAATCTACAGATTCAATGCACTCCCCATCAAAATACTAACAGCATATTTCACAGACCTAGAACGAACTCTCTAAAAATTCATCTGGAATAAAAAAAGACCCCGAATAGCCACAGCAATCCTGAGAAAGAAGAATAAAGTAGGAGGGATCTCAATACCATATTTCAAGCTGTATTACAAAGCCACTGTTCTCAAAACAGCCTGGTACTGGCACAAGAACAGACATATAGATCAATGGAACAGAACAGAGAATCCAGATATCGACCCAAACCACTATGCTCAATAAATATTTGACAAAGGAGGCATGAACATACAATGGAGTCAAGACAGTCTTTTCAATAAATGGTGTTGGGAAAATTGGACAGATACATGCAAAAAACATGAAACTGGATCACCAACTTACACCATACACAAAAATAAACTCAAAATGGATACAGGACTTAAACATAAGACGGGAAACCATAACAATACTAGAGGAATCCACAGGCAACAAAATCTCAGACATATGCCTAAAGAACTACTTCACTGACACTGCCCCTAGGGCAATGGAAGCTAAAGAGAAAATTAACAAATGGGACCACATCAAAATAAAAAGCTTTTTTACAGCAAAAGAAACCATCAGCAAAACAAGAAAGCCCACTGTATGGGAGAACATATTTGCAAATGCTATCACTGATAAAGGTTTAATCTCCGACATCTACAGGCAGCTTATGCAACTTAATAAAAGGAAGATAAATGATCCAATAAAAAAATGGGCAACGGACCTAAATAGAATCTTTTCAAAAGAAGACAGAAGGAAGGCCAAGAGACACATGAAAACATGCTGAAAGTCACTAATTATCCGAGAGATGCAAATCAAAACAACAATGCGGTACCATCTCACAGCTGTCAGAATGGCTATCATCAACAAATCAATAAACGACAAGTGCTGGTGAGGATGAGGAGAAAAACGAACCCTCGTGCACTGCTGGTGGGAATGCAGACTGGTGCAGCCACTGTGGAGAACAGTATGGAGTTTCCTCAAAAAACTGAAAATGGAACTCCCATTTGACCCAGTAATCCCACTCCTGGGAATATATCCGAAGAAACTAGAAACACCAATCAGAAAGGATATATGCACCCCTATGTTCATAGCAGCACAATTTACAATAGCTAAGATTTGGAAACAGCCTAGGTGCCCGTCAGCAGATGACTGGATCAGAAAACTGTGGTACACCTACACAATGGAATACTATGCTTCCATAAAAAAGAACGAGTTCTCATCATTTGCAGCAACCTGGATGGAATTGGAGAACATTATGCTAAGTGAAATACGCCAGTCAATCAAAGAAAAATGCCACATGATCTCACTCATTTATGTTTAATAAAGAAGGTTATAAACTGATGAACAAAAAGATAGATACAGAGACAGTAAAGCATCAAACAGACTGTCAAATTACAGGGGGAAGGTTAGGGAGAGGTGGGGGAGATAAGAGATCAACCGAAGGACTTGTATGCATGCATATAAGCATAACCAATGGACGCAAAACTCTGGGGGGTGAGGGCATGTATGGTTGTGGGGTGTGGAGGACAATCGTAAGATATGTACACATATAATACTTTAATAATAATAATAATAATAATAATAATAATAATAATAATAATAAATTTACAAAAAATTGATTTTAAAAATGGTATAAGAAATCAATAAAATAAAATGATGGGAAAATAATGTGAAAAAGTATAAAATAAAGAAACAAAGGAAAATAAAGAAAAAAGAAAAAAAACAGATAACAAAATAATAAAATAAAATAAAAATGAAAAGAAAAATGAAAAAGTGAAGTGTTCCTTTGGCTGGCTTAAGATCCCAGTCTTCTGTACTGTCTGTGGTTTCTCAATTTCCTGTTGCTGGGACTGAAGGCCTCTCTTTAGGGCACTCTCTGTGGACTCTCAGGGACTATTCAGATTTTTTTTAATCCTTTGTACCATTCAGGGTATATTCTGAGTGTGGCTGTATTGGTTGCCTGGAGACTGGAGGGAGGAGCTATCTCTTCAACAGAAAATGGCTGCCCAGGTCCTAGGCTCAGGTATGACTCAGTTCCAGACTCGCTGCCACTTCTCCTGGACCCTCTCCTCTCCCCAGCCTCTCCCCAGACTCCACAAGTCTGCACCTTCTCCTGCACCTCAGCCACGGCTGAGTGTCCATATCCAGAAGGTCCTATAAACTAGGTTCAGTGATGAAAAGCAAAGGCCACAGAGAGGGCCTCTGTGAACCCTGCCAGCACTGTGTGGTCAGATCAGCCCTTCAAACTGCCCCTCTGGGCTCAGTCTTTCGTGACTGTGTCTGGGTCTGGGGTGTTATTGACCCAAGCCGTCAGCAGTCCTGTGGACATCCTTTCCACAGTCAAACACTGTGCCTGTTCCAAGGGACATAAGTAGGTGCTGTGCAGTTTCCCTCTGACCCTCTGGGCTTGGAGGTCTGGCAGATCTCTCCAGCCCAGATCCTTGATTTTACCTTTCTCCAGGGGTCCTCTGCCCTTCCTGGCTGCAAATTGTCTTACCAGCTGAGTCTCCTTTGCCAGTTCGGCTTTCATTTCAGCTGCTCGTTCTATCTGCTCTGGAACAAGGCTCGGGACACATCCCTCTATTCCACCGTCATTTTGTTCTCTCCCCTGGTTTATATTATCTTACTGCTGAATAGTGTTCCACTGTGTAAATATAGTATCATTTTATTTATCCATTATAGTGTTGGTAGCATTTAGGTAGTTTCCACATGAGACCATTACAAGTAGCACTTCTGTGAACATCCTAGTGCATGTATATTGGTGCACATGGGCTCACACTTTGGTTGGGTATAACCTGGGAGCAGAATTACTGAGCCATATAATAGGTACATGTTCCTGCCATAAATGCTGTAGGGCATATTTCCAACCTGTGTGTTCCAATCTGACTCCTACAGCAGGTAAAAGTTCAGGTTGCTCTACATTGCCACCAGTACTTTATATGGTCCACAATTTTCATTTTAAACATTGCATGTGATTTTTAATTTGCATTTCTCTGGTGAATGATGAAGATAAACACTATTTTTATATGTGTATTGCCTTTTTGTACAGTGTATATTCAAGTTTTTTGCCATTATTTCTATGGGACCTTCTGTCTTTCCTATTGAATTGGCTATTATGGATTTATGTATTATGAATGTCTTCTCTCACTCTGTGCAATCTTTCCATTTTATGGTGGAGAAACTGAGGCCCAGAGAGGGAAGTAGATAGTCCAATGCAAGGTAGTGAGACCACAGTCAAACTTGGAGAAGCCATGCCCTCCTTTGGAGCTGTGGCCACTACAGGCTTCCTCCTACAGTCTTTTCTCCCTCTCTTGCACCTTCTTTCCAGCTCTTTCTCTCTCTCCTTGGCCATCTCCAAACAACTCAGATATATACTGCCATGATTCCCACCTTAAAACACCTTATGTGCATCTTCTCTCCTCCCCCAACCCCCTGCCCACTGTCCTGATTCTCAGGCCACTGTCCCAGCAGGGCTCACCACAGGGCTGTCTGCACTTGCCCTCTCTTGCTTCCACATTTCTCCTTCTTACCTCAGCCCATCCCATGAAGTTTTTGTGCCCTTCTCTCTCTCACAGGGCTGCTATCCAACATCAGACCTCCTTCCCCCGTGGTGCTCAGCAGCACACCTTAGTGCTTCCCTCAGACTCCAAGGGTGGCTCTTCCTGTGTCTCATGCTTTCCTCCTCTTTCTAACCTCCGCACACCAAGGAGCCACCACTCAGCACTCATTCTGGCTTCTTCTGTTGCTCCATTTTTTTTTTTTTTCTTAGATGGAGATAAAGGGTTAGTTATTGCCAGTCCTGGGCCTAACCATTTCTTATCTGTCTCCATAAACCTTTCTGCTACAGTAGTGTCCTGACTGGTCTCCCTATGCTGATTCATGCCCTGCTACTGGCTGTGCTTACCCAGTCTCAGAACCATCCTACCATTCTTTTAGAATCTGTATCAGGTCACATCACTTCCCTGCTGAGTGTCATTTAGTATTCCCTATACATACACACACACACACACACACACACACACACACACACACACACCCCACTCATGAGGGCTGGCCCTTCCACTGCTCAGCCTCCCACACACCAAGCACACTGGCTACCTCTGCCTGCATCTCACAGAGCCAGGCCTTGCTCATTCCTCCAGTCTTAGTTCAGAGAAGCTCTCTGATGGCCCAGTTAGAGCAGCCCTTTTCCATCCACTAGATGCTTTTGTTCTACATCTTGCATCTGCATATATGTGATATATTGTCTGTGTCTGTGTTGTATGCCACCTCTCTATGTCCTGCACATACAGGGTGCTCAGTCATGTTTATTCAACAGAAAGCTGGAGTGGTACCGTGTTCCTTTGTTTCCCACTTTTTGGCCTATAAAATAAAAGCATTACACCTACCTTGCACTTGAGCCCCCAGAATTCTTCTGGAACTCTTGGGCTGTCTTGCAATTCCAACCAAGGCAAAATCAAAGGCCCAGGTGAGTTCAGTAACTGGTTATTTAGCCAGAGGTCTGCAGGCCAGGCCCCCAGGCCTGCCACAAGCTGCCCTTTGGAACTTCAGATGATACCTTCTCCCACATAGAGTTGGGAGGACAAGAGGGCTGCCAGAGGTCTCCATGAGCATTCTATATATATTGATTTCAGAGAGGAAGGGAGAGGGAGAGAGAGATGGAAATATCAATGATGAGAGAGAATCATTGATTGGCTGCCTCCTGAATACCCCACACTGGGGATTGAGCCCACAACCCGGGCATGTGCCCTGACCAGGAATTGAATCTTGACCTCCTGGTTCAGGTTGATGCTCAACCACTGAGCCACACCAGCTAGGATCCATGTGCATTCTTATAGGTTTATGACTGCCAGTGTGGAGGGATGCTCAGGGTCTCTTCCAAAACTTTGTGAAATAAGCTCCAGGCCCCACCCTAGATTTTTTTTTTTTTTTTTTTTTTTTTTTATCCAGGAGGTCTGCTGTGGGACCCTGTGTTTGGACTTTTCAAATCGCCCAAGTGATTCTGATTAGAGCAACTTAAGTGTAACCCCATCTTGACACAGGCCTCCTAAACTCCACTCTGGTGAAGGACAAGGGTAGTCTCTTCACACTGCCTAAACGTGTGTCCCTCTCTGTCTTGGTCCCCAAGACTTATGCCCTTTTTTTCCTCAGGGAGATTCTGGAGGTCCCCTTGTCTGCAAGCTGAACAATACCTGGTTTCTGATGGGGCTGTCCAGCTGGAGCCTGGCTTGCCGCCAGCCCATAAGCCCCAGCGTCTTCACCAGACTCACCTACTTCTCCAGCTGGATCAGTAAGAAGCAGGAAGCCTCACCAAATCCTGATCCTTCTTCTGCTCCTCCTCAGAGCAAACCTCCTGCTTTGGGTGGCTTTAATTCTCTGGGCACTGTTCACAAGCCCAGGAGCTGCACAACCCTGGTGTTTTCACAGACTTTCCCTCTGCTGCTGATTTCTCTCAGGGCTCTGTGACAGACCACATGGTGGCCCTCTCAAGTCGTCACCCACAAGCATGTTTGCTTTAGTGCCAATGGCCCTTGCTTTCTCCCAAATCTGTCCATCTCTGAGCTCTCCTGTCCACCTGAGGCCTGCGCTAGGACTGACAAAATAAAAATAATTTAACAACCTCCTGCTCCTGTTTGTGATCTATCAGAGCCACACACCAACCCCACCCCATTGGGCTCCAAGCTCCTCAGTACAGGAAGGTCTCCCTTCTTACTGGACTGAGGTGGAGAAATACGTACTAAGACAATGGTGGCTGGCTGGCCAACTGGAGATGAGTCATTCTCCTCAGGAAGACTCCCAGAAGAGCTGGAAGACTCAGGGGCCAAGGCCTCACCCTGTGAAGGAAATGGCATGCCCTAGGACCTATAGGGCACTAATGGCCAATATAATGGAAACAGAGTCCTCCTAGAGATAGACTCTGAGTTGGGAATGAAGAAGAATCTTCCAGGCCCAAAAGTCACAGAGGCTCCATTTGGGGTAGACTGTTCAGGATCCCAGCCAGCAGTTTTAAGAGCTTTGCTCTAGGAACCAGGTCTTAGCCAATCCCTCCATACCAATAGCCTTGTCCTCCACAAGTCTCCAGGGACCAGGCCCACCATCTCCTGTGGATTTGCCATAGCTGTAGTGGTTGAGGGTTATCTAACCCAGTACTTGCTGATCCAGAACTGAATCCATAAGCCATGTCCTAAGCTGCCCCCTGCAAACATGTCTGGGTCACAGACTCTTAACTAGTTAGCAGAACTCTCATAAGGGCCTCACAAACATAGCCCGCCACCCTTGACAATGTGGGAGCAGCTCCTAGTTATTGCAGTGTCCAAAGTGCCATCAGGTACTCTGTGCAAATTCTTTCCAATTCTGTTGTCACTCAAATAGTCCAGACCCTCACCAGTAGGTGAGAACAGCTGAAGTCATATGCACACAGTCACCAGAATTTTGCTGGCCCTAAGCCCTCTACCCCACATACAGATATTTTATTTCCAGCTCAGCAGTGTCTGGAAGTGGGAAGAAAAGCATTCCTTCTTTGATGGTAACCTCAGTTATGAGGCTGGTCAACATTTGGTCAGTTCGGATTTGGAGTATTGGCCACTCACTCTCCTTAGAATGGCCACTTTCCAAGGAAAGTGGCCATTCTAGGGAGAGTGGGTGGTAGCCCTTATGCTGAATTCCTCTCACAGTGACCTCTGCCTGTTCATCAACAGCCATGCTTCTTTGTGGAGCATGGAGTGATGTGAGTGCTTGCTCCTTGATAGAATTACTTGGGCACCTCTAACTCAGTGAATGAAAATACATCTCCTGTCCACTCTGCAAATCTGCCAAATCACAGCTCTACTTCCCTGGTGCCTGGAACAAGCTTCAGTGCTCAGTACTTTTATCTAGGTTTGGTCTCTTTACAGATCTGGACCCAAGGCCTAGCATGGTTAAGTAACTTGTCTGAGGTTGCATGCGTAGGAAACAGAAGAATAGGAATTCCACCCAAATCTCTTGAGAGAGCTCAGAGGTCTTTGTTCTTCCTTGTAATGCAGGCCATTCCCAGGTGCTTCAGGCCCTGACTAGCTCTCTCTCAGGATACTTTTTAGAGGTTTGAGTTAACAAGTCCAAAGTGTGGCCAAGAATTTCTTCTGGTCAGTGGCAAGGAAAGACCCCAAATAACAAGACTGAGGTTGGAGTGCAGAGTGGATGGGAGCCACAGCCCATTGGGAGCACCTGATGAAACCCACTACAGAGAAGCAAGGTTGGTGAGAAGGCCCACTCCCTATGCTCTGCTTCCTTCCCACCCCCAAATTATCATAATAAATGCTGCCTGATACTTCTGAGGTGCCAGTGTGTTAGCAGGGTCGCCTAAGACCATCGGAAAACACAGATATTTACATTACGATTCATTAACACTAGCAAAATTACAGTTATGAAGTAGCAATGAAAATAATTTTATGGTTGGGGGTCACCACAACATGAGGAACTGTATTAAAGGGTTGCAGTATTAGAAAGATTGAGAATCACTGCTAAGGCTTTAATGTTGAAGCCCAGACTATAAGAGTTACCTGAGGGTGGCAGCGTGGAGAAGAGATTTAGTGGCTCTTTGGTGTCTGAGGCCCTCTGCTCTCAGGTCATCATTCCTTCTCCTTGAACCCACAAGGACTTCAGCTCTTCTCCAGTACACTTTACCAAACAGTGACAAATTAGCTGCTAACCCATGGGGAATATGAGCACACACGCCAAAATAACTACACACCTAAGGAGTATGATCACCATATGAGAAATACAACAGATTGAACACTATATATCATTTGACATAGAGTTATTGGAAGTGAAAGACCAAAAAAATTTAGTAAGCACAATAAATATCCTTACAGATTTAGGAAAATATTGTTATCAATAAAACCCAAGGCAAAGAAATCACAGAAAAGAACCAAATCAAAATATTACATATGAAAAATACAATAGTTGAATTAAAGATCACAATAGATTGGGTTAATGGTAGGATAAACACATGAAAAAAGAATGCAATTGTTAACTCTGTATGAGCAATACAAAATATGGGCTTTGGAATTGGCACAGTTAGGTAAGGTAATTTATACACTGTTTATTTACAAAAGAATTAATTACCAAGGTATGATTGGGTGTAAGGAAAATAGAAGGCCCTGGCATAAGCATCAGCAACAGAGATTTTGCTACCCCTAGATCCTAAGTGATAGGGGAGGGGGAGCCATGGAGAGAAGGCTGCCTTAAAAGAAGTAGGGATGTGCAGCTGAGGTACACAGATAGCCGAGAAAAACTGACAAAAAGAATTTTCATGAAAATAAATACCCTGATCACTTTATTCCCTTCCTGACATCTTCAGTTGAGGCTCCCCGTTGGCTGAACCCAACTGCAGCCAGAGGTCATAGGAGCTTGTTGATGCCTTCCCACTTCCTGCTCCCATCCCACAGATAGAGTGAAAGGGCTGGAGAATGACTTGGAGGGAAAGATGGGTGCTAACTGCCACAGGTGGTCTAGATTATTTGGATTAATTCTCCTACTTTAAAAAAGAATAATAAACTCATAGTTTTGATTAATTCATTAAAAAAACTTTTCATAAAGGTTTTGAAGAGGTAAAAAGAGGGCAGGGATCTGCCAGTCCAAATTCTAGTGGAAAGCCTGAAATCAGAATATTTGAGACCCAAAGTTGTTTTTGCTAAGAGGATATTCTTATAGCTAATGACTGGGCTTCAGCAGACATCTGCAAAAGCAACAGGAAGGTCTCAGGGTTCTTTAAAGAATCAACTGTTTATCTAGATAGAAAAAAAATATATGATGATGATGATGATCAAATAGATTAGATAGATAGATATATAGATGATAGATAGAGAGATAGATCAATTTATTTTAAGGAATTGGCTCATGTTAGGCTCATGTAGGCTAGCAATTCAAAATCGGCAGGGAGTGCTGGCAGGCTGGAGACCCAGAAAAGAGCCGATATTGCAATGCAAGTCTGTATTAATCATATATTTTATTTTCTATATGTTATGATAATTTGACATCTTGGGGGACCTTTCTGGACAGGGAGAGACAGACTCATCCATTTCTAGAAATAATAACCAACTGTAAACATACTTTTCATATGCAAAGCCACCAATCCCAAATCCATACCCCGCAATGGCCTTCTTTACCTAACTCTCACACACCAAGACAATATTTCCCTGTCCTAAGTCACCACAGGGCTAGCTAGCAGACAATTAGAGACCACCCCTATATTCTAGAGCCTGCTGACATTATTCAAACTATCCAGTCCTAAAGTGTTTCCCCAGCTCTGCCTTGTTTTTTCCATGGAAACCACAACACAGTCTCTGGACCATGCTTCCTCCTCACTCCTGCCTCTGTCTCCTCCCCCTACTTCATCATAGGGCCATGTGTGCCACAGCATGCCCCCTCCTCTTAGAAGGTTTATTTACTGAAAGAACACTGTGCTAACACAGTGTACAGGTAGCTCATAAGAAAAATTTTATTACAAGTCTTGTCAAACCCTTTACTCCATGCATTACAAAATATGTATGAGTTCCACTTACTGAAAGAACACTGTGGTGAATGCAGCTTGCAAGTAGTTTATTAGAAACATCTTTATGTGTATGAGTTCCATTCACCAAATAACATATGACCTCAAAACTACAGGCAAAGAGTGCTACTTCCAGCATGGCTCTGTGGACTGACTCCCCATTGAAACAGGTGAAGATGATTTTTTAAAAATTAAAGTCTCCAGAAATTATCCCATGGGCATATAGCAAATAAAGAAAAATTCATTCAAAAAAACCCTACAAAGTCTTAACAAGACCTGCAAGAGTGTGTGACATTTAAACAACAATCTGTTTCCTCCCTCCACCTGTCCTACTTGCTGCCCTCCTCAACAATCAGGGAAAGACCTTGATCATGGGAAAGACCCATGATCACTAGGAACATGAACCCATTAATTTATAGGAGACCAACATTTTTCTGTTTTGAGCCACATAATTCTTAGGTTAGGTCTATATTTTCAAGACACTCAGTAATCAGATTCATGATATAAGGTGGCTGACATTTTTTAAGTGTACTTAAATATTTGCAAAATAATAGTATAAAGTACAAACAGAGTTCTTTCCTTTTTGAGGTTATTTCCAAAATAATGCTTTTACATGTAGCATGGACAAGTATTTAAGACAATACTTTGTGGCCTGTGACATACACAAGGCCCCATGCCAGAGCCTGGTGTCAGTGCCTGATAATAGCAAATGCCATTTACTGATAAAGTTGTAGGCCTCGTTAGACATAATTCTGGACCTACATGACTAGGAATCAAAAAACTAGAAATAAAAAGCAACCACTTGAAAACTAAAAATAAATTGCCATAATAAAAACAAAATCCCTCTGAAAATAGGTAAATCGAAAATAAATAAAATTGTAAGTTTCAGACTTTGCACATGCATCAAATATCCTTCCAATTCTTTTTTCTTTTTTTCTTCTTTTTCTTTCTTCCTTCCTTTCTTCTTTCTTTCTTTCTTCCTTTCTTTCTTTCTTTCTTTCTTTCTTTCTTTCTTTCTTTCTTTCTTTCTTTCTTTCTTTCTTTCTTTCTTTCTTCCTTCCTTCCTTCCTTCCTTCCTTCCTTCCTTCCTTCCTTCCTTTCTTTCTTTCTTTCTTTTTTCTTTTTTTTTTGAGAGTCCAATGTCACCTTTTACATGAAGTCTTCATTAGCCACCCTAGGAAGAGTTAGCCTCCACAGGATGTCATTGGTTTACTTTTTAACAACACTTAAGGAGAACCAAGATGGCGGTATAGATAAATGCCTGTACTCACTGCCTCCCACAACTATATCAAAATTACAACTAAAATACAGAACAACCATCATCCAGAACCACTTGAAAGCTGGATGAATAGAAGTCCTACAACTAGAGAAGTAAAGAAGAAAGCACATCAAGACTAATAGGAGGGGTGGAGGCAAGGAACAGGCTGAACTGGCACCCATGTGTGCTGCTTTTTTAATCAGAAGGGAGATCATCTCTGCAGAGGCCCCCTGGGAGGAGCAAGGAGTCCCAGCCTCAACCCACACCCCAAGTACGGGCTCCCAGAGCCGGGAAAAGAAGTTCCTGTAACTATGGACCATAAAAACCAGTGGAGATTGGGGCTGAGTGACACGAAGGCTGCTGGAGACTCAACTGTTCCTCTTAAAGGGCTGGCGCATGAACTGAACTTTCAAGGTTCTGCTTCCTCTGAGCTCCAGTGCCAAGGCAAGGCTCTGGGGAGGGGGGCACAGACACATATAAGGAGGAACTGGGTTGTCTTGTATCCAGGCAAAAACTCAGGGACAGCTTTCCCCCAGATGGAGGTACTGGCATGGGTTATTATTCCTAAGCTGGGAGCTCCTCAGTTGCAGGGCTGACTGGCAGCCATTTCTGTTTGCTCTACCCTGAGACCCCACCCAATCCAATTTTGCAGCCCAACCCAATCCAATTTTGCAGCCCAACCCAACCTGTGTGCCACAGCTTTTGCATATGAATGGCCTGTCCTGGCTCAGGCTTCAGAATTTGCTAAAATCTCTCAAATAAGCTGCAACTGGGTCAGGGAGCCCCAAACCTATCAATAAAAGGCCCAAGAGTTGGCACTAGCACCAGTGTTCCTTGCTTCACAGCTGGGCCTCGCCTCCAGCACAGCAGCTCTCCCATTGTAGATGCAGCTGGTCCTCACCAATTGGCCTGGAGGTCAACTCCTCAGCCAATTGGCCTGGAGGTCAACTCCTCCCAAAGATTCCAACAGCAATCAAGGCTCAACTACAAGACTGTTCACACAGCCCACACAGGGGTACACCTAGAGTGCCCAGCTCAGGTGACTGGGGAGGTTGAGCCACTGAGCCCCACCAGACATCTACTACACAAGTCCACTCTACCAATTCCAAGAGACACAGCAGCTCTACAAATACATAGAAACAAACACAGGGAAGCAACCAAAATGTGGAGACAAAGAAACATGCCACAAATGAAGGAAATGGGAGCAAGAAAACTACTGCATACAGAGTTCAAAACCATGAGACTTTCAAGGATCTTAGTGAGAATTTCAATGACATGAAAAAGAACCGGTCATAAATTAATCATACACTAACTGATATAAAGAACAATTTGCAGATATTCAACAGTATAGTAGAGGATTATGAGAATCAAGTCAATAATTTGGAACACGAGGAAGCAAAAAAACACCCAATCAGAAGAGAAAAAGAAAAAAATCCAAAAAACATGAAGAAAGTTTAAGGAGCCTCCAGGACAACTTCAAGCTTACCAACATTTACATTATGGGGGTCCCAGAAAGAGATGAGAGAGAGGAAGAAATTGAAAACCTATTTGAAGAAATAATGACAGAAAATTTCCCCAACCTGGTGAAAGAAATAGACTTACAAGTCCAGGAAGCACAGAGAGTCCCAAGCAAGTTGAACCCAAAGAGGCCCACACCAAGACACATTATAATTAAAATGCCAAGGACTAAAGACAAAGAATCTTAAAAGCAGCAAGAGAAAAGCAGTTAGTTACCTACAAGAGAATACCCATAGACTGTCAGCTGATTTCTCAACAGAAACTATGCAGGCCAGAAGGGAGTGGAAAGATATATTCAAAGTGAACAATAAAATGGCAACAAATATATATCTATCAACAATCAAATCCCGCCTGTACCCGCCTTGCTGTCCCTCCCTGTGAACAAAAAATTTAATGAACAAAATAAACTGGTTAATAAAACAGAATTAGGAGGGAGGACCAAGATGGCGGCATAGGGCGGACGCCTGATTGTTGCCTACCACAACAATTTTGAAACTACAACTAGAAAACAGAATGGACACCATCCAGAACTACCGGAGGGCTGGCTGAGCAGATGCTCTACAACTAGAGTAAAAGAGAGGGGGACGCGGGATGACGCTGATGCTGGTGAGCCAAAGATCTCACTTTAAAATCTACGGCTCTGGAAGATGGCGGCGGAGTTGAAAGGCTGATCTGTTGCCTTGCATGGCAGTTTCAGAAATACAACTAAAAGATGGACTGGTGAGCGCGGCGACTCCTGCTCGCGTCTCCCCAGGCCGGGCGGCTGCTCCTCTCAGTCAGCACCTCAGCCGGGGCCATGAGCTCGTGGGCGGCCGCGGCAGCTGCTATGGCGGCGGCGGCGGCAGCTGCTATGGCGGCGGCAGCAGCCGCGGACTCGGCGCAGTGGCTCTCGGTGAAGGAAGAGACCATCTTTCTGCAGGACGGGCCCATCCGCGTCACTGACCTGGCCGAGCTGCCCAGTGAGATCCTCGGGGCCCCGGAGGCCGCCGACACCGACTTGGAGGATTTTTAGGATTTCAAGTCCTTTAGCCATTTTGAGAGAGGAGAACCAAGAAGGCGGCAAAGTTAAACAAATGAACTGCGCCGCGCACAGCAATTTCAAAAATACAACTGGAGGACAGAGCGTCTGCCACCCAGAACCACAGGAGAGCTGGCTGAAGGGTGGATTTACAGCTGAGAGGGAAGAGGACAGAGCGAACTCGGAAGGGATAAGGTGCGGAGGTGCGTGGGTCGGACTGGTGGCGGGGGAAGGGTCGTGCGGCTTTTCTTCCAACCCTAGGGGAGATTAGCTCCCCATCACCCTGAAATCCAGCTTCTGGGGACTCGCGGGAGACCCAGACGCCTGCGGGGAGAGGCTGGACTCTCGGCCTTCATGTCGGAGAGTGGGAGTAACTTCCTTGCAGAGGTGCGCCCAGCAATCAGTGTTTGCTGCGCTGGAGTGCGGAACGAGGGGGCTTAGAAACGTGGAGAGCAGAAAAAGCAGACTTGCAGCCATTGCGGTTCGCCGTGCCATGGCCTGGTGGCGCCCTGAGACCCCGCCCCGCCCTGAGACCCCGCCCCGCCCTGAGACCCGCCCCGCCCTGGGACCCGCCCCGCACGTTTTGCAGACCCGCCCCGCACGTTTTGCAGGCCCACCTGGGCTCCAAGCAGCGGCTTTTGCATGTGGGTGGCCTGCCCTGTGGCAGTTTGACCAGATGAACTGCGGTTCTAGTCGGACTGCTCCAGGGCCGCTTAGACAGGAGGAGGAAACTGCAGTTTTTGCTGTAATTCTTGCTGAGTGGCCTCAGACAGTAGCTGACCTGCACCCCACTGGAGACCCAGAAACGAGGGCATCTAGTGGTCGGTGTGAGATGACACTAGATTTCAACCACCTGCATAAGGGACACATTCAAGAGGCAGACTCAGTGAGCGCCAAAGCCTTGCTGCAACAAGATCCGGCCCATAAACGTGTCTCCTGCACAGCAACTCTTCCTTTATAGAAACAGAGGGTCCTCACGGACAATTGGCCAGGAGGACAATTCCTCCCAGTGACACCAACAACAATCAAGACTTACCTATACAAAGGAGGACCAAGATGGAGGCATAGGGCGGAAGCCTGATTGTTGCCTACCACAACAATTTTGAGACTATGAGAGGAGAGCAGAGCAGACACCATCCAGAACTACCGGAGGGCTGGCTGAGCAGATGCTCTACAACTAGAATAAAAGAGAGGGGTACGTGGGATGATGCTGATGCCGGTGACCCAAAGATCACACTTTAAGAACTACGGCTCAGGCGACACAATGGCAGCCTGGAACGTGCTCGGCGCAGTTCCCCCGGCGGTCTCTGGCTGAGGGGATTGCTCCACTCGCTGCCAAGCACGGACAGACGAGCCCCTGAGAAACATGGGGTGGAAGACTCCACGCTTGCTGACCTCCGAGTCCTTCAAGAATCTCAATGCCCTGGAAGCGGCCAGGTGCGCACGCTCAGCGACTGGCCACTGCTGCAGACCCAAGGGCCGACGCAGCGACCCCGGACCAGCCTGCCACCGCGTACCGGGCACACCGGAGCTTCGCCGAGCCCGCAGCCCAACGAGTTCTGCGGCAGCCGCCCTGGTGCTTTGAGAAAATGGCCGAAGGAATTGCTGAGAGGGAATTGACCAACAGGAATTGGGATCAAGAAGACGAAACCCCGCTGGGTCCCGGGTCCGGGTGAGGCCGCGCGCCCCTGGCTCCGGGTGAGGTCACGCGACCCTGGGTCTGGGAGAGGCCACGCGCCCCTGGGTCTGGGTGAGGCCACGCGCCCCTGGGTCCGGGTGAAGCTGTATCCCAGGCCCGGGTGAGGCCGTGTGCCCCTGGATCCGGGAGAGGCTGGATCCTGGGTCCGGGCGAGGCTGCGTGCCCCTGGGCTCGGGTGTGGTCACACACCCCTGGGTCTAGATGAGGCCTCACATCCCTGGGTCTGGGTGAGTCCGTGCGCCCCTGGATCCGGGTGAGGCCACACGACCATGGGTCTGGGAGAGGCCACACACCCCTGGGTCCGGGTGAGGCCACGCGCCCCTGGGTCCGGGAGAGGACACACGCCCCTGGGCCCGGGTGAGGCCATGCGCCCCTGGGTCCGGGTGAAGCTGGATCCCAGGTCTGGGTGAGGCCGTGCGCCCCTGGGTCCGGGTGAAGCTGGATCCCGGGTCTGGGTGAGGCCATGCGCCCCTGGGTCCAGGTGAGGCCGCGTGCCCCTGGGTCCGGGTGAAGCTGCACCCCGGGTCTGGGTGAGGCCATGCGCACCTGGGTCCGGGTGAGGCCATGCGCCCCTGGGTCTGGGAGAGGCCACACGCCCCTGGGTCCGGGTGAGGCCACGCGCCCCTGTGTCCGGGTGAGGTCATACGCCCCTGGGTCCAGGAGAGGCTGGGTCCCGGGTCCGGGCGAGGCTGCATGCCCCTGGGCTCGGGTGTGGTCACACACCCCTGGGTCTAGATGAGGCCTCTCACCCCTGGGTCCGGGTGAGTCCATGCGCCCCTGGATCCGGGTGAGGCCACGCGACCATGGGTCTGGGAGAGGCCACGCACCCCTGGGTCTGGGTGAGGCCACGCGCCCCTGGGTCCGGGAGAGGACACACGCCCCTGGGCCCGGGTGAGGCCGTGCGCCCCTGGGTCCAGGTGAGGTCGCGTGCCCCTGGATCCGGGTGAAGCTGGATCCCGGGTCCGGGTGAGGCCGTGCGCCCCTGGGTCCGGGTGAGGCCGCGTGCCCCTGGATCCGGGTGAAGCTGGATCCCGGGTCTGGGTGAGGCCGTACGCCCCTGGGTCCGGGTGAGGCCGTGCACCCCTGGATCCGGGTGAGGCCACGCGCCCCTGGGTCCGGGAGAGGACACGCGCCCCTGGGCCCGGGTGAGGCCACGCGCCCCTGGGTCCGGGTGAGGCCACGAGCCCCTGGGTCCGGGTGAAGCTGGATCCTGGATCCGGGTGAGGCTTTGTGCCCCTGGGTCCGGGTGAAGCTGGATCCCGGGTCCGGGTAAGGCCGTGCGCCCCTGGGTCCGGGTGAGGCCACGCGCCCCTGGGTCCGGGTGAAGCTGGATCCTGGGTCCGGGTGAAGCTGGATCCCGGGTCTGGGTGAGGCCGCGCGCCCCTGGGTCTGGGTGAGGCCATGCGCCCCTGGGTCTGGGTGAAGCTGCACCCCGGGTCTGGGTGAGGCCATGCGCACCTGGGTCCGGGTGAGGCCATGCGCCCCTGGGTCCGGGTGAAGCTGGATCCCGGGTCTGGGTGAGGCCGTGTGCCCCTGGGTCTGGGTGAAGCTGGATCCCGGGTCCGGGTGAGGCCGTGCGCCCCTGGGTCCAGGTGAGGCCACGCGCCCCTGGGTCTGGGAGAGGCCACGCGCCCCTGGGTCCAGGTGGGGCCACGCGCCCCTGGGTCCGGGTGAAGCCACGCGCCCCTGGGTCCAGGTGAGGCCACGCGCCCCTGGGTCCGGGTAAAGCCACGCGCCCCTGGGTCCGGGTGAGGCCACGCGCCCCTGGGTCCGGATGAAGCTGGAGCATCCCGGGTCCGGGTGAGGCCATGTGCCCCTGGATCCAGGCGAGGCTGGGTCCCGGGTCCGGGTGAGGCCGTGCGCACCTGGGTCCAGGTGAGGCCACGTGCCCCCTGGGTGTAGGTGAGGCCACGTGCCCCTGGGTCCGGGTGAGGCCACGCGCCCCTGGGTCCGGGTGAAGCTGGATCATCCCGGGTCCGGGTGAGGCCTTGTGCCCCTGGATCCGGGTAAGGCTGGGTCCTGGGTCCGGGTGAGGCCACACGCACCCGGGTCCAGGTGAGGCCATGCGCCCCCTGGGCCCGGGTGAGGCCACGTGCCCCTGAGTCCGGGTGAAGCCATGCCCCTGGGTCCGGCCAAGACCAAAACAGAGGGTGTCAGACCTGCATTACCACCATTTGTCCACCATCCAGAGCTGAGGGGTCAGTACTGACATGTACACATAAGGAACTGGTGGACATTGATATTGGGTCTCAAAAGAACTGTTGGTCCAGAAAGAAACTCACTACAGACTGATTCATTTGCCTGTCAGCATATCTATTATTGCTCGTCTCACATTCAGTTCTTATATCTCTAGTGACACATGATCTTGCTCATCTAGGGGAAATGATGAACAACATAGACTGATGAACAAGAACAGAACCAGAAACAAGGAGGCATCGATCGGACTATCGGGCCTCAGAGGGAGGATAGGGGAGGGTGGGGGGACGGGGGAGAGATCAACCAAAGGACTTGTGTGCATGCATATGAGCCTAACCAATGGTTAAGTTCAACAGGGGGTTGGGGCATCCGTGGGGAGGGGTGTGGGATGGGAATGGGGGGATGAGGACAAATATGTGACACCTGAATCAATAAAGAAATTTAAAAAAAAAAATAAAAAAAAAAAAAAAAAAAAAAAAAAACAGAATTAGAAGCATGGAAGCATGAAAGAGACTACAAATCTCAGAGGGAAGCGAGGAGGTGGGGCAGGAAGAGATTAAACGAAGATCTTACCTATGGACACAGACAGTAGGGTGGTGAAGGCATGGGGTGGGGTGGGAACCAGGTAGAGGGTGGCAATGGGGGGAATAAGGAAGGACATCTGTAATACTTTCAGCAATAAATCTACACTAATAAAAGAGAAATATGCAAACTGACCATACCTCCGTGATGCCCACCAGCCAATCAAGCGTGAGTATGCAAATTAACCCAACAAAGATGCCGGGTTAATTTGCATATGCAGGCGGAGAGTGAAGACTAAAGGCTCCAGCCCGAGCAAAGACTGAAGACTGAAGACTGAAGAGGCTTGGCTTCTCTGCTGCGGCCAGAGCGGTGAAGCCTAGCCTCAAGGATTGGCTCCGCTGTGGCCAGAGCAAAGGCCTGGTCCCGAGTGCCAAAGGAAAACCAGTACCAGCAACCAGGGGAAGGAAGGCCTATTGCACGAATCTTCGTGCAATGGGCCTCTAGTATTTTATAATGTATTTTTATTGATTTCAGAGAGGAAAGGAGAGGAAGAGAGAGATGGAAACATCAATGATGAGAGAGAATCATTGATTGGCTGTCTCCTGCATACCCCACACTGGTATCGAGCCCACAATCTGGGCATGTGCCCTGACTGGAAATCAAACTGTGACCTCCTGGCTCATAGGTTGCTGCTCAACCTGGGCTCAGCAATAAAGATTTTTTTAAAATAACATTAAGAAGTTATTCAGAAATGAAATTATTTTAAAATATGGACATAATTGAACATAAGAGCACCAAAATATATAAAGCAAATCTGATGGATATAAAGAGAAAGATCAATAGTAACAGAGTCTGCACTCTAAGGAAGTACCATCTGCTTGTTTTCAATAATGAACCAGACTTGTGGCTATTCAACTTGAAAAAACAGCTGAAAAAAGTTGATCAGAAATAAAGGAGCGAGGAGCATGGGGAGAGGACAGAAGACACTGAGTGGGTGAGTCAAATCTCACAGCTGCTCAGCATGTGTGAGAAGCTGGAGGGGAGGTACCACAGTGCAGTTCCTGTCCCCTGGGAGCATGGGGCCTCAGCTACATGCAGATAGTCCCAAACCAGAGCAACAAGAAGCTAAGGGGAGCCCACATAGCATCGAACAGTGGAAATCAATGGTAATTCAATCCACAGGGGATGGTGTGGGGATGCTCAGACCACCTTATCCCAGGCAAAAAGTTAGTGCTTGGTTATGAAGTATGGTAGCAATCATCTCAGGTAGAAACTGCAGTTTTAACTTTAACTTTAACCCTGCTATTTTGGGTTCTGTACTTACTTGCTTGCTAAAACAGTAGAAAAGTTATTTTGATTTTCTGAACTTACGTATGCTATCCCAATCGATTGAATACTCCATGGATAGTGGTTTGAATATCCCATTGATTGTGATCTTACTGGCGACAGAGCCAAACTAAATTGATTCCATGAAGTCCTTTTTTGTTTCTTTTGTTCTGTACCCGCCATGCTGCCCCTCCCTGTAAGCTGTAAGAATGTAACAGTTGCACATACCTGCCAATAGGAATGTAGAGAAGTGGACACAGTCCACTTTAGGCAAACTGCCCAGTGCCCCTGTGTAACTCGACCCCTCATCCTGCCCCCTGACCAATCGACGGGGGCCACAAACGCTCCCCCTGCCTACTGCTTTGGACCCCCTTTAAAGTCTTTGTGCTCCCAAGAAAAGCTCTCTCTCCGTGATTGCTGGGGATGAGGGCTCGTGCTAGCACGAATAAAGGTTCTCTTGCAATTACAGCAGGCCTGGGCTCCTTCCTGGTGGGTTTTTGGGGATTCTGAACACTGGGCATAACATTTGGGGGCTCGTCCGGGATCCCCAAGCCCCCTGAGGGACCCCAAACCCGGAGAACCTGACTGGCCACGGTAGGTGTCTGTTTTGTCTTTTGTCTCTTGTGTGAGCTCAAATCTGAATTTCTGGCAGTGCCCAAAGCAGTCTAGGCGGATGCGCTGGAGGACCACGGTGGGAGGAATTGGGAGACGTCTCAATCCTCCTTCAGGAGAGACGTGTATTCCCCTCGAGCCTCTGGGACGAGGTGGGTCGCTCCTGCCGGTCGGCATAAGGCTGTCGTCCGCACTTTCTGTTTTGTTCCAATGGACCTGCGTTGGAAGGCTTTTCTTAAGAAGGCTTTTCCGAGAAGCCGGCAGGGCTTATTGACTTGTTAGACTCTGTCCTTTTCACCCACCAGCCAGTTTGGGACGACTGTCAGCAGCTTTTGCAGGTCCTATTCACCACCGAGGAGAGGGAGAGGATCCTCAATGAAGCCCGGAAATTAGTTCCGGGCGTGGATGGAAATCCCACCACCAACACAGCCCTAATAGATGCTTCCTTTCCCCTGACTAGGCCTGAATGGGATTTCAACACAGCAGAAGGTAAGGAGAGGCTCCGAGTCTACCGCCAGACTCTAATGGGGGGTCTCCACATGGCTGCTAGGAAGCCGACTAATCTGGCCAAGGTAGGGAATGTTCAACAGGAAAGAGATGAGTCTCCAGCAGCCTTCCTAGAGCGAGTCATGGAGGCATTCCGTACCTATACCCCCATGGATCCAGAAGCTCCCAATAACAGGGCGGCTGTGGTCATGGCCTTTGTAAACGAATCGGCCACAGATATTAGAAGGAAACTGCAGAAGGTAGATAGGCTAGGGGAGAAGAGTTTAAAGGACCTGCTGGAGGTAGCCGAGAAGGTGTACAATAACAGAGAGCCCCTGGAAGAAAGGCAGGCTCGCGTTGCGGCGGCTGCTAGCAGCAAACAAACCCGAGACCTAGCTAAGATTCTGCTCGCCACCACCGCGGACTCTCCCGAGGAACGGAACCGCCATCTCCGCCAACTCGCTGGCAGCCAGGAAGATGGTAAGGGGACCGCCTGGGGCGGGAGGCGGAAGCTGCAGAAAGATCAGTGTGCTTACTGTAGGGAGATAGGGCACTGGAAACAAGAGTGTCCGAAAAGGGCCAGCAAAGAGGGAGGCGAAGCGGATCGAGTGAAGGTTCTGAAGCTAGATGAACTGAGTGATTAGGGGAGTCGGGGTTCGGACCCCCTCCCCGAGCCCAGGGTAACTATTAGAGTGGAGGGGACCCCCATTGACTTCCTTGTCGACACCGGAGCGCAACATTCGGTCCTCCGTACGCCTCAAGGAAAATTAGCAAATACGAAGTCTTGGGTGCAAGGGGCAACTGGTATGAGCCAGTATTCATGGACCACCCGAAGAATGGTGGGTTTAGGGACGGGACGGGTATCCCACTCTTTTATGGTAATTTCGGAATGCCCCTACCCACTGTTAGGACGAGACTTGCTCACTGAGATCGGAGCTCAAATAACTTTCAGACAAGGGGGGCCTCAGGTTACTGATGGCGAGGGCCACCCCATTCAGGTCCTGACCATGAGGCTGGAGGATGAGTACCAGCTTCACCAAAAAGCCTCTCCAGTAGAGGACAGCATGGATGAATGGCAGTAGGAGTTCTCTACGGCTTGGGCGGAGACAGGGGGAGTGGGGCTCGCCGCCCACAGGGCCCCAGTCCTGGGAGAGTTAAAACCAGGGGAAGGCCCGGTGAGAGTCAAATAGTACTCCATGCCTCAGGAGGCCCGGAAGGGAATTCAGCCAAACATTCGGAGACTGAGGGGCCTAGAGGTGCTGGTCCCCTGCCAGTCTGCCTGGAACACCCCCCTCCTGCCAGTCAAGAAACCTCACACCGGTACAGGACCTCTGGGAAGTAAATAAAAGAGTTATGGACATACACCCAACGGTCCCCAACCCATGCACTCTCTTAAGCTCTCTGGCGCCCTCCCGTGTCTGGTATACTGTGTTAGATGTGAAGGATGCCTTTTTCAGTTTGCTGCTGGCACCCTGTTCGCCTTTGAGTGGCATGACCCGGAAGAGGGCTACAGTGGGCAACTGACATGGACCCGGCTGCCTCAGGGGTTCAAGAACTCACCCACCATCTTCGACGAGGCCCTGCACGAGGACCTGGGTGAGTACTGGAGAACACACCCCTTCCTCACTCTCCTTCAGTATGTGGACGATATCCTGATTGCAGCAGACACGGCTGAGGACTGCAAGCAGGGGACAAGGGACCTGCTGGCCTCCTTGGGGGCCCTTGGGTACCGGGCTTCTGCGAAGAAGGCCCAGATATGCAAAGAAAGGGTGAGTTACCTGGGATACATCCTGGAGGGTGGACAGCGGCGGTTGTCAGATGCCAGAAGAGACTGTTTTGAAAATCCCAACCCCCACCTCCCGAAGGGAAGTAAGGGAATTCCTAGGATCGACTGGCTACTGCCACCTCTGGATACCGGGTTTCACGGAGATTGCCAGGCCTCTATATGAGGCAACCAAGGAGGGAAAGGCATTTGAATGGACTGAGAGAGAGAAGACAGCCTTTAAGCAGTTAAAGAAAGCCCTCCTAAGCACTCCGGCCCTGGGCCTGCCAGATATAACGAAGCCATTTCATCTCTTCGTAGGTGAACACAAAGGAATAGTGAAAAGGGTCCTGACTCAAACCCTAGGCCCCTGGAGCCGCCCGGTGGCTTATTTGTCCAAAAACTTAGACCCTGTAGCTGCCGGCTGGCCGCCATGCCTAAGGATCATTGCGGCAACGGCGCTTTTAGTCAAAGACGCTGACAAGCTGACCCTGGGGCAGGAAGTCTGGATCACCACCCCACACGCCATTGAGGGAGTCCTGAAGCAGCCTCCTGACAGATGGATGAACAATGCACATATAACACACTACCAGAGTCTCCTTCTCAACCCTCCCAGAGTACGGTTTCTTCCCAGTGCGGCCCTCAACCCTGCCACCTTGCTGCCCGACCCCGACCTAGATGCTCCCCTACATGACTGTGCAGGAATCCTAAAGCAAGTGCATGGGCTCCGGAAGGACCTGACCGACCAGCCCCTTCCAGATACAGACGTCACCTGGTTCACGGATGGAAGCAGCTTCATACGGGACGGAAGCAGGTATGAGGGGGCAGCTGTAGTCACTGAAACAGACACTGTATGGGCAGAGGCCCTGCCCTCCAGGACGTCAGCCCAGAGAGCAGAGCTTGTGGCCCTCACCAAGGCCCTGACACTGGGAGCTGGCAGGCGGCTCAACATCTACACAGACAGCCGTTATGCATTCGCCACCGCTCATGTTCATGGGGCAATCTACCAAGAGAGAGGGTTACTGACAGCAGAGGGGCGGACTATAAAGAATAAACAGGAGATATTCAACTTGCTCTCAGCCTTATGGCTCCCCGCCAAATTGGCCATCATACACTGCCAAGGGCACCAGAAGGCTGACGACCCAGTGGCAAGAGGAAACCGCAGGGCCGACCAGACAGCCAAGGCGGTAGCCCTTTCTCCGATCCCCACCATGGCCCTACAGCTCCCAGACCCAGGGGACCCAGTTCTGCCAGTTCAGCCAGGATATTCCCTGGAGGAGTTACAGCGCTTTAGGAAGCTTCCCAAGCACAGGAGGAGAAGGGGTGGTGGTATACACCACAAGGGGAGCTCATACTGCCAGACCAGCTTGGAGTCTCCATGATAAATCACATGCACCGGTCCACTCACCTGGGGGCACGCAAATTAAAGGACTTAATCTGACACGCCAGAATTAAGATCCACCAACAGGACATCAAAATAGAGCAGGTTGTATCTGCCTGCAAGACCTGTCAACTCACAAATGCGAGAACCGGGCCGAGTGAAAAAGGAACCAGGCTCAGAGGAACCAAGCCTGGAGCACAACGGGAGGTCGACTTCACTCAGGTTAAACCAGGAAAGTATGGCTATAAATATCTTTTAGTATTTGTAGATACCTTCTCCGGACGGGTAGAAGCATACCCAACTAAGCATGAAACAGCTCAGATGGTGGCTAAGAAGCTGCTGGAAGACATCTTGCCCAGGTATGGTTTTCCCGCTGAGATAGGGTCGGACAATGGACCAGCCTTTGTCTCGCAGGTAACGCAGGCAGTGGCCAAGCCATTGGGGCAAATTGGAAATTGCATTGCGCTTATAGGCCCCAAAGCTCAGGGCAGGTAGAGAGAATAAATAGAACTCTAAAAGAGACCTTTACCAAATTGACCATGGAGACTGGCGGGGACTGGGTGGCTCTCCTTCTCCTTTCATATGCCCTTTACCGGGTTAGGAACTTCCCCTACACCCTGGGTTTTACTCCTTATGAGATCATGTTTGGCAGACCACCCCCTGTTGTTCCTAACCTTAAAGCTGAACTCCTCGCTGAGTTTGAAAATCAAGAAATATCTTTTTTCTTAAGAGGGCTCCAGAGGACGCACAAGGACATTGGCCGTGCCTCCGCGCCATCTGTGAGGCTGGCCCAACCCCGACGCTTCATCAGTATAGACCAGGAGACTGGGTGTTCGTCAAGAGGCACTGCCAGGAGACCCTTGAGCCATGTTGGAAGGGCCCCTACGTCGTCGTGCTGACTACACCCACTGCTCTCAAGGTAGACGGCGTCGCGACCTGGGTCCATCACACCCACGTCTGCCCAGCTGACCCCTCTGCAGTCCAGGAGAACTACATCATGCGATGGAGCATCGATCAGGACCAGCGCAACCCGCTCAAGCTCAAGCTACGGTGCGTTCGACCTGCCTGATTCTGGTAACCTTGCTCGCGGTCACTCCTGCCACCGGGAGCCCACACACTCCCCATAAAGTTACCTGGCAAATTATAAATACCAAATCAGGGGCAGTTCTCAATCAGACTTCTCAAATCCATCCCAAAGACACTTGGTTCCCTGAACTGCGGGCGGACCTCCTGACTCTTTCCCAGAAAAATCTACCCTGAACCATTCTGCAGATCTGCTGGGATAGGCCAAGGGATTGGGGACTCAAAACCATTAAGGACCACTTATTTCTACATTTGCCCTGAGCCCTCGCGAACTCGGTCTTGGGAAAAGAACCCTTGTGGAGGCGCTGGAGACTATTTCTGTGCTTCCTGGTCATGCGTCTCAACTGGACACATTTGATGGGAGGCCCCGAGAAAGGGTGACCTAATCACCATTGGACATCCGTCTGCCTCACCTTGTCCCCATTTTGGCCAGGCTTACTGCAACCCCATGAGCATTTCCTTCACGGAAGAGGGAAAAAAGGCTACCGGATGGGACACCGGAAAGACTTGGGGACTCCGATTTTACCAGTGCAGAGAATTTGGAACGGTGTCCGCTACTGACCCTGGAATGTTGTTCACCCTCTGGGTCCAGAACACTCCCCTCGACCATCACACCCCTGTGGGAGTAGGGCCCAACCAAATACTGGTTCCCTGGCCTCCTCGGCCTACCACACTCTGAGTGTCCACACCCCAATCTCAGCCCTTTACCCCACTTACACCTGCCACGGGGAACCTGACCTTGAGTTATACCTTACCGTCTAAGGTAGACCCCCTTTGGGGCATAATCATAGGGGCATATTATGTTTTAAACGCATCTAGGCCCGACCTAACCGAGTCTAGACATCTAACCGAGTCTTGCTGGATCTGTCTAGATGCCAAACCACCGTACTATGAGGGCGTCACAATTAACGGCAATTATACAGCAGCCTCGACTGCCAACTCCTGCAGGTGGCAGCAAACTGCTGCAAGGCTGATCCTACAGGCGGTGACAGGGCAGGGAACTTGTATAGGCAACGTCCCCTCTGAACAGTCACATCTCTGTAACAAAACTCTGGCTACCCCTAGGGTGGCAGCATATCTTTTGACCCCTGAGAATGCATGGTGGGCCTGTTCCAGTGGCCTCGCTCCTTGCGTCCACTCCTTAGTCCTTAATTCCCGAAAAGAGGGTTTCTGCGTACTTCTGCAGTTAATCCCTAAGTTAATATACCACTTGGGAGAAGAAGTACTTAACAGAGTAGACGCCATTAACCCCCGAAGTAAAAGGGAGCCTATTGCTGCCCTAACTGTGGAAGCTCTCTTGGGACTAGGACTAGCAGGAGCCAGAACTGGAATATCCTCGCCTGTCATACAAGACAAGAACTATGGAACCCTAAGAGCAGCCATTGACTTAGATATAGAAAGAATTGAAAAATCCATCACTCGTTTACAAGAATCCCTCACTTCCTTATCTGAAGTAGTGCTCCAAAACAGGAGAGGATTAGACTTACTATTCATGCAGCAGGGGGGTTTATGTGCAGCCTTAGGGGAGGAATGTTGTTTTTATGTTGACCATTCAGGAGTTGTTAAAGATTCCATGGCCCTTATAAGGGAAGGACTACAGAAGTGAAAGCTGGAGAGAGAGCAATCTCAGTCTTGGCATGAATCCTTGTTTAACTGGTCCCCACGGTTAACTACTCTTGTCTCCACCCTTACAGGACCCCTTGTAATCCTCCTAATGCTGTTAACTTTCGGTCTTTGCATAATTAACAGACTAGTCCAATTTGTCAAGGAACGAGTAGGGTTCGTGCAGATGATGGTGCTACACACTCGGTATAAGCCTCTACCAACGGAAGAAGAGATGGGGGTGCCAACTGGCCCATGATTGGGCCTGTAAGTCTCATGACAAGGGAGGAATGATAGAGCCAAACTAAACTGATTCCATGAAGTCCTTTTTTGTTACTTTTGTTCTGTACCCGCCATGCTGCCCCTCCCTGTAAGCTGTAAGAATGTAACAGTTGCACATACCTGCCAATAGGAATGTAGAGAAGTGGACACAGTCCACTTTAGGCAAACTGCCCAGTGCCCCTGTGTAACTCGACCCCTCATCCTGCCCCCTGACCAGTCGACGGGGGCCACAAATGCTCCCCCTGCCTACTGCTTTGGACCCCCTTTAAAGTCTTTGTGCTCCCAAGAAAAGCTCTCTCTCCGTGATTGCTGGGGATGAGGCACCCATTCCCCAACATGTTGAAGGGCTCTGGGCTGGAACTGCAACCAAGCAGCTGGGCCTCTGGCCTGGTGGAAGCCTGGGCAGAAACCCCACCCAGTGAGAACCAGCTATGCTGAAAGATTAGAGAGCCAAGCATAGCTGTTTTTCCTTTTTTTTTTTTTTTTGTTAATCCCCAACTACTAGAGGTGGCAACAAAGAGGTGCCAGGCAGAGCAGAGGTATTGGAAGGAGAGGAAGCACCCCCTCCCCTCCTACAAGCTACAGGCACCCATCTCAATGTAAATGTGTTGAAACCACCCTAACCAGGACAAAATACCCCAGAGATTCCAGTTCCACGGGGGAAGGGGAAGCAGCCCAGAAAAAGTACATTCAAGGGACCAGCCCTGAAGCAAAACAAGCCTCTAGGCTAGGGAGGCCCTGCCCACCAGAATACTTGGGGATCTGCCCTGCCAGCCTTCAGCCGGGCTTCCCAGAACCAGATAGAGATAGCAACACACATTGGCCTGCACCAGAGAATTGTCTGGAAAACCTGGGACCCAAATACCAAAAGGCCAGAAACAACAACATCTAAGCAAAATCCAGTGAGCTCCACAAATAATGATACCGAATTTTTGGGCTGGAACCCGGATTCCTTGTCCGCAGAAATCGAAGAATGAATCCACGGACAGAAAGTGGTATAGCAAAGGTGGGGATTTATTGAAGAACAAGTACAGACTCCCACGTGGGGAGAGGGAAGAGTCCCACAGAATGGGCTCCCAAGGAGGGAGGGGGAGAACGGTCCACTGGGTTCCTCTTCCAACGGCTTGTAAAGGCTGCAGATCTTGGTGCCTTGATCTCCCCTCTGATTGGTCACTATTCCCTTACACTGGTTACTATGGTAACTCCTGGGCTCAAAGGTCAAACCTCACATGGGACACGTGAAGTTCTCCCCGCCCACTCCTTCCTCATTGTTTCCCTATTCCCTTTGGGCTTTCTTCCTCTCCTTCTGAATGAAGGGCTTCCCTCTCTTTATTTTGTAAATATAGACCTCTCTTGGCTACTTCCAGTTCCCTTGTCTTATGTAAATATACCTGTTGCTGCCTCCTTGTCTTATGGAAATGTAACTGCACCTGGCTTTTTTGTGTTATGGAAATGTACCTTCTCCCAGTCTGCAGCCCCACGCTTTTCCTGGACCCCAATTCTAAAAAATCCCTAAGCCTGCCTATGTTCCCCCAAAATAACTGCTTTAGTCCCCCCTCCGATTAGGAAACCCCAACTGCCATTGAGGACAATGGACGCCGTGTCTTTCTGGCTACTTCCTGTTGGCAAAGGGGTCATAGTTTGGGGTGGCAGTCAGGGTCCCATCGGAAGTGGGCTACTAAGGGTTCATGGAAGATAGATATAATGGCTTCCATTTTGCTGCTCCATGTGGAAGACCAGTTGCAGCTTTAGGGCTTCTAAATGAGAGAATATAAAACATAACTGATAGATCCTCCCTTCCCCCAGCTGATGGCGGAGTATGATGTAAACTGCACCTGCAGCCGGACGTTCCTGAACACCTAACCAGGCACCTTATATGGACTGTACATTGAACCACCAATCAGCACCTGCCAAATACCCTAAGCCTCCAATTCCTAAGTCCCTAAGTGCCTAATCATGTGCCTTATATGAAACCACCAATCAGCGTGTGCCGAGTACCCTAAGCCCCATCCCTTCCCTTTCCTCCCCTCAAAAGGCCTGTTCACCCCGGCACGTGTGCTCTTTCTTCCTTTGGAAGGTAGCCCGGCAGGGGTCTTCTCCTCTAATAAAGCCTGTGTCCTGGTTCTTCGGCCCCTCTGTCTCATCTTTCATCTGGTTCCAACCCTGGGTGAGCATGGACGATCCTTGGACCTAGCCCTGAGCTTCTGACTCCTGATCTGGCACTGCTCGGTGGTAACCTAACCCCGAGCTTCTGACTCCTGCTCTGGCTCTGCTCGGTGACATGGTTCTGAGTTGATTGGCCTGCTCAGAACACTTCTCGAACCCTGCCGTACCGGGACACGTGAGAATCTCGTCGCTTCCTTCTAACCGGTAGGCTTCAGGGACTTTCCCAACGCGCCCGCGCCCCCCCCCCCCCCCCCCCACCGCCCACCAGTTCCCTTGACCTGGAAGGGCCTCAGAGTTTTCCCATTTACTCGGCTACACATTCTACGTTCTATGAAAGCCCAGGTCCCAGGCCGGGAAAACTCTGCTCTACTACACGGGAAAGGTCTCAGGGTGACGACCTTGGAAACTTCTCTCGTCTCTCTCTCTACAGGTTGGCTGAGGGAAAAGAAGGACGCTTCTTGTTCCTTCCCCAACTTCTCGGTGGCCCTTCCCTCCGGTCATGGGAACCTCTCATTCCAAACCCCCCTCTACACACCTTTAGGGTGTCTCTTCGCCAATCTCTCGACCCTTGGTCTTTCTGGCTACATCAAACCAAAGAAGCTCTACCTGGCCACAATCTCTCTGTGGCCCGAAAATGGCACTTTCGATTCCAATATCCTCCGAGATCTAGATAATTTTTGCCACCGGACAAGGAGGCCTCAGAGATCCCTACGAACAGACTTCCCCTCCCCCTCCCACCCTCCTGCTCTCCCCCCTCACTTTACTCCTCATGTTCCACCCATCAGATCCTCCTCGAAAAGTCCTCTTTGCCCTCTCAAACCCCTTTCTCTGTCTTCTGACTCTTTAGACCCAGCGGATCATTCTTCTCCACGTGTCTCACTCCTGCCACTTCCTTACAACCCTGAACCTGTCCCTCCCTGACTAAGCACTTTTTTTCCCAGGTCCAACGCCAGAGTGCAGGAGTCCTTGGCGGACTCCAGGAGTACTTTTAACCATTTTCTTATCTTCACACACACTGGTCCTGCCCACTGACCTGCGGCAGCAGCTGCAGCGGCGGTGTGGCAGTGGTGCTTGCACACCCCTTCCTGCGCAGCCCTTCCTGGTCCCACCCTTGTAGGATGGGGCATTTCTACCTCTGAGAATTCTAACCGCCCGCCTTTCCCTGTGCTCTCCGCCTAATCTCCGCTCCTGTGGCCGCCAGCAACCGAATTCACAGGTGGCTGGCCATTTCCCTTCTTACTCTCTGATCTTCCTCAAATTGAAAAACGCAGAGGCTCTTTCTCTTCAGACCCTCTTAACCAGCATCTGCCTTCTCCCCAGTCCCTGAGATCTCAAATCCTGAGAACCTGATCTCCAAAACAGCCTTTCCCATCTAACAGTCATTCTCAGGCCCAAAGACTGCCTTCCTCAACAGCCTCTTCTATTCCCACGTCCATTCTACCCCTGAGGGAGGCAGCAGGAACTGAGGGCATAGTCTGAGTCCACGTCTCATTCTCTATGTCAAGCCTCCCAGATTGAGAGGCATCTCAGGTTTCTTTTTCCACTGACCCCACCACCTTTACTCCCTGACATACACTGCAACTTCAGGTCCCCAAACCCCTCAAAAAGACCTCGTTAACCTAACCTTTAAGGTCTTTAATAATAGAAACAAGGAGACCCAAATCCAAAATCAAAGGCCAGATCAGGCCAAGGCTGAAGCCCAGTAGGGGGCCTTCCAGCTCCTAGCCACCACTTTAAAACCCCAAACGAAGAGCAAGTCCTCCAACCACGGGCAAATCAGGGGCTAAGCCTCCTCCGGGCCCATGCTTCAAATGTAGCAAGGAAAGACACTGAGTCAAGTCCTGCTCAAACCCGAGACCCCCACCTGGGCCCCGCCCAAGGTGTGGAAGGAAAGCTGCTGGAAATCAGACTGTAGTCTGGCTCCTCCGGGTCTGGCCTCAGCCAGTCCAGTATGGCCACCCTCTGTATCCCATTTGGAGCTCCCAGACCTCCTGGGACTGGCCACCAAAGAAGCTGCCCAGGCCCTGACAGGGCCCCACAGACTTACATCACCAGGACAGAGCCTCGGGTAACGACTGTGGTGGCAGGTAAGCCGATCTCCTTTTTAATTGACACTAGGGCCACTTATTCTGCCCTCTGAATTCTCTGGGACCCTTGTTCACTCCTCAGTCTCTATTATGGGGGTTGACGGATTAGTCTCACAGCCATTAGCCACCTCACGTCTACACAGCATCTTACTAAATTCCCCCATTCACTCTTTTCTCATTCTACCTCGGTGCCCTGCCAGGGCTACCATGCATCCCCTCATAAAACCCAGTTGTCTCAAACCACAGTCACCTACCTCAGTTTCACTCTCTGGACCCACAAGGCCAAGCCATTCCTTGGACAGTAAATGCCTTATCTCCTTATCTCCTCTATGATCATTATCTCTAGGAAGAATGTGGCCATTTGGGACTGAAGCGGCTAGAGGCCTGGCTAGCCTGGGAACGGGCTGCAGAGCCTGCTCCCTCCCCCGCTGCCTTTTCTAGCACACAATACTGAAACATTGATTGCTAGACATGTTTAGAAATACTTAATAGAAGGTCTGAGGCATGGTTATGCATTTTTGAAGGACACAGAAAGAAGGTTTAAAGGCTAATTTGAAATTGTGAAGGTTTTTGTGAAGGTTGTGCATGTGATGAGATGGAGAAGAGAAAGAAAGATAAAAGAAAGAAAGAAGTTACTCTGAGCAAGAAAGTGAGGCTTCAGTCTCCAGGCCTGGCAGGACAAGGTTGCTGGATACTTCTTAAGCTAAACCAGAATATTCAGTGTCTAACCTCTTATCCAACCATCCAGGTCCCTGGCTTTCACAACTCCTTTCCTTCCCTTTCCCTCCTAAGCTAAACCAGAATATTCGGTGTCTAACCTCTTATCCAACCATCCAGGTCCCTGGCTTTCACAACTCCTTTCCTTCCCTTTCCCTCCCACTTTCACTGCAATACAATCTCTTTTTTTTTTTTTTAATTTCTTTATTGAATAAGGTATCACATATTTGTCCTCATCCCCCCATTCCCATCCCATACCCCTCCCCACGCATGCCCCCACCCCCCTGTTGTCCTTAACCACTGGTTAGGCTCATATGCATGCACACAAGTCCTTTGGTTGATCTCTCCCCTTTACCCCCACCCTCCCCAACCCTCCCTCTGAGGCCCGACAGTCTGATCCATGCCTCCCCGTTTCTGGGTCTGTTCTTTTCATCAGTCTATGTTGTTCATTATTTCCCCTATATGAGTGAGATCATGTGCTATTAGAAATACACTTATAAGAACCGAAAAGGAGAAAAGCAATAATGGTTATGCTGACAGGCAAATGAATCAGTCTGTGGTGAGTTTCTTTCTGGGCCAACAGTTCTTTTGAGACCCAATTTCAATGTCAAACAGTTCCTTATGTGTACAAGTCAGTAATGACATTTCAGTTCTGGATGGTGGACAAATGGTGGTAATGCAGGTCCGACTCTGTCTGGTTTGGTCCTGGGCAACCTGCAGTGACGCACAGCTGCTAACTACTAGTATGGCAAGGCGACTGTCGGCATCTTCCATCTCTGGACTGCTTCTCTTCTGTCTTCATGGCTGGAGTAATCCTGTCGATTCCTCTCTGTTGCTGGAATCTGCATGATCTCAGAGTTGTATTCTGAAAATATACAATCATATTCTCGACCAAAAGTTAATAAAGGAATATTTTCTATAAATTTGACTTGGGATCCTATTTTATTTTTTGCCCAAATGATTTTCCTCTGGCTTGTTTTGACACCTTGTGTGTTTTTCATGGGTGTCTTGCTTTTAGCCTTACAATTAATTTTCTTTCTTTTTTTTTTATTTTAATTTCTTTATTGATTGAGGTATCACATATTTGTCCTCATCCCTCCATTCCCATCCCTCACCCCTCCCCACACATGCCCCCACCCCCCTGTTGTCCTTAACCGCTGGTTAGGCTCATATGTTTGCACGCAAGTCCTTTGGTTGATCTCTCCCCTTTGCCCCCACCCTTCCCTACCCTCCCCCTGAGGCCCCACAGTCTGATCCATGCCTCCTTGTTTCTGGGTCTGTTCTTGTTCATCAGTCTATGTTGTTCATTATTTCCCCTAGATGAGTGAGATCATGTGCTATTAGAAATACACTTATAAGAACCGAAAATGAGACAAGCAATAATGGTTATGGTGACAGGCAAATGAATCGGTCTGTAGTGAGTTTCTTTCTGGGTCAACAGTTCTTTTGAGACCCAATTTCAATGTCAAACAGTTCCTTATGTGTACATGTCAGCAATGACATTTCAGTTCTGGATGGTGGACAAATGGTGGTAATGCAGGTCCGACTCTGTCTGGTTTGGTCCTGGGCAACCTGCAGTGATGCACAGCTGTTAACTGCTAGTATGGGAAGGCCACATCAGCGTCTTCCGTCTCTGGACTGCTTCTCTTCTGTCTTCATGGCTGGAGTAGTCCTGTCGATTCCTCTCTGTTGCTGGAATCCACATGGCCTCGGAGTTGTTTTCTGAAAATATACAATCATATTCTCGACCAAAAGTTAATAAAGGAATATTTTCTATAAATTTGACTGGGGATCCTTTTTCATTTTTTGCCCAAATGATTTTCCTCTGGCTTGTTTTGTCACCTTGTGTGTTTTTCATGGGTGTCTTGCTTTTAGCCTTAACAATTAATTTTCTAAAGTATTAATTTTCTAGATGTAATTTACGTACAGGTTATTTTTCCTTACATGATATTCTTCTACTATCCCCCCTTTCTTGATTTAAATATTTAAATATAATGTAGTCTTGATGGCTTTTAAATTTTAATTTTTTGCACTATAATATTACTGTCTTAGGTTCACTGCATGGTGTGCAATTTTATCATGAGATGAACTACCAATAAAAATTTTAGTTAACACTTTAGGAACACCTTTTTGTCCAGTACAATTAATTTTTCTAGTATATTCGCTTGTTTCAACTAGCCAATTTAAATTTGCCTGAAAAATTGACTACTATTTTACTGTCAAATTTATTACTCTAACAACAATCTTATTTTACCCTGTAAATATTAGTGGAAAGGATTATTTGCCTTCTTGAGTAGGTCCTGAGCATTCCTGGTGGTAGGGTGGATTTAGATGTCATAAATCCACTTCCCCACATCATGGGTACAAGACAACTCAAACAATTCTTGTTGGAGTGAGAGGGCAGCTGCTGTCGGCCAAGTCTCTGTCGGTCACCTGGGACCTGATCTGAGCTGGGCATGGGAAGCACGAAGCAGCCATGGGGGCAGAAGACCTCCCTCAGAAGGGGTGAGGGTTCAGGCCCCTGCAATGTTGGGGGGGTGAGGTTCTGTGCCTCACCTCTGTTGACCCCCAAGTTCTCTCCTGATGGCCCCACTGTGACTGTGCCTGTCTTGGGTTGTTCCTTCCCTAAGGAATCTTACCCGTCTCTGGCTAACCAGCCATCCTCCGGGGCCAAGCAGGGTGAGGTGAGATTCAGTTTTGTCTCCTTGGTAGCCTATGCCCCCGCGGCCTCCATGCCCAGCACCTGCCTTGGGATCCCCTGCCTGCTGGCAGGGCCCCAGCACTGATCACATATCTTGGAGAACCCGGGTTTCTTCTCCAGGGAGGGCTCAGTTTGCCCCACTGGGTGAGAGACAGATCCATGGCACCACTCATCACGAGACTTCAGCCTCGACATGAACAGAGAGCTCATGGAACAGCTGTGAGAAATTGAATTGTGAGAAGAGGGTCCCTCTTGTCCTAAAGGGTAAAAGGGACCAATATAGGATGCTCAGGTGCCTTCCCAGGAGGCCCTCTACACAATGAAAGGGATTAAATCCTTACATGTCCTTTTTAAATTGCTGCCAGACATTCAAAGAATCAGTTTGTAAGTTTGCTTGGGATAATTGTATATTATGCTGTTGCAATTCTAAAATATCAAGAGATGTGTTACCTTTGTCTCCAAGCACCATACAGATGATTTTTTAAAATTATTTATTTATTTATTTGTTTATTTATTTATTTATTTATTTATTTATTTATTTAATTTTCATTTACTTATTTATTTAATCCCCAAGGGTGCGAGGAACTATTATAAGTACTGGGGGTGATCCAAATCTGGGAAAAATTTTAATGACAGTGTAGAATAATATCATGTAAGGATATTCTTTGTTCTAATCCATGGCAATTCCCTTTCAAACTGGCTGTCCATTTCTTTTTATATAGACAAGATCTTAGTTACATTTTCTGCACCTCTACCAGGGGCAAGTAGTGATAGTAGTGACACCCTTTCTTTGGTGTCCTCACAAGCCAGAAACCTCTCTTTAATTGTACATCCAAACGGGCATTGTTTTGATTTTGTCATTCAAAAGGGAAGCTGGGTGGAGACCCATGTATTTATACTTTCTTGCCCCACCCATGGACCTCCTGGATGACCAAGGTGTTTGGTATTATTGGTAACTACATTAGTCAGGGGATCAGCCCACGTAAGGGGTCTTACCCATGAAGCGTCAGGAGCATAAGTCCAAAATACTTACCCTCTTGTCCCAGATAAAATTACCTTACATCTGATGATTGCTAGCGTGGCTAGAACGGCGTTCTCAGGCATTCTTGCGTTTCTGGTTACCTCACAATTTCTTCCCTGAAGTTTGATGTTCTGATTGATATTTCTCTGTTTCTGGATCTATTTTTTCCCCCATCAGTTTATGTTGTTCATTATATTCCACAAATGAGTGAGCTCATGTGATATTTATCTTTCTCTGCCTGGCTTATTTCACTAAGAATAATGTTCTCCCTCTCCATCCATATTGTTGCAAATGGTAAGAGCTCCTTCTTTTTTACCACAGCATAGTAGTCCATTCTGTAGATGTACCACAGTTTTTTAATCCATTCATCTGCTGATGGGCACTTAGGCTGTTTCCAAATCTTAGCTATGGTGAATTGTGCTGCTATGAACATAGGGGTGCATATATCCTTTCTGATTGATGTTTGCAGTTTCTTGGGATATATTCCTAGAAGTGGGATCACTGGGTCAAATGGGAGTTCTATTTTTAGTTTTTTAAGGAAACTCCATACTGTTCTCCACAGTGGCTGCACCAGTCTGCATTCCCACCAGCGCACGAGGGTTCCTTTTTCTCCACATCCTTGCCAGCACTTGTCATTTGTTGACTTGTTGATAATGGCCATTCTGACAGGTGTGAGATGGTAGCGCATTGTTGTTTTGATTTGCATCTCTCTAATGATTAGTGATTTAGAGCAGGTTTTCACATGTCTCTTGGCCTTCCTTCTGTCTTCTTTCGAAAAGTGTCTATTTAGATCAGTTGCCCATTTTTTGATTGGGTTGTTTATCTTCTTTTTGTTAAGCTGCATGAGTTCCCTGTAAATGTCGGAGATGAAACCCTCATCGTTGACATCATTGGCAAATATGTTCTCCCATGCTGTGGGCTTTCTTGTTGTTTTATTGATGGTTTTTGTTGCTGTGCAAAAGCTTTTTATTTTGATGTAGTCCCATTTGTTTATTTTCTCTTTAGCTTCCATTACCCTAGGAGCAGTATCAGCGAAGAAGTTCTTTAGGCATATGTCAGAGATTTTTCTGCCTGTAGATTCCTCTAGTATTTTTATGGTTCCCTGTCTTATGTTTAAGTCCTTGATCCATTTCGAGTTTATTTTTGTGTATGGTGTAAGTTGGTGGTTTAGTTTCATTTTTTTGCATGTATCTGTCCAATTTTCCCAACGCCATTTATTGAAGATACTGTCTTGACTCCATTGTATGTTCATGCCTCCTTTGTCAAATACTAATTGAGCATAGTGATTTGGATCTATATCTGGGTTCTCTATTCTATTCCATTGATCTATATGTCTGTTCTTGTGCCAGTACCAGGGAGTTTTGAGAACAGTGGCTTTGTAATATAGCTTGAAATCTGGTATTGAGATCCCTCCTACTTTGTTCTTCTTTCTCAGGATTGCTGTAGCTATTCGGGGTCTTTTCTTATTCCAGATGAATTTTTGGAAAGTTCGTTCTAGGTCTCTGAAGTATGCCGTTGGTATTTTAATGGGGAGTGCATTGAAATTATAGATTGTTTTGGGTAGTATGGACATTTTGATGATGTTGATTCTACCAATCCATGAACATGGTATGTTCTTCCATCTGTTTATGTCTTCTTCTATCTCTTTTTTCAGTGTTGTGTAGTTTTCCGTGTATAGGTCTTTTACCTTCTTAGTTAAGTTTATTCCTAGGTATCTTAATTTTTTTGGTGTGATGGTAAATGGGATTGCTTTTTTAGTCTCTCTTTCTGTAAGTTCATTATTGGTGTATAGAAATGCCATAGATTGCTTAGCATTTATTTTGTATCCTGCTACTCTGCTGAGTTCATTTACTAAGTCTAATAATTTTTTGGTGGAATCCTTACGGTTTTCTATGTACAGTATCATGTCATCTGCAAATAAGGACAGTTTTACTTCTTTCCCAATTTGGATGCCTTTTATTTCTTCTTCTTGTCTGATTGCAATGGCTAGTATTTCCAACACTATCTTGAACAGGAGTGGTGAGAGTGGGCATCCCTGTCTTGTTCCTGTTCTTAGGGGAAATGCTTTTAGTTTTTGCCCATTGAGTATGACGTTTGCTGTGGGTTTGTCATATATGGCTTTTATTATGTTGAGGTATGATCCTTCTATTCCCATCTTGCTGAGAGTTTTTATCAAGAAAGGGTGTTGGAATTTGTCAAATGCTTTTTCTGCATCAATTGATATGACTATATGGTTTTTTTCTCTCAATTTGTTTATGTGATGTATCACGTTTATTGATTTGCAAATATTGTACCATCCTTGCATCCCAGGGATAAATTCTACTTGGTCGTGGTGTATGATCTTTCTGTTGTACTGCTGTATTCGATTTGCTAGAATTTTGTTGAGGATTTTGGCATCTATGTTCATGAAGATATTGACCTGTAATTCTCTTTCATTGTGTTATCTTTATCTAGTTTTGGTATTAGGGTGATGCTGGCTTCACCATAGGAGGAGCTTGGAAGTGTTCCTTCTTCTTGAATTTTCTGGAATAGTCTGAGGAGGATAGGTTTTAGCTCCTCCTTGAATGTTTTATAAAACTCCCATGTGAAGCCGTCTGGCCCCGGGCTTTTGTTTGTTGGGAGCTTTTTGATGACTGCTTCAATTTCTTCCATAGTTATCAGCCTATTGAGATTTTTAGTCTCTTCCTGAGTAAGTTTTGGAAGGTTGTGTTTTTCTAGGAATGTGTCCATTTCCTCCAGGTTGTCTAGTTTGTTGGAGTAGAGTTGTTCATAGTATTTTTTGACAATCTTTTGTATTTCTGTGGGGTCTGTTGTTATTTCACCTCTTTCATTTCTGATTTTGTTTATTTGGGTCTTCCCTCTTTGCTTCTTGGTGAGCCTGGCTAGAGGTTCATCAATGTTGTTTATCCTTTCAAAGAACCAGCTCTTGGTTTTGTTGATCTTGTGTATTGTTTTTTTTAGTCTCTATGTCATTCATTTCTGCTCTGATCTTTATTATTTCCTTTCTTCTGCTCACTGTGGGCTTTTCTTGTTGCTCCCTTTCTAATTCTTTGAGTTGTTGAGTTAGATGATCTATTACTATTTTTTCTTGTTTTTTGAGGTAGGCCTGTAGAACTATACACTTCCCTCTCAGGACTGCTTTCATTGTGTCCCATAGGATTTGCAATGTTGTGTTTTTATTGTCATTAGCCTCCAGGATGTTTTTAATTTCTTCTTTGATCTCATTTATAACCCAATCATTGTTTAGTAATATGCTATTCAGTTTCCAAGTGTTTGAATTTTTTTGGAATGTTTTTATTGTAGTTTATTTCTAATATTATGCCATTGTGGTCTGAGAAAATGCTTGATATGATTTCAATCTTTTTGAATTTAGGGAGACTTTGCTTGTTACCCAATATGTGGTCTATTTTTTAGAATGTCCCATGTGCACTTGAGTAGAATGTATATTCCATGGCTTTGGGGTGAAATACTCTGAAGATATCAATTAGGTCCATCTGATCTAGTGTGTCATTTAGAATTGCTGATTTTTTGTCCACAGGATTTATCCATTGATGTCAGTGGTGTATTAAAGTCCCCTACTATGATTGTATCAATGTCGATCTCTCCCTTGATATCTTCCAGTAGATTTTTTATGTATTTGGGCGCTCCTGCATTGGGTGCATATACGTTTACCAGAGTTATATCTTCTTGCTGGATTGCTCCCTTTAGTATTATGTAATGGCCTTCCTTATCTCTTATTAAAGCCTTTACTTTGAGGTATATTTTATCTGATATAAGTATCACTTCCCCAGCTTTTTTCTCATTTCCATTTGCTTGAAAAATGTTTTTCCATCCCTTCACTCTCAGTCTGTGTGATGCTCTAAGGTGGGTCTTTTGTAGACAGCAAATATATGGGTCATGTTTTCTTATCCATTCAGCTACCCTATCTTTTGATTGGTGCATTTAATCCATTTACGTTTACTGTTATTATTGATAAGTACCTGTTTGTTGACATATTTTTCCTTAGTGCTTGTGTTTCTTCTTGCCTTTCTCTTTCTTCTTTTTACAGCAGCCCCTTTAGCATTTCTTGCATTGCTGGCTTAGTAGTGATGAACTCTCTTAGCCCTTTTTTGTCTGTGAAGCTTCTGATTCCACCTTCAATTTTGAATGATAGCCTTGCTGGGTATAGTATTCTTGGATTCAGTCCCTTGTTTTGCATCACTTTGTATGTTTCATTCCATTCCCTTCAGGCCTGGTGTGTTTCTATTGAGAAATCAGTTGATATTCTGATAGGAGATCCCTTGTAGGTAACTTTTTGTCTCTCTCTGGCAGCCTTTAGATTCTTGCTTTGTCGTTGGTGTTCGTCAATTTAATTATGATGTGTCTTGGTGTCGGTCTTTTGGGGCTCAACTTGTTTGGGACTCTGTGTACTTCTTGGACTTGGATAGTTTTTTCCTTGCCAATATCAGGGAAGTTTTCTGTTATTATTTCTTCTAACAGGTTTTCTATTCCTTGCTTCTCTTCCTCTCCTTCTTTTATCCCTATTTTTCGAAGGTTGTTTCATTTTGTGTTGTCCCAAAGCTCCCTTAGGCTCTCCTCTTGCTTTTTAAGTCTTCTTTCCAGTTGCTGCTGTGTTTGTGTGTTTTTTCCTACCTTGTCTTCTAATTCGCTGATGCGGTCCTCAGCCTCTTCTACTCTACTCTTTAAGCCTTCCATTGTGTTCTTTATTGCAGCTATGTCGTTCTTCATCTCCTCTTGGTTTCTTTTCATGTTGGTGACATTTTCATTCAGCTCCTTATAGTTCTCATTGAGTTGTGTGTATTTGTCATCCATCCGTTTAAACATCTTTATAACGAATACTCTGAATTCTTTCTCTGTTAAGCTGCTAGCCTCAAGTTCATTTAACTTCCTTTCTGGTGATTCCTCTTTTTATTTCCTTTGGGGATTTCCTTTTTGTCTCCCCATGTTTTCTTGTAATGTTTTAATTGTAGATCCAATTGCTTTGCTACCCAGGTTCTTTGGTGATGGTGCTACTGGTGTAATCTCTCAGTTCTCCTGGGCTTGGTAATCTAGTGTAGTTCCCTACTTGAACTATTTGGGTTCTCTTGATGTAGGCCTGCGAGTTTGCGAGGCACAGCTTCAGTGTCTAGAGATTAGCAGTCGTGGAGGGTAGTATCCCAATTTTTTCTGTCTTGCCCCCTAAATTGAAATTATGCTTGCCCAGTGGGGACTTACAGTGGCTCCAAGGAACCATCTGTCGGGGTGTTGTGGCTCAGGGGGCCTGCACCCTGGAAAGGCGTGACTGTGTTGCCCAGAATTCTGTAGTCGTGGGGTGGGCAGACTCAGCTTTTGCTGCTGTACCTGTGGTGGATAGACGCTTACTCCCAATGGTGGGTCACAGGAGCACCCGTGTTATGTTTGCCAGTGAGGCACACTGAAGCACTCTGGAGAGCACTGGCAGTGTAACTTCGTAATTGAGGTGCCTAGCTGCTAAAGGTTTTTCTTTTGGGCAGTTCCTCTGGCCTCAGGGAGTATTCAGATTCTATGGTTCTAATCAGGGTGGAATCAGGGTGTGGCTATATTGGTTGCCTGGAGACTCGGGGGGGGGGGGGAGAGGCTATTTCTCAGGAGAAAATGGTGACCGGGGATTCGATGTAAGTCAGCACCAGACACGCTTCCACTTCTCCTGGACCTGTTCGCTGCCTACTCTCCCTAGATTCCACATCTCCACCCCTTCTCCTGCACCTCAGCCACGGTATCCAAAAGGTCCTACGAACTAGGTTCAGTGGAGAAAGACGCAGGCCCCGGCGCGAAGAGGGACCACGTCTTTACCAGCTCCTCTCTTGCCGGCACTGCTCGGTCGGGCAGTTAGCTCTTCAGGGCTGCCTTTGAGCTCAGATCCCAAATCAGACTCCAAGGTCTAAAATCTACTACCTCCCGCAGTCCCGTGGACCCTTTTTCTCACAGTCAGACACTTTGCCTGTCCTCAGGGACGCGGCTTGGCGCCGTGTAGTTTTCCCCTGACCTTCTGGGCTTGGAGACCAGCAGATTCTATTGCACAGATCCTTGTTTTACCTTTTTCTAGGAGATCTCTGCCCTTCCCAGCTGCAAACTGTCTCACCAGCCACGTCTCCTTTGCCAATTCGGGCAGGATTCCTCTCGTTTCAGCTGCTCCCTCTATTTCCTCCTGGAGAAGGATCAGGACACATCTGCCTATTCCGCCGACATTTTGTTCTTTGCAATACAATCTCAATCACTCATCTGTCACCCCTTATTGGTAGCACCATGGCGACTACCCTCTCAGCTTGGATTGCAAAACTAGAAAAAGGAATCTTATACCCTTTAGTCTACCTCTTCTCCTTACACCTATCAGCTTGTCTCCATGATCAGGAATTTTTCTTCCCCTGTGGGGAAAACACATACATATGTCTCCCCATCAGCTGAATAGGAACCTGTACTCTCATTTATCTCTCACCCACTGTAGATGCAGCCCCAATAATCCGTCTTTACCTGTCCCCATAACCCATCATATGTGACACAAAAGAGGAGTCCAGATCATCCCTCTCCTCCTAACCTCAGCATCACAGCAGGGGTTGGAACTGCCATAGGGAGCTTAACCACTGCTCATCCTATTTTGAAACCCTGTCTCAGGACCTACAAGAAACATGTGGATGCCCAGCAAGGGGCAAAAGTGGGAAGGCAATAACCTCACCCCCAGGGTAACCTATTCTCCCCTTTCATATCACTAGTGAGGCAACTGAGACCCCTACTCTTTTCCCCCCTAAAAATAACATCTAGGTCTCAGTTGTCTTTCAGCTCCAGGCCCAGAAAAGCAGCAAAACCAGACAAGTGACGCTGTGGCAGCCTCAGGACCAGCTTTTACCTCCCAAGTGACTCAACAGGATCTCTCTCAAGACTTCACCAACCAGTCTCTTGGGGAAATCATGCTGCTGCACCCCTCGTCCAGCATGGAAAACACTACCTGTTTTTCAATCACTTACCCCATGGCTCCTCCCACTATTAGGCCCACTGGTATTTATTCTTTTAATTTTGCTCTTTAGCCCCTTTCTCATGTGCTGTTTTCTAGTCTCTTGCAGACCACAATGCAGGCATTCGCCAACCAGAAGGTGGGAGAGATCTATCTGGCCCTCAATTCAGAACCTAACACCAGAATCCGTGAGACCCCGGGTAGATGCCCCTAACGACGCCCCCTCTCACTGGAAGCAGTTACGGAAGATGGACCTTCACCCCCTGACCTTGCCTGGACTCTCAATTTTTTTTAAATATTACCAAAATCCTGGAATGATAGATCCTCCCTTCCCCCAACTGATGGCGGAGTATGACATAAACTGCACCTGCAGCCGGACATTTCTGAGCACCTAACCAGGCACCTTATATGGACTGTACATTGAACCACCAATCAGCACCTGCCAAATACCCTAAGCCCCCGATTCCTAAGTCCCTAAGTGCCTAATCACGTGCCTCATATGAAACCACCAATCAGCGTGTGCTGAGTACCTTAAGTCCCATTCCTTCCCTTTCCTCCCCTCAAAAGGCGTGTTTACCCTGGCACATGTGCTGTTTATTCCTTTGGAAGGTAGCCCAGCAGGAGTCTTCTCCTCTAATAAAGCCTGTGTCCTGGTCTTCAGCCCTCTGTCTCATCTTTCAATAACAAGCAATGATTAAAGATGAGCAATAATTAAACAGTACAAACCAAGGATGTAGTTTTGGTTGGTGGTAGTGGTAGCATAAGTTGTCCTGTAGACCAAGATTTAACACATTTTACTCTGAATTGTGCTGCTTATAATATACTTAGTAGTTAGGGATTTGGGGAGCTAGTATGGCTTGAGAAATTTACTGTACCAGAGTAACAGCGAGGAGCTATAAGTAGGAGTATCTTGTGGTGTTTCCAGTCCCAGTAAGGACAGACAAGGTCTCCTCCAGGTACCAGCCTAGGATTCAGGTGACACTTATGAAAAGACAGAATCAGAATTGTTAAAAAAAATGAAAACATTGTTTATCTAGAAATGCCAGAATGTGTTACTTATCTGGCACTCATTGTCTTCCCAGGATCACTTTGAAAGAGAAGTTTCAGGTCCTTTAGAGGCTCACATGAGTAGAAGTTTGGTGATCTAATTGGTGACAATGCAGCTTCATCCTCCTCCTGTGCTGGCATTCAAGGCTCACTGGAGACGGACGTATTTAGGAGTTGATGCTGCCGACCTGTGGAGAGACTTAAAGATGGTGCCTGTAAAAGAGCCTTTTGGGCTGTTTAAAGGCCTGCCTAAATAAATGAGGGCTATTTCCGAAAGCTCTGGAGCAGTATTGTCTATGTTAGCTGATGGCTTTGATTCTGAACTAGTTCTCCCCTCTATTAGGCTCTTGTACCCTAATATGGGGTATTGTAAGGACTATGTCAAGGTTTCAATAAACCTTGGGCTTAGAATATTGAGTCCTTCTAGAGCCTCAGCGTGGAGGGGACAGTGTTTCTGATGTGAATGTGCGGCTTTTTTGCAGGGTCAGGAAGGCGTGGGAAAGGAACCACTTACCCCAGCTGTGCCCTAAAGGCTGGGAAAAAGATCTCTTTCTTGGCTTCCCAGACACGCCTGTAATGGCTATGGCCTCTGAGGATGGTTTACCAGGGTTTGGGAGGAGTATAGAGAAGGTGGCTCCAGCATCGGGGAGGAAATTAATTTCCTCGCTCCCCCACTGTCGGGCTTACCCAGGGCTCCTGGGAGGAAGTGGCAGTCCTCTGATGAGCCAGATTGAGAGACCCCAGACCCCATCAATCCTGTTCTACCAACTGGTCACCAGCCCCGCCCAAAGGGACTTCAGTCTCTAGGGGCAGTCTGACTTCCAGTGGTTTCCTTCACAGGCAGGACAGGGCTTTAGGAGTTCACCACGCCCCTTAGCGCAACTCCAGCGCATAATTCCAACCTGTCTACAGTTGTAGCAGGTGACCAGGACTGACCATTCACCTCCAGGCTCTGACTGGGGGTCCTTGCCTTGCTGAAGCGTGGCACAAAGAGCCTTGGCTTTGGCCTGGCTTCCCCTGTTTCTCCTTTTTCCCATTCTGGTCTCTATTATAGAACACAGAGGTGGTAACTTTCAGGAGATTTTTTTAAAGTACTCTTGGGACTAATAGCCAATTCTTGCAACCTCCTGATGATCTGGGATAGCCTGAGTGATAAATTTGTCCTTTAAAATTAGTTGTCCCAATTCTGAATCTGAGGTAATGTTGGTACACTTTACCAAAAGCCTCCTTGAGCCTTCCAAAAAGGCTGAGGGGTTTCTTATCCCCTTGATTAATGGTGGTTAATTTAGAGTAATTAACAGGCTTTATTTTACTAAATTTGAGACCTTCTATAGTGCAGAAAAAAAGTCAGGCATTTTCTTTTTAAAGTTTGTGGGTCAAACTTATCCCAATTCTTGAGGATACATCCTAATGGACTGTCTTTTTATAGTGTAGAAAACACTCTTCCAATCTGAAAGAAAAAGGAAAAGATGTGCACAAGAATGTTTAAAAGGGCCCAAGTGAACTGTCCAGGTCCTGTATCCATTGTGCTTTAGAAAGAAAAGGGCCTGTCCCAATTATGCCCCAACTAATTGATTATCTGTCTAGACTCAATGGGACAAACGCAGGTGACCAGGAGTCAGCAATAACAGCCTATCCCCTGGTACTTCAATGTCTAGACAGCTGAGCCGAACCGGAACACATGACACACAGACAGAATTAGTATGCAATCACAGAGGGTTTATTTACCTATTCCTAGTGGGTGCTAGGCTCCAGCAAAGGCCACCCAGCGATGCACACTGAAGGACAGACGACGAAAACAGAGACAGGCAGGCGGCCGCAGTTGGTTCAGGCTCACACAGCAGAGCAATCAGGGGCTTTTCTCTTGGAGCGACGTGGAGTCCTCCTCTTGTCGGGCAGGAGACCACAACTGAAGATGGTCCTGGGGTTATATAGACCGTGGTAAATAACTTGTGTCCTTATCAGTGTGGGCCAGACGGTGTGCCTTATGCTGGGAGCAGGGCATTTACACTTTAAGGGCTCAGAGCTTTTACATCAAGATAATGGGGTGTTCATTAATTTAGGAAGTTACAGAGTATTGGAGGTTTCCATACAGAAAACATTTCACACAATAATTATTTCATACATTAGAAGGGTTACGTTATTATAACAGGGCCTGAGTGAACATTCCAGGTCCTTTGAAAAAGTTTTAGGAAAAACGAAGTGCACAGGAAAAGGGCCTGAGTAAACATTCCAGGTCCTTCGAAAAAGGCTTAGAAAAACAAAAGATGTGCACAAGGACCCACCCTGTCGACCGTGAGGTCACAGACAGGTTGCCAGGTGGACTAACCACACTGACCACTGCGGTGATGACCCAAGCTCACGCAGGGTCCGCCTGTATCCACTGTGCTTAGAAAGCTTAGAAAGATGTCCGTCCTTGCCAGTGAGGCATCCCCCACCTGGCCAAGGCTGAAGGGAGGCTCCGCTCTCAAACTAGGAGTGAGGGGTTCCTTGCTACTTACGGCAGTAAGCAAGGTCGCCGGGTGGACCAGCGCACTGACCACCACGGTGATGGCCCGAGCTCACGCAGAGGCCATCCGTGTGCTCCCGGGGAAGCATGCAGACCCCGTGTCTCGCTCTCAGGTCCTTTGTGATTTAAAAGGACCTGAACAACTGTAATGTTTGAATTACCCACTGAACTGGATGGGTGGGAGTGCCTGCTGACCTGAATTTCTGAGGGGTCTACTCTAGGATGAGGACTTAAGAGAGTTCACACAGTACCCGGAACCCTGGTTTGGCCAATATCCAGTGATCCGGGTAAAGCACCAACAACTGGTCCCCACCCCTTGTATGCCCTCGTCATTAAAGGATTTATCCTTTGCCTGCTTTTATATTTTAAGTTTCCTACTCACTGGCTTAACTTTTAGTTTTTACTGACCCTTAATTTCTGCTGTTTATTTTCAAACCTTAAGAATATTACCTTCCTTTAAACTGGGCAACCTACTTGGTTGCTTCACCTGCTGGGAGCGGGACATGCTAGTTGACTTTGCAGGGAATTACAAAGGCACGCCTTCCTAGTTTTCATTAATGGTGAATATTGGTGGAAGAGATATTTAAACTTTAAGCTTCTTTTATTCAGCTAAGAAAGGGGTGCCATAATTTCCTGAAGTTTTAGTTCAACTATGACCTGCTTAGAAGCCTGCAGTTTAGAGTAAGTCAGAGTCCTTTCCATGGGTTTTCTAAAGACGTAAATGCACCAAAGTAAGGCAGTGGCTGTCCAATGACAAAATCCAAAAGTGGCATGTTCTAGATTTGTTTAAAATGCAATTGATAAAACCTTTGTTTCATAATTTTCTGAGACCACAACTTTTTAGTACAACAAACAATTTGTATGTAGCATGCGGCATATGGCTTATTGCAGACGGCGCATTAAAGTATTGAAAACCATTTATAAATCCCAATAAAAGAAAAGTAAAACCCCAGAATGTCACTAGCAGACTCAGAATTGTCACACTTGTCCTTTTTCCCTGACTGAAAGTTTCCTGTTTGAACTTGGTCCTGCGTAAGTTTTTTCTGAAGTAGACTAAAACCTTTATGACATTCAAAGTACATGTATTAAGTAGAACATTGCTATTAGTTTTTATTTGGCAGCGTTTCCTCTTGCAGCCTCAAGTATATTGTATTGGTCTAATTTAGTTCAAAAGATATTTCTTTTTAGGGAGAAAGAATAAATCTTTTTGCATCACCCTTTGGGGTGTCACAAAAATGTCCTTCAGTTAAATTCTTGAAATATTACATTCGGAAAAGCTGCCAAATATACCCAATTTAAAGATTATTAAACTTAAACCGGTTTTTAACATTAAAGATTTGGTCTTGACCACAGAATTAATTATTTTCAATCTGGCCATTAAATTTTTATATGATATACTTTGAATGTCTGAGTAAATGCTGGGAGGACACGCCTACCGTCTGCCCATTTCCTTGCTGCCTTGTCTCCAAGGGCTCAGAAGCCGCAAAGCTGTGGTCCTCACAGATAACCTTACTTCCTTCCCGCCTCGGCGTGGCCTGCGCCGAGAAATATCTTTTGAACTAAATTAGACCAATGCAATATACTTGAGGCTGCATGAGGAAACGCTGCCAAATAAAAACTAATAGCAATGTTCTATTTAATACATATACTTTGAATGTCATAAAGGTTTTAGTCTACTTCAGAAAAAACTTATGCAGAACCAAGTTCAAACAGGAAACTTTCAGTCAGGAAAAAAGGGCAAGTGTCACAGCCAGGCGTGGACCACCCAGTACCCATTACTGCCAATGGACGTGCTGCTGGGCGGGGCTTTGCCAATTTCCCCGCCCTGCCGCCGCCTCTGAGTAAAAGGTCTCTTCCTCCCCCTCCCCCCCCACTTCGTCCCAGGTGGGGAAGACAATAATACATCCCTGGGTTAACATATATGCAACCTTCACAAATTTACACTTTCAAATTAGCTTCAGAATCTTAAAATTTTAACCTAGCAGAACAACCTCTGGTTCTGAGTGACACACAAAGCCTACACAGAACAGAGACAGAGGGCCTTCTATGTTCACACAGAAGGCGAAGGGCAAACCAAGCTAGCAATCAGTAACCTAGGTACTATTACAAAGAGACTCTCAAGATTCAAACCCTGCCGTTCTTGCCACACATTCCTCCTGTCCATAAGCAGCTGAGCCCCGGCAAATTGGGACCTTCCCTATCTTTAAACAGACTGATTCAAACATTAATAGAAACACTCTCATATACAATATTTACAAGTGCACACAATCCAGACACTCTGAAAAACATTCCATTAAAAGCTGTGTCTCTCCTCCTGGGTTTGGGACTGGCCCTCCCAGAACCTCAGCATTTTCCAATGGACCGTTTGGCCATGTGGCTCGCCCAATTGCCTTGCATTCTCCTTGTGTCATTTTCGCCACTTTTCAAAGAAAAAACCATCTCAGGGCTATTCTACAGCACCCATGAAGAGGTGGGCTCAGGCAAGGGCCACCCAAAGTCAGGGGGGCGCCTCCCCTTGAACTAGCCTTTCCTCTGCACAAGTATAGAAAAGTCTCAGAAGCATCCTTTAATTTATGAGAAATGGCTCACCTTTCCAAATTTCAAATGGACTGGGAAATAAAACCTGGCGAAAATGAGACTTAAGAATGCTCCCGAGAGCCTGTGACCATTTTACAGAGTCACAATGAAGGCAAGAGGCAAGTTACCCAGTAATTAATGAGATAACTGAACAGCTATGTCTGACTCTAATGCTGAATTCTCTGAAAGGCTAAAAAACTTCTACAGAGGTGGAAAACAGTTAGCTGGCTCTTCCTTTCTTAACTCTTGCCTAGAAATTTTTTTTTTTCCCAGGACCCTTACCATAAAGGCCTGCACAAATGGTGACTTGGGATCTTAAGCTTAGTGGGTCCTGGACCACGGAGGCAGTGGTCTTGGCTGGATACTATTTGACCTGACTGAGATAGAAAGCAGAAGAAAAGGCTGTGGGCGAAAGGGGCCACGTGCTGACCTGACAAGCTCAGGGGAGGCCTGCATGGCAGTCTTGCAAACTCAGAGACCTACAATAACCACAAAGGATGGTCTGAAATTAAACTTTAACCAAACGCAGTTATGGTGGACAGTTACATTCTAGGCCGGTATCTTCACTGACAAGGTCAACCTTTACCTTAACTGAGCCTATCTGTCTTTTTGCATCTATGATAACATACCCTTGAAGTGTCTGGGTAACTTGTAACTTCCCTGTTTCTGGACCCCTTGGGGCGCCAGGACAGATACCACAAATTCCTTCATTATCATGTTAATTGTTCCTGCACCCACCTAAGTATGTGTCCATCATTTTACTTTTTATCCAAACCCAGGGGTTTCTCACCGCTTTGCTTTATCCCACCTCCTTAATCTATCACCAATGAATTTCCTGTAACCCACCTATGTCCCTCCTTTGATTGCAATGTATAAATAGAAATGTAACCTGCCATTCTTCGGAGCATTATCTCAATTCATTGAGGTTCTGCTTCCTGGCATATTCGACAGTTTGGCTCAAATAAACTCACAAAAATTCTTTACAGGTTTCAATGGTTTTTGTTTTTACGTTAACAAGGCAGATGATTCTCCAATTAAAACCTGCTTAGGATCTGGGCCAGGGGAGTGGACGCATGTAGTGGGTCAGAAATGTGCTGTTCTTGGAACTGTGTCTCAGTTTCTCTCCCAGCTGTCTAAGACGGCTGTGAGGACCCAGGATGCTGGGTGACCAACCCTTGTATGCATCCCCTGGACGGGTCAGAATTTAATTACATGTATTGTTAAAACCCTATTGAGGCGGTCTGCATGCCATGGATAGATTCTCTCCCAGCACCTCCGCTGTGGCTCTTACTCACGTGAGAACATCCAGAATCCCAGACCGGAGGGAGAATTGCCTCTTTGATCTTCGGAGCTGGGCAGAGACCCAAGCACTCATTTAGTCGATGGCAGAAGCCTAATGCTCTAATCCGACCCAGCACCAGTTTATCCTTCCATAGGAGACTTTTTCTTCTAGTGGCAGTCGCCCTGGTGGCTTTTACTTGACTGACCCATGCCAGCTTTGGTTTTGGCCCTGGAGAATACATCCAGAAAGGAGCAGTGGAAGAGAGAGAGAGAGAGAGAAAGAGAGAGAGAGAGAGATGCCTGCTTTTTAGACGGCAGCCAAGTTTAAGTGACTGGTGGGCAATTATCTGCCTCCAAAATCATACAAAAGACAGAAATGAGACAGAATCCATGGCTACTCACCATTTGATGTGAAGAGGGTTGACTAATTTACAGAAAATTTTCCCAGCCGAAGCACCATCTGATACTGAATTTTTGGACTGGGACTGGAAACCAGATTCTTTGTCTGCCGGAATCAAAGAATGAATCCACGGACAGAAAGTGGTATAGCAAAGGTGGGGATTTATTGAAGAACAAGTACAGACTCCCACGTGGGGAGAGGGAAGAGTCCCACAGAATGGGCTCCCAAGGAGGGAGGGGGAGAACGGTCCACTGGGTTCCTCTTCCAACGGCTTGTAAAGGCTGCAGATCTTGGTGCCTTGATCTCCCCTCTGATTGGTCACTATTCCCTTACACTGGTTACTATGGTAACTCCTGGGCTCAAAGGTCAAACCTCACATGGGACACGTGAAGTTCTCCCCGCCCACTCCTTCCTCATTGTTTCCCTATTCCCTTTGGGCTTTCTTCCTCTCCTTCTGAATGAAGGGCTTCCCTCTCTTTATTTTGTAAATATAGACCTCTCTTGGCTACTTCCAGTTCCCTTGTCTTATGTAAATACTAGAGGCCCGGTGCACGAAATTCGCGCAGGGGGGTGGGAGTGTCCCTCAGCCCAGCCTGCACCCTCTCCAATCTAGGACCCCTTGAGGGATATCCGACTGCCCGTTTAGGCCCGATCCCACCCGACATCCCTCTCACAATCCAGGACTGCTGGCTCCCAACTGCTCGCCTGCCTACCTTCCTGATTGCCACTAACCGCTTCTGCCTGCCAGCCTGATCACCCCCTAACCACTCCCCTGCCAGCTTGATTAATGCCTAACTGCTCTCCTGCCAGCCTGTTTGTTCCTAACTGCCCTCCCCTGCAGGCCTGGTGCCCCCCAACTACCCTCCCCTGCTAGCCATCTTGTGGTGACCATCTTGTGTCCACATAGGGGCAGGATCTTTGACCACATGGGGGCAGCCATCTTGTGTGTTGGACTTATGGTCAATCTGCATATTACTCTTTTATTAGATAGGATAGAGGCCTGGTGCACAGGTGGGGGCCGGCTGGTTTGCCCTGAAGGGTGTCCCAGATCAGGGTGGGAGTTCCCTTGGGGAGTGGGGTGGCCTGGGCGAGGGGCCTGTGGTGGTTTGCAGGCTGGCCACACACCCCGGCGACCCAAGCGGAGGCCCTGGTATCTGGGATTTATTTATCTTCTATAATTGAAACTTTGTAGCCTTAAGCAAAGGCCTGGGCCTGCTAGGGCAGGTGGAAAGCTTGGCTTCCTTCATCTCCGGGGGCAACCCTAGCCTCCTGCTCTCTCCAGCTCCGTGGCTGCCACCATTTTTGTTGAGATTTATTTATCTTCTATCATTGAAACTTTGTAGCATTGAGTAGAGGCCTGGGCCAACAAGGGCAGGTGGAAAGCTTGGCTTTCTCCATTGATGGGGAAACCCAAGCCTCCCTCCTGCTCTCTGGTCGCAGCCTTCTTGGTTGGGTTTATTTGCATATTCGCTCCTGAGTGGCTGGTGGGTGTGGCTTGTGGGTGTAGCGGAGGTACCATCAATGTTCATATTACTCTTTTATTAGATAGGATACCTGCTGCTGCCTCCTTGTGTTATGGAAATGTTAACTGCATCTGGCTTTTTGTGTTATGGAAATGTACCTTCTCCCAGTCTGCAACCCCACGCTTTTCCTGGACCCCAATTCTAAAAAATCCCTAAGCCTGCCTATGTTCGCCCAAAAATTCCTGCTTCAATAACAAACCCAGAAGTTAGTTTTGTGTGTGTGTGTGTGTGTGTGTGTGTGTGTGTGTGTGGTGTTTTTGCTTTTATTTGTTTTTCTTTGTTTGTTTTTTCTTTTGTAAAATCTTTATTGTTGAAAGTATTACATATGTCTCCTCCTTCTGCCCTTTTACCTCTCCCAGCCTGCCCCTGTCCCCACCCTAGACATTCATCACCCTGAAATGTGGAAGCCACACTGAAATGCATGGTTTCTTCCCTGGGGAGGATGTAAAGATGGTTTCTTTCACGGGTTCTTGTCCAGGTGGATTCGAACAATGAAGCCATAGACAAAAGGTGGTATATAGAAAGATTGAAATTTATTGGAAACAAGTACAGACCCTCACGTGGGGAATGGGTCCCAAAGGGGTAGCCCTTTTTTCTAAGGTTTATAAAGGTTGCAGTTCTTTCTGCCCTGATATCCTCTTTAATTGGTCACTATAGCAGCTTCAAAGCTCAAACCCCACGTGGGGTCCCTCTCTTTTCCTCCCCTTCCTGTGGTAGAATTCCCTATTCCCTGTGAAAATCTCTTTTCCTTTTTCTCCCTTTTATTTCTATACTCCCTGTGGTTTTAGCCTGTCTTCTGTGAATGGGTGTCTTCCTCTCCCCTTATCCTGTGGCATCTCTTTTCTCTCTCTGTGAATGTATGCCTTTTGGCAGCTCCAAGCCCCCCAGCTTTGCAGTCCTCCCCCATGGATCTCTTTATTTCTAAAACTCCCTAAACCTGCCTATTTTACCCCTAAAAACTCCTTTCAATCCTATTGTCTGTGTCCATCTGTTATGCATATATGCATACAAGTTCATTGGCTGATCTCTGCCCATTGATCCACCCTCCTCTGCCTTCCCTCTGAGGTTTGACAGTCTGTTCGATGCTTCTATGACTTTGTATCTATTTTTGTTCATCAGTTTATGTTGCTCTTTAGATTCCACATATGGGTGAGATGATGTGATACTTAATCTTTCTCTGACTGGATTATTTCACTTATCATAATGCTTTCCAGGTCCATGAATGCAAATGGTAAGAGTCCTTTCTTTTTTACAGCTATGTAGTATATTATATAGATGTACCACTGATGTTTAATCTAGTCTTCTGCTGATGGTCACTTAGGCTATTTCCAAATCTTAGCTATCCTATCTAATAATAGACAAATATGCAAGTTGACCATACCTCTGACACACCCACAAGCCACGCCCACAAGTCACACCCATCCAATCAGAGCAAGTATGCAAATTAACCCAAACCAAGATGGCTACAGCCACAGAGAGCAAGGTTTCCTAGGTAACAGAGGAAGCCAAGCTTTCCGCCTGCCCTGGCCAGGCCTAAGCCTCCACTCAAGCTACAAAGTTTCAATTATAGAAGGTAAACAAATTCAAACAAATGGCGGCAGAATGGAGCTTGAGAGAGCAGGCCAGGGTTGCCACCGGCAACAGGGGAAGCAAAGCTTTCCGCACACCCTGGCCAGGCCCACCCTCTTAAGGCAACAAAGTTTCAATTATAACCCCAACACAAATGGCTACTGGCCTCGGAGGGAGCCCCAGGCTTGGCTCTGCTCCAGGCTACAAAGTTTCAATTGTAGAAGGAAAATAAATTCTAGATACCAGGGCCTCTGCTTGGGTTGCCAGGGGGCGTGGCTGGCCTGCAAACCACCACAGGCCCCTCGCTCAGGCTGCCCCACACCCCAAGGGAACCCTCACCTGATCCGGGATGCCCTTCAGGGCAAACCAGCTGGCCCCCACCCCTGTACCAGGCCTCTATCCTATCTAATAAAAGAGTAATATGCAGATTGATCATCACTGCAACACACAATATAGCTGCCCCTATGTGGTCAAAGATCATGCCCCCATGTGGACAAAGATCCTGCCCCCATGTGGACACAGGATGGCCACCACAAGATGGCCAGCAAGGGAGGGCAGTTGGGAGGCACCCGGCCTGCAAGGGAGGGCAGTTGAGAGGGATCAAGCCTGCAAGGGAGGGCAGTTGGAGGTGATCAACCCTGCAGGAGAGGGCAGTTAGGGGTGACCAGGCCGGCAGAGGAGGGAAGTTGGGGGCAAACAGGCTGGCAGCAGAGTGGTTAAGGAGTGATCAGGCTGGCAGGCAGAAGTGGTTAGGGGCAATCAGGAAGGCAGGCAGGCAAGCAGTTGGGAGCCAGCAGTCCTGGATTGTGAGAGGGATCCCATATTGGAGAGGGTACAGGCTGGGCTGAGGGACAACGCCCCCTCCATGCACGAATTTCATGCACCGGGCCTCTAGTTCTATATAATAAAGAGGGAATATGCAAATTGACTGTCACTCAACCACAAAGATGGCTGCACCCACAGCGGAGACAGGATTTCTGTAACACAAGATGGCTGCACGCACAGTGGGAGCCAAGCTCCCATAATGAGCCTGAACGAGCAATCAGCAGGGACCTGAGGCTGCGCCCCCACAATCCCCTGTGAGGCTTGACAGGGGACCTCAGGCCACGCCACTTTATTAGATAAGATGCTTCTATAAACACTAGAGGCCCGGTGCACGAAATTTGTGCATGAAGTGGAGGGGTGTCCCTCAGCCAAGCCTGCACCCTCTCCAATCTGGGATCCCTTGAGGGATGTCCAACTGCCCGTTTAGGCCCACCAGGATTGGGTCTAAATGGGCGGTTGGACATCTCTCTCACAATCCAGGCTGCTGGCTCCCAACCGCTCACCTGCCTCTGCCTGATTGCACCTAACCGCTTCTGCCTGCCAGCCTGACCACCCGCTAACCACTCCCCTGCCAGCCTGATTGACGCCTAACTGCTCTCCAGCCAGCCCGATTGCCCCCAGCTGCCCTCCCTTTCAGGCCTGGTCCCCCCCAATGGCCCTCCTCTGCAGCTTGGTCCCTCCCAGCCCCCTTCCCCTGCAGGCCTGGGTCCCCCCGCAACTGCCCATAATTGCCCTCCCGTGCAGGCCATCTTGTGGTGGCCATCTTGTGTCCACATGGGGGCAGCCATCTTTGACCACATGGGGTGGCCATCTTGTGTCTTGGAGTGATGGTCAATTTTCATATTACTCTTTTATTAGATAGGATAGGGGTGTATATATTCTTTCTGATTGGTGTTTCTGATTTCTTGTGCCATTACCAGACTGTTTTGAGTAGATGTGTGATAACTGGGTCGTATGGGAGTTTCATTTTTAATTTTTTGAGGACATTCCATACTTTTTCCACAGAAGCTACACCAGTCTGCATTCACACAAACAGTGTATGAAGGTTCCCTTATCTCCACATCCTTGCCAACACTTGTCATTTGTTGATGAAAGCCATTCTGACAAGTGTGAGGTGGTACCTCATTGTCATTTTCGTTTTCATCTTTTAGATGATTAGTGATTTTGAGCACTTTTTAATATGCCTCTTGGCCTTCTGTATGTCCACTTTGAAGAAGTGTCTATTTAGGTACTTTGCCCATTTTTAAATTGGATTGTTTTTCTCCCTTTTGTTAAGTTGTATGAGTACTTTATATATTTTGAAAATTAACCCCTTATCTGATATATCATTGGCAAATATGTTCTCTCATACAGTGGTTCCCTTTTCATTTCAAGGCTGGTTTCCTTGCTATGCAGAAGCTTTTTATTTTGATGTTCATTTTTTCCTTTGTTTTCTCTTGACCTAGGTGATGTATCAGTGAAAATTCTGCTATGTTACATTTCTGAGGTTTCGCTGCCTATGTTTTCTTCTAAGATTTTTATGGTTTCATGACTTACATTTAAGTCTTTTATCCATTTTGAGCTTATTCTTATGTATGGTGTAAGTTGGAGGTCTAGTGTTTTTCTTTTTTCTTTTTGCACATATCTGTTCAATTTTCCCAGCACCATTTATTGAAGAGACTGTCATGATTCCATTGTATGCTCTTGCCTCCTTTGTCAAATATTAATTGAGCTTAGGGGTTGGGTTGGTTTTAGGTTCTCTCTTCTGTTCCATTGATCTATATGTTTGTTCTTGTGCCATTACCAGACTGTTTTGAGTACAGTGACTTTGTAGTGTAACTTGATATCTGGTATTCTGATCCCTCCAACTTTGTTCTTATTTCTCAAGATTGTTGTGGCTATTCAGGGGCCTTTGTTTTTTATTCCATATGAATTTTTGGAGAGTTTGTTCTAGGTCTGTAAAATATGCCATTGACATTTTAATAAGTATTGCATTGAATCTACAGATTGTTTTGGGTAGTATGGACATTTTAATGATGTTTTATCTTTTGTTTTGTTCTTGTTGTTTGGTTTGTGTTTTTTCTTTGGTTTGGATTTTTTGTCTCTCTCTTCTCTCTTTTTTTCCATATTCTCTCTATTATTTTAGTCTAATTTTATTTCTTTCTCATTCTCTTTAATTTTTGTTAATTTTTTTAATATAATTTTTCTTCTTTTCAGTTTCTCTTTTCCTTTTCCATTTTTTCCTAGTCTATATTTTATTTTGTATTATTACTTTTAAAAATTATTATTATTATTTTATTTTTATTTTCTATCTTTATTTTTATGCTTTCCCTACTTCTGGTCTTTTCCTTCTTTGCTTTTATATTCTCTTTCATTTATTTAATTTAGGGCTTTTTCCTTTCCTTCCCTAAATCTTCTGGTCTCATATCTTCTAGTATTTTTTTTTTTGTATGTCTGGTTTGTTTGTTTGTTCATGTGTTTTTGTTTTTGTTTTTGTTTAGTCTTTTGGTTGAGACTGTTATTTTTATTATTGTTGATGTTTTGGGTTTTTATTTTGGTTTGTTATTGTTTGTGTGGGGTTTTTGCTTTTTTGTTTGTTTTTTCTTTGTGTTCTTTTTATTTGTCCTGTTTTGTCCTGTTTTATTCCATCAGCACCTATATAATCATGATGTAGTCTGAGTGGAGACTCACAGTCAACAGGCCTGACTCCTGAGCCCAACCACAAATGGGACAGCAGCAATCAAGGCTCAAACTCCACAAGAGGGCCCACATAACCCATACCAGGGTCATTCCTAGAGCACCCAGCTAAGACGTTCAAGAAGACTACACCACTGAGTCCCACAAGAAGGCTACCCTACGAAGACTTGGGGGCATAGAAATTTTCTCTGACACACAGAAACAAAGAAACAGAAAAAAATGGGGGGAAAAAACAACAGTCTCCAAATGAAAGAACAGGAGGAATATCCAGAAAAAGAGATAAATGAAATGGAGGGAAGCAATTTATCAGATATAGAATTCAAAGTAGTGGTTATAAATATGTAGAAACAACTTAGTGAGAACTACAAGCAACTTAATGAGAATCATAAAAAAAAAATTAGTAGAAACTGTATCAGCATGAAAACAGAAATAGAAACCATAAATAAGAATTAATGGGACAGACAGACAAAATGTTGGCCAAATAGGCAATAGTGTTGTGCACCTCCTCCTAGAGCCAGGCCAGAAAAGCAACTAAATCAGAGACCATACACCCTGAATTAACAAATTAGACACAGCTGAGGAGACAATTTTCAATAAGGAAGGGCAGAGGATGCCTAGAGAATGCCACTTGCCAGCCTTAGCCCACGTGGAATCACCACCATGCTCAGGGCATTGAGTGTCGCAGTACCTCCTGGCAGGCTCCCAGATGTCTGCAGGGAGCACGTGCAGCCAGAGTGAGCTCCTGCACCAGGCCTCCTCACCAGCCTGCTGGGACCAGCATCCTAGGATTCGGCTACAAGACCCCACAGTGAGTGCAAGCCAGGGGGAACTTTGTGCCCCACAGCCAACTCAGACCCCAGAACTGTGCTGCTAGCCTGACCAGAAGCCACCCAGCACCCACTCCACCCTCAGAACTGGGACCAGCTTCCAGGGTGATCTGGAGCAACCCAGAGCACACCACAGGGGAGCTCTGACTGTGCAACCCAGAGCAACCTGCGCCCCCTTCACCCTGGTCCCCAGGACAGTCCTGCTGGGGCCATTTGGAGCAATGCAACATGCACCTCACTGTGGGCAACAGGGGAGCATGAACTGAGTGACCCAGGGCAACCCACCCCTGCTCCATATTGAGAAGGTGTGAACAGGAGCAACCCAGCATGTGTCTCACTCCAGGCTACAAGAAAGTGGGGGACTGTACGACCCAGAGCCACCCCCACCCATTTCGCCCTGGTCCCTGGGACAGTTCTGGAGGGGTTACCCAGAGCAACCCAGCACATACTTCACTATAGGCAATAGGAAAGAGCTGCTGGGGTGACCTGAAGCAAGCTGGTGTACCCAACCAAGGGTCTCAGAACCACACCACAGGTGCACTGCCAGAGGGATGGGTGCTGGGACCACACAGAGAATTCCAAGCCAGAGGGCTCTGGGTCCTCAAAGGCAATCACACATCAGAGGAAGTGTGCACATGCTCCCATGAACCCGAGCATCTGAAGCAGACAACAGAGGGACCAGATCCATGGGAGAAGGGGATACAACTCAGAGCAGAGACAATAAAGGTGTGAGACTCAAGGCAGACCCAGCCTTTGGACTAAAGATTTCCAGACCATTGCCCTGATAGGGTCTTTAACCTCTCAAACCCCAAGCAGGGTGCCCAAGGGCAGAAAGAGACAGCAAAAATGAGGAGATAAAGAAATAACCACCCAAGGGAAGAAAAGGAGGAATCGCCAGAAAGAAACTAAATGAAAATGAGGCATGCAATATGTTACAAAAAGAATTCAGAGTAAGGGTCAAACAGTTAATAAACTGGATGGATGAGAAAAAATCAACAACTTATGCAAGAATCAAGAGGAAATAAAAAAATGATATAGCAACAATAAAAAAAAAACATGATGGAAGGTTTCAACAGTAAATTAGAAATGGAGAACCAAATTACCACATTTTTCCATGTATAAGACTCCCCCATGTATAAGACACCCCATACTTTTCCAACCCAAAATTAAGAAATCAATATTTTAAACATAAAACAGAACACATTTTTATTTAGTAGTTACCACAGGTAATGTTTACATATCAGAACTATGATATTATGCAGCATATTACTTTATTCAGCCTCTGTTGCATCATGCTCTCTTCTTCCTCGCTAAAAGTTCCAGACGTATCAATTTTTTCAACTTCTGTTGTATCACTGCTGTCTTCTGAGTCACTTGTTTATATATGTGAGATCATCCTCATAAACTGGTGGCATTTTCTGAGCTAACTTTGTTCTTGATTTCATGGCCAACCCTTCTCTCCTCATGAAATTAAAGCACCATTTTGCCTTTCCTGTAAAATCAACCATGTTCATTTGGCTTGCAAACATTCTAGCCTGACATTGAATAAGCTTGGTTGACACACATAAGTCACTCTGGCACTGCTCCATAATCTAAGTCTTAAGCCTCTGCTACAAGTTTGCCCATTTTGCTGGTTTTCCTCTTAAGGCCTTCTACGTTTTTGGCCTCATTGTCATTTTCGTTTTCATCTTTTAGATGATTAGTGATTTTGAGCACTTTTTAATATGCCTCTTGGCCTTCTGTATGTCCACTTTGAAGAAGTGTCTATTTAGGTACTTTGCCCATTTTTAAATTGGATTGTTTTTTCTCCCTTTTGTTAAGTTGTATGAGTACTTTATATATTTTGAAAATTAACCCCTTATCTGATATATCATTGGCAAATATGTTCTCTCATACAGTGGTTCCCTTTTCATTTCAAGGCTGGTTTCCTTGCTATGCAGAAGCTTTTTATTTTGATGTTCATTTTTTCCTTTGTTTTCTCTTGACCTAGGTGATGTATCAGTGAAAATTCTGCTATGTTACATTTCTGAGGTTTCGCTGCCTATGTTTTCTTCTAAGATTTTTATGGTTTCATGACTTACATTTAAGTCTTTTATCCATTTTGAGCTTATTCTTATGTATGGTGTAAGTTGGAGGTCTAGTGTTTTTCTTTTTTCTTTTTGCACATATCTGTTCAATTTTCCCAGCACCATTTATTGAAGAGACTGTCATGATTCCATTGTATGCTCTTGCCTCCTTTGTCAAATATTAATTGAGCTTAGGGGTTGGGTTGGTTTTAGGTTCTCTCTTCTGTTCCATTGATCTATATGTTTGTTCTTGTGCCATTACCAGACTGTTTTGAGTACAGTGACTTTGTAGTGTAACTTGATATCTGGTATTCTGATCCCTCCAACTTTGTTCTTATTTCTCAAGATTGTTGTGGCTATTCAGGGGCCTTTGTTTTTTATTCCATATGAATTTTTGGAGAGTTTGTTCTAGGTCTGTAAAATATGCCATTGACATTTTAATAAGTATTGCATTGAATCTACAGATTGTTTTGGGTAGTATGGACATTTTAATGATGTTTTATCTTTTGTTTTGTTCTTGTTGTTTGGTTTGTGTTTTTTCTTTGGTTTGGATTTTTTGTCTCTCTCTTCTCTCTTTTTTCCATATTCTCTCTATTATTTTAGTCTAATTTTATTTCTTTCTCATTCTCTTTAATTTTTGTTAATTTTTTTAATATAATTTTTCTTCTTTTCAGTTCTCTTTTCCTTTTCCATTTTTTCCTAGTCTATATTTTATTTTGTATTATTACTTTTAAAAATTATTATTATTATTTTATTTTTATTTTCTATCTTTATTTTTATGCTTTCCCTACTTCTGGTCTTTTCCTTCTTTGCTTTTATATTCTCTTTCATTTATTTAATTTAGGGCTTTTTCCTTTCCTTCCCTAAATCTTCTGGTCTCATATCTTCTAGTATTTTTTTTTTTGTATGTCTGGTTTGTTTGTTTGTTCATGTGTTTTTGTTTTTGTTTTTTGTTTAGTCTTTTGGTTGAGACTGTTATTTTTTTTATTATTGTTGATGTTTTGGGTTTTTATTTTGGTTTGTTATTGTTTGTGTGGGGTTTTTTTGCTTTTTTGTTTGTTTTTTCTTTGTGTTCTTTTTATTTGTCCTGTTTTGTCCTGTTTTATTCCATCAGCACCTATATAATCATGATGTAGTCTGAGTGGAGACTCACAGTCAACAGGCCTGACTCCTGAGCCCAACCACAAATGGGACAGCAGCAATCAAGGCTCAAACTCCACAAGAGGGCCCACATAACCCATACCAGGGTCATTCCTAGAGCACCCAGCTAAGACGTTCAAGAAGACTACACCACTGAGTCCCACAAGAAGGCTACCCTACGAAGACTTGGGGGCATAGAAATTTTCTCTGACACACAGAAACAAAGAAACAGAAAAAAATGGGGGGAAAAAACAACAGTCTCCAAATGAAAGAACAGGAGGAATATCCAGAAAAAGAGATAAATGAAATGGAGGGAAGCAATTTATCAGATATAGAATTCAAAGTAGTGGTTATAAATATGTAGAAACAACTTAGTGAGAACTACAAGCAACTTAATGAGAATCATAAAAAAAAAATTAGTAGAAACTGTATCAGCATGAAAACAGAAATAGAAACCATAAATAAGAATTAATGGGACAGACAGACAAAATGTTGGCCAAATAGGCAATAGTGTTGTGCACCTCCTCCTAGAGCCAGGCCAGAAAAGCAACTAAATCAGAGACCATACACCCTGAATTAACAAATTAGACACAGCTGAGGAGACAATTTTCAATAAGGAAGGGCAGAGGATGCCTAGAGAATGCCACTTGCCAGCCTTAGCCCACGTGGAATCACCACCATGCTCAGGGCATTGAGTGTCGCAGTACCTCCTGGCAGGCTCCCAGATGTCTGCAGGGAGCACGTGCAGCCAGAGTGAGCTCCTGCACCAGGCCTCCTCACCAGCCTGCTGGGACCAGCATCCTAGGATTCGGCTACAAGACCCCACAGTGAGTGCAAGCCAGGGGGAACTTTGTGCCCCACAGCCAACTCAGACCCCAGAACTGTGCTGCTAGCCTGACCAGAAGCCACCCAGCACCCACTCCACCCTCAGAACTGGGACCAGCTTCCAGGGTGATCTGGAGCAACCCAGAGCACACCACAGGGGAGCTCTGACTGTGCAACCCAGAGCAACCTGCGCCCCCTTCACCCTGGTCCCCAGGACAGTCCTGCTGGGGCCATTTGGAGCAATGCAACATGCACCTCACTGTGGGCAACAGGGGAGCATGAACTGAGTGACCCAGGGCAACCCACCCCTGCTCCATATTGAGAAGGTGTGAACAGGAGCAACCCAGCATGTGTCTCACTCCAGGCTACAAGAAAGTGGGGACTGTACGACCCAGAGCCACCCCCACCCATTTCGCCCTGGTCCCTGGGACAGTTCTGGAGGGGTTACCCAGAGCAACCCAGCACATACTTCACTATAGGCAATAGGAAAGAGCTGCTGGGGTGACCTGAAGCAAGCTGGTGTACCCAACCAAGGGTCTCAGAACCACACCACAGGTGCACTGCCAGAGGGATGGGTGCTGGGACCACACAGAGAATTCCAAGCCAGAGGGCTCTGGGTCCTCAAAGGCAATCACACATCAGAGGAAGTGTGCACATGCTCCCATGAACCCGAGCATCTGAAGCAGACAACAGAGGGACCAGATCCATGGGAGAAGGGGATACAACTCAGAGCAGAGACAATAAAGGTGTGAGACTCAAGGCAGACCCAGCCTTTGGACTAAAGATTTCCAGACCATTGCCCTGATAGGGTCTTTAACCTCTCAAACCCCAAGCAGGGTGCCCAAGGGCAGAAAGAGACAGCAAAAATGAGGAGATAAAGAAATAACCACCCAAGGGAAGAAAAGGAGGAATCGCCAGAAAAGAAACTAAATGAAAATGAGGCATGCAATATGTTACAAAAAGAATTCAGAGTAAGGGTCAAACAGTTAATAAACTGGATGGATGAGAAAAAATCAACAACTTATGCAAGAATCAAGAGGAAATAAAAAAATGATATAGCAACAATAAAAAAAAAACATGATGGAAGGTTTCAACAGTAAATTAGAAATGGAGAACCAAATTACCACATTTTCATGTCCATGTATAAGACTCTCCCCCATGTATAAGACACCCCATACTTTTCCAACCCAAAATTAAGAAATCAATATTTTAAACATAAAACAGAACACATTTTTATTTAGTAGTTACCACAGGTAATGTTTACATATCAGAACTATGATATTATGCAGCATATTACTTTATTCAGCCTCTGTTGCATCATGCTCTCTTCTTCTCTCGCTAAAAGTTCCAGACGTATCAATTTTTTCAACTTCTGTTGTATCACTGCTGTCTTCTGAGTCACTTGTTTATATATGTGAGATCATCCTCATAAACTGGTGGCATTTTCTGAGCTAACTTTGTTCTTGATTTCATGGCCAACCCTTCTCTCCTCATGAAATTAAAGCACCATTTTGCCTTTCCTGTAAAATCAACCATGTTCATTTGGCTTGCAAACATTCTAGCCTGACATTGAATAAGCTTGGTTGACACACATAAGTCACTCTGGCACTGCTCCATAATCTAAGTCTTAAGCCTCTGCTACAAGTTTGCCCATTTTGCTGGTTTTCCTCTTAAGGCCTTCTACGTTTTTGGCATCTTAAGCAGCTTTTCTTCCTGTTTTCTCCTCTGTCTGATCATACACTCATGGGAGGAGGACCAAATTGTCTCACTGCAGCTCTATTTCCATGCTCTTTTGCATAGCTGAGTACATTCAGTATGAATTTTGCAAACTAAGATAATTGCTTACTGGTATTTATCTTTTTATTTTTTGACATCTTTATGGGCTCAGAATGCTCCAGTCCTTGTTACATCTGCACACTGTCCACCTCCACTTCCAATTACGGCATCAGCTGACATCAGTAACAATAAGGCTCATGATTTGAGTAAGCTTATTTGACAAGATATGGGCACCTGTGCACCCACATGGCTCCCTCCTCAGCTGGCTTCCATGTATAAGACACTCTTTGATTTTCAACCTAAAGATTTTAGAAAAAAATCTTATAAATGGAAAAATACAGTAGTGAGTTAGAATACAGGGGAGAAAAACACAGCCAATCTCAACAACAATTGGAGAAAATAAGTAGAAAGCAGGAGGAGAGCCTAAGTGAGCTTTGGGACAACATGAAATGAAGTAACATACATATAATAGGGGTGCCAGAAGGACAAGAAGAGGAGCAAGGATTAGAGAACCTATTTGAAGGACTGACAGAAAATGTCCCTGATTTGGGGAAGAAATGTCACACAAGCACAGACAGTCCTAAGCAAGATGAACCCAAAAAGACTCACACAAGACACAATGTAGTAAAACTGGCAAACATTAATGACAAAGAGAGAATCTTACAGGCTGAAAGAGTGAGACAGAGTTTCCTACAAAGGAACTCCCATTAGATTATCAAATGATTTATCAACAGAAACACATCAGGCCAGAAGGGAATGGAATGAAGTACACCAAGTGATGCAAAGCAAGGGACTGAATTCAAGAATACTCTATCCATCAAGGCTATTATTCAATATTGAAGGGGAAATCAGGAACTTGGCAAACAAAAAAAGGGCTAAGGGAGTTTTTTTTTTTATTTTTATTTTATTGTTTAAAGTATTACAAATAGTAGTACATATATATCCTTTTATTCCCCATTGACCTTCCCCCAGCCTCCCCTACTTCCTGGCACATGCCCTCATCTCCCCCGCTCCCCCCCGCAGTGTCTGTGTCCATTGGTTGTGTTTATATGCATGCATACAAGTCTTTCGGTTGATCTCATTCCCCCCCCTCCCCAACACTCCCCAGTCTTCCCACTATAATTTGACAGTCTGTTCAATGCTTCACTGCCTCTGTATCTATCATTTTATTCATCAGGTTATAATGTTCTTTATTTTCCATAAATGGGTGAGATCATGTGGTATTTTTCTTTCATTGCCTGGCTTATTTCACTTAGCGTAATGCTTTCCAGTTCCATCCATGCTGTTGCAAATGGTAAGAATTCCTTATTTTTTATAGCAGCGTAGTATTCCATTGTGTAGCTGTACCATAGTTTTCCAATCCACTCATTTGCTGATGGGCATTTAGGCTGTTTCCAAAATTTAGCTATGGTGAATTGTGCTGCTATGAACATAGGGGTGTATATATCCTTTCTGATTGGTGTTCCGGTTTCTTGAGATATATTCCTAAAAGTGGGATCGCAGGGTCAAATGGGAGTTCCATTTTTATTTTTTTGAGGAAACTCCATACTGTTCTCCAGGGTGGCTGCACCAGTCTGCATTCCCACCAGCAGGGCACAAGGGTTCCTTTTTCTCTGCATCCTCGCCAGCACTTGACATTTGTTGATTTGTTGATGATAGCCATTCTGACAGGTGTGAGATGGTACTGCATTGTCGTTTTGATTTGCATCTCTCATATGATTAGTGACTTTGAGCATGTTTTCATACATCTCTTGGCCTTCCTTCTGTCTTCTTTCAAAAAGTATCTATTTAGGTCCGTTGTCCATTTTTTTCATTGGATCATTTATCTTCCTTTTGTTATGTTGTATGAGTTCCCTGTAAATGTTGGATATTAAGCCTGTATCGGTGATAACATTGGCAAATATATATTCGCATACAGTGGGTTTTCTAGGTGTTTTGTTGATGGTTTCTTTTGCTGTGCAAAAGGTTTTTATTTTGATGTAGTCCCATTTGTTTTTCTCTTTAGTTTCCATTGACCTAGGAGCAGTATCGGTGAAGAAATTGCTGTGGCATATATCTGAGATTTCGCTGCAGGTGGATTCCTCTAGTATTTTTATGGTTTCCCGTCTTATGTTGAAGTCCTTTATCCATTTTTAGTTTATTTTTGTGTACGGTGTAAGTTGGTCGTCTAGTTTCATTTTTTTGCATGTATCTGTCCAATTTTCCCAACACCATTTATTGAAGAGACTGTCTTGACTCAATTGTATGTTCATGCCTCCTTTGTCAAATACTAATTGAGCATAGTGGTTTGGGATGATTTTGGGGTTCTCTATTCTATTCCATTGATCTATATGTCTGTTCTTGTGCCAGTACCAGGCTGTTTTGAGAACAGTGGCTTTGTAATACAGCTTGAAATCTGGTATTGATATCCCACCTACTTTGTTCTTCTTTCTCAGGGTTGCTGCAGCTATTTGGGGTATTTTTTTATTCCCAATGAATTTTTGGAGAGTTCTTTCTAAGTCTGTGAAATATGCCGTTGGTATTTTAATGGGGAGTGCATTGAATCTGTAGATTGCTTTGGGTAGTATGGACATTTTGATGATGTTGATTCTACCAATCCATGAACATGGTATGTTTTTCCATCTGTTTATGTCTTCTTCTATTTCTTTTTTCAGTGTTGTGTAGTTTTCCGCGTATAGGTCTTTTACCTCCTTAGTTAAGTTTATTCCTAGGTATCTTAATTTTTTTGGTGTGATGGTAAATGGGATTGATATTTTAGTCTCTCTTTCTGTAAGTTCACTATTGGTGTATATAAATTCCATAGATTTCTTGGTGTTAATTTTGTATTCTACTACATTACTTAATTCATTTATTAAGTCTAATAGTTTTTTGATGGAGTCTTTAGGGTTTTGTATGTACAATATTATGTCATCTGCAAATAAAGACAGATTTACTTCTTCTTTTCCAATTTGTATGCCTTTTATTTCTTCTTCTTGTTTAATCACAATGGCTAATACTTCCAGTACTATGCCAAGCAGCAGTGGTGAGAGTGGGCATTCCTGTCTTGTTCCTGTTCTTAGGGGAAATGGTTTTAGTTTTTGCCCATTGAGTATGATGTTGGCTGTGGGTTTGTCATATATGGCTTTTATTATATTGAGGTATGATCCTTGTATTCCCACCTTGCTGAGAGTTTTTATCAAGAAAGGGTGTGGGCCTTTGTCAAATGCTTTTCTGCATCAATTGATATGACTATGTGATTTTTATCTCTCAATTTATTTATGTGATGTATCTCATTTATTGATTTGTGGATATTGTACCATCCTTGCATCCCTGGGATAAATACCACTTGGTCATGGTTATGATCTTTCTGATGTATTGTTGGATCTGATTTGCTAGAATTTTGTTGAAGATTTTGGCATCTAAGTTCATGAGGGATATTGCTCTGTAATTCTTGTTCATTGTGTTGTCTTTATCAGGTTTTGGTATTAGGTTGATGCCGGCTTCTTAGAATGAGCTTGGAAGTGTTCCTTCCTCTTGAATATTTTTGAATAGTCTGAGGAGGATAGGTTTTAGTTCTTCCTTGAATGTTTGGTAAAACTCCCCTGTGAAGCCATCTGGCCTCAGGCTTTTGTTTGCTAGAAGCTTTTTGATGACTGCTTCAATTTCTTCCATAGTTATCGGCCTATTGAGATTTTTAGTCTCTTCCTAAGTTTTGGAATGTTGTGTTTTTCTAGGAATATGTCCATTTCCTCCTGGTTGTGCAGTTTTTTGGAATAGAGTTGTTCATAGTATTTTTTAACAATCCTTTGTATTTCTGTGGGATCTGTTGTTATTTCACCTCTTTCATTTCTAATTTTGTTTATTTGGGTCTTCTCTCTTTGCTTCTTGGTGAGCCTGGCTAGAGGTTCATCAATCTTGTTTATCCTTTCAAAGAACCAGCTCTTGGTTTTGTTCATCTTTTGTATTGTGTTTTTTTTTTCTCTCTATGTCATTTATCTCTGCTCTGATCTTTATTATTTCCTTCCTTCTGCTTACACTGGGCTTTTCTTGTTGTTCTCTTTGTAACTCTTTGAGTTGCAGAGTTAGGTAATTTATTACCATTGTTTCTTGTTTTTTTGCAGTAGGTTTGTAGAGCTATGAACTTCTCTCTCAAGACTGCTTTCGCTGTGTCCCATAGATTTTGGATTGTAGTGGTTTGTTGCCATGATGTTTTTTATTTCTTCTTTGATCTCTCTGGTAACCTAGTCATTGTTTAATAGCTTGCTATTTAGTCTCCAGGTGTTTGATTTTTTTGAATTGTTTTTATTGTAGCTGATTTCCAGGTTTATGCCGTTGTGATCTGAGAAGATGCTTGATATGATTTCTCTTTTCTTGAATTTGAAGAGACTTTGCCTGTGACCCAATAAATGGTCTATCTTTGAAAATGACCCATGTGCACTTGAGAAGAATGTATATTCTGTGGCTTTGGGGTGAAATGTTCTGAAGATGTCAATTAATTCCATCTGGTCTAGTGAGTCATTTAGGATTGATGTTTGTTTGCTGATTTTTTGTTTAGAGGATTTGTCCAATGGTGATAGTGGGGCATTAAAGTCCCCTACTATGATTGTATTGCTGTCAATCTCTCCCTTGATATCCTCCAGAAGTTTTTTTTTATGTATTTGGGTGCTCCTGTATTGTGTGCATACATGTTTACCAGAGTTATTTCTTCTGTTGGATTGTTCCCTTTAGTATTATGAAGTGGCCTTCATTCTCTCTTGTTATGTCCTTCACTTTGAGATCTAATTTGTCAGATATATATATTGCTACCCTAGCTTTTTTTTCATTTCCATTTGCCTGAAAAACCTTTTTCTATCCCTTCAGCATCAATCTGTGTGCCTTTATTTTTCTGAAGTGGGTTTCCTGTAGACAGCAGATATATGGGTCATGTTTTCTTATCCACTCAGTTACCCTATGTCTTTTGATTAGGGCATTTAATCCATTTACATTTAAAGTTATTATTGATAGGTACTTGCTTGTCTCCATTTTAATTCTTTATACCTGTGTTCCTTCTTCGCTTCCTATTCCATCTTTTACTGCAGTCCCTTTAGCATTTCTTGCATTGCTGGTTTGGTGGTAATAAACTCCTTTAGTCCTTTTCTGTCTGTGAAGTTCCTGATTTCCCCCTCAATTTTGATTGATAGCCTTGCTGGGTACAGTATTCTTGGATTCAGACCCTTCCTTTGCATGACTTTGTACATTCCATTCCATTCCCTTCTGACTGATGTGTTTCTGTTGAGAAATCAATCGCTAGTCTGATGGGGGATTCTTTGTAGGTAACTTTCTGTCTCTCTCTCGTTGCATTTAATATTCTCACTTTGTCATTGGTGTTTGCCAATCCTACCTAATAAAAGGGAAGTATGCAAATAACCATCACTCCGCTATGCCCACGATTGGGCCAGTGGGAGGCTGGGGGCGGGACTCGGGGTGGCTGATTGGGTTGGTGGGAGGAATGGGGGGCAGGGACTCATGACTCCCTGCCCCCCATTCCTCCCACCAGCCCCAACAGCCAGTGTTGCGGGACGACCCATGGGGCCGGCAGAAGGCGCCGGTGGTGGAACTTGGAGTGACCGATCGTTCTGATGGGAGGTACTCCGATCGGCAGGTGGCCAGAGGAAAACTGGTGCAACTCGGGGTGGCCGATTGCACTGACAGGAGGCGCTCTGATTGGCAGGTGGCCAGAGGAAACGGCACTGGAGGAACTCGGGGTGGCCGATCGCGCTGGCGGAAGGTGCTCCGATCAGCGGGTGGCCAGAGGAAAACTGGTGCTGGAGGAACTCGGGGTGGCCAATCGCGCTGGCGGGAGGTGCTCCGATCGGCGGGTGACCAGAGGAAAACTGGTGCTGGCAGAAAACTGGTGCCAGCAGCCAGGTGAAGGAAGGTCTATTGCATGAAACTTCGTGCAAAGGGCTTCTAGTTTAACTATAATGTGCCTTGGCGTTGGTCTTTTGGGGTTCATTTTGCTTGGAACTCTGTGAGCTTCTTAGATTTGTGTGGATTTTTTCTTCCCTATATCAGCTAAGTTTTCTGTCATGATTTCTTCAAACAGGTTTTCTATTTCTTGCTCAGTTTCCTCTCCTTCTGACACCCCTATTATGTGGATGTCGTTTTGTTTTGTGTTGTCCCAAAGTTCCCTTAGGCTCTCCTCTTGTTTTTTAATTTTTTTCTAGATGCTGCTCTGCTTGGGTATTTTTCTCCACCTTATCTTCTAGCTCACTGATGTGGTCCTCTGCTTCTCCTAGTCTACTGTTGATGCTTTCTATTGAGTTCTTTACAGCAGCGAAGTCATTTTTCATTTCTTCTTGGTTCTTCTTCATTTCCTCTTGGTTCTTACACATATTGTTGAATTTGTATTCCATTCTTTTTCAACCACCTTATAACCATTTCTCTGAATTCTTTCTCTGACAGTTGCTTGCCTCCATTTTGTTTACTTCCTTTTCTGGTGATGCCTCCTTTTCTTTCCTATGGGGGCTGTTTCTTTTTCTCCCCATGATCTCTCTTCTCTGGGTGTCTGGTTATGTAGTTCTCTCTCTCTTGCATTTATTTAAAGGCACAAAATACAACACAACAACACATAACTCACAAGGCACTGAACACAAATGTATTTACTATTCTAATAACCCCTAATAAAGGTGACCACCAGCAAAAAGAGAATTAGGGGATAAGAAATAAAGATGCAGAAAAAAAAAAGGAGTGCAAAAATGAAATTGAGAAAAGCAAAAAAAAGTAAGAGAGAAAAGAAAGAGAATAAAAAAGAAGAGGGGAAAATACTATTTATATGGGGGAAAGACTCCAATAGAACAGCCACTAATCCCAACAAATGCAAGCAACAGATACTTAGGAATGAATTCAAACTACAAACAACAACTAATATCAAGCATGGCGTGGAAAAACAGAAGCAAAAAACAAACAAACAAAAAACAAAAAGAAAAAGTGAAACAATCTCACAAACAAGCATAAAAAAAACATAATCAACAATCAAGCAAACAACAACAAAAGAACAGAGATAAAAAAATTTGGATAGTGAAGTAAGAGAAGAGAGAGGTGTGTATGGACTTAGAGCAGGGGATTGGAAATTAGATATATAAGTAGCATGAATTTTTAACAGGGGGCAAAAAGAAGGAGTAGGGAAAATCTAAAGCAGGATAGGGTAAGAGAAACAGGACAACAAAAGGGGAAAAGTGAGGAAGAGAGTGATGGCATAAAGGTATAGTTGACATAGAGTAAAATGATTCTAAAGGAAAGATGAAAATAGAATTTAAAACACTAATCCCAAAATAAAGTAAAGAGAAAATAAAATGACACTTTTAAAAAAAGGTAAAGTAGTAGTAGTAATACTACTGATTAAAAATAAAAATGTAATAATTAAAAAAGGTAAATCAAGTGAGGAAAAAAGAAAAAAAATTGTTTCTTAAGTAAAAGTTGAAAAAAAATAAAAATAAAAATGTGTAGTAGTGAAGGTCATTCACTTCCTCATGACCTTTGGCACGCCTGTTTCCTAGTCAGGACAGTATTGAAGTTCCTTGCGTTCCACTGCTCTTCAGTGTTGTAAGCCACAATCCTGATTTTCCAGCAGGCAGTACTTCTTTGTTTCGTATACTCCTTTTGTGTGTTTACACAAGAGTCAATTTGTGATTCAACCCCTGGGTGGCAGTGTTTCTGGATTAACCTCCAGGGCTATAAGTCCTCTCTAGCTAGTGCTTAGATTTTGTTTTCCCTGTCGCACTTAATACTGGTTTGGGGGAATGGGCTGCCCCAGAACTGGTTATCTATTTGTTATTCCCCGCTCTGATCCATAGGTTCCACAAAAACAACTTTCCCCTGCAGTATCTTAGAGTGTCCCCAATTGGGTGATCCTATGATCTGGGCTTAGTAACCAAAAGCAAGGATTTAAAGAGAAAAAGAAAAAAGAAAAAAGAGCCAGAGTAAGTGCGCGAACTCGCGACTTTTACCCTCCATCGCTGCGCACAAGTCTGTGCAGTCTTTTTTACCCCTGGCTCTAAATAGCTGGCACACCGTTAAAAATTTTAGGCTGCTCTTTTGCACCCAGTTCAGCTACAGGTTGCATTTTAGAGTTCCCTTCTGTTAGCAGCCCTGCGGATCCCTTTCTATATTCACGGATCATGCTAGCCCCAACAGCTGCGGATTTTGGGGGGCACAGCCTTCCCTGGTTCCTCTAGTTCTCATTGTGCACGTTTCTCTTTCCTGCCTGGATTGCAGACCTCATCTTTTCCTAGGCAAAATCTGACCTTTCCCTAGGAAGGTGCAGAGCTCCTCTGAGTCAGTGTATTCTCACTGCTTGGGGTCCGGTGTTCCTGGGTTCGCAGCTGTTCCCTGGATGTTGTTGTAGATTCCCAAGATTTTTAGACTTCCGATAACAGCCACTCTCCTCTTCAAGATGGCGCGGTCTCCATGTCAGAGCCGGTTACTCTGGGAGGGATTTTAGCAGCAGTGGAGGCTGCCCAGTCAGGGGAACCCCATCTGGCAATCCCAACAGTCCCTTGGAGTATAGCTGTCCCTCAACTAATAAACACTCCCTGTGCAACCATACACTCTCCTTTTGTTCTCTCACTCACGCACTATCTTGCAGTCTGCCTTCCTGTCAGCAGCCATCTTCTCCTTCCAAAAAGCCTAAGGGAGTTTATCACTACCAAATCAGCAATGCAAGAAATGCTAAAGGGACTGTTGTAAACAGAATAAATAAAAAGGGAAAAGAAAACACAGGTATAAAGAATAGAAATGGCTACAAATAAGTACCTATCAATGATAACCTTAAACATAAATGGACTAAATGCTCCAATCAAAAGACACTGAGTGGCTGAATGGATAAGAACACAGAACTCATAGATATGCTGTCTGTAGGAGGCCCACCTCAGAACAAAGGACTCACACAGACTGAAAGTGAAGAGATGAAAAAAAATACGTTTCAGGCAAATATAAATTTTCAAAAAGCTGGGGTAGCAATACTTATATCTGACAAAATAGACCTCTAAGTGAAAGCCATACCAAGAGATAAGGAAGGCCACTTCATAATACTAAAGGGATCGATACAACAAGGTAATATAACTCTGGTAAACATATATGCACCGAATGCAGGAGAACCCAAATACATTAAAAAAATAAAGCTCTTAGAATATATCAAGGGAGAGATTGACAGCAATACAATCATAGTAAGGGATTTTGATACCACATTGACTTCACTGGATAAATCCTATAGCCCAAAAATCAGCAAAGAAACAGCAATCCTAAACAAATCACTGGATCAGATAGACTTAATTGACATCTTCCTAATATTTCACCATGAAGCTACAGAATATACATTCTTTTCAAGTGAACATAAGACATTTTCAAAGATAGATGCCATATAGGGACAGAGGCAAAGTCTTCAAATTCAAGATGATTGAAATCATATCAAGCATCTTCTCAGACCACAATGGCATAATATTATAAATAAATTACAATAAAAAATTCATAAACTTGGAGGCTAAATAGCATGTTATTAAACAATCATTGGGTTACCAAAAATATAAAAGAAGAAATATAAAAAATCCTGGAAACAATTGACAATGAAAACACAACAATCCAAAATCTATGTTACACAGTGAAAGCAGTCCTGAGAGAGAATTTCATAGCATTACAGGCCAACCTCAAAGAACAAGAAAAACTGGTAATAAATTACCTAATTGAACAACTTAAAGAATTAAAGAGAGAAGAAAAGCCCAGAGTGAGCAGAAGAAAGGAAATAATAAAGATCCAAATGGAAATAAATGACATGGAGATTTTTAAAAGTGATAATACAATGAAACCAAGAGCTGGTTCTTTGAAAGGATAAACAAGATTGATGAACCTCTAGCCAGGCTCACTACGAAACAAAGAGAGAGGACTCAAATAAACAAAATCAGAAATGAAACAGGTGAAATAACAACAGACCCCACAGAAATACAAAGGATTGTAAAAAAGTACTATGAACAACTCTATTCCAACAAACTGGTCAACCTAGAAGAAATGGACATATGCCTAGAAAAACATTACTTTCCAAAACTCAATCAGGAAGACTCAAAAAATCTAAATAGGCTGATAACTATGGAGGAAATTAAAGCAATAATAAAAAAAACTTCCAGCAAACAAAAGCCCTGGGCTAGACAGCTTCACAGGGGATTTTTACCAAACATTTAAAGAAGAATAAAACCTCTCCTACTCGGACTATTCAAAAAAATTCAAGAACACTTCCAAGCTCTTTCTATGAAGTCAGCATTACCTTAATACAAAAACAGACAAACAAACAAACAAACAAACACAGATAAAGACACTACAAAGAAAGAAAATTACAGGCCAATATCTGTGATGAACATAGATGCTAAAATCCTCAACAAAATCCTAGAAGGTCGGAGTCAGCATTACATTAGAAAGATCATACACCATGGCCAAGTGGGATTTATCCCAGGAATGCAAGGATGGTACAATATCCACAAATCAATAAACATGATATATCACATGTACAAGTTGAGAGACAAAAATCACATAATCATATCAATTGATGCAGAAAAGGCTTTTGACGCAATCCAACATTCTTTCTTGATAAAAACTCTCAGCAAAGTGGGAATAGAGGAGTCATACCTCAACATAATAAAAGCCTTATATGACAAACCTACAGCCAACATCATACTCAAAGGGCAAAAACTAAAACCATCTCCCCCAAGAATAGGAACAAGACAGGGATGCCCACTCTCACCACTCCTGTTTGACGTAGTACTGGAAGTGCTAGCCATAGTGATCAAACAAGAAGAAGAAATAAAAGGCATCCAAATTGGAAAAGAAGAAGTAAAACTGTCACTATTCATAAATGACATGATACTGTACACAGAAAACCCTAAAGAATCCATTAAAAAACTACTATATTTAATAAATGAATTTGGCAATGTAGCAGGATACTAAATTAACACCCAGAAATCTATAGCATTTTTATACAACAACAATGAACCCACAGAAAGAGAATTAAAAAAACAAAAAAAAAAAAAAAAAAAATCCCATTTACCTTTGCACCAAAAATATTAAGATACCTAGAAATAAACGTAAGTAAGGAGGTAAAAGACCTGTACTCAGAAAACTACAGAACCTTGAAAAAAGATATAGAGGAAGTTATAAACAAATGGAAGAAAATACTGTGTTCATGGATTGGTAGAATCAACATCGTTAAAATGTTCATACTACCCAAAGAAATCTATAGATTTAATACAATCCCCATTAAAATACCAATAGCATATTTCACAAACTTGGGACAAACTCTCCAAAAATTTACATGGAACAAAAAAAGACCCTGAATAGCCGCAGCAATCTTGAGCAAAAACAAAGTTGGAGGGATCATGAAACCCTATATTAAGCTATGTTACAAAGGCACCGTTCTCAAAACTGCCTGGTACATATAGACCAATGGAACAGAACAGAGAACCCAGAAATCAACCCAAGCCATTATGCTCAATTAATATTTGACAAAGAGGCAAGAGCATACAATGGAATCAAAACAGTCTCTTCAGTAATTGGTGTTGGAAAAATTGGTCTGATACATGCAAAAAAAAAATGAAACTAGACCGTCAAATTACACCATACACAAAAATAAACTCAAAATGGATAAAGGACTTAAACATAAGATGGGAAATCATAAAAATCTTAGAAGAACCCATGGGCAGCAAAATATCAGACACATGTGGTAGCAATATCTTTACCGACACAATGGAAACTAAGGAGAAAATAAACAAATGGAACTACATCAAAATAAAAAGCGTATGCACAGCAAAAGAAACCATCAACAAAACAACAAGAAATCATACTGCATGGGATAACATATTTGCCAATGTTATATCCGAACAAGAACTAATCTCCAAAATATATAGAGAACTCATACATCTTAACAAAAAGAAGATAAACAGTCGAATCAAAAATGGGCAAAGGACTTAACTAGTGAATTTTTAAAAGGGGACATACAGAAGTCCAAGAGACTTAAGAAAACATGCTCTAAGTCACTAATCATCCAAGAGACGCAAATGAAAATGACAATGAGATACCATCTCACACATATCAGAATGGCTATCATCAACAAATCAACAAATGGCAAGTGCTGGTGAGGGTTTAGAGATAAAGGAACCTCGTGCACTGCTGGTGGGAATGCAGGCTCGTGCAGGCACTGTGGAGAACAGTATGGAGTTTCCTCAAAAAATTAAAAATGGAACTCCCATTTGACTCAGTAATCCCACTTCTAGGACTATATCCCAAGAAATCAGAAACACCAATCAGAATGGACATATGCACCCCTATGTTCATAGCTGCACAATTTACAATAGCTAAGATTTGGAAACAGCCTAAGTGCCCAACAGCAGATTAGTGGCTTAAAAAAACTACGGTACATCTATACAATGGAATAGTAAGCTGTTTTTAAAAAGAAAGAACTCTTACCATTTGCAACATCATGGATGGACCTGGAGAGCATTATTCTAAGCGAAATAAGCCAGTCGGAGAAAGATAAATATGACATGATCTCACTTATTTGTGGAATATAATGAACAACATAAACTGATGAACAAAATGATACTGAGACAGAGAAGCATCAAACAGACCCTCAAACTTCAATGGGAAGGAGGGGGTGAGGGGTAAGAGATCAACCAAAGGACTTGTATGCATGCATATCAACATAACTATTAGACACAGACACTAGGGGGGCGGGGTGAGGGCATGTGCTGGGGAGTGGGGGTGGATGTGGGGAAGTCAATGAGAGGGAGGAAACATATGTAATACTATATGTAGTACTTTAAACATTAAAAAAAAAAGTTCAGGAAGCACAGAGTCCCAATCAAGATCAATCTAAAAAGACCCACACCTAGACACATCATAATTAAACATGTAAATGGTAAAGACAAAGAAAGAATCTTAAAAACAGCAACCTAGAGACAGAAAGTTGCCTACAAGGGATCTCCCATTAAGCTGCCAGTAGATTTCTCAATAGAAACACCTCAGGCCAGAAGGTTGTGGCATAAACCATACAAAGTAATGAAAAGCAAAGGACTGAACCCAACACTGCCTTGTTGTATACCCAACAAGGCTATCATTTAAAATTGAAAGTGAAATAAAGAGCTTCTCAGACAAAAAGGGCTAAAGCAGTTTATTACTGCCAAACCAGCATTGCAAGAAATGCTAAAGGGACTGGTGTAAGAAGAAGAGAAAGAAAGAAAGAGAGGAGCAAATGCATAAAGAATAAATATGGCTATGACTGGTTTGGCTCAGTGGATAGAGTCAGCCCTCAAACTGAAGGGTCCCAAGTTCGATTCTGGTCAAGGGTATGTACCTTGGTTATGGGCTCGACCCCCAGTAGGGACCATGCAGGGGGCAGCTCATCAATGTTTCTCTCTCATCAATGTTTCTAACTCTTTATCCCTCTCCCTTCCTCTCTGTAAAATATTAATAAAAATATCTTTTAAAAAAATAATGTAAAGGGCTTATATTTAAGGTTACTATTGAGAGATATTATAAATAAGTACTGCTTGCCCGGCCAGAGTGGCTCAGTGGTTGATCATTGACTTATGAACCAGGATGTCATGGTTGGATGCCTGGTCAGTACAAGTGCCTGGGTTGCGGGCTAGATCCCCAGTAGGGGGCATTCAGGGAGCAGCCGATCAATGGTTCTCTGTCATCATTGATGTTTCTATCTTTCTCTCTTTCTTCCTCTCTGAAACCAATAAAAATATGTTTAAAAATAATAATAAGTACCTTTCAATAGTAACCTTAGATAAAGGGCTTAAATGCTCCAATCAAAAGACATAGGGTAGAATGTATAAGAAAACATGACCCATGTACTGTATATGCTGTCCATAAGACACTTACCTCTGAACAAAAGGCTTACACAGGATGAAAGTGAAAGGATGGAAAAAAAAATTTTCATGCAAACAGAAATGGAAAAAAAAAAGCTGGGTATCAATACTCATATCTGACAAAGTAGACTTCAAAATGAAGGCCATAAGAAACAATGAAGATCACTACATAATACTAAAGAGATCAAACCACAATAGGGTACAATCCTGGTAAACATATATGCACCTAATATAGGAGCATGCAAGTATATTTAAAAAACTGCTAGAGGATTTTAAGGAAAAGATCAACAGCAATATAATAAAAGTAGGGGAACTTCACACCCCACTGACATCAGTGGATAGAGCTTCTAGACAAAAAGCCAACAAGGAAACAGAGATCCTAAATGACACAATAGATCACATGAAATTAATTGACATTTAGAGAACATTCCACTCCATGTCTATAGAATACACATTCTTCTCAAGTGCACATGGGTCATTCTCAAAGACAAACTACATGTTAGGACACAAACGCAGTCTCTAAAATTCAAGAAGACTAAAATCACATCAAGCATCTTCTCAGATTACAATGGCATGAAACTGGAAATCAATTACAATGTAAACACTTAAAACATTCAAACACACAAAGGCTAAATAGCATGTTATTAAACAATGCATGGGTTACCAATGAGATCAAGGAAGAGATCAAAATCTTCCTGGAAACAAATGAAAACAAACAACAATCCCAAATCTATGGGACACAACAAAAGCAATCCTGAGAAGGAAATTGATAGTACTACAGGCCTACCTCAAAAAAAAAAAAAAAAAAAAAACAAGAAAATTTTCTAATAAATTATCTAACCCTAAAACATAAAGAATTAGAGAGAAAACAACAAGGATAGCCCAAAGTAGAAGGAAGGAAATAACAAAGATCGGGTGGAAATAAATAACATAGAGACTAAAAAGAACAATACAAAAAAATCAATGAAACCAAGAACTGGTTCTTTGAAAAGATAAATAAGATTGATGAACCTTTAGTCAGATTAATCAAGAAACAAAGAGAGAGGACCCCCCCCCAAAAAAAAATTAAAACTGAAAGAGGTGAAGTAACAATTGACACCACAGAATTCAAAGGATTATAAGAAAATACTATGAACAGCTATATGCCAAAAAGCTGGGCAACCTGGACAAAATAGAAAAATTCCTAGAAAAACACAATCTTCCAGAACTGAATCAGGAATAACCAGAAAACCTGAATAGACCAACCAATCACTGATAAAATTGAAGCATTAATCAAAAAACTCTCAGCAAACAAAAGCCCTGAACCAGGCAGCTTCACAGTGGAGTTTTACCAAACATTCAAAAAAAACAAACAAACAAAAAACACCTATCCTCTTCAAATTATTCCAAAAAAAATCCAAGAGGAAGGAACACTTCCAAGCTCTCTATATAAGGCCAGCATTACTCTAATACCAAAACCAGACAAAGACACTTCAAAGAAATAGGATATCCTAGATCAGTAGTCAGCAAACTCATTAATCAACAGAGCGGCAAACCGCAGCTCGCGAGCCGCATGTGGCTCACGAGCTGCAGTTTGCCAACCACTGTCCTAGATAAACATGAATGCCAAAATCCTCAACAAAGTATTAGCAAATGAGATCCAGCAATATATTAAAAGATCAGACACCATAACCAAGTGGGATTTATTCCACAGATTCAAAACTAGTACAATATTTGCAAATCAATAAGTTTGATACATCATATAAACAAATTGAAAGACAAAAAATCATCTGATCATATCAATTGACAGAGAAAAAGCATTCAACAAAACCCAACACCCTTTTTTGATAAAAACTGTTAGCAAAGTAGAAATAGAGAGATCATTCCTCAACATAATAAAGGCCATACATGACAAAACTACAGCCAACATCATACTGAATGGGTAAAAACAAAAACCATTTCCCCTTAGAACAGGAACAAGACAAGGATATCTGCTTTCACCACTCTTACTCAATAATAGAGGCCTGATGCACAAAAATTCATGCAAGAGTAGGCCTTCCTTCCCTCGGCTGCTGGCACCGGATTCCCTCTGGCACCTGGGACCCATGTGGCTTCCCTCTAGCCACCAGCAAGGCACCCGGGACCTGGGCAGCTTCCCTCTGCCTAAACTGGCAGTCAGACATCCTTAGTGCTGCCGCAGAAACAGGAGAGGCTCCCGCCACCACCACTGCACTCACCAGCAGTGAGCCCGGCTTCTGACTGAGTGGCACTCCCTCCTATGTTGAGCGTCTGCCTCTGGTGGTCTGTGCATGTCATAGTGACTGGTTGTTCTGCCGTCAGGCCGAATCTGGCTCTCTGACATCCCCCAAGGGATCCTGGATTGCAAGAGGGTGCAAGCCAGGCTGAGGGACCCCAACAGTGCATGATTGGGGCCAGGGAGGGGTGTGGGAGGTTGGCCAGCCAGGCAAGGACCATGGGAGGGCTCCAGCGCATGTCCAGCCCATCTTGTTCAGTCCCAATCAGCCGGACCCCAGCAGCAAGCTAACCTACCAGTTGGAGCGTCTGCCCCCTGGTGGTCAGTGCACATCATAGTGAGCGGTTCAGCAGCCTTAGCATATCATTAGCATATTACGCTTTGATTGGCTGAACAGCCAACTGAACAACCGGATACTTAGCATATTAGGATTTTATTATATAGGATATGCATAACCCATGGACACAGATAATAGTGCAGTGAAGGCCTGGGAGGGAGCAGGATTGGAGAGAAGGGGGTCAAGGGAGGACAAAAGGTGATATCTGTAATACTTTCAACAATAAATATTTTTTTTAAATAATAAGGCAAGGGCCACCATTTTAAATGAGCAGCCCTAGTGGCAGGAACTGAAGGAGCAGCACAGGTTGTTCCTATTTCCTCTCCCCTTCCCTTCTCTGTTTGACTTCCTAGACCCCCTAAACTCCACAGTCCCAGTCCTACCATGTCTCAGAAACAAGAAGAGGTGAACCCTGTGGAAAAGACTGGCAAGGAGAAGCAGCAAAAGTACTTTGACTCAGAAGACTACAACAAGGCCAAGGCCAAGATGAAGAATAAGCAGCTGCCAAGTGCAAGACCAGACAAGAACCTGGTGACTGGGGACCACATCCCCACCCCACAGGATCTGCCCCAGAGAAAGTCCTCACTTATCACCAGCAAGTTTGTGGAGCAACCTCGGCCCCTCTTCTCCCCTTCCTCACCCATTAGACTTTTATATATCACTAGAGGCCCGGTGCATGAAATTCGTGCCTGGGTGGGGGGGTGTCCCCCAGCCCAGCCTGCACCCTCTCCAATCTGGAACCCCTCGAGGGATGTCTGAATGCCCATTGGGATCGGGCCTAAACGGGCAGTCGGACATCCCTCTCACAATCCAGGACTGCTGGCTCCCAACTGCTCACCTGCCTGCCTTCCTGATTGCCCCTAACCGCTTCTGCCTGCCAGCCTGATCACCCTCTAACCACTACCCTGCCAGCCAAATTTCCCTCCCCTGAAGCCCTGGTCACCCCTAACTGCCCTCCCCTGCAGGCCTGGTCTCCCCCAACTGCTCTCCCCTTCAGGCCTGGGTCCCTCCCAACTTCCTTCCTCTGCCAGCTTGGTCACCCCTAACTGCCCTCCCCTGCAGGCTTGATTGCCCCAACTGCCCTCCCTTGCAGGCCTGGTCCCTCCTAACTGCCCTCCCCTGCTAGCCATCTTGTGGTGGCCATCTTGTGTCCACATGGGGGCAGGATCTTTGACCACATGGGGCAGCCATCTTGTGTGTTGGAGTGATGGTCAATCTGCATATTACTCTTTTATTAGATAGGATAGAGGCCTGGTACACGGGTGGGGGCCAGCTTGTTTACCCTGAAAGGTGTCCCTGATCAGGGTGGGGGTTCCCTTGGGGCATGGGGCAGCCTGGGCAAGGGGCCTATGGTGGTTTGCAAGCTGGCCATGCCCCCTGGCAACTCAAGCAGAGGCCCTGGTATCTGGGGTTTATTTATCTTCTATAATTGAAACTTTGTAGCCTGGAGCGGAGCCAAGCCTTCTACTTGCTCCGTGGCGGCAGCCATTTCTGTTGGGATTTATGTATCTTCTATAATTGAAACTTTGTAGCCTTAAGCGAAGGCCTGGGCCAGCCAGGGTGTGCGGAAAGCTTGGCTTCCTCCATTGCCGGGGGCAACCCTAGCCTCCTGCTCTTTCCAGCTCCATGGCTGCCACCATTTCTGTTTGGATTTATGTATCTTCTATCATTGAAACTTTGTAGCCTTGAGTGGAGGCCTAGGCCGGCAAGGGCAGGCGAAAAGCTTGGCTTCCTCCATTTCCAGGGAAGCCCAAGCCTCCCTCCTGCTCTCTGTGGTTGTAGCCATCTTGGTTGGGTTTATTTGCATATTTGCTCCAGATTGGCTTGTGGGCGTGGCTTGTGGGTGTAGCATAGTGATGGTTAATTTGCATAACGCTCTTTTATTAGATAAGATTAGAGGCCCAGTGCACAAAAATTCGTGCACTCAGGGGCGTCCCTCAGCCTGGCCTGCACCCTCTCGCAGTCCAGAAGCCCTCAGGGGATGTCCAACTGATGGCTCCCCATGGGGAGCAGGCCTAAGCTGAAGTCTGGCCTCCCTCTGTGGTAGGCAACTGGGTGGACCAATCAGAGGACAGCTCTGGCCAGCAAGTGGCCAGCCCTACCCCATAACCCCACTGCTGCTACTGCCGACCTCCCTCTGTGGGATGCAACCAAGCAGGCCCATCAGGGGATGGTGCTGGCCAGCGAGTGGCTGGCTCCATCTACCCCAATTGCCCCTCCACTGCTGCTGGTCGCTGCTGCCCCCCCTCCATTGCCATCCCCTCCCTCTGCCCACTGACACACGCCTTGGCTGGCCTGGCACTGCCGGCTTGCCAGCCCTGCCCCCCTCCAACTGATCATTCGCTGTTCAGTCTATTTGCATATTACACTTTTATTATATAGGGTAGGCAGGAATGGAATTGGCACCTAGATAGAGAATTTCTCAGCTTGCTAGCCAGAAATGACTGTGATTCAGCTGGGGGTCGCTGAGAGGCAATGTGTGTTGAAGCGGGGCTCTGAGTTCATTTCTTTGGTTAAATTGATATTTCCACACCCTCACTGTAGCCCAGAAATAGGAAACTAGGATTGAGTAACACTGCAAACTCTCTTTTTGTTCTGTACAAGACACTAGGGTACATGATTTCTTTTCTTGGAAGAGCATATCTCAAAATTGGTTAGTCTAAACCTTGGGAACAATGTGGCAGGTTTAACATCCAAGGCTGACATTGTTGGGAAAGGTAGATTTAATGAGCTCTATTTTCCGTGCTTCTAAGTGTTTTGTCTTAGGCTGCTATTGCTTCATGTTTCCATTATGGCAGGTTTAGAAAATCCTCAAAAAGAAAAACTGATTTGCTTACCTAAACTACAATGCCCACTTAACCTCCCTTATTCAGTCTCTAACAGTTTTGCCTGGCTCTTAATGTAAAGATTGAAAAACAATATAAAATGGTCTATCATTTATCTATCTATCTGTCTATCTATCTATCTATCTATCTATCTATCTATCTATCTATCTCTCCCAGCATGTTGCTTTTGAAAACATTGTGGGATAATGGAAGGAGGACTGGTTTAAGAGTCAAGATATCTGTGTTTGGGTCTAATTCCAGGTAGAAGTGATATGTAACCTTGGTCAAGTTATTTAACCTCGGGAGAACCAAGATGGCAGCATAGGTAATCATCTATACTTGCTGCCTCTCACAACCATATCAAAACCACAAGTAAACGGCAGAATAACTACCACCCAGAACCGTGGGAAAGCTGGCTGAGTGGAAGTTCCACAACTAGAGAGGTGAAGAAAGCTCAATGAGACTGGTAAGAGGTATGGAGGTGCGGAAAGTGCTGGCACCTGGATGTGCTGCTCTTTTAACCAGGAGGGAGATACAAGCTCCTGCTTACTCTGAACTTCAGTTCTTGTCAAGACTCTGGGGGACCCAGGCACATACAGGGAGAAACTGGACCGTCTGGCATTGGGACAGGAACACGAGGGCGGCTTTCTCTTAGAGGTGCTCGCAGCAGTCATTGTTCCTGCACTGGGACCTCTCCGGTGCAGGGCTAACTGGCAGCCATTGCTGTTTGCTCCCCCCTGGTGATTCCCAGAGACCCCACCCCACCCAATTTACAACCCCACCCAAGCTGTGTGCATCGGCTTTTGCATATGAATGGCCTGTCCTTTCGCCTAAAACCTGTCAAACTGCAGTTGGGTCAGAGAGCCCCAGAGCTTCCAAAAGAAGGCCTAAGGCCTGGCAGCGGCAGCAGCAGTGGCCTTGCTTCATTGCTGGGCCTTGTCGGGGTACTTCCAAACCCCATACAAAGAGGAGGAATCTGCAGATGTCTCTGTGGCTCCTGCTGGGCAGCCCCAGACAGTGGCTGACATTGCACCTCTTTAAACATCCAAGAGCCAGTGTACCCAGTGATCAGAGTGAGACCATACCGGATTACAACTTTTCACATCCATAAGAGACACACTCAAGGGGCAGACTCAGTGAGCACCAAAGCCCCACTGAAGCAAGTCCTGCCCCATAAGGGTGTCTCCTGTGCAACAGATCTTCCAGTGCAGACACAGCTGGTCATCACAGCCAATTGGCCTGGAGGTCAATTCCTCCCAGTGATACCAACAGCAATCAAGGGTTAACTACAACAAGACTGTGCAAACAGCCCACAAAGGGGTGCACAAGAGCATCCACCTCAGATTACTAGGGAGGCTAAGCCACTGGGCCCTATAGGACACCAACCACACAAGGCCACTCTATCAACTCAAGGAGACCTAGCAGCTACCCAGTACATAGAAATAAACACAGGAAACAGCCAAAATGCAGAGACAAATAAACAAGTTACAAATGAAAGAAATGGATGAAAGCAAAATACTGGATATAGAGTTCAAAACCACGGTTATAAGGTTACTCAAGAATCTTCTAGAAACTTCCGAGAAATTTAGTGAGACCCTGAAGGATATGAAAAGGGACCAATCAGAAATTAAGCATACACTGACTGAAATAAAAAATAATATACAGAGATCCAACAGCAGACTAGAGGATTCCAAGAATCAAGTGAAAGATTTGAAATACAAAGAAGCAAAAAACACCCAACCAGAAAGAAAAAAGAAAAAAGAATCCAAAAATATGAAGATAGTGTAAGGAGCCTGTGGGACAACTTCAAGCGTACCAACATCCGAATTATGGGGGTGCCAGAAGAGAGAGAGCAAGATACTGAAAACCTATTTGAAGAAATAATAACAGAAAACTTCCCCCACCTGGTGAAAGAAATAGAATTACAAGTCCAGGAAGCACAGAGAACCCCAAACAAGAGGAATCCAAAGAGAACCACACCAAGACACATCATAATTAAAATGCCAAGAGCAAAAGACAAAGAGAGAATATTAAAAGCAGCAAGAGAAAAACAGTTAGTTACCTACAAGGGAGTACCCATACGACTGTCAGCTGATTTCTCAACAGAAACTCTACAGGCCAAAAGGGAGTTGCAAGAAATATTCAAAGTGATGAATAGCAAGAACCTACAACCAAGATTACTCTACCCAGCAAATCTATCATTCAGAATTGAAGGTCAGATAAAGAGCTTCCAGACAAGAAAAAGTTAAAGGAGATTATCATCACCAAACCAGTATTATATGAAATGCTGAAGGGTATTTGCTAAGAAAAGAAAGAAAAAGGTAAAGATAAAAATTATGAACAACAAAGTGACAACAGATATATAACTATCAACAAGTGAATCTAAAAATAAAGAGAATAAAAAATCTGATGAACAGAATAAACTGGTGAATATAATAGAATCAGGGGCATAGAAAGGGAGTGGACTGACAATTCTCAGGGGGAAAGGGGTGTGGGGGTGTGGGAAGAGATTGGACAAAAATCTTACATTTATGGACGAGGATAGTAGACTGAGGGGTAAGGGCATGGGGTGTGGTGGGAACCGAGTGGAGGGGAGCTATGTGGGAAAAAAGAGGAACAACTGTAATAATCAGGACCATAAAGATTTTTTTTTTAAAGTTACTTAGCCTCTCAGGATTTATTTCATCATCTGTAATATAGATTTGAATATGGGTAAGATTGATTCTGATTTTAAAGTTCTGTAACTGCCAGCTGAAAAACTCTGCTATTTATTGTAAAACTAATGATACAGGCCCATCGGTGATCTGCCTACTCAGGGGAACCATTTGAAGATGACATGGAGAGAGAGGAAGTAGAGATTCCAGGACTGATGAATTCAAGCAAGAGAGACTCATAATTATCATGCTCTTAGGATCAAGAAAAAAATTCTAAGAAATTAGCCATGGAAGTTCCTGCTTCTGCCCAACACACTTTCCTGGCCCTCAGTCTGCACCTGTGCTGCTAAAAAGGCTGCTCTGGCAACTGAGCTGTGGACCTGAGGAAACATGCTAAGTCTTGCACATATGGAGGTCCACGTTTCTGATGTAATCAAATGCCAGGTGTATTGTTAGGAAGATAAAAAGAAAAGGGATGAACTGAGCTAGCCTCTGGGGCTTAGTGCTACAGAAAAGCTGGAGTAGCATGTTCTTAGGAGATAATTCAAGTTGGAGAAAGCTGGGAAAGGTGGTTAAGGAGAAAAAAAAAAGGAGCATAGAAATCTCTGCCTTCCTAGAGCTCAGTAACCGAGCTCCTGTGTGATGAGAAGAAGCAATGCTGATTCGTGAATAGGTGGAGGAAAGAGGTTGCAGTTGTCCACCATCTTCAACCTAGTCATCACTAGCTTGGCCTGAATCTTACTGGATGCAACCTGCTAGTTATGACAGAGAGGGTCAGGGTGAGAACTAACTAACTGTTCAAGAGAGAAAGTTCCATAATCTTCTCTTGCCCTCTCACACATTCTGATAGGCCAAACATTAGGCCCAATGAGAATGACTGATGAACTTGATGATGGTGCATAGGATGGGATGTGTATATACTTCTCTACTGACCAGCCATTAACTTTTCAGGTTGTCATTCAGATTAGGTAGGAAAAAGTTGGTGAGGAAAGAATGGAGAGAGCAGGATCCCTAGATCACTTGGCCCCCAGACTCCTTGACTGTCACTTGTAATTGTATATAATTTTTGTGTTTCTTGTTCAATTTCCTCATGCTTTCTTCCTTAGTCTAAAATCCATGTGGAAAGGGGAAAATGCCAAACATCCTTGTATAGTTTCCTCAACTGCCCCAGCCATGTTGTATATAGATATGTCATGTTATATTATACATATACAACTTTGTAAATAATAATAATAATAACATGTTACTAAATAATGAATGGATTATGAGATCAAGGAAATAATCAAAAGTTACCTTGAGAAAAATAAAAACAATCACACAACAAACTCAAACCTATGAGGGACACATTGAACGCAGTCCTAAGAGTGAAATTCATAGCAATATAATGTACCTCAAGAACAAGAAAAATCTCAAATAAACACAATAATTTTATGCCTGACGAAACTAGAAAAAGAACAACAAAGTCCAAATTGAGTATAAGAAAGAAAATAATAAAGATTAGAGCAAAAAATAAATGACATAGAGACTAAAAAAAATAATACAAAAGATCAATGAAACCAAGAGCTGTATCTTTGATAAGATAAACCAGATTGACCAACCTTTAACTAGACGTAATCAAGAAAAAAAAGAGAGTGGAGCCACATAAAATCAGTAATGAGAGAGAAGTATCAACTGACTCCACAGAAATACAAAGGATTGTAAGAAAATATTACAAACTATATGCCCACATATTGAGCAATCTGGAAGAAATAGATAAATTCTTAGAAACATACAATCTTCCAAAACTGAATCAGGAAGAATCAGAAAATCTGAATATGTAGACAACAACTAATGAAATTGAAGCAATAATTTAAAAATTCCCAGCAAGCAATCCTGGACCAGATAGCTTCAAAGGTGAACTTTATCAAACATTCAAAGAAGAACACCTGTCCTCCTTCTCAAAATATTCAAAAAATTTCAAAAAAAAAAAAAAAAGGAAAACCTCCCTAGCTCATCTTATGAGGCCAGCATTATCCTGATTCAGGTAAGGACACTACAAAGAAAGAAAACTATGGGCAAATATCCCTGATGAACATGTTACTGAAGATGCAAAAATCTTCAGCAAAACAGTAACAAACATATTCAGCAATATATTAAAAAGGTCACACACCAAAAACAAGTGGGATTTATTCCTGTGATACAAGATTGTTACAATACCTGCAACTCAATTAACATGATACACCATACAAAAAAAAAAGGATAAAAATCACATGATCATATCAATAGATGCAGAAATAGCTTTTGACGAACTCTAGCACACATTTATGATTAAAACTCTTAGCAAATCGGGTATGGGAACATGCCTCAACATAACAAAAACCATATTTGATAAACTCATAGCTAACATTATACTCAATGGGTTAAAAACAAGAAGTATTTCCCTTAAAATCAGGAACAAGGAATGTCCACTTCCCTACTCCTATTAAATATACTACTAGATGTCCTAACCATAAGCAATTAACAAAAAAAAGTAGTAAAAGGCATCCAAATTGGAAAGGAAGATGTAATACTGTCATTATTTACAGATGACATGATACTGTATATAGAGAACCCTAAATATTCCACTGAAAATTTACTAGAACTGATAAATGAATTAATTAAAGTAGCAGGATACAAAATTAATATTCAGAAATTCATTGCATTTTTATACACTAACTAGAGGCCCAGTGCACGAAATTTGTGCATGGAGGGGGGAGGTGTTCCTCAGCCCGACCTGCACCCTCTCTAATCTGGGACCCCTTAGGGGATGTCCGACTGCCGGTTTAGGCCCGATCCTACAGGGATTGGGCATAAACCAGCAGTCGGACATCCCTCTCACAATCCGGGACCGCTGGCTCTTAACCGCTCACCTGTCTGCCTGCTTGATTGCCCCTAACCCCTCTGCCTGCCTGCCTGATCGCCCCTACCTTGCCCCCTTGCTCACGTGATCTCCCCTAACTGCCTCTGCCTTGGTCCCCAGTCTGACCTCCCTCTGCAGGAGGTGCCTGGAGGATCAAGGGAAGGCACAGCTCCCATTACTCCGCTGCTGCTGCTACTGCCAGGCTGAGCCTCAGCCTTTCGCAGCTGCCCACAGCTGCCTGAGCCTTGGCCCTCACAGCCGCTGCAGCTTTGTCTGGAAGGACATCAAGAAGACATCCACTCTAATTAGCATATTACCCTTTTATTAACATAGATAAAGAATAATCAGAAATGAAAACTAAAAAAAAAACACAAAAAAACACAACACAACCAATTACATTTACAATTGCATCAAAAATGAATAAAATACCTAGGAATAAATTTAACTAAAGAGGTAAAAGACCTGTACTTAGAAAATTATAAGGCACTAAAAAATAAATAAAATAAAGGAAGATACAAATAAATGGAAGCATATACCATGGTCATGGATAGAAAGCATTATAATAATTAATATGTTCATACTAACCAGGCCCTGGCTGGGTAGCTCAGTTGGTTAGAGTATTGTCCCCATATGCCAAAGTTGCAAGTTTGATCCCAGTCTAGGCACATACAAAAATCAACCAATGAATGCATAAATAGTGGAACAACAAATCTCTCTCTCTCTCTCTCAAATCAATAAATAAAAATTTTAAAGAACAAAATGTTCATACTACCCAAAACAATCTATAGATTCAACACAATTCCTATCAATCTACCAATGGCATATTTTTCAGAAGTAGAATACATAAATGTAAATATTTATATGGGACCAGACAAAAACAAAATCTCTAATAGCTCAGCAATATTGAGAAAAAATAACAAAGTTGGAAAAATCTCGCTACCTGATATCAAACTATACTACAAGTCCATAGTAGTCAAAACAATATGATACTAACATAAAAACAGACATACAGACCAATGGAACAGAATAGAGAACCCAGAAATAAACCCATGCTTTTATCATCAATATTTGACAAAAGTGGGAAGAACATACAATGGGGTAAAACAGTCTAGTCAATAAATTAGTACTGAGAAAATTGGACAGATACATAAAAAAATAAAACTAGACCACCTTCTTGCACCATATACAAGAATAAACTCAAAATGGATTACAGATTTAAATGTAAAACTCAAAACCATAAAACTCCTAAAGAAAAACATAAGCAGTAAAATCTCAGACATTTCTCATAGCAATATTTTTTTCTCACATATCTCCTCAGGCAAGGGAAACAAAAGAAAAAATAAACAAATTGGACTACATAAAACTGAAAAGTTTTTGCACAGCAAAGAAACCATCAATAAAACAAAAAGATAACCTACTAAGTGGAAGAAAATATTTGCCAATGATACATCTGATAAAGGATTAATATCCAAAATTTATAAAGAATTCATACTACTTAACACACACAAAAAAACAAAAACCCACAAAAAATAATAGTCCTGCCAGTGTGGCACAGTGGTTGAGTGTCGGCTTATGAACCAGGAGGTCAGGGTTCAATCACATGCACAGTCAGAGCAAATGCCTGGGTTTCGGGCTCTATCTCCAGTAGGGAGGTACAGGAGGCAATTGATAGATGATTCTCTCTCATCATTGTTGTTTCTATCTCTCCCTCCCTCTCCCTTCCTCTCTGAAATAAATAAAAAATAAAAGAATGTGATTTTAAAATGGGCAGAGAACCTGAATAGACACTTCCCCAAAGAGGACATACAGATGACCAATCTATATATATAAAAAGCCAGCAACCGTAACGCCGTAACAACCAGAACAACTGGTCATTATGATGCCCACTGCAGCCAGTGAACCTGCCCAATCTGGGGGGTGGAGCCGGCCGGCCAACCTCCTGCAGCCCCTCCCCCGAGCCGGCCCCAGCCCTGATCCCCCCCCCCCCGCCACTGACCCCAATAGGGTGTGGGGCCAGCGAGCCAACCTCCTGCAGCCCCTCTCCTGAGCTGGCCCCACACCTGATGGGCCCCCACCTCCTTGATTGGCTTGCAGCCACTCCCCAAAGCCAGTTCTGCCCCCAATTGGCCCCCCCACTCTGATCAGGGGCAGGGCTGACTGGCCAACTACCCATGGTCCCTCCCCCAGGCTGCTGGTTCCCAATTGGCCTCCCATCCCATTCAGGGGTGGGGCCAGCTGGCCCACCACCACAGCCCTTCCCCACAGCTGGCCCCACCCCTGATCAGCCCCCACCACCCCGATCGGCCCACAGCCCCTTCCCCTGCCAGCTCCTCCCCTGATCAGCCCCCCTACTCTGATCAGGAGCAAGGCCAGTGGCTACCGCCCACAGCCCCTCCCCCTGGCTTACTGCTGACCCCCAATGAGCACCCCCACCCCATTTGGGGGTGGGGTCCGCTGGCCAATTGCCTGTGGCCCCTCACCCCTGGCCAGCCCAGCCCTGATTGGCCCCAATAAGGGCAGGCCAGCCAGCCAACCTCCCACCATCTCCTCCTCCCGACAGGCCCAGCCCCAGTCTTCCCCGATTGGTACCAGGCCAGCAGGACCCCACCCATGCACAAATTCCTGCACTGGGCCTCTAGTAGACATATAAAAGGATGCTCAACATCACTAATTGTCAGAGAAATGAAAATTCACACCACAATGGCATATCACCTCACACCTATGAATGGCTATCATCAATAAATCCACAAAAGACTAGTGTTGGCAAAGATGTAAAGAAAAATGAACTCTCAACATTCACTGTTGACAGGGATGCAGATTGGAGCAGCCACTATGGAAAAGAGTGTGGAAGTTCCTCTAAAAATTAAACTAACTTGTGAGCCAACAATTTCACTTCTGAGGATTTATTCAAAGAAACCCAAAACACTAATTGGAAAGAATATATGCATCCCTATATTCATTGCAGCATTATTTCAATAACCAAGATATGAAAGCAACCCAAATGCCTATCAGTAGATGGATGAGTGGATATAAACGCTGTGGTATGTTTATACAATGGAATATTACTTGTCCATTAAAAAAATGAAATATCACCATTTGCAACAGCATGGATGGACCTAGATGTTATTATACTCAGTGAAATAAGTTAGAGAAAGACAAATATAATATCACTTCATTTCTATGTGGAATCTAAAGAACAAAATAAATGTACAAACAAATTGAAGCACACTCATAGACACAGTGAGCAGACTGGTGGTTGCCAGAGGAGAGGAGGGTTAGGGAACTGGGTGAAAAAGGTGAAGAGATTAAGAAGTATAAATTGGTACAAAATAGTCATGGGGATGTCAAGCATAAGGAATATAGTCAATAATATTGCAATAACTATGTATCATACCAATGGGAATATCAAGAGGAACGATGCTAAGAAAGTGGTGAGAAGGGCTAGAGAGAGATTTTAAAGACATTAAAGATCAAGTGACCTCCACTGTCTGGATGAGACCAGGTCTTTCTGTGTGAGAATCATAAAACAGAGAATGGTGGAGAGCTACAAAGAGGAAATCATGAAGGAGAAAGAAAGAGAATTAAAAAGAGACAGAAAAAGAAATAAATCACATGCATGTTGCTACTCTCTGTTTCTGAATATTCAGATTATATAAATTGCAAGGGTAGTGACCCTATGCTGAGCTCAGAACAGCTAACCAGAAGAGCATCTGTGATGGTGCAAAGTTTTTCTCTGCAATGTCCAATGTGGTGGCATTAGCACATAGCGTTGATGGCACTTGAAATGGGGCTAGTATAACTGAGGGGCTGAATTTTTAATTCATTGAAATGTAAGTAGGCTCATCTGGCCAGTGGATACCATGCTGGATAATGCAGCTCTCAAGATCTAATGATGAGGAAGGCATATTCCTTTCTCCCCTAGTTTTCCTTGCAAAGTCATTCACTGGGCTGGGCCCATATACAAGATCCAGGATCTCTGTGATAACCTGGTGACACTAAAACAGCCAACATCCAGGTCCTAGTGGAATTCCCATCATAGGCCCACTTGAAAACAGAGTGAAGATCATGGCCCAGAAAAAAATGTGTGATAAGACACAATTATAGCTGGAATAGCAGTGGGGAAGAGAACACACACTTATGACCCCTGAATCTGTATGAGAGCCTAGGAAGACACTTAATTCATCTGAGGCCCAATGGACCTTGTCACATGAGAAGGGATTTTGTTCCACACATGAATAAGATCCTAGGCCAGGGGTGTATTTATCAGATGTTTCCCAAGGCTGAGCACTAGGGTGAGGAAACCATATAGATGACACAGTCATTGCCCTTGCAGGGCTTGCCTATGACCAGGATTCCTATTCCCACAAGTGGGAGGACACAGAGAGAGAGTCTGGGCCTGAGAATTCCAAGATACTTTCAGAGAAATTCAAACTGACGTCCTGCAGGTTATAAAGGGAGCAGCAAGGACCACCTGAACTCTAGGTTCTCTTCTCATCTCCCTACTAAGCTTGCCTGCAGTGGATCCTATGCCCTCCCCACTTCCACTGCAATTAGAATGTGCTGAAGCAGCTGCCCAAGCCCTTTCAACTATTTAAATATGTTTCTGGGCCAACCTTTCACCAACAGTGTCTAGACAAGGACTGGTTGTAAGGTGATGTCCAGAAGCAGGTAAAAAGTGGTCCCTATCCCATGAGATAGTACCCTGAGACTGAGAAAGAAATGACTTCAGAGTCTGTGGGTCTCCAGCCCAACCCTGAGGATTTATTCAAAGAAACCCAAAACATTAATTTGAAAGAATATATGCACCCCTATATTCATTGCAGCCCAACCCTGTAGTCCATCCACGCTGACCTGTTTTCTGGCCAGTCTGCACTGGAGAAATGGAGACCTAATTTCTCTTTTCTGCTTCTCACCTATCTCTGTTGGTTGAAATTGCTATAGTCATGAAAGAAAGTGCATGGCATGTCACATGGGTAAATGGAGAAAACAAGAAGTAAGGAAAGAAGCTCCGCTCTAGACTTGTAGGGAGTCATCCTTTCGGTGGTCTTCCAGTGGGTTTAACTGCATAAATGCAGACCCCCAGAACCATGCCAGCAATAGCAATATATCCTGCCTCCATCCCACTCAGAAGGAGCACAAATACTGCTATATGGACAATCATGGTTGGGCTCAGGTGATAATGCTCTACTGATTCTCCTGTTATCAAAACTTTGGGACTTCTCCCCCTCACATGGCCTAGTGAACCTACTGTTTTCCTTCTGCCATCCTAAATTGTTTCCATCATAAGACCTCACCCTAGGCTCTGAGTACTGCACTCATTCATGGAGTCCACTGGGTAGCTGTCTCTTAATTCTTAGAGCCTCCCTATTGATGTCATGAAACTATGATTTGGAGATGAAGGATTTCTAGGACAATCTGGTCCTGAGAAGGAAGTTTCAGGGGTAAACAAGTGACATTTTTCAGTCCAACAGTCTAACTTTGTTTTGTGTGGGCAAATAAATTCCATTCAAATACAACTGTGAAATTTTACATAAGTGGAATAATGTTTAAATATGGGTAAGAGTTATGTCAGCATCACGGCAGCATGAGAGGACCTCCAAGTCTTTCCCCTTGATGTTACAAATTGGACAGTTATATTTCAACAAAGAACTCCCTACTCAACATAAAACATGTATAAGAAATATATCCAAGCATTGAGAAATCTGAAGTTGGGCTATCAGAGCAACTGAGGACATGGAATGGGGAAGAACAAAGACGAGAGCAGCAGACACAGTCCGGCATTCACCTGACCCCAGCAATGCCATAGTGGTGAAAGGTCAGAGTACAATCCCACTGGAATGGCCTGAGAGGTGGAGGCATCAAAAGTTTCTAGTGGCCAGTACACATTGAAGCTAAATCCAGAATCAGAAATAGGGGAGTAGGCAGAGGGTGGTGGAAATCGACAGGCCACTATCACTGAACAGACAAAACCACAAAGGCAGGAATCCATCTCCCCTCCCTTTCCCATTGTCCTCTCATTATTGTGACACTCATTTGGCTGATAACAAAGGTGCAGAGGCAAATTTCCAGCCTGGGGGTTCTGCATTCATGCAGTTAAACCCACAGGAAGAAGCAGAGCCATACGAGGAGAAACCAAGATGGCGGCATAGGTAAACACCTGAACTGCTGCCTCACACAACAATTTCAAAACTAAAAGACAAAATGGACATCATCCAGAACTACAGGAAGGCTGGCTAAGTGAAAATTCTACAACTAGACGGAAAGAGAAAAGCACACTGAGACTCACAGGAGCTGCGGAAGACAGAGATATGGAGAGGCACAAGCGGAGAGGGCTGGCAACTGAGTATGTGGCTGGCTTTCTCAATCGGGAGGGAGACAAAAGCTCCCGACTGTGCTGAACTCCAGTTCCGGGCGAGAATCTGGGAACCCAGACTCATTTGGGGAGAAACTGGACTGTCTGGCAGCGGGCAAAACTTGAGGGAAGCTTTCTCTCAGAGATGCTTGCAGTGATTACCATGGGACACTGAGACCCAGGGACCTCTTAGGGCAGGGCTGACGGGAAGCCATTGCTGCTTGCTCCACCCTGAGACTCTGCCCCATCCAAGCTGAGCGCAGAGGCTTTTGCATATGAATGGCCTGGTCCTTTGAAATTTAAACTTACCTAACAAACTGCAGCTGAGTCAGTGAGACCCAGAACATCCAAAAGAAGGCCCAAGGTTCCGCAGCAGCTTGCATTGCTTCACAGCTGGGCCTCATCTGGGCACCTCCAAAACCCAAACAAAGAAGAGGAATCTGCAGATCTCTCCATAGCTCCTGCTGGGTGGCCTCAGGCAGAGGCTAAATTAGCGCCTCCTTAGAGATCCAAGAGCCAGTGTACCCAGGGGTCAGAGTGGGACCATCCAGATTACAACTCCTCAGATCCATAAGGGACACTCAGGGGGCAGACTCAGTGAGCACCAAAGCCCCACTGAAGCAAGTCTTGCCTCATAAGGGTGTCTCCAGCACAGAAGTTCTCCCATTGTAGACACAGCTGATCCTTACAGCCAATTGGCCTGGAGGTCAATTCCCCCCAGTGATACAAACAACAATCAAGGCTTAACTACAACAAGACTTTACACACAGCCCACAAAGGAGTGCACCAAGAGTGTCCACCTCAGGTAACTGGGGAGGCTGAGCCACTGGGCCCTATAGGACACCTAGCACACAAAGCCACTCTATCAACTCAGGGAAACAGCCAAAATGCGGAGACAAAGAAACAGGTCACAAATGAAAGAAATGGAGGAAAGCAAATGACTGGATATAGAGTTCAAAACCATGGTTATAAGGTTTTTCAAGAATTTTCTAGAAAAGGCCGATAAAGTTAGTGAGACCCTCGAGGATATGAAAAAGGACCAACTAGAAATTAAGCATACACTGACTGAAATAAAAAATAATATACAGAGATCCAACAGCAGACTAGAGGAACGCAAGAATCAAGTCAAAGATTTGAAATACGAGGAAGCAAAAAACACCCAAATGGAAAAGCAAAAAGAAAAAAGAATTCAAAAATATGAAGCTAGTTTAAGGAGGCTCTGGGACAACTTCAAATCTACCAACATCCGAATTATGGGGGTGCCAGAAGAAGAGAGAGAGCAAGATACTGAAAACCTATTTGAAGAAATAATGACTGAAAACTTCCCCCACCTTGTGAAAGAAATAGAATTACAAGTCCAGGAAGCACAGAGAACCCTAAACAAAATGAATCCAAAGAGGACCACACCAAGACACATCATAATTAAAATGCCAAGAGCAAAAGACAAAGAGAGAATATTAAAAGCAGCAAGAGACAAACAGTTAGTTACCTACAAGGGAGCACCCATACGATTGTCAGCTGATTTCTCAACAGAAACTATGCAGGCCAGACAGGAATGGCAAGAAATATTCAAAGTGATGAATAGCAAGAACCTACAACCAAGATTACTCTACCCAGCAAAGCTATCATTCAGAATTGAAGGTCAGATAAAGAGCTTCACCAAAGCTAAGAAAAAGCTAAAGGAGTTCATCACCACCAAACCAATATTATATGAAATGCTGAAAGGTATTCTTTAAGAAGAGGAAGAAGAAGAAAAAGGTAAAGATAAAATTATGAACAACAAATACATATCAACAAGTGAATCTAAAAATCAAGTGAATTAAAAATCTGATGAACAGAATAAACTGGTAAATATAATAGAATCAAGGGCATAGAAAGGGAGTGGACTGAAAATTCTCCAGGGGAAAGGGGTGTGGGGGTGTGGGAAGAGACTGGACAAAAATCGTACAGCTATGGATGAGGACAGTGTGTGTGGGGGGGTGGTAAGGGCAGAGGGTGGGGTGGGAACCGGGTGAAGGGGAGCTATGGGGGGAAAAAAGAGGAACAATTGTAATAATCTGAACAATAAAGATTTATTTTTTTAAAAAAAACAATGTAATAAAAAAAAAAAGAAAAAGAAGCAGAGCCATAGACAAGAGAGCCCATCTAACCACCACCACCACCACATCACAGCAAGGCCTGGTAGAGTAAATTATAATGGTACAGAAAGCACAGGTTCCAGTTACAGAGAAGTGGCATAGGGAACACACAGGCCAGAGCCCCATCATCTATCTGCCTCACCTTACCATGAGCATAGTGCCCTGAAACTGAGGCAATCAGGTAATAAAGAGGACTCCCAACTTTTTAAGGAATACAGGACATTTCCCATAACCCAGGCAACACTATCCCAGAAGTCCTAAAAGTACACCTAAGACAAAACAAAATTTTGTGCTATAGCACCACCTTCAGGAAAACAAAAGAAAAACCTCTATTTATCAACCTGTTAAACAATAGAAACAAATACTAAAAAGGAAAAAAGAAAATTTTATTCCTTTAAAATGCCCAGGCAGAAAAATAACCTATCAAATAAGATGAATAACCAAAGTATCAAGGAAGTACAGAAAGAAAAGAAAATATCTCTTGAATATAAACTTAAAGACATGGAAGACTGTGATTTAAATGAAAGAGAATTGGAGATTGCTGTTCTGAAAAAACTCAATGATACAACAAAACGAGGACTTAAGCAAAGAAACTGAAACCATAAAAAATAACCAAACAAATTCTGGAGCTGAAGAACTGAATAAATGAGATGAAGAACTAACTGTTGAGCTTAAGAAATAGACCAGACCAGATGGATAAAAGAATAAGTGGTATTGAAGATAGAAATCTAGGAATGACTCAGGTGGAAGAAGAGAGAGAATCTAGAGTGGGGGGAAAATGAAACAACTCTACAGAACTGACTGCATTAGAAAGAAAAATATAAGAATAATGGGTATGCCAGAAGGAAAAGAGAGGGAGAAAGAAACAAAAGCTTATTCATACAAATAATCAATGAGAACTTCCCAAACCTACAGAAAGAACTGGACCCTCAAATCCAAGAAACCTAAGAACATCTGAAGCAGGGGGACATCTGTAATATTTTCAATGATAAAGATAAATTTAAATAATAATAATAAAATAAATAAAAAGGCCTTCTCCAAAACATTATATTAAAGCTGTCAGAAATTAATGACAAAGAAAGAATTCTCAAGGCATCCAAGAGGGGCAGGAGGGACCCCATTAAATTATCATCAAATTTTTCAGCAGAAAACCTACCATCTAGGGGAAAGTGGAATTGAATATGCAAAATATTGAAAGAGAGAAATCACCAACCAATAATAATATATTCAGCAAAGATATCCCCTAAGATATGAAGAAGAAAATATATATGGAAGAGAAATAATGGCTTTTCCAGACAAACAGAAACCGAGGGAGCTAACAACCACAAGACTTGCATTACAAGAAATGCTGAAAGGTTTTCTTCACCTGAAATATGAAAGGCAAAAGGATACAAAACTGTGAGTAAGATGATTAACAGACATAAGCAGGAAATTGTAATCCTTGTTCAAAATAAGGTATTAAACACTGAAATGTGTTTTTTTTTAAAGAAAGATTAAATTAGGTAAAAGCATTTTAAAAAGATTAGCTGTTACAATTTGGAAATAAACTCACAGCATAGAAAGTGATAATTTGTGATGACAAAAACATAAAACCAGGAGGGCTGAATTTGCACTGGTGAATGGAGAAAAGATACAATCAGAAGTAAAATGACTATTATACATATGAAAATTTTGTTTTACATAAACCTAATGTTAACTACAAAACAAAAGTCTAAAACTGAGGCAAAGGCAAGAGTATAAAATAGAGTCAAGACAGTCTCTTCAATAAATGGTGTTGGGAAAATTGGACAGACACATGCAAAAAAAAATGAAAGTAGACCAGCAACTTACACCGTACACAAGAATAAACTCAAAATGGATAAAAGACTTAAATATAAGTCATGAAACCATAAAAATTCTAGAAGAAACCATTGGCAACAAGATCTCAGATATCTCTCATTGCAATACATTTATGGACACATCTCTAAGAGCAAAGAAAACTAAGGAGAAAATAAACAAATGTGACTACATCAAAATAAAAAGCTTCTGCACAACAAAAGAAACCATCCCATCAACAAAACAAAAAGGGAGCCCACTGTATGGGAGAACATATTTGGCAATGATATATCTGATAAAGGGTTAATATCCAAACAAAAGGAAGACAAACAATCCAAATAAAAAATGGGCAAAGGACCTAAATAGACACTTTTCCAAAGAGGACATACAGATGGCCAAGAGACATTTGAAAAAAAATGCTCAAAGTCACTGATCATCAGAGAGATGCAAATTAAAATGACAATGAGGTATCACCTCACACCTGTCAGAATGGCTACCATCAACAAATCAACAAATAACAAGTGCTGGCAAGGATGTGGAGAAAAGGAAACCCTAGTACACTGCTGGTGGGAATGCAGACTGGTGCAGCCATTATGAAAACCAGTATGGATTTTCCTTAGAAATTTAAACATGGAACTGCCATCTGACCCACTGATCTCATTTCTAGGAATATATCCTAAGAGACCCAAAATACAAATCAGAAAGAATGTATGTACCCCTATGTTTATAGCAGCACCATTTACAATAGGTAAGATGGGGAAACAGCCCAAGTGCCCATCAGTTGATGAGTGGATAAAAAAGCTGTGGTACATTTATACCATGGAATACTGTGCAGCAGTAAAAAGGAAGAATCTCTTACCCTTTGAGACGGCATGGAGGTACCTGGTGTAATCATGCTAAGTGAAATAAGTTAGCCAGAGAAAGTCAAGTATCACATGATCTCACTCATGTGAAATCTAAGTAACAAAATAAACTGATGAACTGAGTGGATCCAGAGACTTGAAGCATGGAACAGAGTGCGAAGTCTCAGAGAGAATTGGTGGAGGGTTGGTGGGTGGGAGGTAATCAACCAAGGACCTCGTATGCATATATGCATGGTCCATGAACACAGACATTGGGGCAGTGAGGTCCTGGGGCAGGAGGTGAAGGTGGGCTGGAGGAGGTAAATGCGGGGGGGGGGGGAGGAGACATATGTAATATTTCCAACAATAAAGAATTTTTAAAATAAATAAATAAATAAATAAATAAAACTGAGGTGTATAACATTTAAAAAAATGAATTGAGGTGGGGGGTGGGGGATCATAAATACCACCAAACTGAAATAACAGACAGAAACACACAAGGGACAATAAAAATGTACACATAAAGCTACTAGAAAACAAAAGATAAAATGGCTATAGGAAATCTTCTTATATCAATAATCACCCTGAATGTAAATGGACTAAACTCACCAATAAAAGGCACAGAATAGCAGGATGGATTAAAAAACAAGACACAATTTGCCCTAGCTGGTTTGGCTTAGTGGATAGAGCATCAGCCTGCAGACTGAAGGTCTAGAGTTTGATTCTGGTCAAGGGCACATGCCTGGGTTTGCAGGATCAACCCCCAGTAGGGGGTGTGCAGGAGGCAGCTGATCAATTATTCTTCCTCATTGTTGATGTTTCTCTCTCTCCCTCTCCCTCTGAAATCAATAAAAATATAATAAAAATAAATAAATAACAAGACACAACTATTTTTTGCCTTCAGGAAACCCATCACAACTTCAAAGACAAAGACTCAAAGTGAAGGGGTGAAAGATGATACTCCAAGCAAATGCCTGCCATCCAAAGAATAGCAGGGGTAGCTGTATTTATATCTGACAAAATAGATTTTAAGATATAAGAGGTAATAAGAGACAAAGATCGATCTTTTATAATGATAAAGAGAGCAATACATCAAGAACACACACATGTATTATATACCGTATTTTCCGGCGTATAAGAAGACTTTTTAACCCAGGAAAATCTTCTCAAAAGTCAGGGGTCATCTTATACACCAGGTGTCATCTTATAGGGCGGGTATATCCCAAACTCTATATTTTAACTGGAAAAGTTGGGGGTCGTCTTATATGCCCAGTCGTCTTATACACCAGAAAATATGGTACATAAAATCTCCAACTAAGGAGCACCAAAATATATAAAGCAACTTCTAACAGAACTAAAAAGAGAAAGTGACAAAATTACAATTATAGCAGGTGACTTAAATACTCATTGACAGCAATGGATAGACCATCCAAACGGAAAATCAATAAGGAAATGTCAGTCTTAAGTAACACATTAGTACAAAGGAATATAATTGATACTAGTGGCCCGGTGCACAAAATGCGTGCACATTAAAAGGGAATTAATTAGAGGAAATATTTTAATATTGCTATTTGCCCTTTCTCTATAATAGAAGTGTCAGAGATTAAAGAAAATTAGTAAAATGTATATGAAAATATCCCTCCTGTCAGAGTCTGTGGCGTGCCATGGGACCTAAAGTCAAGTCCCCGTCCACCACCTGCACATGCTTCAAAAACGCAGGAGACCCAGATCCAGCTGGCACCACCCCTGTCAAGTTCCTCTGGGCAGGGGGCACAGCCTGAGGTCCCCTGTCTAGCCCCACCAGGCAAGGAGCACGGCCTAAGGTCCCCGGCCCGGTGCCACACAGGAAGTGCAGCCTGAAGTCCCCCGTTAAGCCCCGCCAGGCAGGGGGTGTGGCCTGAGGTCCCCCGTCAATCTCCGCTGGGTAGGGGGCACAGCCTGAGGTACCCTGGCCTGCTCTGGGGTGGGGGACATGGCCTAAGGTCTCCTGGCCTAGCACCAGGGTGGGGGGCAAGGCCTGAGGTCCCCCGTCAAGCCCCGTGGGGTGGGGTTGTAGTCTGAGGTCCCTAGCCTCGGCCAGGCACCATGCAGCCTCAGGTCCCTGCTATTCAGTCGTGATATGACAGTGTCCTGGCTAATTTGCATATTCATCTATTATATAGATACTAGTGGCCCAGTGCATGAAATTTGTGCATGGGGGGTGGGGAGTCCCTCAGCCCAGCCTGCACCCTCTCCAATCTGGGACCCCTTGGGGGATGTCCAACTGCCAGTGTAGGGTCTAAACCAGCAGTCGGACATCCCTCTTGCAATCTGGGACCACAGGCTCCTAACCGCTCACCTGCCTGCCTGCCTGATTGCCCCTAACCACTTCTGCCTGCCAGCCTGATTGCCCCCTAACTGCTCCCCTGCCAGCCTAACTGACGCCTAACTACTCCCCTGCCGGCCTGATCACCCCCAACTGCCCTCCCCTGCCGGCCTGCTCACTCCCAACTGCTCCCCCCACCGGCTTGATTGCCCCCAACTGCCCCTCCTGCTGGCCTGATCACCCCCAACTGCCCCCCCTGCCAGCCTGTTCACCCCCAACCCCCTAACCACCTCTGCCTTGGCCCCGCCACCATGGATTTGTCCGGAAGGATGCCCGAAAGGGCTCCCAGAAGGTCTCCCAGTCCAATTAGCACATTACCCTTTTATTAGTATAGATAGAGGCCTGGTGCATGGGTGGGGGCCAGCTGGTTTGCCCTGAAGGGGGTCCCAGATCAGGGTGGGGGTCCCCTTGGGGGGAAGGGCCAGGTTGGGCAAGGGGCCTGGGGCAGTTTGGAGGCTGGCCACACCCACATCTGGGTGGGGGGTCCCCACTGGGGGCAGGGTGGGCCTGGGAAAGGGGCTGATGGCCATTTGCAGGCTGGTCACACCCCTATCAGGGTGAGGGTCCCTGCTGGAAGGCATGGCCGGCCTAGGCAAGGGGTTGAGGGCCATTTGGAGGCAGTTTGCAGGCCAGCCAAGCCCCCTGCTTTGTCTGGAAGGACGTCCAGAAGGTCTCAGGAAGGTCTCACAGTCTAATTAGCAAATTACCATTTTATTAGTATAGATACTAGAGGCCCGGTTCACAAAATTCATGCACGGGGCCAGGGGTGTCCCTTAACCTGGCCTGCAACCTCTCCAATCTGGGACCCCTCAGGGGCTGTCTGACTGCCCTGTGGGATCGGGCCTAAACCGGCAGTCAGACATCCCTTTCACAATCCAGAACTGCTGCCTCCTAACTGCTTGCCTGCCTGTCTACTTGCCTGATTGCCCCTACCACTTCTGCCTGCCAGCCTGATAACCCCCTAACCTCTCCCCTGGTGGCCTGATTAACACCTAACTGCTCCCCTGCTGGCCTGATTGAGGCCTAACTGCTCCCCTGCCAGCCCGATCGCCTCCAACTGCCCTCCCCTGCTGGCCTTATCACCCCCAACTGCCCTCCCCTGCAGGCCTGGTCACCTCCAACTGCCCTCCCCTGCCAGCCTGGTCGACCCCAAAAGCCCTCCCCTGCCAGCCTGATCTCACCCCCAACTGCCCTGCCCTATTGGCCTGATGGCCCCCAATTTCCCTCCCCTGCTGGCCTGGTCACCCCAAACTGCCCTCCCCTGCCAGCCTGGTCACTCCTAACTGCCCTCACCTGCCGGCTTGATCTTGCCCCCAACTGCCCTCTGCTGCCAGCCTGATGGCCTCCAACTGCCCTCCCTTGTAGGCCTGGCCACCCCCAACTGCCCTCACCTGCTGGCCTGGCCTCACCCCCAATTGCCCTCCCCTGCTGGCCTGGTCACCCCCAACTGCCCTCCCCTGCTGGCCTGGTCACCCCCAACTGTCCTCCCCTGCTAGCCATCTTGTGGTGGCCATCTTGTGGTGGCAATCTTGTGATGACATCATGTGAGGGCATCACACCACCTAGGCTTTTATTATATAGGATATACAGAGCTTTTCACCCCAGAACATCAGAATATACATTCTTCTCTAATAATATAAAACATCCTGAAGGACAGATTGTATGTTGCAGCACAAAACTAGTCTCAACAAATGTAAAAAGACTGAAATCATACCAAACATATTCTCTGACCACAATGCTTTGAAACTAAAAGTCCACTACAAAAAAAGAACTGAGAAAACTATAAAAATGTGGGGATTAAACAACATGCTACTGAACAACTGGGTCAAAGAAGAAATCAAAGAGATCAAAAGATATGTAAAGACAAATGAGAATGACAATACAGCATACTGAAATTTGGGGAATGCAGCAAAAACAGTAATAAGGGAAAATTTAAAATATTACAGGCCTACCTCAAGAAACAAGAAGAAAAATCTACAACAACCTAACATTTAAACTTAAAGAACTAGAAAAAAACAAAGCCCAAAGTCAATAAAAGGAAAAAATTAGAGCAGAATTAAATGAAATAGAAAACAGAAAAACAATAGAAAATAATAGTGCAACAAAGAACTAATTCTTTGAAAGGATGAATAAGTTTGTCTAACTTCTGGCTTGACTCACTAAGGAAAAAAGAAAAGATTCAAATATACAAAATCAGAAATGAAAGAGAAGTTACAATGGACAGAAATACAAAGGATTATACAAGAATACTATGAAAGGCTATATGCCACCAAATTCAATAGCTTAGAAGAAATGGACAAGTTCTTAGAAATATATACCAGTAGTCTTCCTAAACTGAATCATGAAGAAATGGAAAATTTAAAGAGGTCGATCAACAATAAAGAAGGAAAACGACATCAGGCCATGGCCAGTGTTGCTAGATGGTTAGAGCATAAGCCGTAGACAAAGGGGTCACGGATTTGATTCCTGGTCAAGGGCATGTACCTCACGCATTCAGGAGGCAACCAGTTGGTGTGTCTCTCTTACACTGATGTTTCTGTCTCTCTCTCTCTCTCTCTCTCTCTCTTTCTCCCTCCCTCTCCCCTCCCTCCCTTTTACTCTTTCTAAAACTCAATGGGAAAAAAACCTTGGGCCCTAGAGAGGACAAAATGGTGGTGGAATAGACGGATGTGTCCCGAGCATTGTCCTGGAGCAAATAGAATGAGCAGCTGAAACGAATAACACCAACCCCAAATTGGCAAAGGAGACAGCTGCTGAGGTCATTTGCAGCTGGGAAGGGCAGAGGACCCCTGGAGAAAGTAAAATCAAGGATCTGGGTAGGAGAGATCCACCAAACCTCTGAGCCCAGAGGGTCAGAGGGAAACTGCACGGCCCTGAGTCACGTCCCTCGGGACAGACACAGAGTCTGACTGTGGAAAGAAGGTCTACAGAATGCTGGAGGCAGGGGATTCTATATCTGGGTCTACAGTCACAAAAGACTGAGCCTAGAGGGGGCAGCCTGAAGGGCTGACCAGACCGCACAGTGCCAGCAGGAGAAGAGCTTGCAGAGGCGCAGTCTTTCCCCTCTCTGTGGCCTGTGCTTTTCTTCACTGAACCTGGTCCATAGGACCTTCTGGATATGGACACTCACCGTGGCAGACTTGTGGAGCCTAGGGAGAGGAGGAGGTCCAGGAGAACTGGCAGTGAGTCTGGTGCTGAGTCACATCTAAGCCCGGGACCTGGGCAGCCATTTTCTTCTGAAGAGATACCCCCTCCCTCCAGTCTCCAGGAAACCAATACAGCCACACCCAGAATATACCCTGAATGGTACAAAGGATTAACCTTTTGCACTCAGATGTCAAGTGTGACTCAACACGGTTAGCATTAGAATAAAGGAACGAGAAAAAAGCAAGCGAGTGCAAAGGGTTAAAAAAAAAATCTGAATAGTCCCTGAGAGTCCACAGGGACTGGTCTAAAGAGAGGCCTTCAGTCCCAGCAACAGGAAATTGAGAAACCACAGACAGTACAGAAGACTGGGATTTTAAGCCAGCCAAAGGAACAACACTTCTGTTTTTTTTAAATATATATTTTATTGATTTTTTACAGAAAGGAAAGGAGAGGGTCAGAGAGCCAGAAACATCGATGAGAGAGAAACATCGACCAGCTGCCTCCTGCACACCCCCTACCGGGGATGTGCCCGCAACCAAGGAACATGCCCTTGACCGGAATCAAACCTGGGACCCTTCAGTCCGCAGACTGATGCTCTATCCACTGAGCCAAACCGGTTTTGGCAACACTTCATTTTTTCATTTTTATTTTTATTTTATTATATTTTTTATTTTATTTTATTATTATTTTGTTATCTCTTTTTTATTTTTCTTTATTTTCCTTTTTTATTTGTTGCTATATTTTCTATTTATTTTTACATTATTTTCCATCATTCTATTTTATTTTATTTGCTATTTTTATTTGTTCTACCATTTTATAAATCAATTTTTTGTAAATTTATTATTAGTAGTATTATTATTATTATTTTCTCATTCTTTCTTTTATCCACTGATCCCCTTTCTACTTCCTCTATACTGAACTGAGGTCCCCCCATATTCATCCAATTCTCTTTTTTTAAATATATTTTATTGATTTTTTACAGAGAGGAAGGGAGAGGGATAGAGAGTTAGAAACATCGATGAGAGAGAAACATCCATCAACTGCCTCCTGCACACCCCCCACTGGGGATGTGCCTGCAACCAAGGTACATGCCCTTGACCGGAATCGAACCTGGGACCTTTCAGTCCGCAGGCCGACGCTCTATCCACTGAGCTAAACCGGTTTCAGCTATTCATCCAATTCTTTACCTTATTTTCTATATATAAGCTCAGCCTCTACAGATTCTGCCCCCACCCTCTTTGCTGGGTATTGGATGTTTACATTTTTTTGGTTTATCTGTTTGTTCTGTGGTGTTTTCTCCATATATATTTTTTATCCTTTATCTTTTCTCTCTTATCTTTTTTTCTCTATTCAATACAATTTGTGCTCTCTTTTCTCTAACCCTAATTCTCTTTTCTCAGGTGGTCACTTATATTGAGGTTATCGGTGTTGTGAGTACATTCGTGTTTTGTTCCCTTTGTGTAGTGTCTTGTTGAGGAAAATTTTATCCTGTCCAGCCAATGTGCTAGAGAGCGAGCCACATAACCAGAGACCTGGAGAGGAAACTCCTTCCATGAACAGGTCAATAACACCCCAGACCCAACTACAGAGGCAGAAAGAAGGCAGCAGTGAGGGAGAGAGCATGAGTGAGTGAGGGAACAAAAGAGGAGTGTATGGTCATGTGCAGGGGGTGTGTGTGTGTGTGTGTGTGTGTGTGTGTGTGTGTGTGTGTGTCACAGTTAGATCCCGCAGGACATTCCGGGGCAGGCTAACTGAGCTCACCTAACTAGGCAGCCTCTGCTACTGTTGCAAACAGTACCGGAAAGCTGGCTCTTCCTCAGAGGACTCAACTTTTTGAAGGGGAGAGCTGCTGTAACTGGGAGCCCAGCCTCCCCTCCACCCCGGGTGCCATCAGATAATACCTGGGACCCTACAGCCACTCTGCCAGGGACCTGCTACCTTGGCTGTGGTCCCACAGTCACCAAGTCTCCAGCCACCCTGGGTGCAGGCTCCTGCAAGTTCCAAAGCATGCTTTCCTATGACCAGCCCAACACTTTATCCCAGGGCACTGTGACCATGCGAACAGCAGACATGTGAGCAGCCCCCTCCTGCCCAAGGAGCAGCAGCCTGCAAGCAGCCAGCCCCAGGCCAAAGAGCGCAACTTCATGTGGACTGCCCCTGTCTAAGAAGCAGCAGCTGTGTGAAAGGCCCACTCCCCCATCCAAGCAACAGAAACCACACAAGCAGTCTGCCCCCATCCAAGGAGCAGTAGCCTCATGTGGCCTGCCCCTGTCCAAGGAGCAGCAGCTGTATGAACGTCCTGCTCCCCCGTCCGTGGAGCAGCAACCATGCAAGCAGCCCACCCCTTCTGAGGGGCAACACCCACATGAGCAGCCCGCCAATGACTGAGGAGGGGCAGCCCTGTACAGACCGCCCCCACCCGAGGAGCAGCAGCTGTGTGAGCAACCCACCCCAGTCTGAGGAGCAGCAGCCACATGAGGAGATGGCCCACATCCAAGGAGCAGCAGCCCTGGCAGTCCGCACCGGTCCGAGGAGCAGCAGCCACATGCAGCCCACACCAGTCCAATGAGCAGCAGCTGGCTGAGCAGCCCGCACCCGTCTGAGGATCACCAGCGGTACGTTCAACTCACTCCCATTCTAGGAGCAGTAGCTGTGCTAGGAGCCTGCCCCCATCCGAGGAGCAGCAGCCCTTCCCCTCTCCAAGGAGTTGCAGCCTCACAAGCAGCCTGCCTCATCTGAGGAGCAGCAGCCACACGCAGCCATCCCCCATCCAAGGAGCAGCAGCCACGTGAGCAGTCTACCCCTATCCAAGGAGCAGCAGCCACGCACAGCCCACCCCAATCGAAGGAGCAGCAGTCTCATGATCAGACCACTCCCATCTGAGGAGCAGCAGCTGTGCGAGCAGCCTCCCCCCACCAGGCGGAGGAGCCACCACTGCTGTGAACAGAACCCACCAGAGGAGCCACTGTCAAGTGAAGAGCAGCTGCTGCTGTGACCGCCCGAGGAGCAACCCCAGCCCAAGGAGCCACTGTAACCCAATCAGCAGCCCCTGCACGGCTCAACACCTAGATCCTCCAGTGAGATAAAAAAAAAAAATGGGTAGACAAAGAAACCCTCAAAGGAAAGAAAAGGAGGAATCTCCAGAAAAACAGCTAAGTGAAACAGAGGCATGCAATATGTCAGAAAAAGAATTCAGACAAAGAGTCATACAGTTCATAAACCAGATGGATGAGAAAATCAACAACTTATGTAAGAATTAAGAAGAAATGAAAAGTGATATAACTGCAATAAAAAATAAAACCAGTATCGAAAGTTTCAACAGGAGGCTAGGAGAAGCGGAGGACCGAATTAGCGAATTAGAAGACAGGGAAACAAAACACACCTAAACTGAACGGCAATATGAGAAAAAATTAAAAGACAGAAGGAGAGCCTAAGGGAGCTATGGGACAACATGAAACAAAGCAACATACAAATAATAAGGGAGCCAGAACAACAGGAGGAGGAGCAAGGGTTAGAAAACCTATTTGAAGAAATAATGTCAGAAAACTTCCCTGATGTGGGGAAGAAAAAAGGCACATAAGCACAGAGAGTCCCAAACAAGATGAACTCGAAAAGACCCACACCAAGAAACATCATAATTACGATGGCAAATGTTCAGGACAAAGAGAGAATCTTAAAGGCTGCAAGAGAAAAACAGAAAATTACATACAAGGGATCTCCCATTAGATTATCAAATGATTTCTCAAGAGAAACACATCAGGCCAGAAAAGAATGGAAGGAAATTTACAAAGTGATGCAAAGGAAGGGACTGAATCCAAGAATACTCTATCCAGCAAAGCTATCATTCAAAATTGAAGGGGAAATAAGGAGCTTCACAGACAAAAAAAGAATAAGGGAGTTTATCACTACCAAGCCAGCAATGCAAGAAATGCTAAAGAAACTGGTGTAAAAGAAAAGAAGAAATAAAAAGGTAAGAAGGAACACAGGCACACAAAATAAAAATGGCTACAAACAAGTACCTATCAATAATAACTTTAAACATAAACGGACTAAATGCTCCAATCAAAAGACATCAAGTGGCTGAATGGATTAAAAAAACATGACCTATATATATGCTGTCTACAAGAGACACACCTCAGAACCAGGGACTCACACCGAATGAAAGTGAAGGGATGGAAAAATATATTTCAGGCAAGTGGAAATGAAAAAAAAGCAGGAGTAACAATACTTATATCTAACAAAGTAGACCTCAAAGTGAAGGCCATAACAAGAGATAAGGAAGGCCACTTCATAATACTAAAGGGATAGATACAACAAGAGGATATAACTCTGATAAACATATATGCACCCAATGCAGGAGCACCCACATACATAAAAAAAACTCCAGGAATATATCAAGGGAGAGACAGACAACAATACAATCTAGTAGGAGACTGTAATACACCACTGACATCACTGGATAAATCCTCTAGACAAAAAATCAGCAAAGAAACAGCAATCCTAAATGACTCACTAGATCAGGTGGACTTAATTGATATCTTTAGTACATTTCACCCAAAACCGACAGAATATACGTTCTTCTCAAGTGCACATGGGACATTTTCAAAAATAGACCACATATTGGGTCACAAGCAAAGACTCCCCAAATTCAAGAAGATTGAAATTATATCAAGCATCTTCTCAGACCACAACAGCATAATATTAGAAATAAACTACAATAAAAACAATCCAAAATATTCAAACACTTGGAAAATGAGTAGCATGCTATAAAACAATGATGGGGTTACAAAGGAGATCAAAGAAGAAATTGAAAACATCCTGGAAACTAATGACAATAAAAACACAACAATCCAAAATCTATGGGTCACCATGAAAGCAGTCTTAAGAGAGAAGTTTATAGCTTTACAGGCCTACCTCAAAAAAAAAAAAAGGTAGTAAATCATTTAACTCTCTACAACTCAAAGAATTAGAAAGAGAGCAATAAGAAAAGCCCAGAGAGAGCAGAAGGAAGGAGATAATATAGATCAGAGCATAAATAAATGACATAGACACCAAAAAAACAACAACAAAATATAATATCCACGAAACCAAAAGCTGATTCTTTGAAAGGGTAAACAAGATTGATGAACCTCTAGCCAGGCTCACCAAGAAGCAAAGAGAGAGGACCGAAATAAACAAAATCAGAAATGAAAGAGGAAAAATAAAAACAGACCCCACAGAAATACAAAGTATTGTTAAAAAATACTATGAACAACTTGATTCCAACAAACTAGACAACCTGGAGGAAATGGACATAGTCCTAAAAAAATACAACCTTCCAAAACACAATCAGGAAGAATCTAAAAATCTCAATAGGCCAATAACTATGGAAGAAATTGAAGCAGTCATCAAAAAGCTTCCAGCAAACAAAAGCCTGGGGCCAGATGGCTTCACAGGGGAGTTTTACCAAACATTCAAGGAAGAACTAAAACCTGTCCTCCTCAGACTATTCCAAAAAATTCAAGAGGAAGAAACACTTCCAAGCTCCTTCTATGAAGCCGGCATCACCCTAATACCAAAACCTGATAAAGACAACACAAAGAAAGAATTACATGCCAATATCCCTCATGAACATAGATGCCAAAATCCTCAACAAAATTCTAGCAAATTGGATCCAGCAGTACATCAGAAAGATCATACACCATAACCAAGTAGGATTTATCTTGGGGATGCAGGGATAGTCAATATTCGCAAATCAATAAACGTGACACATCACATAAACAAATTGAGAGATAAAAACCACGTAGTCATATCAATTGATGCAGAAAAAGCATTTGACAAAATCCCACACCTTTTCTTGATAAAAACTCTCAGCAAGGTGGGAATAGAAGAATCATACCTCAACATAATAAAACCACATATGACAAACCCATAGCCAACATCATACTCAATGGTCAAAAACTAAAACCATTTTCCCTAAGAACAGGAACAAGACAGGGATGCCCACTCTGACATAGTACTGAAAGTACTAGCCATTGCGATTAGACCAGAAGAAATAAAAGGCATCCAAATTGGAAAAGAAGTCCTTATTTGCAGATGACATGATACTGTACATAGAAAACCCTAAAGACTCCATCAAAAAATTATTAGACTTAATAAATGAATTCAGCAATGTAGCAGGATACAATATTAATGCCAAGAAATGTATGGCATTTCTATACACCAATAGTGAACTTACAGAAAGAGAGACTAAAAAAGCAATTCCATTTACCATTGCACCAAAAAAAATTAAGATACCTAGGAATAAACTTAACTAAGGAGGTATAAGACCTATATGCAGGAAACTACAGGACACTTAAAAAAGAGATAGAGGAAGACATAAACAGATGAAAGAACATATCATGTTCATGGATTAGTAGAATCAACATCATTAAAATGTCCATACTACCCAAAGCAATCTATAGATTTAATGCACTCTCGATTAAAATACCAATGGCATATTTCACAGATCTAGAATGAACTTTCCAAAAATTCATCAGGAATAAAAAAAATATCCCAAATAGGTGCACAATCCTGAAAAAGAAGAACAATGTAGGTGGGATCACATTACCAGATATCAAGCTGTATTACAAAGCCACTGTTCTCAAAGCAGCCTGGTACTAGCACAAAAACAGCCATATAGATCAATGGAACAGAATAGAGAACCCAGAAATCAACCCAAACCACTATCCTCAATTAATATTTGACAAAAGGAAGCATGAACATACAATGGAGTTCAGACAGTCTTTTCAATAAATGGTACTGGGAAAATTGGACAGATACATGCAAAAAAATGAAACTAGACCACCAACTTACATCATACACAGAAATAAACTCAAAATGGATAAAGGACTTAAACACAAGATGGGAAACCATAAAAATACTAAAGGAATCCACAGGCAGCAAAATCTCAGACATATGCCAAAGCAATTTCTTCACTGATACCGCTCCTAGGGCATGGAAACTAAAGAGAAAATAAACAAATGGGACTACATCAAAATCAAAAGCTTTTGCACAGCAAAAGAAGCCATCAACAAAACAACAAGAAAGCCCACTGCATGGGAGAACATATTTCCAAAAGTTATCACCGATAAGGGTTTTATCTCCAACATTTACAAGGAACTCATACAACTTAACAAAAGGAAGATAAACAACACAATCAAAAAATGGGCAACAGATCTAAATAGATACTTTTCTAAAGAAGACAGAAGGAAGGCCAAAAGACATATGAAAATATGCTCAAAGTCACTAATTATCCGAGAGATGCAAAGCAAGACGACAATGTGGTACCATCTCACACCTGTCAGAATGGCTATCGTCAAAAAATCAACAAAGGACAAGTGCTGGAGAGGATGCAGAGAAAAAGGAACCATCGTGCACTGCTGGTGGGAATGCAGATTGGTGCAGCCACTGTGGAGAACAGTATGGAGTTTCCTCAAAAAACTAAAAATGGGCCCTAACCAGTTTGGCTCAGTGGATAGAGCGTCAGCCTGTGGATTGAAAGGCCCCAGGTTCGATTCCGGTCAAGGGCATGTACCTTGGTTGCGGCACATCCATAGTAGTAGGTGTGCAGGAGGCAGCTGATCGATGTTTCTCTCTCATCGATGTTTCTAACTCTCTATCCTTCTCCCTTCCTCTCTGTAAAAAAAGCAATAAAATTTTTAAAATGGAACTCTCATTTGACCCAGTGATCCCACTTTTAGGAATATATCCAAAGAAACTAGAAACACCAGTCAGAAAGGATGTATGCACCCCTTTGTTCATAGCGGCACAATTTACAATAGCTAAGATTTGGAAACAACCTAAGTGCCCATCAGCAAGTGACTGGATTAAAAAACTGTGGTACATCGACACAATGGAATACTATGCTGTGGTAAAATAGAAGGAATTCTTACCATTTGCAACAGCATGGATGGACCTAGAGAGCATTATGCTAAGTGAAATAAGCCAGTCGGAGAAAGATAAATATCACATGATCTCACTCATTTATGGAATATAATGAACAACATAAACTGATGAACAAAAACAGATCCAGAGACAGAGAAGCATGATCAGACTGTCAAAACTCAGAGGAAAGGTAGGGGAGGGTGGGGGTAAAGGGGAGAGATCAACCAAAGGACTTGTATGCATGCATATAAGCCTAGCCAATGGACACAGACAACAGGGGGGTGAGGGCATTAGTGGGCGGGGGGTGCAATGGGGTGATAAGGACACATAGGTAATACCTTAATCACTAAATAAATTTTAAATTAATTAATTAATTAATTAAACCAAAAAATAAAATACACAAAAACCAACAACAACAACAACAAAAACCCTTGGGCCCAGCCTATGTGCCTCAGCGGTTGAGCATTGACCCAGGAAACAATATTCCAATGGCATTTTTCAAAGAAATAGAACAAAAAAACTGTCATATTTGTATGAAACCCAAGCAATCCTGAGGGAGGGTGGGGGTCAGTGCTGGAGGTAGATATCACACTCCTTGATTTCAAATTATACTACAAAGATACAATAATCTAAATATGGCAGAGAAACAGACACACAAACCAATGGAACAGAATTGAGAGCCTGAAATAAACCCAAATGTATATGGGCAACTAATTTTCAACAAAACAGCATCCCATGGAGAAAAGAAAGCCTATTCAATAAATGGTGTTGGAAAAATTGCAAAGCCACTTGCAAAAGAATGAAAATAGTCTGCTATTTGACACTGTTAGACAGACATGAGCAGAGCAAGAACGATGAGCCAGGTATAGAAACTCACCAGGGCAGAAAACCCTGGATGCCTAGCAAGGGGCAAAACTGGGAAAACAAGAACTTCACCCCCAGGATAACCTACTCCCCTCCCCCATTGCCCTAGAATATCACTGGTCATGTGCTTTGGATCCTGACTTTTCACATCACTGGTCATGAAGTTTAAACCCCCTGGCCTTTTCCTCCCTTATAACATCTACTAGTAAGCCTCAGTTGTATTTCAGCTTCAGACCCAGAAAGGCAGCAAAACCAGGTAAGTGACACCATGGCTGCCACATGATCAGCTGCATTAACTAATGACCCCCTTCCTTGGTAGTGACCCATCAGTGGAGACCATGACCCTAAAAGAACACACCTGGAAAGCTGATGAATATTCTATTGAGAGTCTTCTCTGAAACCTCCCCTAAGATGTTTACCTGAAAGAGAGAGATAAATACGCTCAGGATGAAGGACCCAGTGTGCGCTCTCCCAAAGAGGAGCACACCAATGCCATTCCATTCCCCCTTCTTCCCTTTAAGGCAGTAGCGGTTCTCAACTTGTGGGTCACGACCCACAGGTTGAGAACTGCTGCTGTAGAGCCTAAGACCATCGGAAAACACAGATATTTACATTACGATTCATTAACAGTAGCAAAATTACAGTTATGAAGTAGCAACGAAAATAATTTTATGGTTGGGGGTCACCACAACATGACCCTGTATTAAAGGGTCACGGCATTAGAAAGGTTGAGAACTACTGCTTTAAGGGATCCCATGAGACTTGCAACCAGGGGAGCAATGGGCAGCAGCAGTTCATCCCAGGCTAACTCCTTGAATTTGTCTCCAAGGTATCCTTTTCTATGACATCTCAGTGAGCCAAAGCAGCCCAGCCTAGGCTCTTCTGTAACTTCTTCTATGCACCTTCCTTGTTTCACGGTCCTAAGTATATTTTTGTTGCCATCATCAACCCAATACCTTTTGGCTCGGTGCTATATAGCCCTTCCCTTTAGCTATCCCCATCCCCCACCCCCTTTCCTTTAAATAAATTCAATTTATTCTTATTTACCTTGTGAAATTGCTCTTTAGCCTGCCCACACATCAACAAGTTTAACCTTTCAGACAATATACACAAAAATTAACTCAAAATGAATTAAAGATCTAAACATGAGACCTGAAACTGTTTCTGGTGAAATGAGTTATTTTGTGGTGCCAAGAGCAAAGAATTTCAAATGGCACGTGTGTGGAGAAGTTTAAACTTGATGGCAAGATTTTATTTGGGGTAAAGGGAATTTATACACCCTCAGGGATGTAGAGGGTAGGTAGTCTCCAGAAGCAACTGCCATGAGGCTCCTGTTAATCCTCCATATATTTTCTTGGTTCATGGTAAAGAACAAAGCACCATTCAAACCATCCAACCCAACTTTCTATATCTTCCCAGGTCCTCATCCCAACCAATTATTTTCCTGGACCTACTGGGGTTCCACATCCTCTATCTGATCTGATTGCCTTTCCATTTTTTCCCAGGTTAGGCTCTGCCTCTCTATGTTGTCACCTGGCTCTCACTGTACACGTCCAAAAGTTCTGTTACATCATCTGCTTTCTACTGCACATGTGCTGAGCAGAGAAATTTCCTCTCCTTCTCCTTCTGGGAATTTGATACCAGGCCAGCAGCAGCCCTGGGGACATTTTTCTGTCCACTCTGAGAATTAAGTCTCTTCAGTAGCAGTCCCCTGAAGTGTGTGAATGAGCCTGTTTATGCTATGGTTCCCCAGCAAACTCGATGGAATGCTGTCCTGATACCTGCTTCAGCTTCCCAGTTTATTAAGCTTATTATTTTATTTCCTTTTGCTTCCTTCCTTATATTAATAACTAGCTGCCTATGCTAACAAAACAATTAAATGCATGAAAGAAAACATGGGTACTAAACTTATGGACTTTGGACCAGACAGGATTTTATTAACTTGACCCCAAAGGAAAGTAAAAGCAAAAATCAATGAATGGGATTTACCAATCTAAAGTGCTTCCACACAGCATAAAAGACCATCAACAAAACAAAAATTCAACCAACTGAATGGGAGTAGATATTTGCAAACAATGCCTCTGATAAGGGGCTAATATTCAAAATATATAAAGAAGTCATAAAAAAAAAGAAGTCATAAAAAGAACTCATGCAACTCAAAAAATTTATTAAAAATATTAAACAATTATATTTTAAAAGGGGGCCTGAATAGACACTTTTCCCAAGAATAGAAACATAGAGATGGCTAACAGATATGTGAAGAGATGCTCAACTTTACTAACTATAAGGCAAATGCAAATCAAAAGCACAATGAGATACTACCTCACATCTGTTAGAATGGCTATTATCAACAAGACAAAAAATAAGTGTTGGAGAGGATGTGAAGCAAAAGGAACCCTTATACATTGCTTGTGGGAATGTAACTGGTACAACCACTATGGAAAACAGTATGAAATTTCCTCAGAAAATTAAGACTAGGTTACCATATGACCCAGTAACCCCTCTTCTGAATATCTACCAAACAAAATTGAAAACATTTATTCATAAGAATATATGTTCATTGCAGAATTATTCATGGTGGCCAAGACATGGAAACAACCTAATTGTCCTTCTATGGATGATTGGATAAAGAATATCTGTACTTATATCCAATGGACTACTACTCAGCCATTAAAAAAGGATGAAATACCAACATTTGCAAAAACATAGATGTATCTTGAAAGTAACATCTAAGCAAAGTATAGAAAAGAACAAGAATCATATGATTTCACTCATATGTGGGATATAAAATGGAAAGCTACAACAAAATAAGCAAAACAAACTCATAGGCACAGACAACAAAATGGGGGTTATCAGAGGGGAAAGGGTGGGGGAGGACAAAAAGTATAAAGATGGTCAAATATATGGTAATGGAAGGAGACTAGACTTTCGGTAGTGAGCACACAATGGAATATACAGATGATGTATTACAGAATTATACACCTGGAACTTATATAATTTTATTAACCAATAGCATCTTAATAAATTAATTTTTAAAGACATAAATTTGTGATAAGGCAGCCATTCCAAAGGAACTTTCTTGCACATCTTAATCTTCAAACCTTTGGAATGTTTGAACTGGGCAAAATAACCTTTGGAAAGAGGTTTATTCCAAACAAGTGTTTGTAAAGCTAACAGGAGAGCAGACCTCCTGGTCACAGGACTGATGATTATAAACATTCTTTAGAGTCATCAACACTATGTATACTTAAAGAATAATTTAGTTTATTTGCATCTATAAAAACTCCTTCCTTCTATCCATGTAATTTTCCCTTTATCCTTCTCATAAAACCCCTTGCCTTCATCCCCTAATTGTAACATCGATATAGTGTAAGGTGACCAGATTTTAACATTGGTAAAGCGGGACACCATTGACCGGGGGCGGGGGGGGGGGGTTCCTTGATTAAAAATTTGGTCTATATGGAGCAACAAAAATTTTCATAGAACGCAAAAATAGTATTGTAATATATTTTTTAAAATTTTAACATAAGTACAATTTACAAATATAATAAAAAATTATGTATAGTATTATTTTATTCTTTGGCCTATTTCTCATTTGAGTGAAATTTTTTAGTAGATTGCTGTTGTTGTTTAAAATGTCATGAATTTGCCCTAATGTAAGTCGTAAGTGTCACTTTCAAGGCTGGCACTAGACTTTTTGCCGCCACTATAAAATATAAATAATACGAGTACTGTCTGCTAAATTCAAGAAAATTTATGTATTTATGAAATAAATAAATAAATTACTTACCTAAATTATCTGAATAGCTGATTTGTAATGACATCACTTGTTTAACTAGCTTACTAGCACGCAGTACGATGTGTATTGTCTGAGAGACAGTTACAAAATGTTTTCGTCGTTGCCAATCCCCAAAAATGCCATTGTTCATTAAGTCCAAACAATGGTGGTCGAATTCTAACAACTGATCAACAATGCGAACTTTGATAAGCAGTTCTCCATAATCAGTTCTCAACAATTGTTATTATTAAAGTTTAACATTATAAAATTAACAAAAATAATATAAAACTCATATCCTGGCTAAACAGCCACATGGCCGCCGAAAACCGTATATTCCCTTCCCGTTCTCCCGCCTTTCCCTAGCTTGTCATGCATTCTTTCCAAAAATCGGGACTTTTTTAAAACGCCTTGGGATACGGGACAAATTGTTAAAAATTGGGACTGTCCCGCCAAAAGCGGGACATCTGGTCACCTTAATATAGTAGGCAGTTAGATAGACATGAGCAGAGCTAGATATGGGAAAACCTTTTGGTGGAAAGCCTTAGGTGCCTACCACCACACAATTCTAAGGTAGGACCTCACCCCTGAAGTAACCTTTCCTCCACTAGCATATCACTGGTCATGCAATTTAGACCCTCTCCTGACCTTTCATCCCTGGCAAGTCACTTATGTGGTAGAGCCCTTTAGAGGATGAACAAGGGGGCGGGGAGAGAAAAAAAACCTCATATGACTCCCATACAAGCCCTTGCATGACCACTCCTTTAAGCATTAAGCCCTCAAGACAGTGAGGTTCTGACCCACATCACATAGTCTTAATAACAAAACCTTGCTCTGTTGACCACAGAGACAGAATTTTAGTCAAATTAAAGATAACATCTAGCTAGGCCTTGTGTCTCAGCTCTAGACCCAGAAAAGTAGCAAAATCAGATGGGGACAACACATGGCTGACATCAGGTCCAGCTGGGATGACTAATGATCCCCTGCCCTGGTGCCAACCAAACACTGGAGAACACAACCCGGAGGAGACACACCTGGAAAGCTGATGAATATTCTATTGAGATTCTCCCCTGTTACCTCCAGATAAAAGCCCTTAACACAAAAGACCTAGTGCATACTTTCTGCCCTTTTTTGCCTCTGTAACATGTTTCCTGAGCCCACGCAGCCAAACTGGCTCACTTCTTCCATGGTCCACTTCTTCTACCTCTGTGATTTCCTAAATAATTTTTTGCTTCTATTTGAGCCTTGTAACTGAATTATTTCTTAGCTAAAACTCAAGGATAGAGGTCTAACATTTGGTGCCATTCACAGTTAACATTGTTTGGGTTTCTGCCTGTATCAGTGCTTTCTAGATAGTTATTCTCTTGGATTTCAAATAAATGTTTTTTGTCTCTCACTTTCTCATTTTATTTTTAGGTTAACATAATATATTTCACACATATGTATGATCTTCAAGCTATAATTTACCTTATTTTATACTTACATTTACTCAAAGTGACAACCTAGACTTATTTCCTTGCAAAGGTCCAAAAAAGAGAGACTTTTAAAAGTCATTTTGACAAGTATCTAAATGGTGGTTTTCCTCTCCCATTGCTGAGCTTTTCTCCCTTCACTTTGCAATGCATGGCCTATTATTTTGTCCTCATAGGAAGGAAGCCAAGTTCCCACCCTGATGTTCAGTTCCTGAAGAATATCTCTTATTTCTCTTTTATTTAATAGTGTTTATTACTTACCATACAGAAATCATGACTGGCACAAGTGAGGGAGACCGATTTTCCACAAGGTAATGTTATTTCATATTCTTAGAACATTATATGAAGTGACCCCCAATTGGTGAAATTTGCAGTGAATTTCCCCCACTCTTCCTGGAGGCTCCTCCTTCCTCAGATTCCTAGAAGAGCTGATGTGGCATGCGGCTGCCCCAGGAGCTACCTGCAAAAGGAAGGAGCCCTACCCAGCACCAAGCTTTTAAAATTGTGGGAGGATTAACTCTGAAAGTCAAAAGGGTTTGGGACTAAGGGAAGGTTACTGCAGTCTGAGGCCTGGCAATTGCCCCACATAATGAGGCTCTGAAACAAATATTAAAATCATAATTGAGGCCCCTGACCTGCCAGAGAGAGTCCGAGATGGCAATAGACTAAAGCTCCATCCACTTGTTCCTAGCACTGGATCAGACTTGTAGATAAACTGCAGAACATTCAGCTTGAAAAACAAGTTGAAAAATAGCTGATCTGAAATATTGCAAGCAGGGAACATGGAGACTGGAGAAGACAGCAGAGTGGGTGAGCCAACTCGCATAGCTGCACAGCAGCTGAGTAGCTAGGAAGCAGAAGGGAGGTGTGGCCATGCAGCCCCGGCCCCTGGAAAGCATGAGATCTCAGCCCCATTCAGGGACCTCCCCAATCCATAGCAACAAAGTAGGGAAGGGGACCCCACCTAGCATCAGACAGTGGGAATCAGTGGTGATTTGATCCACCAGGGAGAATATACTGCACTATTCTCAGCAAAGAATGCTTGCTTTGTTACAACACCAACCTGGGAAGTTCGTCCTGATCTGTGTCTATGGGAGGGGCTGTGCAGTGGAACTCAGGCAACTGAGGAGTCTGACCAGTTCACTCAGCAATAAATCTGAGGGACCATTTATCCTCTGAAAGAACCTACATGGAGAGCAGGACAGGGGCCAGACAGAGTGCCCTGGGAAAGAGTATCGATCCTCCCCACCTTGAGTGAAGAGGAGGTGACATTTTCCCCACCTGAAAAACTGCTATGGACTAGTAATCAGCACCCATGTGGCTGGGCCTGGTGGTCTGGGGAACTTGAACATCCAGCCTGGTGGGATCCTGGGGAGAGGCCCCATGGTGAGGGCTGGCTGGGTTAAAACACTGGAGTGCTGCCCTGGCTGGTATGGCTCAGTTGATTGAATATCATAACATGCACCAAAAGGTTGCTGGTTCAATTCCCAGTCAAGGAGATGACAAAACTGGGTCACACAAGAAGGCCACACCACCAAGACTGGGAGGCATACTAATCTTATCCAATACACAGAAACAAACACAAAGAAACAGCCCAGGCAGCATGGCTCAATGGTTGAGCATCAACCTATGAACCAGGAGGTCACTGTTCAATTCCCGGCCAGGCCACATACCCAGGTTGCAGGCTTGATCCCCAGTAGGGGGTATTCAAGAGGCAGTCAGTCAATGATTCTCTCTTATTATTTATGTTCTTATCTCTCTCTCTCCCTCTTCCTTCCTCCAAGAAATCAATAAAAATATTTTTTAAGAAACAGCAAAACTTAGAAAACAAATAAATAAGCTGCAAATGAAAGAACAGGAGGAATCTCCAGAAAAAAAGCTAAATGAAATGGAGGCAAACAAGTTATCAGAAACAAAATATAAAGTAATGTTCTTTAGAATGCTCAACTGCATAAAAAAAGGACATTGAAACCATGAAAACACCCATCAGAAATGAGAATGACATAGCTGAAATAAAGAATATCCTAGAAGGAATTAACAGTGGCTTATAAGCAGTGAATTATAAGACAAGGTAGAAAAAACTCACTAAATTGGAGTAGCAAAAAAAAGAAGAAAATACATAAAAAGCATGAGGACAGTTGAAGATAATTTTGGGACAACATGAAATGAAATAACATCCATATCATAAGGGTGCCAAAGGGAGAAGAAAGTGAGCAAAGGTTAAAGAACCTGTTTGAAGAAATAGTGACAGGAAACTTCCCTAATCTGGTGAAGTAAAAGTCACACAAGTTCTGGAAGCACAGAAAGCTCCAGTCAAGATGACCACAAAGAGACCCACAACAAGACACATCATAATTAAAATTACAAGCATTAAAGACAAAGAGAGAATCTTGAGGGCAACAAGAGAGTAACAGTTACCTACAAGGGAGATCCTATAAGGCTGTCAGTTGATTTCTTAACAGAAACACTATAGGACAGAAAGGAATCTCATGAAGTATTCAAAGTAATGAAAAGCAAGGTTCTGCAACCAAGACTACTCTATCTAGTAAAGCTATCATTCAAAATTGAAGGTGAAATAAAGAGCTTCTAGACAAAAAAAAAAAAAAAAAAAAAAAAGGCTAAAGGAGTTTATTACCACCAAACCAACATTGCAAGAAATGCTAAAGAAAAAGAAATAAAAAGGACCATAAACAAAAAGAATAAAAATGGCAATAAGTACATATCTATCAATAATAATTTTAGATGTCAATGGACTGAATGCTTCAATCAACATACATAGGGTAGCTGAATAGATAAGAAAACATGACCCATATATGCTATAAAAAAAGAGGCCCACCTCAGAGCAAAACACTCACACAGGATGAAAGTGACAGAATGGAAAAAAAATGTCCATGCAAATGAAAGTGAAAAACAAACAGGGTAACAGTACTTATATCTAACAATATAGATTTCAAAACAAAGTCCATAATAAGAGACAAAGAAGGTCACTACATAATACTAAAGGGATTGATTCAACAAAAGGTTATAAACCTGGTAAACATATATGCACCCAATATAGGAACACTAAAATATATTTTAAAACTTCTGGAGGACTTTAAGGAAGAAATTGACAGCAAAACAGTCATAGCAGAGGACTTTAAAACCCCACTGAAATCATTGGATAGATAATCCAGACCAAAAAATCAACAAGGAAACAGAGACCTTAAACAATACACTAAATTGGATGGATTTAGTTGATGTTTACAGAACATTTCATCCCAAAGCTACAGAATATACACTCTTCTCAAGTGCACATAGAGCATTCTCCAAGATAGACCACATCTTAGGACACAAAACAAGTCTCTATAAGATCAAGAAGATTGAAATCATATCAAATATCTTCTCAGATCATAATGGCATGAAACTCAAAATCAACTACAATTTTAAAAACTCAAAAATATTCAAACACCTGGGGGCTAAATAGCTTGTTATTAAACAATGAATGGGTTACCAATGACATCAAGGAAGAAATAAAAAAACTTCCTGGAAACAAATGAAAATGAACACACAATAATCCCAAATCTATGGGACACAGCAAAAGCAGTCCTGAGAGGGAAGGTCATAGCATTACAGGCCTACGTCAAGAAACAAGAAAATACTCAAATAAACGATATAATCCTACAACTAAAAGAATTAGAAAGAGAACAAGAAATTCCCAGAGTAAGAGATGAAAATAATAAAGATCGGAGTGGAAATAAATGACCTAGACACTAAAAAGATAACTAAGAAAAAAAAAAGAGATCAATGAGTCTTTAGCCAGCCCCATCAAGAAACAATGAGAGAGGACCCAAATAAATAAATCAGAAATAAAAGAGATGAAATAACAACAGACACCGCAAAAATGCAAAGGATTGCAAGAAAATTCTATGCCAATAAAATGGGCTAACCTGGGCTAAATGGACAAATTCCTAGAAACCTACAATCTTCCAAAACTAAATCAGGAAAATCAGAAAACCTGAGTAGGCCAATAACAACTAATAAACTTGAAGCAGTAATTAAAAAAAAAACCTACCCCCCCTCAAAAAAAAAAAATTCCTGGATCAGATGGCTTCACAGGCAAGTTTTGCCAAATATTCAAAGAAGAACTAAAATCTATCTACTTCAAACTATTCCAGAAATTCAAGAGGAGGGATGCCTTCCAAGGTCTTTTTACAAGGCCACATTATCCTAATTCCAACACAGAATAATGACATTACAAGGAAAGAAAATCACAGTCCAATATCCCTGATGAACACAGATCCTAAAATCCTCAACAAAATATTAGCAAATGGGATCCAACAGTATATTAAAAAGATCATACACCATGATGAAGTTGGATTTATTCTGGAGATGCAAGGTTGGTAAAGGTCCACAAATCAATAAATGTGATACATCATAAACAAAATGAAGGATAAAAATCACATGATCATATCAATAGATGCAGAAAAAGCATTCAACAAATATCCAACACCCATTTTTTATAAAAACTCTCAGCAAAGTGAGAATAGAGGGATCAGATCTCAACATAATAAAGGTCATATATGGCAAACCTACAGCCAACATCATACTCAATGGGCAAAATCTAAAAGCATTTCCCCTAAGAACAGGAACAACACAGGGATGTCTGTTTTCACCACTCTTATTCAATCCTATCTAATAAAGACAGAATATGCAAACTGACCATAACTCCACAACAAAGATGGAGGTGCCCACAGCCAATAAGGAGGGAATATGCAAATTAATGCTATAAGGCAAGAGGTGGAAGGTGGCTCTGGCCAGAGTGAAGATGGAAAGGTGGCTCCAGGCCAGAGCGAAGGCGATGCCAGCAGCCAGGGAAAGGAAGGCCTATTCTTGCACGAATCTTTGTGCATCAGGCCTCTAGTATAGTACATAATGGAAGTCATAGCCACAGTGATCAGACAAAAATAAAAAATAAAAGGCATCCAAGTTGGAAAGGAGGAAGTAAAACTGTCATTATTCACAGATGACATGATATTGTACTTAGAAAACCCTAAAGACTCCACCAAAAAAACTACTAGATTTAATAAACAAATTTGGCAATGTAGCAGGATACAAAATTAACATCCAGAAATCAATAGCATTTTTATTCACCAATAATGAGCTCTCAGAAAGAGAAACTTAAAAAATTTCAATTTACCATGCAACAACAACAAAAAATAAGATACCTAGGAATAAACTTAAGCAAGGATGTAAAAAACTTGTACTCAGAGTCTGAACCAAAAGAGACTTTCTCAAGGCCATGGCACCGGACTACAATGACAATCTCCACTTGTGGGGTCCTACTGAATATATTGCTTTGATGATTTTTGTTATGCTGGTAATGGTAGGCTCCCTTAATGTAGAAGTGACTTAGCAGGCTTGTAGCATGGTAAAAGCCCTAATGCCACCTCCAGGGCTATACATGGGATAAATCAAGAGCTGAGCCAGGTCAGGGAGGCAGTTCTAGAAAATGGGGCAGCAATAGATTATTTGTTGTTGCAGCATAACTATGGTTTAAGGAATTTCAAGTAGTGTGCTGTTTTAATCTTTCTGACAATTCTCAGTAAATAGAAAACGTATCCGAGATCCTAAATTTGGTGTATTCCATCCCAGGGAACTGCTTTCAATGCAGTCCAGCAGGATGAGATTTTTAATCTAAAACTAATCTCATAGATATGAGATGACAGAAATAGCAATGAAAAGGAAAATGGAGGGGGGGGTTGTGGAGTGGACTTGCAACCTAGTTCAGTATCTGGTTAAAACTGTAGTCTTACTTCCCACTCTGACTCACTTGGGTGGAGGTGCACAGTCTAACCCCAGGGCCCTGCCACAGCTGACTTGGGTGGAGCTGCAGAGCATGCCCCCACGGCCCTGCCAAGACTGACTTGGGCAGAGCTGGGAAGACCCTCAGGGGCCAGCCACAGGAGGAGGTATATAAGTCAGAGCCTCTCCACTAGGTCAGTTCAGGCTTTGGATCCAGAATTCCCCTGGACTAACAGATCTGTGAAATAAAGGTTAAACTTTCCTCCCTCAGAGTACAGGCTAATCATTCTCCCATGCATTCTGCCACAACAGCAGTGAAGAAATGTTAGGGCCAAAAACAGAATATTGGGGACTAGCTATGTTTATGAGAACTATCAATCATGCTCTGTTAACATGATTGGCTTGTGTTGGTTAAAGAAAGGACATTCTGACCTGGCTGGGAGTTGTACGCCCCCATGACCTGGGAGTCAACCTTGGACATGAGAATCAATCTTGGAACCATTCTCATTCAATATCTGCCTATTATCATGGAAAGATTAACAACCTTGTTGCCCAAACAATGGAGTCCCACCCCAACCTCCTACTTCCTTATGCCTGTAACCCCTACTTCCCGATGTAATCTTTGTCCTACCCTATATAAGCAGTTGGTTTATGGGGGGCTGCAGAGAGTATTTTTGTGGATGACCTACTGCTCTCCTATACTGCTGGCAGTATTGAAATAAATGCTCATATATGATTCAAAAAATAAATAAAAAACCTGTATGTAGAAAAACTATAGGACATCTAAAAATAAAGAAATAGTGGAAAATACAAATAAATGGAATCATATACCGTCTTCATGGATTGGAAGAATTAACATTATTAAAATGTCCATATTAATCAAAGTAATCTATAGATTCAATGCAATCCCTATTAAAATATCATCAGTATAGTACACAGATCCAGAACAAATATTCCAAAAATATATGGAACCAAAAATGACCCAGAATAACCACAGCAATCTAGAGAAAGAAGAACAAAATTGGAGGAATCACAATACCAGATATCAAACTATACTACAATGCCATTGTAATCAAAACAATCTGGTACTGGCACAAAAACAGGCATATAGATCAATGTAACAAAACAGAGAGCTCAGAAATCAACCCACATGTATTTGGTCAATTAATATTTGACAAAGGAAACAAGAACATACAATGGAGTACAAACAGTCTCATCAATAAATGGTGCTGGGAAAACTGGACAAAAACATGCAAAAAATGCAACAAGACCCACCAACTTACACCATATACAAAAATACACTCAAAATCAACAAAAGACTTAAATGTAATTCACAAAACCATAAAAATTCCAGAAGAAAGCATAGGCAGTAAAAAGCACAGACATCTCATGTAGCAGAATTTTCCCTGATACATATTCTAGGGCAAGAGAAACAAAGTAAAAATTAAAAAATGGGACTACATCAAAATAAAAAGCTCTGCACAGCAAAAGAAACCATCCTCAAAATGAAAAGGGAATCCACTGCATAGGAGAACATATTTGTCAAGGATACATCTGATAAGGAGTTAATTTATAAAATATATAAAGTACTCATTCAACTCAACAAAAGGAAGACAAGCAAATCAATTAAAAAATGGGCAAGAAGGAGCCCAGGGCAGGTCCAGGTGAGAAGCCGAGCTGGCAGGCAATTCCTTGTCTTCAACCCTATTGTAGCTGCTTCAGAGGCTGGAAGATAGAACATGGCTGAGCAATAGAAAAGAACCACTGATGCCAGGGTCTCCTTCCCACACCTGTTTCATGATTTCTTTCAAATGAGTGGCCCTAGATCCCTAGGGAAGGGTTTCAAGGAGGTTGGGTGGGGACCATACCCCACCAGCTTCATCCTCAACCACCTTCACTTTCCCCTCAATAAAAATTTGTTGCCGAAACCGGTTTGGCTCAGTGGATAGAGCGTCGGCCTGTGGACTCAGGGGTCCCAGGTTCGATTCCGGTCAAGGGCATGTACCTTGGTTGCGGGCACATCCCCAGTGGGGGGTGTGCAGGAGGCAGCTGATCGATGTTTCTCTCTCATCAATGTTTCTGACTCTCTATCCCTCTCTCTTCCTCTCTGTAGAAAATCAATAAAATATATTTAAAAAAAAATTTGTTGAGGGCCTGCTATGTACCAGGCTTGTTTGTTTGTTTCCTGTTTTTTTGTTTGCTTTTAACGATTTTTAAATTTATTTTTAGAGAGAGGGAGAGAAACATTGATGTGAGGGAAACGTAGATCTGCTGCTTCCACCATGACCCCCACCAGGAATTTAGTCTGAAACCCGGTCATGTTCCCTGACCAGGAATGGAACCAGCAAACCTTTGGTGCAGGAGACAATGCCCAACCAACTGAGCCTCACCAGCCAGGGCTCAGGCACTGTTTTATATGTCAAGATACAAGGAAAATTTAGAAAGATCAGGAAACTGTTGTTTTTTTCATTTGCATTTTAGATGTAGGGTGGGGTCAGACATTAAACACATAAACAATAAAATAACAAGAACACAACAAACAATTAGAGTACTTACTCTCTGACAGAGGCTTTACATATAACTCTAATCCTGACAACAGCCATGTGACATAGATGGTATTGTTATCTCCACTTTATAATTGGAAACTAAGACACAGTGGGTAACCAACATCTAGTAAATGGTGGAGCTGGGATTTGAACCCAGGTAATCTGGCTCTAGAGCTTCTGGTTGTGATAATTGCTATGAAGACATCAGAACAGTCTGATTGGTTGGTTGATTCCCTATCCTCAGATCCCATACCTATTTCTTTGTCCCTTGCCCTCATAGTCAACTATTTTCACATGGCATTATCCAGCTTCCTAGTAGTTGCCAGTATATTAGGAGCGAAGTAAAATCTCATTGTTGTTTTAATTTTAATTTGCATGTTTCAACTTACTAATAATTAAGCATCTCTTCATATGCTTGTTAGCTTTTTGGATTCCTTCTTTTGTAAGTTGCCCGTTCATATATTCCTATAGGGCTGATGTCTTATTCTTTTGTTTTTTTAAATATATTTGTATTGAGTTCAGAAAGGAAGGGAGAGGGAGATAGAAACATCAAGGATGAGAGAGAAACACTGATCACCTGTCTCCTGCATGCTCCACACTAGGAATGGAACCTGCAACCCCGACATGTGCCCTGACTGGGAATTGAACCATGACTTCCTGGTTCATAGGTCAATGCTCAACCACTGAAACATGCCAATTGGGCCAATGTCTTATTCTTGTTGATATATAAGAATTCTTTGTATGTTCTACATGTCTGTCCTTTGTGCATCCTGGACATTGCAAAAATCTCCCTTTCTACCATCTATATTAACTGTGCCTATGATGTTTTTTGTTGTTATTTTCATATGATCAAACTCATCTCTCCCATTTTTGCTTTAGAGTTTGTTTTTGAAATTTTGTTTTAAAAAATCCTTTCCTATACTTCTCAGAAACTGGTCTTTCAGAACCTGTTATAGAGGCCATAAAACTGTGAACAGTGCACTGCCCCAGAGGGAGAGTTATTAACACTGACGCCAGGCCAGACCATCAGATATGGCCTGGAGACCCCCAACACCTGGGGGCCTTCTTGCAAGGCCCACGAAAAGGACCGGAAGCATAATCCATATTTGTGAGACAAAGACCCCAGGAAGATATAAAAGAGAAGCCCCCTGCATGTTACTTTACTCAGATTTGGAAAGTTATTCCCTGAATCCACTGGTATAAATAAACAGTGTCACTCCTTTTCTCTAAAAGCATTTCTTGGTTTTTCTTTGGTCTTCTGAAACAAACAGAGAGGGAGCTGAAACCATGTAGCTGAAAAAAATCCTGTGGCTTTCCCTGTTCCTTCTTGCAGTGTCTCTGTGTGGTTGGTTCCCTTAGTCACTAAGGTGTAGTGAGAGTGCACATATAAACAATGCAGAATGGAGAGAGCTTATTGCTTTCTTCAAAGGGAGGCTCTCTCACGCTCTGTCAGAGAGAGCAAAACCAGGGCTGTGAGAAAGCCTTGGGACAGGGAAGCTCTGAGATAGTGGCCTAGCAAGTCTATCTTCATCTGTTCTCTTCAACATCAGGAGACAAATAAGGTATATTACACATTTATAGAAAGATGCAAACCATGAGCCCAGGGCCCTCTTTTGTCTCCTAAGAAGTTTCTACTTTTTTTATGATCTTTCTGGACACCTGGGGTGTCATTTACAGGAAAAATATCCTTTATCCTCAAATTCTCTAAGCACTACAGAAAAAGCTGGCAGCTTACTTTTCCCAGTTCCTGGATGAGATTTTATGTTCTTTTAGAGCTAGGTAGGTGAAGCCTTCTTAGTTAGTTAGTTAATTAGTTAGTTAGTTAGTTAGTTAGTTTCTTATATAGGTGACTGGATAGATAGATTAGATAGACAGAAACAGATAGATAAAAGGGTTATTTAGTTTTATGTTTATAACCAGGAATCATTCTATTAGGAGGATCCATAATCCTGGTTCCTAATTATCTACTTAAAATGTAAATGAGTATTTATATCTTATATAGTCACATGAATAATCAACATGTGTTGGTTTTTCTTTTTCCCCACAATTATAGCCTCTCAAATATAGAACAAATCTCTCAGTTCAGTTTCCTAAGTGCAGCCCTTGAAAATAAGACTATGTGTTTTTTTATCCACCTATGTTTTTCAGCACACTTCATCCTATATAATAAAACCCTAATATGCAAATTGACTGAATGGTGAAACGACCAGCTGCTATGATGCGCACTGACCACCAGGGGGCAGACATCAATGCAGGAGCTGCCCCCTGAGGGGTCCCGGACTGCAACAGGGCGCAGGCTGGGCTGAGGGACTCCCCCTCCAGTTCATGAGTTTCATGCACTGGGCCTCTAGTATTGGTATAAAAGTGTAGAAGATGGGCATTTTGTAAACATTCCACACATAGTATAAACATATTCATCAAGTTCTTAGAATAAATTTACTAAGTCCATCAGTTGTTTGTTTCTATAATAATTAAGCTGTAATAAATAGTACTGCTCAGAATGCACTTGAAACTATTTAAACACAACTTTGCTATCAAAAATCATTATTGCCTAGAAATGTCTCAAAATTTGAATAATCATTTTTCATGTCAACCCTTTACTAAAGTCTATCTCCTTTTTAACACTTATTAATATTATACTGAATTCATAATTTCAGCCAAGAATTGAAAAGTTTAAAAATGCAAATAAACTATTTTACAATACAGATTTTTAAAAAATAATTGTATTACATAGACTTATGAACTAAAGTGGATTTTAAAAGCTGAAAAACTAAATGGAACTATTTGGAGTTTATGCTTTCAAAGTGGACATTCTAGACAGCACAGCTTTACATGAACAGGCCTTTCTCATCATACCTGGAGTCTCCAGCATGCTGGGCCCCATTCTAATGGACTTCAAGTTACTGACAATTTTAGCATTATTTCACTTCTCTCTCTGTCTCCCTGTTCAAAGGTCTGTGCCACCAAGCATAGCTTATAGTGGGCTTCAAAATATATCTGTTAAACTGTGTGTGTGTGTGTGTGTGTGTGTGTGTGTGTGTGTATGCACATATGCTATACAGAGCACTAAGATAGCAAGTAGCTCATTTTTAATTCACCATGACTTCCTGCCTCAGTGGTCACAGTGAGAAATCTCTATTAACCTATATTTGTAGTGCCCTAGCAGCCAGGTAGAGTCAAAACCACCCTTCCATGCAGCAAAAATCTCTCCAGTTCATGCAGTTTATATCACACTAATGGCCCGGTGCACAGATTCATGCACATTGAAAGGAAATTAATTAGAAGAAATATTTTAATATCGCTATTTGCCCTTTCTCTATAATAGAAGTGTCAACCAAATTCACAATTGACAATGACAGATTGAAACATATGCGTGCGATTAGTGCCAGTGAGAGCTTTATACTATGTATCAGGCATGCGGGAGTCAACTTAGCCTTTTATATATACTACTAGAGGCCTGGTGCATGAAATTTGTGCACTGGGGGGGTGTTCCTCAGCCCAGCCTGCACCCTGTCTAATCTGGGACCCCTCGGGGGATGTCCAACTGCTGGCTCCTAACAACTCGCCTGCCTGCCTGCCTGATTGCCCCTAACTACTTCTGCCTTCCAGCCTGATGGCCCCCTAGCTGCTCCCCTACAAGCCTGATTGACACCTAACTGTTCCCCTGCCAGCCTGATCACCCCCAACTGCCCTCCCCTGCAGGCCATCTTGTGACAATGTGGGGGTGGCCATCTTGTGATAACATGGGGTGGCCATCTTGTGATGACATGGGACGGTCAACTTGTGACACAATGGCGTGAGGGTCAATTTGCAATATTACCTCTTTATTACATAGGATATAGAATAAACTTGCTTAATTAGACCTGCTTTCTGATTTAACTAAACTTTTTCCAGCCCAGTGAAGTACCCCAACTTCTCTTTCAGGTAATTGTCAGCAACACAGCAGTAAATATCAATACAAAGCAGATTATTATTGTAGGTCACACAGGGAGAAAAAATGGTAAAATATTTAACTGCAGCAGTGTTCGACTATATTCTGCGCAGTGAGAAAACCTAAAGTCATTTTCAAGGTCTACCATTTCTTACTTCTTTTCAGTCAAGTTTCTAAACTTTCTAAGTCTCCGTTTTCTGGCTAATGAAAAGAAAATAGGATTCTACCTAATTTCCTATCTACCTACTTCAGGGCTTCTGTGAGGATCAAATGAGATGAGGCATGGGAAAATGCTTCACAGACATTTGGTTAAAGTGTAAAATGTTTCCACCTGGCTTTAAAGCAAGTCATGTTCCTTGGCTGAAGAAACTCCAAGGAGGCTAGTTGCTAGGAAGAGGAAAATGGGCGTTGCTATGTGATGTCATTACCCAGCACCCACAGCCACTGTTTCTGGGCTGGGCTGGGCTGTGGGCTGCATTTTGCGCCATGAAGTCACAGCATTTGCGCCATGAAGTTGGCTGCGATTTGGTGGGCTGTCACTCCGGGGTGGTGGTGGGGCCTGTGTCCCACTTGGGGGAAGCCGAGTGTTGTTTTGTCTGTGCCAGGTCCGCAGTGCTGTTTCTTTGTAAATGGTCAGTGCTTGTCATGGCATATCCTGCGTTGAGCATCTGCTCCCTGGTGGTCAGTACATGTCATAGCAACCAGTTGGATGGTCAGAGGGACACTTAGCATATTAGACTTTTATATATATAGATGAGCAAATGCCTGGAATGGCATTTCCATTGAATTCAGCTTTGAACATTTTAAATAAAATCCTGTAAGGTTTATAAAAGATCAATTTTTTTATCAACTAATTTATTAATTCAGGCTGTATTATCTATTTCAGAGTCATTTTCTCTCTCGTATTTTATTCTTGTTTACCTAAATAATTAGTAATATTCTTGTCTTCATTCCTTTGATTTCTAGTTGTGGTACCTGTCCAAACAGGGCTGTGACTGATAAGCAGAGAGCTAAGATAGTTGACAGATCAAATTTAGAAGTGCCTGATTTCCAAATACAGTGTGATTGGCAGGAAGACCAGCCATTAAGTCCCCTTTATTTTTCCTGAGTTCTTTACAGGAATTTAGTTTCTTGGAGTTCAGATTTGGTGGCTTGCCTGACTGTCAAGAGATGACTGAATCCTCTTACAGGTTATATAACTTCTTTTGGCTAAATTATCTCCCTGCTTTGCCTTTATAATGGATTCTGCTCTGTAGACTCTTCCCCTTTTAAAGAGATGTTGGTGATAATCCCAAGAAATGCTAATTGTCCTGAAAAGGGTGTTACAAAGGAGCAACTGGCTGAAGGAACTGAAGAGAAAGAGGCAGGTTCCTGCGGCCTTACCTTCCTTCACCTATGGCAGCTTCTCCTTGCCAGACACAGAGCACAGCAGTGCTGGGGACACACAAGTGGTGCTATCCCTGTCCCCCAAGGACTTCGAGGGTAGTGGGGAGATTGACAGTGAACAAACAAACAAAAGACATGAGATGGTGCAGCACTGTTATCAGACCAAATGACAACTGTAAGAGTTCATGAGAAGGAATGTAGTTTTATTGCCAGCAGGTAAGGACACACAGGGGAGGTGAATGTCACTTCTCCCAAAGCAGCTGTTCCCAAAAAAGGATAGGATTTGTTTAGTGGATGGGGGAAAAAAAGGCCACATGCTAACCTGACTAGCTCAGGGAAGGCCTGCAAGGCAGTTTGGCAAACTCAAAGACCTAAAGAAACCACAGATGATGGTCTGAAATTAAAAATTTAACTAAAAGTTTATAGTGGGTAGTCATGTCCTAGGCCAGTATTTTCCCTGACAAAGATCAACTTCAATCTTTACTGAGCCTAATGTCTTTTTGCATTTAAGGTAACATACCTGTGGAATGTCAGGATAACTTGTAATTTCCTTTTTTCTGGATCCCTCAGGGCACAACAAATGGCAGCAGGGTGGAAACTGCAAATTCCTTCATTGTTATTGTTATGCTGTTAATTGTCAACTGTTAACTATCCTGTACCCACCGATGTAAAAGAAGCATGTATCCATCATTTCACTTTTTATCCAGTCCCAGAGGTACCCCCCTTTGCTTTCTCCCACCTCCCTAATCTATCACCAATGGATTTCATGTAACCCACTTACATCTCTTCCTTTGATTGTGATGTATAAAACAAGGTAAAAGGCCGCCATTTTCTGGAGCATTATCCCAATCCGTTGAGATTTTGCTTCCCGGCAATTGCCAGTTTGGCTCAAATAAACTCACAAAAATTCTTTATAGGTTTGAATGTTTTTATATTAACAGTTTTTATTCAGGAAAGTCATGCATAAACATTGAGGAGAGCTTCCTCATTGCAGGTAGAGGTGGGGACATTCCTGCTCATGTGCAGTTAGAAAACATGTCTATACATACATCATATGTTCATTCAAAAATGGCAGACAATCTCTACCTCTGGGAAGACATTTTAGTATTACAATGAGGGTATAATGAGAAAAGTTCATGAAGAGGTCAGTACAGAGTCCTCCGGGCCACTTTGGCCAGCCTTGGGTGGTTTCAGCCAGATCAACCCCCTGGTTCTGCAAATCATCCTGAGCTTGTCCCTGAAAAGACAGTTCTGGCAATCGTCAATGTCAGGGATGGTATAGGTATGGAAGGAAGTTTAACCAATTAAGTCCCTCTGTTAAACTCTTAGCAAATTACAGGATGTGGGTACACAAAGCTTATAAAACCTAGGGTGTTCTAAGTGGGTTTACAGGTTAATCTAAGCAAAGAAATGCTTATGAATTCTAAATAAAAGTTAGTCTATGCTAGGCTGCCTGCATATATCGGCAATTTACAGCATCTATTTAGGTTAGACCTAAAGAAACCACAAATGATGGTCTGAAATTAAAAATTTAACTAAAAGCAGTTTATAGTGGGTAGTCATGTCCTAGGCCAGTATTTTCCGACAAAGATCAACTTCAATCTTTACTGAGCCTAATGTCTCAGCATCTCTAGTGCATCTATGCATGGGGGCTAGGGATGCTGGAGAGGAGTTGTTATTTGCCTGCTCAGTCTACTCTGAAATCACAGATGATGTAGGGTTGAAGAGGTCCCTGCCTCTAGTGTTTACTCATGTGAGGCTAAGTCATGTACCTAGAAATAAGGCTTAGGGAAGCAAAAAAGGCTCTTTCATGATAATGTTTATTAATAAAAATATTTATGTAATACTTCGGTTTATACAAAATCAAGCAAATATATTACTTACAACACAGAAAACTAAAGAGGATGCACAAGACATGTTTTCCCAACAGTTCCAGGGACACTGAGGTCCTGCCGGTGTGTATTTCGAATCAGGCCTTTACAGGCCAGGCAGCAATCTCTCCTTCACTGATGATGCATTTCAGGAGGAAGCAGGGCAGGAGGCTAAGAAAAACCAGCAAGCACTGTGTGCTTAGTCTAGTCGAGTATGAGGTGAGAAATTCCTTCAGGTCTGAAAAAAAAACACCACCAGAAAATGTAAGACACTCTGTTGCAGACTTGTTTTAAGGGACTAAAACAGGGTTTTGCACATGCTCTGATAAAGGTCCTTCCCTGCTTTGGCCTCCTAACTAGGTTTTGCCTGCATTAGGGCTGGATGGGAGTAAATCCAGAGCCCATAGTAGAGGCTCACCAGAGGTCACCGCACTCGCAAAAGGAAGTCAGCTTTTGGGGGCACATCTCAAGGAATATGTGCTTGCCTTCAGCTTTTTTATTCCTTTTTCTGTAGCGTAAAACAATGGGATTTTTGTGAAACCTGGGATTTGTTGAAGAATTCACTGATGGTCATTAAGGCAACAAATAAGTGACCCTGCAGCCCCTCTCATTTAGCACATGAGCTGACAAAAGTGATCTTTCAGAGTTCCAAACCAAGTCGTTTAGCAATCAGGGGCAAATATATTTGTTTTAAAATATAACACTATTTTTTTCAACTAGGGACAATTTAGTAAACAGAAGGAAAGTGCCCACCCCTAAAGAAATGGCAAAATACCACAAGGAAGTAACAACAATAAATAGCTCCATAGCATTGTGGCACCACACGCCACAGTGCTCAGCTCTCCTGCTGTCACAATGTGGATCCTCGGCAGCAGATCTCACTCTGAGCTCTAAGGGTCCATGACACTGGCTTTCTGTATGGCTGAGCCTCCAGCCCAGAGGTGCTGAGTAGAAATAACTGTCAATCTCCCCTAGTCTGGGGTACTGAAGCTAGGCAGGGATCTTGGCTAAAGTCCCTGGTAGTGAGTGATTACCATGTAAAGCTGGTAAGCCCCACGGGTATGGTCACAGGCAGGGATGCCAACTCCACCAAAGCATTCTCACAAGCAAATTGGGGGCTGGATGTGGCCTCGGTAGAGGAATGGCCCAACTATAGGAACTTCTTCCTGAGCTAGCCAGCCCCGGACCACCTGCTGCTCCTGGAACAGGGCTGCCAGCCCCACACTCTATGATACCTCTAGGACCGTGGTCGGCAAACTGCGGCTTGCGAGCCACATGTGGCTCTTTGGCCCCTTGAGTGTGGCTCTTCCACAAAATACCACGGCCTGGGTGAGTCTATTTTGAAGTAGTGGCGTTAGAAGAAGTTTAAGTTTAAAAAATTTGGCTCTCAAAAGAAATTTCAATTGTACTGTTGATATTTGGCTCTGTTGACTAATGAGTTTGCCGACCAGGGCTCTAGGAGATGCCCTGTGAGAACCTGTGGTGAGCATGAGACAGTAGAATGAACAAGTAATAACAAAGACAAGCCACTGTAGAAGGGTCCCACTCTGTACTTGCTCACAGGTGAGCCATTGTGGGCAGTCTAGGAGGCCAGACTCAGGATGGGACCAAAGTCAGGCCCACTCCAAACCTAGGTGCCTTCCCCATACTACCTCACCTTGTGAGAGTGATGTTCCAGGGTACTAGACCCCACAAAACAGGAACCCTAACATGTAGGTACAGCGGAGGCTCCAGAAGAGCTGATGTAAGATAGGGGCTCACAAAATAAGAAGCTATTCAGGTGAGAAAAGGGTCAGCAAGCACTGAACTTGAGAGCTGATTTTCCCTTGAGAGAAGGAAACAGCCTGCCCCCAAAAAAGGATTCAGACCCCACCAATTGTCTTTTCTTGTATATAAACTCGAAGGTCATTGTTTTAGTCAGCTTTGTGAATTAGGTTAGACTGAGTCAGCCCCTCAGCAGGAGTCCCAAAACTGAGGCTGTGAGCACCATGTGGTATCCCTTCAAGGGAGCACAAGGTTACCCTTTGAGCTAAGAGAGAAAATATTAGAACTTCCACTACATATTTATAGGAAAAGCATTACTAATGTTTACTGTGTATATTTGAATCTAGGAAATCAGTGGTTCTAAGCCCACCATTATTTTATGTCATGCCACACACACACACACACACACACACACAACTCTGCTACTGATTATTTATTATAAGCTACTAGAGGCCCGGTGCACGAATTCGTGCACCAGTGGGGTCCCTCGGCCCGGCCTGTGGGGATCGGGCCAAAACCAGATCTCCAACATCCCTTGAGGGGTCCCGGATTGCGAGAAGGCACAGGCCAGGCCGAGGGACCCCACCGGTGCACGATTGGGGTTGGGGAGGGACGCCGGAGGCTGGCGGGGCTCCAGGGCGTGTCTGACCAGTCTCTCTCAGTCCTGATCAGTAAGACCCCAGCAGCAAACTAACCTACTGGTCAGAGCATCTGCCCCCTGGTGGTCAGTGAATGTCATAGCGACTGGTTGACTGTCTGCTCCCTGGTGGTCAGTGCACATTATAGCAAGCGGTTGAGCATCCTTAGCATATCATTAGCATATTATGCTTTGATAGTTTGAAAGGCCAACCGGACACTTAGCATATTAGGCTTTTAGTTATATAGGATGATTTTTATTATATACTTATTGAATGGCCTTTTTTAGACTTTAGTCAGACATAGCAGATTTTTATCATGTACACTAGCCTGCGCATACGTGAAAAGGAAGCTATAAGTGAAATCAAGTTTGTGCATGTTCAGCATGGCAGCTGTGTCATCACCACTTAATGGGAAAATGGCTCAAATATTTTTACTGGTGGAATGGGAGATTTTTTAAAAAAGCTTTGGCCGGCACCCTGGATGAGAATAACATCATGCTTCAATGTGAGGTCCAGAACCATAATTCCCGAAACACTCCTATTTGCAGATATTCACAGATGCCCTTGGGAGGCAAATGGTTTCCTCTCCTATTGTGCAACCCAGAAAGCTCACCCATTGGACCAATACCTATCATGGGAAAACATTCCAGGAGGGCTTAACAAAGGGTCTGCTCTCTCCTAGGCAGCACACCATGGTCTCGGTGCTGGTTGGGGCCAAGACCTGCGTAGGCCATCCTTCCACAGGTCACAGCCCCACAGACTGCAGCCTCACAGGCCACAGCCCCTCAACCCCCACAGTCCCACAGGCTGGCTCTGTCCCACAGATGTTTATTTGCTTGTTGGTAGGTTGGTTGATTGTTTTATGTCAGAAATGTAATTTTAAAAATTGAGTTTGAAGTGAGAAGTGAGGCTTGACCTGACCACAATCTGCCATTTGCATTTTTTGTTTGTCTTTGAAGGCATTTGAGTTTCCTACTTCATTTTGTCATTATTCAGAGCATTAAACTAGTTCTTGATACTAATGAAATGTATTTAATTATTTGGGGCTATGTGTAAGAAGAACCACCCTCTGTATAAGGATATCTTGGGCTGGCTCAAGGACTAAGTAAAATCCCCTCCTAGCTGAAAGCTTACCTTTTTTTAACCCTAATTTACTTAATGCCCACCAAGTATTAGAGGGTGTTATTCATTTCACATTTCAGCAAATTTACAATTAATGCTAAAGTATGAAGTAATTCTAACCTCAGTGTATTGATTAGAATACTTTGGTGATGTTAATAAAGTAACAATAAATTATTTTGTGCATAATATGTAACAGGTACAGTGCCTTTGCATCTTAACAAACAATGGGCAATATTCAGCTCCAATTTTGCATCTGAGGCGTCTGAAGCACAAACAAGTCCTTTAACCTTTCATAAAGATTATAAATATTATAAAAAGTATTTTGGGAATTTGAACAAGTACTTTGGGGGATTTTTCATGCTATCTCTATTGTGCCACATTTCCTCTTTAAATGCAATATTAACAAGTGCAAATGAAGAAAATGGTAGAATTATAGTTACCTGTCTAAAGCATATTGTTTTTAGAACACCAAGAAAGGGTTATTTGATCTGTAATATAGTAATAGATAATGGCTTATATGGTATTTACTCTTTGGAGCTATATTTGGACCTAAGAAGTCAATATTTATTTAGAATTATTATGCACAAAGCATTATTTAGATCCTAAAGCAGAAAAATTACAAAAAATAGCCCACACCAATAAACAAAATTATTTTGCATAAATTTTATCCTTTAACATCTGTGTGAGGGTGAAGGGCAGGGCTATCCTCATCTGACATGAGAAAATAAAGGAACAAGTCATGTTCTTCTAAGTCAGAATGGAAAAGCATGCCTTGAAAAGGTATTATATTTGAGATTAGGAAAGCTTGTCATACTTGGACTCAATAGGAGCCAGAGAGCCACAATTTCGTAGCACACTGGGGTTAAAAGTAGATTGGATGAAGCAGAGGACCAAATCAGTGATTTGGAAGACAAGGTAGAAATAAATACCCAATTAGAGCAGAAAACAGAAAAAAGAATTAAAAAGCAGGAAGATCACTTAAGGGAGCTCTAGGACAACATGAAATTTAACAACATTCACATTACAGGAATACCAGAAGGGGAAAAGGATGAGCAAGGAACAAAGGACCTGTTTAAAGAAATAATGACAGAAAACTTCCCCAACCCAGTGAAGGAAAATGCCACACAAGTTCAGGAGGCGGAGAGAGTCCCAATCAAGAGGAACCCAAAGAGATCCACACCTAGACACATCATAATTAAAATGGCAAATGTTAAAGACAAAGAAAGAATCCTAAAGGCAGCAAGAGAGAGAGAGTAAATTACATACAAAGGAGTTCCCATTAGAACGTCAATTGATTTCTCAAGAAAAACACTTCAGGCCAGAAGTGAGTGGCCTGAAGTACTCCAAGTAATGAAAAGCAAGTGTCTAAATCCAAGACTACTGTACCTAGCAAGGCTATAATTTAAAATTGAAGGTAAAACAAAAAGCTTTCCAGACAAAAAGAGGTTAAAGCAGTACATTACCACCAAACCAGCAATGCAAGAAATGTTAAAGGGACTTCTTTAGGAAGAAGAAGAAAAGGAGAGAGAGAAAGGATCATGGGCATAAAGAAAATAAAAATGGCAATAAATAAATACCTATTAATAATAACCTTAAATGTAAATGAACTAAATGCTCCAATCAAAACATATAGGGTGACTGGATAAAAAAACATGACCCATATATATGCTGTTTACAAGAGACCCACCTCAGAACAAAAGATACACACAGACTGAGAGTGAAGGAATGGAAAAATATATTCCATACAAATGGAAAGTAAAGAAAAGCTGGAGTAGTAATATTCATATCAGACAAAATAGACTTCAAAATGAAGGCCATACAAGAGATAAGAAGGCCACCTCATAATACTAAAGGGAATGTTTCAATAAGAAAATATCTCTTGTAAACATTTATGCATCCAATATAGGAGCACCCAAGTATATTAAAAAACTCTTGAAGGACATTAAGAGAGAGATTGACAGCAATACAGTTATAGTGTAGGACTTTAACACCCCACTGACATCAATGGATAGATCTTCCAGACAAAAAATTAACAAGAAAACAGAGGCATTAAATGACACAGTAGATCAGATGGATCTAACCAATATTTACAGAACATTTCACACCAAAGTAACAGAATATACACTGAGTGGCCAGATTATTATGATCTCTGAACACATAATAATCTGGCCACTTAGAGTATATCCTATATACTAAAAGGCTAATATGCAAATTGTCCCCTCTACCAGGACTTCGACCAGCAGGCAGGCCGGCCAACCGCCCATGTTCTCTCCCCCTGGCCCGGCTGGCCGGACCCCACCCATGCATGAATTCATGCACCAGGCCTCTAATATATATATATATATATATATATATATATATATATATATATATATATATATATATATATATATATACACACACACACACACACATACTAGGGGCCTGGTGCACTGGGGGTGGGAGGTCCCTCAGCCCATCCTGCACCCTCTCACATACTGGGAGCCCTCAGGGGATGTCCTACTGACAGCTTAGGCCCACTCCCCACGGGGAGCGGGCCTAAGCTGCAGTCTGGCCTCCCTTTGGAGGCAACCAGGCTGATCAGGGGAAGGCACCAGGCCCATCACCCCACTGCTGCAGCCACTGCTAGTCACCACAGCCACCAAGGTGTTTTCATCAACACGGACTCTAGTCCCTTCACAAAGAAAAAATGACAACTTTCTTTAGGCATTTTCAAAATGTGTCTTTCATAGGATATGCATTTCTTTCTTTATTTTTTTTTTATCCTCATCTGAGGATATGTTTCCATTGACTTTTAGAGAATGTGGAAGAGAAAGGGAAAGACAGAGAGAAACATCAAAGTGAGAGGAACACTTTGATTGGTTGCTTCCTGCATGAGCCCTGATCTGGGCCCCGGCCAGGGAGGAGCCTGCAACCTAGGTACATGCCCTTGATCAGAATCGAACCCAGACCCTGCTGTCTGCAGGCTGAGGCATTATCCATTGAGTCAAACTGGCTAAGGCAGGATATGACATTTCTTAGCCCTCCAGCAGCGGACCTTCATTTTTTTCTCCAGAAGTGTGGTGGAAAAACCCTAGATCACCTTTTTGGATTCTTATTACCCAAGTTACTAAGAATATTACCAGTGGCATACAGGAAGCTTAGCCAATGTGCAGTCAGAAAAGGTGTTTCCTCTATAGTTCACACCAATCGCTGGCTGGGCCCTGCCCAGGCCTAAAGCCTCTGGCCGAAGCTTTAGGCCTGGGCAGGGGCCCTCCAGCTCCCTCTGAACGCGGGCTCTGCCCCTGCCCAGGCCTGCCCAGACCAAAAGCCTCTAGGGCAGGAGCGGAGCCCCAGCTCTCTGCCATCCATCACAGGGGGTCCACTTGTGCCCAGGCGATCGATCGCAGGGGGTCCGCTTTCGGCCTTGTGCAGGAACGGAGCCCCATGTCCCTGCGATCGATCGCAGGGGGTCCGCTTTTGGCCTTGTGCAGGAGTGGAGCCCCATCTTTCTGCGATCGATCGCAGGGGGTCCGCTTTCGGCCTTGTGCAGGAGCGGAGCCCCAGCTCCCTGCGATCGATCACAGGGGGTCCGCTTTCGGCCTTGTGCAGGAGTGGAGCCCCAGCTCCCTGCGATTGATCGCACGGGGTCTGCTCCTGCACCAGGCCTTACCTCACAGTGACCTGGGTGACAGGATGTTCCTGGGACACAGGCACTGGGCGCTTATGTATGCAAATTAACCACCATCTTTTTTGGGGTTAATTTGCATAGTCACTCTGATTGGCTATGGGCGTAGTGAAGGTACGGTCAATTTACATGTTTGTCTATTATTAGGTAAGATATATATATATATATATATATATATATATATATATATATATATATATATATATATATATGTATATACACACACACACACACACACACACACACACACACACACACACACACACACTGAGTGTCCAGATTATTATGCATTCAGAGATCATAATAATCTGGCCACTCAGTGTACATTCTTCTCAAGTGCACATGGAACATTCTCAAAAATAGACCACATGTTAGAGTACAAAACAAGCCTACACAAATTCAAGAAGATTGATATAATACCAAGCATCTTCTCGGATCACAATGGCATGAAATTAGAAATTAACTACAATAAAAAAAATACTCAAATACATGGAGACTAAATAGCATGTTATTAAGCAATGAAAGGATTACCAATGAAATCAAGCAAGAAATTAAAAACTTCCTGGAAACAAATGAAAATGAACATACAACCACTCAAAACCTATTGGACACAGCGAATGCAGTTCTGAAAGAAAAGTTCATAGCACTACAGGCCTAACTCAAGAAATAAAAAAAGGACTAATACACTATCTAAACCTAAAATTAAATTAATTAGAAAGAGAACAGCAATAAAAGCCCAGAGGAAGTAAAAGGAAGGAAATAATAAAGATCAGAGCAGAAATAAATGACATAGAAACTAAAAAAATTACAAAAGATCAATGAATCCAAGAGCTGATTCTTTGAAAAGATAAACAAAATTGATGAACCCCTAGCCAGACTCATCAAAAAACAAAGAGAGAGGACCCAAATAAATCAAACAAGAGATGAAAGAGCTAATATAGCAACAGACAACACAGAAATACAAAGGATTGTAAATAAATACTATGAACAATTATATGCCAACAAACTAGGTGAACCTGGGTGAAATGGACAAATTCCTAGAAATATGCAATCTTCCAAAACTCAATCAGGAAGAATCAGAAAACCTGAGTAGGCCAATAACAACTGATGAAATTGAAGCAGTAATTCAAAAACTTCCAGCAAATAAAAGTCCTAGACCCGATGGATTTACAGGTGAATTTTACCAAACATTCAAAGAAAAACTAATACCTATCCTCCTCACACTATTCCAAAATATTCCAGAGGAAGACACACTTCCAAGTTGTTGTTTTTTTGGTTTTTTTTATGAAGCCAGCATTATCCTAACTCCAAAATCAAGTGGGATTTATTCCAGGGATGCAAGGCTGGTACAATATTTGCAAATCAATAAATGTGATATATCACATAAACAAATTGAAAGATAAAAACCACATGATCACATCAATAGATGCAGAAAAAGCAAAATATGGCATCCTTTTTTGATAAAAACTCTCAGCAAAATGGGAATAGAGGGATCATATCTCAATATAATAAAGCCCATATATGACAAACCTACAGCAAACATAACACTCAATGACCAAAACTAAAAGGGTTTCTCTTACAAACAGGAACAAGACAAGGATGTCTGCTTTCACCACCCTTATTTAACACTAGAGGCCCGGTGCACAAAATTCGTGCACGGAGGGGGGTTGTCCCTCAGCCCAGCCTGTACCCTCTCCAATCTGGGACCCCTCAAGGGATGTCCGACTCCCCGTTTAGGCCCGATCCCACTGGGCCTAAATGGGAAGTCGGACATCCCTCTCACAATCCAGGACTGCTGGCTCCCAACTGCTTGCCTGCCTGCCTTCCTGATTGCCCCTAACCACTTCTGCCTGCCAGCCTGATCACCCCTAACCACTCTGCTGCCAGCCTGTTTGCCCCCAACTTCCCTCCTTTGCCAGCCTGGTTACCCCTAACTGCCCTCTCCTGCAGGGCTGACCACCTCCAACTGCCCTCCCTTGCAGGCCTGGCCCTTCTCAACTGCCCTCCCTTGCAGGCCGGGTGCCTCCCAACTGCCCTCCCCTGCTGGCCATCTTGTGGTGGCCATCTTGTGTCCACATGGGGGCAGGATCTTTGACCACATGTGGGCAGCTATATTGTGTGTTGCAGTGATGATCAATCTGTATATTACTCTTTTATTAGATAGGATAGAGGCCTGGTACAGGGGTGGGGGCCAGCTGGTTTGCCCTGAAGGGTGTCCCGGATCAGGTGGGGGTTCCCTTGGGGTGTGGGGCGGCCTGAGCGAGGGGCCTGTGGTGGTTTGTAGGCAGGCCACACCCCCTGGCAACGCAAGCGGAGGCCCTTGTATCTGAAATTTATTTTCCTTCTACAATTGCAACTTTGTAGCCTGGAGCAGAGCCAAGCCTGGAGCTCCCTCCGAGGCCAGTAGCCATTTGTGTTGGGGTTATAATTGAAACTTTGTTGCCTTAAGTGGGTGGGCCCGGCCAGGGTGTGCAGAAAGCTTTGCTTCCCCTGTTGCCGGCGGCAACCCTGGCCTGCTCTCTCAAGCTCCATTCTGCCGCCATTTGTTTGAATTTGTTTACCTTCTGTAATTGAAACTTTGTAGCTTGAGTGGAGGCTTAGGCCTGGCAAGGGCAGGTGGAAAGCTTGGCTTCCTCTGTTACCTAGGAAACCTTGCTCTCTGTGGCTGTAGCCATCTTGGTTTGGGTTAATTTGCATACTCATTCTGATTGGATGGTGGGCGTGGCTTGTGGGTGTGTTGGAGGTATGGTCAATTTGCATATTTGTCTATTATTAGATAGGATAGTACTGGAAATCCTAGCTACAGCCAGCAGATGAGAAGAAGAGGTAAAAGGCATCCAAATTGGAAAGGAGGAAGCAAAACTGTCATTATTCACAGATGACATGATATTGTATATAGAAAAGCCTAAAGACTCCACCAGGGAACTACTAGACTTAATAAATGAATTCAGCAAGGTAACAGGATACAAAATCAACATGTAGATATCAATGGCATTTTTATACACCAATAATGAACTCTCAGAAAAAGAAAATTAAAAAGCAATCCTATTTACCATTGCAACAACAAAAAAGATACCTAGGAATAAACTTAACCAAGGAAGTAAAAGACCTGTACTTGGAAAACTATAGGACATTGAAAAAAGAAATAGAGGAAGATAAAAACAAATCGAAGTGTATACAATGTTTATGGATTGGAAGAATTAACATCATTACAATGTCTATACTATCCAACGCAATCTATAGATTCAACACAATCCCTATTTAAATCCCAAAGGAGAAAATAAACAATTGGGACTACATTAAAATAAAAAGCTTCTGTATAGCAAAAGAAATAACCATAAAATTAAAAAGGGAACCCACTGAATGGAGAACATATTTGCCAATTATAGATTTAAAAAGGGGTTAATATCCAAAATATATAAAGTACTCATAAAACTCAACAAAAAGACAATCTAATTTAAAAATGGGCATAAGACCTGAATAGACATTTCTCCATAATCATCAGAGAAATGCACATTAAAACCACAATGAGATATCACCTTACACCTGTCAGAAAGGCTATAATTAAAAAATCAACAAACAAGTGCTGGTGAGAATGTGGAGAAAAGGGAACACTAGTTCACTGCTGGTGGGAATGCAGACTGGTGCAGCCACCATGGAAAATAGTATGAAGTTTCCTCAAAAAATTAAAAATGGAACTTCCATTTGACCCAGGGTTTCCATTTCTGGGAATATATTCTAAAAACACCAAAACTCCAATCAGAAAGAATATATGCACTCCTCTGTTCATAGCGGCATTATTTACAGTAGCTAAGATTTGGAAACAGCCCAAGTGTCCATCTGTAGATGAATGGATAAAAAAAGCTGTGGGATATTTACACTATGGAATACTAGGCACCTATAAAAAAGAGAGATCTCTTACTCTTTGGGACAGCATGGATGGACCTGGAAAATATTATGCTGAGTGAAATAAACTAATCTGAGAAAGACAAATATCACATGATGTCACTTATTTGTGGAATCTAATGAACAAAATGAATTGACCAATAAAATAAGACCCAAAGCAGGGAGGCATGAAACAGACTGACAAACCTCAATGTGGGGTTGGGGGAATGAGAAGAGATAAACCAAAGAATTTATATGCTTATATGTATAGCCCATTGACACGAACAATAGGGTAGTGAAGAGTAAAGACCTCAGGAGTGGATAGGGGCTGGGAGGAGAGGGGAAAGGGGGAGAAAATGGAAGATTTCCTGTAATATCAACAATTAAAAAAAATTTTTAAAGCAAAAAAATCTTCTTTATTTTGTATCAATGATTATTCTTATAGGTAGAGTATAGAAATGGCACAGTGTTTGAGAATCAGATCCTGAACCCTTATGTACTGCTATTGGGAATATAAACTGACACAGCCATTATGGAAAACAGTATGGAGGTTCCTCAAAACATTAAAAATAGAACTTCCATACAAACCAGCAATCCCACTTCTGGATATTTATCCGAAGAAATCCAAATCACTAATTCCAAAAGATATATGCATCCCCATGTTCACTGCAGCATTATTTATAAATAGCCAAGATATATAAGTACACAGGTATACATCAGTGGATGACAGGATAAAGAAAGTGTAATATATATATATATATATATATATATATATATATATATATATATATTAATAATAGAGGAATATGCAAATTGTCTGAGACACAGTCACAGTAACAGTAACAACCAAACAGCAGGCTGCCTGGGCGACCAGGCCGGCAGGGGGGTTAGTGAGGGACGACCAAATGACTGAACAGCATGCTGCATGGGGCAACCAGGCCAGCAGGGGGAGGGCAGTTGATCAGGCAGGCAGGCAGGTGTGCAGTTAGCAGCCAGCGGTCTGGATTGTGAGAGGGATGTCTGACTGCCAGTTTAGGCCAGATCCCAGAGATCAGGCATCCCCCAAGGGGTCTTGGATTGGAGAAGGTGCAGGCTGGGCTGAGGGGACCCCCCCCCCCCCACCCCGTGCATGAATTTCATGCACTACTGGGATTCTAGTATATATATGTAAAAGTATTCAGCCATAAAAAATGGGAAATCTTACCATTTCTGATAGATCCTCCCTTACCCCAACTGATGGACGGAGTATGATGTAATCGCCACCTGCAGCCGGACATTCCTGAACATCTTATATGGACTGTACACTGAACCACCAATCAGCACCTGCCATATACCCTAAGCCTCCAATTCCTAAATCCCTAGGCCCCTAACCATGTAGCTTACATGAAACCACCAATCAGCGTGGGCTGAGTACCCTAAGCCCCGTCCCCTCCCTTCCTCCCCTTAAAAGGCACTCTCACCCTGGCAAGCTCTCTCTCTCTCTCTCTTTCCCCTCTGGAAGGCGGCCGGCAGGGTGGTCTCCAATAAAGCCTGTGTCCTGGTATCCCATGGTCTCCGGCCCTCTGTTTCATCTTTCATCATGGTGCTGAACCCTGGGTGAGCATGGACTATCCTCGAACCTAGCCCCAGCTTCTGACTCCTGCTCTGGCTCTGCTCGGCGGCATGGTTCTGAGTCGATTGGCCTGCTCAGAACACTTCTCAAACCCTGCCGTGCCAGGACACGTGGGAATCTCGTCGCTTCCTTCTAACCGGTAGGCTTCAGGGATTTCCCCAAACCGCGCCTCCCCGCCCTCCACGGTTCCCTTGACCTGAAAGGGCCTCACAGTTTTCCCGACTACTCGGCTACACGTTCTACATTCTACGTTCTACGAAAGCCCAGGTGCCTGGCCGGGAAAACTCTGCTCTACTCCACGGGAAAGGTTCAGGGTGACAACCTTGCAACCTTCCCTCGTCCCTTTCTCTACAGGCTGGCAGAGGGAAAAGAAGGACGCTTCTTATTCCTTCCCCAACTTCTCGGTGGCCCTTTCCCTCCGGTCACGGGAACCCCTCAATCCAAACCCTCTCGTAACCTCAAAGAAGCTCTACCTGGCCACAATATAAACTCGAACAATGTCTCTCTGTGGCCTGAAAATTCCAATATCCTCCGAGACCTAGATAATTTTTGCCACTGGATTGGGAAGCATTCGAGATTCCAACGAACAGGCTTTCACCCACCCTCCCGCTCTCCCCACTTGCTTTACTCAGGTTCCACCCATCAGACCCTCCTCTGGAAGTCCTCTTTGTCCTCTCGGACCCCTTTCCCTGTCTTCTGACTCTTTCAACCCAGCGGATCGTTTCTCTCCACGTGTCTCAATCTCGCCACCTCCTTACAATCCTAAACCTGTCCCTCTCTGACTAAGCACTCTTTTTCCCAGGTCAACGCTGGACTGCAGGAGTCCTTGGAGGACTCCGGGAGTATTTTGACCATTTTTTTTTCCTTTAAACACACTGGTCCCGCCCACTGACCAGCAGTGGCGGCTGCGGCTGCTGCATTTACAGGCCCTTCCTCTCCCTCAGGGTGTTCGCTTCCTGAGCCTCAGTCTCCCTGAAACGCCCCTCCTGGTCCCGCCCTCATTTTGGGAGGCAGGATGGGGCATTTCTACCTCTGAGAATTCTAACCCCCCCTCCTTTCCCTGTGCTCTCCACCTTATCTCCGCTCCCGTGGCCTCCAACAAACAAATTCACAGGTGGGCTGGCCATTTCCCTTCTCACTCCCTGATCTTTCTCAAATTGAAAAACGTCTAGACTCTTTCTCTTCAGACCCTCTTAACCAGCAGCCGCCTTCTCCCCAGTCCCTGAGAGCCCAAATCCTGAGAACCTGAGCTCTAAAACAGCCTTTCCATCTAACACTCATTCTCAGGTCCGAAGACTGCCTTCCTCAACAGCCTCTTCTACTCTCGTGTCCACTCTACCCCTGAGGGAGGCAGCAGGAACTGAGGGCACACTCTGAGTCCATGTCCCATTCTCTATGTCCAGCCTCACAGATTGAGAGGCATCTCAGGTTTCTTTTCCCGCTGACCTGACCACCTTTACTCCCCGACATATGCCGCAACTGCAGGTCCACAAACCCCTCAAAAAGACCTCGTTAACCTGACCTTTAAGGTCTTTAATAATAGAGACAAGGAGACCCAAATCCAAAATCAAAGTTGAGATCAGGCCAAGGCTCAGGCCCAGTAGGGGGCCTTCCAGCTCCTAGCCACCGCTTTCAAAACCCAAACGAAGTGCCCGTCCTCCAACCGCGGGTAAGTCAGGGGCTAAGCCTCCTCCGGGCCCATGCCTCAACTGCAGCAAGGAAAAATACTGGGCCAAGTCCTGCTCAAACCCGAGACCGCCGCCTGGGCCCTGCCCAAGGTGCGGAAGGGAAGGCCACTGGAAATCAGACTGTAGTCTGGCTCCTCCGGGTCTGGCCTCAGCCAGTCCAGCATGGCCGCCCTCTGTATCCCATTTGGAGCTCCCAGACCTCCTGGGACTGGCCACCAAAGAAGCTGCCCAGGCCCTGACAGGGCCCCACAGACTTACATCACCAGGACAGAGCCTCGGGTAACGACTGTGGTGGCAGGTAAGCCGATCTCCTTCTTAATTGACACTGGGGCCACTTATTCTGCCCTCCCTGAATTTGCTGGGACCCTTGTCCACTCCTCAGTCTCTATTATGGGGGTTGACGGATCAGTTTCACAGCCATTAGCCACTTCACGTCTACACAGCATCTTACTAAATTCCCCCATTCACTCTTTCCTCATTCTACCTTGGAGCCCGGCCAGGGCTACCATGCATCCCCTCTTAAAACCCAGTTGTCCCAAACCACAGTCACCTACCTCAGTTTCACTCTCTTATCCCACAAGGCCAAGCCATTCCTTGGACAGTAAATGCCTTATCTCCGTATCTCCTCTATGATCATTATCTCTAGGAAGAATGTGGCCATTTGGGACTGAAGCGGCTAGAGGCCTGGCTAGCCTGGGAACGGGCTGCAGAGCCTGCTCCCTCCCCCGCTGCCTTTTCTAGCACACAATAATGAAACATTGATTGCTAGACATGTTTAGAAATACTTAATAGAAGGTCTGAGGCATGGTTATGCATTTTTGAAGGACACAGAAAGAAGGTTTAAAGGCTAATTTGAAATTGTGAAGGTTTTTGTGAAGGTTGTGCATGTGATGAGATGGAGAAGAGAAAGAAAGATAAAAGAAAGAAAGAAGTTACTCTGAGCAAGAAAGTGAGGCTGCAGTCTCCAAGCCTGGCAGGACAAGGTTGCTGGATACTTCTTAAGCTAAACCAGAATATTCAGTGTCTAACTTCTTATCCAACCATCCAGGTCCCTGGCTTCCACTACTCCTTTCCTTCCCTTTCCCTCCCACTTTCACTGCAATACAATCTCAATCACTCATCTGTCACCCCTTATTGGTAGCACCATGGCGACTACCCTCTCAGCTTGGAGTGCGGAACTAGAAAAAGGAATCTCATACCCTTTAGCCCACCTCTTCTCCTTACACCTTTCAATTTGTCTCCATTATAGGGATTTTTCTTCCTCTGTTGGGAAAAACACATACATCTGTCTCCCCATCAGCTGGACAGGAACCTGTACTCTCATCTATCTCTATGCAGCCCCCAATAATCAGTCTTTACCTGTCCCCATAACCCATCATATCTGACACAAAAGGGCAATCCAGATCACCCCTATCCTAACCCTCAGCATCACAGCAGGAGTCGGAACTGCCACAGGGAGCTTAACCACTGCTCTACCCATACTTTGAAACTCTGTCTCAGGACCTACAAGAAACCATGTGGATGCCCAGCAAGGGGCAAAACTGGGAAAGCAAGAACCTCACTCCCAGGGTAACCTATTCTCCCCTTTCATATCACTAGTGAGGCAACTGAAACCCTACTCTTTTCCCCCCTAAAAATAACATCTAGGTCTCAGTTGTCTTTCAGCTCCAGGCCCAGAAAAGCAGCAAAACCAGACAAGTGACGCTGTGGCAGCCTCAGGACCAGCTTTTACCTCCCAAGTGACTCAACAGGATCGCTCTGGAGACTTCACCAACCAGTCTCTTGGGGAAATCATGCTGCTTCACTCCTCGTCCAGCCTCCCATTATTAGGCCAACTGGTGTCTATTTCTTTACCCCCTTTCTCATGCGCTGTGTCACTAGTTTCTCTTGCAGAACAGAATGCAGGCGTTCGCCAACCAGAAGGTGGGAGAGATCTATCTGGCACTGAATTCAGAACCTAACACCAGAATCCTTGAGACCCCGGGTAGACGCCCCAAACGACGCCCCCTTTCAGCTGGAAGAAGTTACGGAAGATAGACCTTCACCCCCTGACCTTGCCTGGACTCTCAATTTTTTTTAATATTAACAAAAGCCTGGAATGATAGATCCTCCCTTCCCCCAACTGATGGATGGAGTATGACGTAAACTCCACCTGCAGCCGGACATTCCTGAACACCTTATATGGACTGTACATTGAACCACCAATCAGCACCTGCCATATACCCTAAGCCCCCAATTCCTAAATCCCTAGGCCCCTAACCATGTACCTTACATGAAACCACCAATCAGCGTGTGCTGAGTGTCCTAAGCCCCGTCCCCTCTTTTCCTCCCCTTAAAAGGCACTCTCACCCCGGCACTCTCTCTCTCTCTCTCTCTCTCTTTCTCTCTCTCTCTCTCTCCCTCTCTCCTCTTTCCCCCTCTGGAAGGCGACCGGCAGGGTGATCTCCAATAAAGCCTGTGTCCTGGTATCCCATGGTCTCCGGCCCTCTGTTTCATCTTTCAATTTCTAATAGCATAGATGGACCTTGAGGGATTATGCTAAGTGAAATAAGTCAGACAGAGAAAGACAAATGCCATATGATGTCACATATGTTGAATATTAAACAGCAACCAAAAAATAGGGAATTTATAGATGCAGAAAACAGATTTGTGGTTGCCAAGTTGTGGGGGTGAGGTGGGAGGGGCGGTGAAATGGTTGAGGGTACAAGCTTCCAGTTATAAAAATAACTCACGGGGATGCAATGTATAGGATGGCCACTACAGTACATAATAATACTGCATTGTAAATTTTTAAATAATACACTATGTGATTCACAATAAATGTGACTTTCCTGAATAATGAATCGACCTAGTATGCTTTTTTCTGTGTCGCCTGGCAAGGTAGATCTCTATGGGTTGGTGTATATAAGGAGCAATTGTTTGCATGTGTAGACTCTGAGCACAGGATGTGTGTGCCCTTACCGCAGTGGCCGGGGGTCTGGCGAGGAAGGCAGTGCAGTGCCCCGAAGACGCACCTGCAGAGCCGGCAGCCGCAGACGGTCCAGGACCCGTGCACCAGGGTGCCGCACTCGCTAAGAGGCCGAGATCCCGCGTTAGTACAGCCAGCGTGTGCTTCCCACCCCGCGCCTCTCACCACGCCAGCGCCCCCACTCCGGCCCGCGGTCCCGCTCGTCTCCGCACCCACCTGTGCCTCAGGTCGTGCTCGCAGTAGCGGCCGGTGAAATGGGCGGAGCACACGCAGAAGCTGCCCAGCACACAGGTGCCGCCGTTCCTACAGCAACGCTGGGGCGGGAATGCACCTATGAGGGTCGCTGGGCGTCAGCTAGGAGCTTAGTGAGCTGTCCGCCGAAGAGGGCAGGAGGAGATCGCCACGGGGAGGCAATAAAATTAGCTCCCTGATTAGTGTGTTTGCTCAGGTAAACCCTGCTTGTTAATCGATGGATTAAAAACAAACTACCTTGGGTAAAGTCGGGTCAGGAACAAGTCGGATGACAGGACGTGAAACCCTGCCCCCAGCAGTAGGGTTTTTAGGATTTTCTTTCTCCCTTCTTCCCTCCCTCCTTCCTTTCTTTCCTTCTTTCACATGTTAAATTCAGGATGTGACTTTCCTGACAATGATTGAAGACAGGCCTCCCAGGCGAGGACCACCCACGGGTGCAATGATGCCACCCTACCCGCCACTACTTCACTCCCCCTCCCCCCACTACCTCAGCCAGAGGGGCCCCCTGAGGACATGAGATCTGGCGCCTGAGAGTCTGCAATAAGCCAAGCAAAGTCTGCTATTATCTTGGGTTTGGGATATTTGTTTTAAATACATTTCAATCATCTTTCTGGACCTGAGAAAAATACCCACTTAAGAGCAAATGCACATGGACACATGTGCGGTAGGCCTGGGGTGGGGGAGAGGGAAGCGAGGTGGAGGGAGTCAATTGGGGGGGAAGGGGGGAGGGAGACATCAATAATACTTGAAACAATAAAGATAAATTTTTCAAGAGCAAATGCAACGTTTTACAATGAGATAGGTAAAACTTTTTTTCCAGAGTAAAAGAACACCTCACTAGGAAAAAATTTATTTTATAGTGTATCTTCATTTGAAAATGATAAAATGTTCTCTATTCGGTTTCTTGTCTTATCTTTAATATATTTTAGGGTTTTTCAGACCCTAAATTTGGAGTCCAGTGACTGAGCTGATTGCAAAGGCTTTAAAACGGACTGGGGACTTACGCTCTTGGAAAGCCCTGGAATGGGGAAGCAAGTCCTGAGACCTCCAGCTCTCCATGCTCCCATTCATCTCCCTAAAATTATTCAAAGTCCAGTTGAGTGTTTTCTGCTGGAGCTTCTGAACTGTAGCGTTGTTGACTTCTTCTCTAATACCTTTATGTTTCTCTCTTTGATAGCCTTGTAAAAACATTGAAAATACGAGGCTGATAATGATGGAGAAACAAATACACAATAAAAACTAAAAGACTGTAAATAAAATGCTTCTTACTGTTTCCCAAATGGATGATCTGTAACACTAAATTGATCATAAGCAGAAGCCTAGAATATTTAAAGAAAAGTATTAAAGTTTAAAATATAAAAAAGCATAAACAGAAATTTACATATGTTAAAATGTAATACAATCACATTATAAAGTAATATTCAATGAGTAATAAATACCATGCAATCATTTTGTAACTTGTAGATTTTGCTTAATGCTGTAATCGCTAGAAAGATTTTGAGACCAAAAAAGCATACAGTATCTTAACGAGAAGGAACAATCATGCATGTGTTGCAATTTATTATGGAGGCTTTTAACAGCCCCACTTGACTCTAAGATCTAGATGATCTGTCCTTACCTAATAGGGTGGCTCCATGTCATTTTCTCACTGACAGGTCTGGTATGAGAGTATCCTTCTCTCATCAATATATTGAAGATCAATTTCCAAGGAAGTTGAGTATGACGGTGTTTGTATTTGAAGGTGTCTTTACTCAAGGTCCTAGAGTAACTGCATCAGGATACAAGATGGGTAAGTTGAGTAGACGCAGGTATTTCCTACCCTCTGCCTAGGCCACAGGAAACAACAATGAGATCTCTGAGTTCAGACGTGGACGCTGTTAGGCAGTTGCCTGTTGTGAAGCTGGGCCATGCATAGCCTCAAGGGCTGTCCCCTCAGTGAGACTCGGCTGGGAGAGGGGGTGGCGACGTGGCTGAATCTCTCTGGACAGTTTACAGTGCTGACATCAGCAAGAGTAAACTAACCCCAACGTAAAACATTGATGACCAAGGCAACAAGTATTTCCCTCACTGGAAAAAGAAGTTAAGACCCCAACGTGAACAAATATGTTTTCATAGGAAAATGGAGATTTTATATTGCTAACTCTTTATACTGGGAGATGAATGGGTTTCCAGCTAGAAAAGAGAGCTGCTATGTGGGACATAACCAGCAGGCTTGGATCCCAAAAGTCTTAAGTGGGGAGCATGAATATAAAGGGAGACACTTCAACACCTGCTTTCTGAGGATGTGTCAATATTTCCACAGACAGAGCCTTTTCTCTGTGCCCAGCATAGTGGTAAATAAGTCATATGCATTATTCATTTCATATAGCACTGCTCTGGGGAAGCACTACTATTATTCCCCCAGATAAAAGAGGAAGGAACTAAGGCTTAGAGTTTAAGACCCTTGTGGCAGTTAGATCTTTGAAAAACATGAAATATATAGATAGTATGAGAAGGTTTTACGGTGCTCAGCATCCAAATACCTGGGAACACAGGAGTAACTGCCACCCACCATCATCTGAATCCAAGAAGGGAGTGATTTAGGAACCTCTTTTGAGACTTTCTGAGTCAGTTTTTCTAATTGCTAAATAGTGACCCTCAGAGCCCTTTTATCAGCACTAAAGAGGACACCTTGCAACTTTGGTGCAAATTGTTCTGTGATTTTAATATAAGAACTACTTCCTAAAAATAGCATGCTTCCTTCAAGGATGATATTGTCTTTGTAACTGACAATATTTAAACCTTTAAATGTGAGGTTTATTAAAAGGTGGTTAAATAAACCGATAGTGAGTCAGTGCGCCTGGCTGCAGTGAGTCCTCCCAACCACTGGCTCTGTGAGCCGCCAGGACCAGGTTGGGACCAGCAGATCCCAGTGGTCAGGACATGCTGAGGATGACACCTGGCAGCTTCATGAAACATCTGTAATTGAAATCATGACAAACACACATTAAATTAGTTACTTCTTGTTAATTCCATAATTTAGTTAGACATAAAAGTAAGTACATTTTATTACCTTAAATCAGTAGAAACTTCTATACAACCTATCTGGCTTATGTACTAAAATGAAACTGGGTATAAGCTAAAGGATTATACATACTTGAATAAGAAGTATAAAAACTGTTCCATTTACAGGATGACACTAAATCCAATCCTAATATTAAATATTAATATATTAAATTATCTAATATTAGCATTTTTAAAGTAGTAGCTAAAATCTAACTTTCCCCCACAGTTATTTTTAATTAAATTTATATTGTGGACTTTTAAATTTACACAAAAGCTAGGACAATGATCCCATAAACCTGCCTAGGTTCAACAAATAAATATCAACTTTTGCCAATCCTAGCAGATTTATTTCCCACATGCTTTTGCTTTAAGTTTTTAAAGCAAATCTCCGACATCATGATATTTCTTAGGTCAAATAAGGTTTTGAAAATATGCACTTTATAAATGGAAACTATAGAAATAAGAAAGAAAACGTCTTGCCAGAAAGACAGGATTGAGAGGCTAGAAATAGCCATGGAATGTCCCACCTCTGGCTGTTTGCTTAAGATCTAAAGTCAGCTCTAAGGAGAGAAAGGGCTGATGGCCTAGAGGTGATAAAGTTGCTAAACCTCTTTTTTCAGCATCCTGTCACTTGCTCTTATTTACTTAAAGGTCTTACAAAAAGAACTTTGCATTTCACTGCAGAAGAACCCAGGTTTGCTTGGTTAATGAGTCCCAGCTGGAAGGAGTTGCTTAGGAGCAGCTGGAGATCAAGTGGTGGGGCCGCAGACTCCCAGATCTAGGAAAGGTCCTTTCTTGTTATCAGTTATAAACAGATAAGATTTGGAGCCAACTCACTCATCAGACTTTCAGGGGAACTTCTGACTCATTTTGAGCTGCCATAAGGTGTGTGGGAATGGGGACACCCTGTCTCAGGATTGGAGACCACCCCACCTCTGTTTCCTTAATACATCAAACAGTCACTGATGAAATGGTTCTACAACAAATTAGGTGTGAAGGAACTTTCTGAGAATGACTTTAGAGCAGTGTTGGTCAATGTGTGTTACTAGCTGGGTTTTCCTTTAAGCCACACCTCAGACCTTTTTCACTCAGAAACCCCAGGCAAGGCTGAGAACAGCATCAAGATTTTTTTATTTTTTTTCACCAGTCCAGGTGACTCTGGTGTGCAACCAGAACTGATTCTATGTCTATCTTCTGCTTGGCTATGTGCTCCCAAGGATGGGATACTCCTTTCAAGCCTTTGTATTCCACCCTTAAGCACAGTGTCTGATGCACCACGGGTACCAGGGCACCACACAATGAAGTGTTAGTTGTGTAAATAAAAGAATAAGTGGATTATTATACTTAGACTCACTTTTTAGTGAGGGAAGTGAAATCTAAAAGAAACTGGCTTGTGGCTCTATAATGTGGAAGAAGATAAACTTCTCTCTCCCCCAAGGTTCTTCTAGCTGGTCTAATAATAAGATAGACATGGAAGTGACTAGCAAGAGAAAAATAACCAAATGTAATACATACATATGTATGGGAGCCTTGAATACATGGGAGAGTCAGAGACCCCATATATAGGAGAGCTTCAGAGATAGAAAGGTTTATTGAGGTATATAAAACAGTCTGAGCTTGGGATGAAGTAATGCACCTTGGAGGCTTCAAAGGGTCATTGCAAGATATAAGAAGAGCAGATGTTTAGTAAATAGAAATTTGTCCTGCTTTATAGATAGGTCAAAAGAGGTTATCTCTCATAATTGGTTATTATGGGCAAGGCTCCTAACTCAAGTTATTCTAGGTACTTAAGGGAGGGGGGCAAAAGTTTCTCATAAACTGTAGCTGAAGTTGCCTTTAGGTCAAAATAATCTGCATACCACAGAGACACATTTTGGGGTGACTCATTCTGAATCCCCAAAATTTCCTCTTTGGAAATTCTCCTGGAAATTTCACATTTCAGAAGTTAGATTGGTAGACTATTCTTTTTCTAAATTTTTTTTATTTTTCAATTATAGTGGATACACAATATTATATTAGTTTTAGACATACTGCATAGTGGTTAAACAATCATTTACTTTACAAAGTGTTCCCCCTGATGTTTCTAGTACTCATCTGGCATGATACATAATTATAATTTTGACTATATTCCCTATGTGGTGTTAGGTCTGATCAAATAATTGAATCAATACCCCTGCCCCTGGGAACTGGCCTTTAGACCACTTCACCATGGACATTCCCTTTTGCTTAAACCACATTCCACTTGCTAAGACCACATTCCATTTCCTAAGACCATTATTTCTTCCCTCTAGACTTTCCCAGATCCAGACCAGTCCAGAGAATTCTCTGCCCAGAGAAAGCCAGCCTAGAGTCCTATAAAACCTCATAGCTGCCCATCCCTGAATGCAGATGCCATTTTGGAGCTCAGTCCATCTGGTATCCAGATGATCTAATCCTATCCAATAAAAGGGTAATATGCAAATTAACCATCACTCCATCACAAAGATGGCAATGCCCAGTCCCCTCTGCCCCACCACTGGAGTGTCCGATCCTGTCAGCCCCAACCGGGAGGAGCGAGGGCTGAGCGGCGAGGCTGGATCTATCCCCTCGGACGGATTCAGCCTCCTGGCTTGGCCGCCGCTAGAGTGTCCAGTCCTGTCAGACAGTCCAGGGGGCGGCTGGAGTTCCAAGTTCTTTTGGTTTCTGCAGCCCCTGGACTGGAAGCAGAAACCAAGAGCGCAGGGAGCACCAGGAATTCTGGGAATCGTACTTCTGGTGGCAGCCCCTGGACTGGAAGCAGAAGCCCAGAGCATGGGGAGCACCAGGAATGCTGGGAATCATAGTTCTGGTGGCAGACACATTGTGCGATCTCCTAGACCAGAGATGGCGAACCTATGACTCGCGTGTCAGCACTGACACACGTAGCCATTTCTGATGACACACAGCCGCATGCCGAGGATGAAACATTTGCTGCTCCTGAAGATGAAACATTTGCGACTAGAGTCTTGGAGTTAGTTTTTTCCTCAAAGTGACACACTACCCGAGTTATGCTCAGTTTTTTGGCGAAGTTTGACACACCAAGCTCAAAAGGTTGCCCATCACTGTCCTAGACACTTGAGCAAAGTGAGTCTGGAGCAAGTAACTGTTGCAGGTGGGGGATGGGGGGAAAGCAAAGGTGAGAGACATAAGTAAAGTCAGAGTGTCGAGGAAAAATAAAAGGAAGATATCCTGCAACTTCTAGGAAATCTCCACCAATGGAGCAAAGAAAAAAAAAAGAGCTCTATTATTCTGTGAGCACCAAACCAGACTGGGCTGGGGTCTCAGACAGTTTGCTCATATGATTGCAAAGACAGACAGAAACTTCACTCTTTCATGGACCCAGGCAGATACAATGCACGACATGCACGTTTTTGTGGAAGAGGACTTAACAGCACCATTTGCTATACACCTTTTAGTAAGTCACCTTTTTGGTGGCCATCTGTGTTAGTTAATTGCCATAATCAACAGTAAAAATTAAAACTTTTCTATCTCTATGACAAGCAGGTCCTTACAGCTTGGAGCAAGGCAACTATCTATAATAATAAAAGTGAAATATGGTAATTAGACCAGAGAGCCAAACGACCTTCTGGACATCATTCTAAATGTCCGGATGAAGCTATGGTGGCGGGGCCGAGGCAGAGGCGTTTAGGAGCGATCAGGCAGGTAGGTGAGCAGTTAGGGGCAGACAGGCAGGCAGGTGAGCAGTTGGGGCAATCAGGCAGGCAGAGTGGTTAGGGGCAATCAGGAAAGCTGGCAGGCAAGCGTCCCAGATTGTGAGAGGGTGCAAGAAGGGCTGAAGGACTACCCCCCACCGGTGCATGAATTTCGTGCACTGTGCCTCTAGTCCTACATAATAAAGAGGTAATATGCAAATTGACCCTCACAACCTCACAAGATGGCTGCCTATGACCAGGCCAGCAGCGGGGGGTTAGGGAGGGATGACCAAACGACTGAATAAGCAGCCTGCGTGGGGTGACCAGGCCAGAAGGGTTAGTGAGGGACAACCAAACAACTGAACAGCAGGCTGTGTGGGGTAACCAGACCAGCGGGGAGGGGGCAGTTGGGGGCAACCAGGCCATCAGGGGGACAGTTAGGTGCAACTGGGCCAGCAGGAGGGGTGCAGTTGGGGGTGACCAAGCTGGCAGGGGGGGGACAGTGGGAGCAATTAGGCTGGCAGGGGAGTCATTGAGGGGCGAATAGGCCAGTGGGGGGCAGTTAGTGGCAACCAGGCTGGCAGGGAGGGGGCAGTTGGGGGTGACTTGGCCAGCAGCAGGAGGCAGTTAGGGGCAATCAGGCTGGCAGGGGGAGCAGTTAGGGGTGACCAGGCAGGCAGGCAGGTGAGCAATTAGAAGCCAGCGGTCCAGGATTGTGAGAGGGATGTCCGACTGCCGGTTTAGGCCTGATCCCTGGTACAGGCTAGGCTTGGAGGACCCCCCAGTGCATGAATTTAGTGCACTAGGCCTCTAGTAAATTTATAATCCCTTACCACCTTTGGTCTCTTGCATTCCTTCTTTAGTGACCCTAACATGCCATACTTTATATCTTCATGACTATTTTGTAGCTATAAGTTTGTACTTCTTAATCTATCCCTATTTTTTTACCTCTCCCCCCAATCGCCATCCCATCTGTCAATCATCAGAATGTTCTCTGTATTTATGTTTGTTTCTATTATCTTTGTTTGTTCATTTTGTTTTTTTTAGATTCCACATACAAGTGAAATCATATGGAATTTGTCTTTCTTTGTCTGAATTATTTCACTAAGTACCATACCCTCTAGATTCATCCAGGTTGTTGAAATGGCAAGATTTCATTCTTTTTTATGGCTTAGTCATAGTCCATATGCACCACTTCATATATATTATATTATATTATATACTAGAGGCCCGGTGCACGAAATTTGTGCATGGGGGGGTGTCCCTCAGCCCAGCCTGCACCCTCTCCAATCTGGGACCCCTCGAGGGATGTCCGACTGCCTCTTACAATCCAGGACTGCTGGCTCCCAACTACTTGCCTGCCTGCCTTCCTGATTGCCCCTAACTGCTTCTGCCTGCCAGCCTGATAACCCTCTAACCAATCCCCTGCCAGCCTGATTGATGCCTAACTGCTCCCCTGCCAGCCTGATTGCCCCTAACTGCCCTCCCCTGCAGGCCTGGTCCCCCCAACTGCCCTCCCTTGCAGGACTGGTCCCCCCAACTGCTCTCCCCTGCAGGCCTGGGTCCCCCCCAACTGCCCTTCCTTGCAGGCCTGGTCACCCCCAACTTCCCTCCTCTGCTGGCCTGGTCACCCCTAACTGCCCTCCCCTGAAGGCTTGATCACCCCCAACTGCCCTCCCTTGCAGGCCTGGTCCCTCCCAACTGCCCTCCCCTGCTGGCCATCCTGTGGTGGCCATCTTGTGTCCACATGGGGCAGCCATCTTTGACCACATGGGGGCAGCCATCTTGTGTGTTGGAGTGACAGTCAATTTGCATATTACTCTTTTATTAGATAGGATAGAGGCCTGGTACACAGGTGGGGGCCAGCTGGTTTGCCCTGAAGGGTATCCCAGATCAGAGTGGGGGCTCCCTTGGGGTGTGGGGAGGCCTGGGTGAGGGGCCTGTGGTGGTTTGCAGGCCGGCCATGCCCCCTGGCAACCCAAGCGGAGGCCCCGGTTTCTGGGATTTATTTATCTTCTATAATTGAAACTTTGTAGCCTTTAATGGAGGCCAGGGACAGCCAGGAAGCTTGGCTTCCTCCATTGCCGGGGAAACCCAAGCCTCCTGCTCGCTCCGCGGCTGAAGCCATCTTGGTTGGGTTAATTTGCATACTCACTCCTGATTGGCTTGTGGGCATGACTTGTGGGCATAGAGGAGGTACAGTCAATTTGCATGTTTCTCTTTTATTAGTGTAGATTTTATATATATATATATATGTATATATATATATATATGCACACACATATATATACACACAATCTATAAAATTGATTTCAGAGAGGATGAGAGAGGGAGAGAAAGATAGAAACATCAATGATGAGAGAGAATCATTGATCAGCTGCCTCCTGCACATCCCCTACTGGGGATTAAACCTGCAACCTGGGCATGTGCCCTTGCCTGGAATAGAACCCAGGACCCTTCAGTCCACAGGCCAATGCTCAATCCACTGAGCCAAATCAGCTAGGGCTGTACCACTTCTTTATCTAGTCATCTACTGATGGACACTTAGGTTGTTTCCATGTCTTGGCTACTGTAAATAATGCTGAAATGACCATAGGGATGCATATATGAATTTTTTATTTAGTGTTTGGGGTTTCTTTGGATAAATACCCAGAAGTAGAATTGCTGGGTCCTTCTTTGTCTCTTATCATAGCCTTTGTTTTAAGTGTATTTCGTCTGGGATAAGTATTACTACCCCAGCCTTCTTTTTTTATGTTTTCATTTACATGAAATATCTTTATCCATTCCTTTACTTTCAGTCCGTGTGCCTTTTGATCTGAAGTGAGTTTCTTGTAGACAGCATATGTAAGGGTCTTGCTTTCTTATTCAGTCAGCTGCCCTGTGTCTTTTGATTGGAGAATTTAATTCATTTAAATTTAAAATAATTACCGATTGGAAGAAAAAATGGCAGCCGAAGAGGCACCTATTTGGTGTTGTGCACCTCGTCCCAAACCCAGACTGGAAATACAACTAAATTGGAGAGTATCTACCCAGAATTAACAAGGAAGGGCAGAAATCACATAGAGACTGGTAGGAATGGGGACGTGGACTTGAGAGGGGCAGTGGCCAGCAGGCTGAGGGGGAGAGGAGGGAGCTGCATTGCACCAAAACCGTGTCCCTTGGCAAGAAGCTCAACATCCAACTGTGAAAAAGAAAAGCCATAGGGCTGCTGGGGAGTCCGGACCCAAGACCACAGCTGCGAAAGGCTGCCCCTTGAAAGGTGGCCCCACATGAGGGGAAAACAGCACAGTGCTGGGGGGGAGAGAAAGCCATGGTTTCATTATTGTTTTTCTTTTGTTTGTCTTTATTTTTATTCTCTAAACTCAGAACACGGGACTTTTCCATTGCAATCACTCACCCAAGGCTTTGGCACTGGAAGAGAGACATGGACTTGAAGTGCCTGAGGAGAGGCTGAAGAGGAAAGCAGGGCAGGGAGACGTGGCCAGGAGACCTGCACTGGGATATTCTTCAGCTTCCAAACCTAAGCGGCCATTTTTCCCCAGAAGAGCGAGCCCCTCCCAGTAGCCTCAAGGCAGGTAATACAGCATGTCATGCCCTACATATTGAGCTTTACAGAGGAAACAAAGGCAGAGGCCAAGCTTATGGGTCTGAATCGGCCCAAGGAGCCCCAGTGACTGGATTGGAAGAGGGACCAGTCCACCCCACCATTCTGGGAACCAGACTGATAACAACTCCAGGTTGCCAGCTGATCCCATTGGTCTCCATACAAGGACCTCTGACCGGCCAAGGGCAGAGTAATATTTTGGGCTACTCACAGAGGAGTAGTTCTGGGTAAGGAAAAAAATACCCATCTTATTCCCTGAAAGCAAAACAGCACCAACCCCACGTAAAGCCCTGTCAGAAACAGAGGCTTGAGTGATTAAGATTGAAAGCTGGCAGACAGGCAAAGAGGGTAGATTGGCCCCACCTTCTTGCAGCCAAGGCCTGTGTACACAGACATAAGCAGAGGACTGGTGGATTGCTTGCAGTGATGGCGAACCTAAGACACGCATGTCAGCACTGACACGCGTAGCCGTTTCTGATGACACGTGGCCGCATGCCGAGGATGAAACATTTGCTGCTCCTGAAGATGAAACATTTGCGACTAGAGTCTTGGACTTAGTTTTTCCCTCAAAGTGACACACTACCCGAGTTATGCTCAGTTTTTTGGCAAAGTTTGACACACCAAGCTCAAAAGGTTGCCCATCACTGGCTTAGAGCTTCAAGCAGGGAGGTAAATGCTAAAAGACAGTTCCTGACAGTGGCCAGTAGGTAAGTACCTAACGGGAAGCCCAGAATTAGCAGACAGAACAGAAAAGTGGGGTCCAAAACCAGATCCCATGGGGCATTAAAACTCAGCTGATGTGAATGACACTTCACTTTTTATCTTCTATTTTTTATTTATTTTTTAATTATTTTTATTTATTTTTTTGCACCTTCTTCTTCTTCCTCTCTTCTCTTTTTTCTTCTGTTTTACTTCTCCTTTCCCTGTTTTAGTTTTTCTCTTTCTTTTCTTTCATCCCTTTTCAAAAATTTATCTTCTTTACCTGCTTTATTGATCTGTTATTATTCTAGTCTCTGTTGCTTTATTCATATATCTAATTTCCTTTTCCCTGCTCCTACTCCATTTCCCCTTGTCTTATCATTTCTTCACTACTCAATTATTTTTATTTTTTTCTCTCCTCTCTTGCTTTTTTCTACTTCTAATTTTTTAAACTTGTTTTACTACCGAAAATTAGGCCTATCTGCTCTCTCCTCTATTCTCTTTTTCAAAAAAAAACTTTTCTTTCTTTATTTTTAATTTTTTCTTCTTGTCTTCTCATTTCTTTTTTCCCTCCTCTATTCTAAGCCATGGTCCTTCCCCTATTCATCCAATTCCTTAACCTTATTTGCTTTATTTAAGCTCTGCATCAACAGATTCTGCTGCCCACCTTTTTCTGGATATTATTTGTTTGTGCTTTTTGGTTTACTTGTTTGTTTTGTTGTTTTCTCCCCCATTTTCTTTCTTTCTTTCTTTTTTCCCTCTCCCTATCATTCTTGCTCTCTTTTCTATTTCCTAAATCTTTTTTTGGAGGGTCACTTTTATTGGGGTTATAGGTGTCTTGTGTAATTTGTGTTCTGTTCCTTTTGAGTCATATCTCGTCATTTGTATTTTGTGCTGTTTTGTCAGCACCTCCACAACACCTTGCATGATGTGGTAGTAAGAGAGCCACATAATCAGACACCCTGAGAGGAGATGCCATCCACAAATGGGACAACATTCAAACGCCACAACATCAGGAGAACCCAAATATCTCAAGTATGGGTCCTCCCGAAAACACCCATCCTAGGAAACATGAGAGATGGCACCACTAGGTACCAAAAAACAACTACTACATATGACCAATTCAAAAAATCTGGGTGGCATTGCAGTTTGAATAAGACATAGAAAAAAATAAAAAGAGAGAGCAAAAATGGGGAGACAAAGAAACAACCCCTAAATTAAAGAAAAGGGGGAATCACACACAAAAATGAACTAAATGAAATGGAGGCAAGTAATTTGTTAGAGAAAGAATTCAGAGTAATGTTTATAACGATGCTCAAATGTATGGATAAGAAATTTATCAACGTGCTCACTTCAGCAGTACATATACTAAAATTGAAACAATACAGAGAAGACTAGGATGGCCCCTGCACAAGGATGACACCCAAATTAGTGAAGCATTCCATATTTTTACTGTCTAAACAGATTAAATAGTTGCAAAAAAGAAATTTACCAACATGAACAAGCATCAAGAGAAAATAAAGAATGACATACCTGCAATAAAGAACTGAACTGAAGGTTTAAACAGTAGACTAGAAAAGTCTGAGGACCAAACAGGCGAGTTAGAAGACAACATAGAAACACCCAAGCAAAGGGTTTAATCTCCAAAATTTACAGAGAACTCATACAACTTAACAAAAGGAAGATAAAGAATCCAATCAAAAAAGGAGCAAAGGATCTAAATAGTCACTTTCGAAAGAGGACATACAGAAGGCTCAGAGACATATTAAAACATGCTCAAAGTCACTAATCATCTGAGAGATACAAATCAAAACAACAATGAGGTACCATCTCACACCTGTTAGAATGGCTATCATCAACAAATCAACAAATGACAAGTGCTGGCAAGGATGTGGAGAAAAAGGAACCTTCGTGCACTGCTGGTGGGAATGCAGGCTGGTACAGCCACTGTGGAAAACAGTATGGAGTTTCCTCAAAAAATTAAAAGTGGAACTCCCATTTGACCCAGTATTCCCTCTTCTAGGAATATATCCTAAGAAACCAGAAACACCAATCAGAAAGGATATATGTACCCCTATGTTCATAGCAGCACAATTTACAATAGCTAAGATTTGGAAACAACCTAAGTGCCCATCAGCAAATGAGTGGATTAAAAAACTGTGGTACATCTACACAATGGAATACTATGCCGCTATAAAAGAGAAGGAACTTTTACCATTTGCACTGCATGGATGGAGCTGGAGAGCATTATGCTAAGCGAAATAAGCCAGTTGGAGAAAGAGAAATATCACATGATCTCACTCATATGTGGGATATAATGATCAACATAAACTGATGAAAAAAAAAACAGATCCAGAGACAAATGGCAGGGGAGAGGGGATTAGAGATCAACCAAAGGACTTGTATGCATGCATATTAGCATGACCAATGGACACAGACACTGGGGCAGTGAGGGTTTGCCCTCAGGGGTTGGAGTGACCAGGGGGATCAATCTGGGGGAAAGGAGATGCATGTAATACCTTAAACAAGAAAAGTAAAAGAAAACACCCAAGCAAAGCAGCAACTGAAAAAAAATTTAAAAATAGGAGGAGAGTCTAAGGGAGCTTTGAGACAACAGGAAACAAAACAACATCCACATAATAGGAGTGCCATAAGGACAAGAAGCTGAACAAAGAATAGAAAACCAGTTTGAAGAAATAATGACAGAAAACTTCCCTGACTTGGGAAGAAAAAGTCACACAAGTGAATCCCAAACAAGATGAGCTGAAAAAGACGGACACCAAGAAACACCATAATTAAATTGGCAAAACTCAACAACAAAGCAAGAATTTTAAAGACTACCAGAGAGGGACAGAAAGTTACCTACAAAGGATCTCTCATGAGACTATCAACCTATTTCTCAACAAAAACACATCAGATCAGAAGAGAATGGAATGAAGTATACAAAGTGATGCAAAGCAAGGGACTGAGTCCAAGAATACTATACCCAGCAAGGCTATCATTCAAAATTGATGGTAAAATCAGTAGCTACACAGACAAAAAGCTAAGGGAGTTTATTACCACCAAGCCAGCAATGCAAGAAATGGTAAAGGGGCTGTTGTAAAAAGAAGAAATAGAAAGGGAATAAGCAACACAGGCATAAAGAATAAAAATGGCAACAAACAAGTACCTATCCTATCTAATAAAGAGGGAATATGCTAATTGACCCTCATGCCATCAAAAAGATGGCAGCGCCCACAGCCAATAAGGAGGGAGTATGTTAATTGACTGCCCCTCCATCAAAGATGGTGGTGCCCACAGCCAATAAGGAGGGAATATGCTAATTGACTGCCCCTCCATCAAAGATGGCGGTGCCCACAGCCACAAAATGGTGGTGCCCAGTCCCCTCAGCCTAGGGCCGACCTGAGACACAGGCAAGCCTCAGATGGTGGCTGCCCAGCCACCTAGGACCACCCAAGGCTCAGGTAACCAGGGCTGGCCGAGGCTTGTGCTGCCAGCAGTGGCAGCAGCAGAGATGTGATGCAGCATCACCTTCCCCTGATCACTGGGTTGCCTCCTGCCCCTGAGGGCTCCCAGACTGTGAGAGGGGGCAGGCCGGACTGAGGGATGCCCCCTCCAGTGCATGAATCTTCATGCACTGGGTCTCTAGTCAGTAATAACAGTAAATGTAAATGGACTAATGCTCCAATCAAAAGACATGGAGTAGCTGAATGGATAAGAAAACATGACCCATATATATGTTGTCTATAAGAGACCCACCTTAGAACAAAGGACTCACACAGACTGAAAGTGAATGAATGGAAAAAAATTTTCAGGCAAATGGAAATGAAAAAAATAAATCTGGGGTAGCAATACTTATATATGACAAAATAGACCTCAAAGTGAAGGCCATAACAAGAGATAAAGAGGGCCACTTCATAATAATTAAGTGATTGATACAACAAGAGGCTATAATTCTGGTAAACATATATGCACCAAATACAGGAGCATCTAAATATATTTAAAAAAAAAACTTCTAGAGGATAACAAGGGAGACATCACAGCAATAAAATCATAGTAGGCGTCTTTAATATCCCACAGACATCACTGGATAAATCTTATAGACAAAAAATAAATCAACAAGGAAACAGCAATCCAAAATGAAACTCTGGAACTAATTGACATCTTCAGAATATTCCACCCCAAAAACTACGGAATATACATTCTTCTCATGGGAAGTTTTCAAAGACAGACCACATCTTAGGACACAAGCTAAGTCTCTACAAATTCAAGAATATTGAAATAATGTAAAGTATATTCCCAGACCAAAATGGCATGAAATTCAAAATAAGCTATAATAAAACACTCAAAAACAATCAAATACATGGAGGCTAAATAGTATGCTATTAAACAAAGAATGGGTTGTGAAAGAGATCAGAGGAGAAATTAAAAACATCCTAGAAAAATGAAAATGAACATCCAACAATCCCAAACCTACAGGACACAGTGAAAGCAGTCCTGAAAGGGAAATTCATAGCACTACAGGCCCACCTCAAAAAAATAGAAAACTGGTAACAAGTTATCTAACACTACAACTTAAATAATTTGAAAGAAAATAACAAGAAAAAGGCCAAAACAAGTAGAAGGAAGGAAATAATAAAGATCAGAATGGATACAAATGACATAGAAACAAACAAACAACAACAAAAAAAATACAAAAGGTGAATAGAACCAAGAGCTGGTTCATCGAAAAGATAAATAAGATTGATGGATATCTAGCCAAGCTCAACAGGAAACAAAAAGAGAGGACCCAAATAAACAAAATCAGAAATGAAAGAAGAGAAGCAACAACTGACCACGCAGAAACACAAAGGATTGTAATAAAATACCATGAACAACTTTATTCCAACAAACAGGACAACCTGGACAAAATGGAAATATTTCTAGAAAAATACAACCTTCAAAAACTCAATCAGGAAGAATAAAAAACCCAGAATAGGTCAATAACTACCAATAAAATTGAAGCAATAATTGAAAAAAACTGCTAGCAAACAAAAGCCCTGGTTCAGACAGATTCACAGCAGAGTTTTACCAAATATCCAAAGAAGAACTAACTCCTCTACTTCTCAAACTATTCCAAAAAATTCCAGAGGAAGGAACACTTCCAAACTCTTTTTATGAGGGCTGCATCACCCTAATTCCCAAACCAGATAAAGACACGACAAAGAAAGAGACAGGCCAATATCGCTGAGGAAGATAGACCCTAAAATCCTCAACAAAATTTTAGTAAACCGGATCCAGCAATATATTAAAAAGATCATACATCATGATCAAGTGGGACTTATTCTGAGGATGCAAGGCTGGTACAATATTCACAAATCAATAAATGTGATACAGCACATAAATAGATTGCAAGACAAAAATCACGTACTGACGCCCCCTGGGTCTGGGTGAGGCCACGCGCCCCTGGGTCTGGGTGAGGCCATGCGCCCCTGGGTCCGGGTGAAGCTGGATCCCGGGTCCGGGTGAGGCCGTGCGCCCCTGGGTCCAGGTGAGGCCGCATGCCCCTGGGTCTGAGAGAGGCCACGCGCCCCTGGGTCCGGGTGGGGCCACGCGCCCCTGGGTCCGGGTGAGGCCACACGCCCCTGGGTCCGGGTGAGGCCACGCGCCCCTGGGTCCGGGTGAAGCTGGAGCATCCCGGGTCCAGGTGAGGCCGTGCACCCCTGGGTCCGGGTGAGGCCGCACTCCCCTGGGTCTGAGAGAGGCCACGCGCCCCTGGGTCCGGGTGGGGCCACGCACCCCTGGGTCCGGGTGAGGCCACGCACCCCTGGGTCCGGGTGAAGCTGGAGCATCCCGGGTCCGGGTGAGGCCATGTGCCCCTGGATCCAGGTGAGGCTGGGTCCCGGGTCCGGGTGAGGCCACACGCACCTGGGTCCAGGTGAGGCCATGTGCCTCCTGGGTCCGGGTGAGGCCACGTGCCCCTGAGTCCAGGTGAAGCTGTGCCCCTGGGTCCGGCCGAGACCAAACCAGAGGGTGTTGGACCTGCATTACCACCCCATTTGTCCACCATCCAGAGCTGAGGGGTCAGTACCGACATGTACACATAAGGAACTGGTGGACATTGATATTGGGTCTCAAAAGAACTGTTGGTCCAGAAAGAAACTCACTACAGACTGATTCATTTGCCTGTCAGCATAACTATTATTGCTCGTCTCACATTCAGTTCTTATAAGTATATTTCCAGTAACACATGATCTCACTCATCTAGGGGAAATGATGAACAACATAGACTGATGAACAAGAACAGAACCAGAAACAAGGAGGCATCAATCGGACTATCAGGCCTCAGAGGGAGGATAGGGGAGGGTGGGGGGAGGGGGGAAAGATCAACCAAAGGACTTGCGTGCATGCATATGAGCCTAACCAATGGTTAAGTTCAACAGGGGGTTGGGGCATCCGTGGGGAGGGGTATGGGATGGGAATGGGAGGATGAGGACAAATATGTGACACCTTAATCAATAAAGAAATTAAATTTAAAAAAATCACGTACTGATATCAATTAATACAGAAAAAGCATTCAACAAAATCCAACACCCTTTTAAAAAATCCTTTATTGTTTAAAGTATTACATAAGTCTCCTTCCCCCCACCCATTTACCTTTCCCTGACATCACCCACCCCCCAGCACATGCCCTCTCCACCTCCCCCTCCAATCTGTGTCCATTGGTTATGCTCATATGCAGGCATAGAAGTCGTTTGGTTGATCTCTTACTCCCTCACTCCCCACCTTCCCTCATAGATTGGACACTCTGTTCAATGCTTCTATGACACTGGTTCTATTTTTGTTCATCCATTTATGTTGTTCATTATATTCCACAAATGAGTGAGATCATGTGATATTTATCTTTCTCTGACTGGCTTATTTTGCTTAGCATAATGCTCTCCAGTTCCATCCATGCTGTCGCAATGGTAAGAATTCCTTCTTTTTTATAGCAGCATAGTATTCCATTGTGTAGATGTACCACAGTTTTTTAATCCAGTCATCTGCTGATGGGCAGTTAAGCTGTACCCAAATCTTAGCTATTGTAAATTGTGCTGCTATGAACATAGGGATGCATATATCCTTTCTGATTGGTGTTTCTGATTTCTTGGAATATATTCCTAGAAGTGGGTTTACTGGGTCAAATAGAAGTTCCATTTTTAATTTTTGAGGGAACTTCATATTGTTTTCCACAGTGGCTGCACCAGCCTGCATTCCCACCACCAGTGCAGGAGGGTTCCTTTTTCTCCGTATCCTCGACAGCACTTGTCGTTTGTTGATTTGTTGATGACAGCTATTCTGACAGGTGTGAGATGGTACCTTACTGTTGTTTTGATTGGTATCTCTCAGATGATTAGTAATTTTGAGCATGTTTTCATGAGTCTCTGGGCCTTCTGTATGTCCTCTTTAAAAAGGTGTCTATTTAGGCCCGTTGTCCATTTTTTTATTGGATTCTTTATCTTCCTTTTGTTAAGTTGTATGAGTTCTCTGTAAATTTTGAGATTAAACCCTTATCAGATGTAACATTGGCAAATATGTTCTCCGATGCAGTGGTCTCTCTTGTTGTTTTATTGATGGTTTCTTTCACTGTGCAGAAGCTTTTTATTTTGATGTAGTCCCGTTTGTTTATTTTCTCCTTAGTTTTCATTGCCCTAGGAGCTGTACAACTAAAAATATTGCTATGACAAATGTCTGATATTTTGCTGCCCAAGGCTTCTTCTAAGATTTTTATTGTTTTCCATCTTACCTTTAAGTCCTTTATCCATTTTGAGTTTATTTTTGTGTAGTGTAAATTGGTGGTCTAGTTTCATATTTTTGCATGTATCTGTTCAATTTTTCCAACACCATTTATTGAAGAGACTATCTTGACTCCATTGTATGCTCTTGCTTCCTTTGTCAAATATTAATTGAGCATAATGACTTGGGTCAATATCTGGGTTCTCTGTTCTGTTCCATTGGTCTGTCTGTTCTTGTGCCCGTACCAGGCAGTTTTGAGAATAGTGGCTTTGTAGTATAGCTTGATATCTAGTATTGTGATCCCTCAAACATTGTTCTTCTTTCTCAAGATTGCTGCAGTTATTCAGAGTCTTTTTTTGTTCCAGATGAATTTTTGGAGAGTTTGTTCTAGGTCTTTGAAGTATGCTGTTGGTATTGTAATGGGGGTTGCATTGAATCCATAGATTGCTTTGGATAGTATGGACATTTTAGTGATATTGATTCTACCAATCCATGAACATGGTATATTCTTCCATTTGTTTATGTCTTCCTCTATTTCTTTGACAAAGTTCTGCAGTTTTCTGAGTAGAGGTCTTTTACTTCCTTAGTTAAATTTATTCCTAGGTATCTTAATTTTTTTGTTGTTGCAATGGTATATAGGATTGTTTTTTAAATTTCTTTTTCTGTGAGTTCATTATTGGTGTATAAAAAAAAACCAGTTTTCTGGGTGTTAATTTTGATCCTGCTATATTGCCAAATTCATTTGTTAAGTATAGTAGTTTTTTGATGGAATCTTTAGGGTTTTCTATGTACAATATCATGTCATCTGCTAATAATGACAGTTTTACTTCTTCTTTTCCAATTTGGATGACTTTTACTTCTTTTTCCTGTCTGACTCTATGGCTAGCACTTCCAGTACTATGTTGAATGGGAGTGATGGGAGTGGGCATCCCTTCTTAGGGGAAATTATTTTAGTTTTTGCCCATTGAGTATGATGTTAGCTGTAGGTTTGTCATATATGGCTTTTATTATGTTGAGATATGTTCCCTCTATTCTCCCTTTGCTGATAATTTTTATTTTAAAAAGGGTGTTGGATTTTGTTGAATGCTTTTTCTGTATCAGTTGATATCAGTATGAGATTTTTGTCTTGCAATCTGTTTATGTGATGTATCACGTTTATTGATTTGTGAATATTGTACCAGCCTTGCATCCCTGGAATAAATCCCACTTGATCATGTTGTATGATCTTTTTAATATATTGCTTGACGCGATTTGCTAATATTTTGTTGAGGATTTTAGTGTCTATGTTCATCAGGAATATTGGCCTGTAATTCTCTTTCTTTGTAGTGTCTTTACCAGGTTTTGGTATTAGGATAATGCTGGCCTCGTAAAAAGAGTTGGAAAGTGTTCCATCCTTTTGGATTTTCTGAAATAGTTTGAGGAGTATAGATGTTGGTTCTTCATTGAATGTTTGGTAAAACTCCCTTGTGAAGCTATCTGGCCCCGGGCTTTTGTTTGGTGGGAGCTTTTTTACTACTGCTTCAATTTCCTTCATAGTTACTGGCCTATTCAGATTTTTTTATTCTTCCTGATGGAGTTTTGGATGGTCATATTTTTCTAGGAATATGTCCATTTCTTCTAGGTTGACCAGTTTGTTGGAATAGAGTTGTTCATAGTATTATTTTATGATTCTTTGTATTGCTGTGGTGTCTATTGTTATTTTGCTTCTTTCATTTCTGATTTTGTTTATTTGGGTTCTCTTTCTTTGCTTCTTGTTGAGTCTGGCTAGAGGTTCATCAATTTTGCTTATCCTTTCAAAGAACCAGCTCTTGGTTTCATTTTATAATTTTTAACTTTTGTAATTTTTTTTGTCTCTATGTCATTTGCTTCTGCTCTGATTTTTATTATTTCCTTCATTCTACTCACTCTGGACTTTTCTTGTTGCTCTCTTTATAATTCTTCAAGTTGTAGAGTTAGATGGTTTGTTACCAGATTTTCTTTTTGTTTTCTGAGGTAGGCCTGTAATGCTGTGAACTTCCCTTTCAGGACTGCTTTTACTGTTTTCCATAGATTTTGGGTTGTTTTGTTTTCATTGTCATTTGTTTCCAGGGTGTTTTTTTATTGCTTCTTTGATCACTTTGGTAACCCAATTATTGTTTAATAGCATGCTATATAGCCTCCAAGTGTTTGAATTTTTGTGACTGCTTTTTATTGTAGTTTATTTTTAATATTTTGCCATTGTGATCTGAGAATATGCTTGATATCATTTCAATCTTCTTTAATTTGGAGAGACTTTGCCTGTGTCCTAATATGTGGTCTATCTTTGAAAATGTCCCATGTGCTATTGAGAAGAATGTATATTCTTTAGCTTTGTGGTGGAATATTCTGAAATTGTCAATTAAGTCCATCTGATCTAGTGAGTCATTTAGGATTGCTGTTTCTTTGCTGATTTTTTATCTAGAGAATTTATCCAATGATGTTAAAGGGGTATTAAGTCTCCTACTATGATTGTATTGCAGTCAATTTCTCCCCTGATATCTTCCATTTCTTTTATGTATTTGGGTGCTCCTGTATTGGGTGCATATATGTTTACCAAAGTTATATCCTCTTGTATCGATACCTTTAGATCTATGAAGTGGCCTTCCTTATCTCTTATTATGGCCTTCACTTTGAGGTTTATTTTGTCAGATATAAGTATTGTTATTCCAGCTTTTTTTTTTTTTCATTTCCACTTGCCTGGAAGATATTTTTCCATCCCTTCACTTTTAGTCTGTGTGAGTCCCTTGTTTTGAGTGGGTCACTTGTAAACAGCAGATATATTGGTCATGTTTTCTTATCCATTCAGTCACTCAGTGTTTTTTGATTGAAGCATTTAGTCCATTTACGTTTAATGTTATTATTGACTAGAGGCCCAGTGTACAAAAATTTGTGAACTCGGAGTGGTGGGTGGTCCCTCAGCTCAGCCTGCATCCTCTCAGAATCTGGGACCCCTCGAGTAGGGTCCCTAGGCCTGGCCTGAGATCAGGGCCTAGCGGGGTTTTCCTTCCCCAGGCTATAGGCAGCTGCTCCACTCCCACTGCTGCCATTTCTTGCCATCTGTGCAGCGCTGCCTCCCCCACCCTTGCCACCAGTCACCTCCTTCTGCAGGCGACAGGTGTGGGGTGCAATGGCTTGGCTGGCTTGGGCCTCCCTCTGTGGAGCGATCGCTGGCCACCGCACACCTGCCACAGCATCATCGGCTGGTGGCCTGGGCCTCCCTCTTTCTTTCTTTCTTTTTTTTCTTTAAGTAAGAATAATGTTTACTGAGCAATACAAAACTGATTACTATGAAGGGTTTACCAGGATGGAAGTGCACCGCACCCTGCCCCTGACACCCCCAACACCCAGAGACTACAGTACTTAGAAGTTACATGCAATAGCCATAACTGCTGAATATCTGTTCGTAACAAACAAACCATAGCATATTTATACTGTATCACATCAAGTGATTATAGAAATCCATTATATATTGCTTGTATAAAAAATCTTTTTGTAAAAAATATTTTTAAAAAACATGCATTTGAAAGCCTTGCTAGGATAGCCAGTATGTAAACATTCAGTGAGTATGTGCTTTGGAAGGGTGCCCATGCCTCGTGCCCACAGCAACTCCAGCAGGGCCAGCGAGGGTGCACCCTGGCTGCCACTCTGGACAGGACTGAGCTGGACCACAGTGGGTGGGTATAGCAGAGCCTGGAACTGTGCCCTTCTCCAGCCTTGCATCAGGATCAGGTCAGGGCTGGGGGAAGGTAGATTGCAGTTTCACTCTGAGTTCCATACTCAGCCTAATTTTGGTTGCAACTCATGGCTTTCCCTGTCTGCTTGGAGGTCCTTCGGGTGGGTGCCCTGACAGAGAGACTGTAGAAGTGCCCACAGCTTTCTGGTTGGGCATCTCTCCAACCCAGAGCCTCTGTCCTGCCTCCTGCAAGCCTGGCCCCAGGCATAACAGAGCCCCCCTCAGGACTACTTTGGTCTCAGCACTTGGTCCTGGGTTTCATCAGCCTGGGTTTCTTCCCCTGGTGTGGCTTATCTGAGTTTCACAAAAAAGCCTGGCTGATGCTGGCTGTGCTGAGCCTCATTGAAGAGTTTTTCATGCAGTAAGGAAGAGTTCTCTGGTACCCTCCTCTTCCTCCCTCTCCTCAGCTCCTTCTCTTCCTCTTCCTTCTCCCAGCCCATGGTCACTTCTTCTCCAGCTGCTCCAGGAGTGGGTTGCCTTCTGAGTCAGGGGTTTTAATGCTGTCGGTCTTGATGATGCAGGTGGGGCAATTCCGGTTGAGCATCAGGATGAGCTGCTGCCACTCTTGCTTCAGCTCCTCCATCTGGGTTTTCAGCTCCACATTCATGAACTCCAGCCACTCAGATTCCCACTGCAGAAACTCCTTCGGCTCCTTCTTGTTCCAGCATGGGGCTGCCGCCACTTTGTTCTTTTCTCAGCGCCTTTTCCTTTACTCCTCTTCCTCGTCTAGCTCACTTTTCACAGGTTGAGGCCTTTTGCCCAGTTTCACCTCCAGGAAGTGCAAAGGGGTGATCATGGCCCCAATGTTGTGGATGTCAGTGTATTTCAGCTCCTCTGCAGTCAGGGATGAGCTGGGGAGTCTGGTCAGGGGGCCGAGTCCTGGCAGAGAGCCTGCAGTCATGGAAGGGTCTGGGATCTGCCCAGGCATCATAGCAGGAGGCATGGCAGTCAAGCCCGGCAGAAGCCACAGGGAGAGTCTGTGACCATGGGGCCTGGGCCAGGCTGCAGATGCTATGCCCACTCAGGAGCCACTATGGCGCCAGCCCTGCCCTGCAGTGTTTACTGCCATCAGGACCTCCCATTGTAGCTACTCAACATCCCTCTGCAGGCTGTGGCCTGGGTCTCCTTCTTTGAGGCAATTGATTGTGGGGTTCTGCCTGCCTACCTGGTTGCCCCCAGCTGCTTGTCTGCCTACCTGACCACCTCCAGTCGCTCGCCTGCCTACCTGATCACCCCTAACTGCTTGTCTGCCTGCCTGATTGCCCCTGACTATTTTCTGGGGGGCAGGGCCAACCCAGCGAGAGGCCATGGTGGTTCTGGTCTCTGGTCATTCTGGTCATTATGCTGTTATGGTCGCTGGGCTTTTATTATATAGGATAGGTACTTGTTTATAGCCATTTCTATTCTTTATGCCTGTGTTCCTTCTTCCTTTTCTATTTCTTCTTTTTACAACAGTCCTTTTAGCATTTCTTGCATTGCTGGCTTGGTAGTGATAAACTCCCTTAGCCTTTTTTTTTGTCTGCAAAGCTCCTGATTTCCCTTCAATTTTGAATGATAGCCTTGCTGTATAGAGTATTCTTGGATTCAGTCCCTTGCTTTGCATCACTTTGTATACTTCATTCCATTCCCTTCTGATGTGTTTCTGTTGAGAAATAATTTGACAATCTGATGGGAGATCCTTTGCAGGTCACTCTCTGTCTCTCTCTGGCTGCCTGTAAGGTTCTCTCTTTGTCGTTAACGTTTGCCATTGCAATTACGGTGTATCTTCGTGTGGGTCTTTTGGGTTCATCTTGTTTGGGACTCTGTGTGACTTTTTCTTCCCCTTATTTTGGAAGTTTCCTGTCATTATTTATTCAAATAGATTCTCTAATCCTCACTGTTCTTCTTGTCCTTCTGGCACCCCTATTATATGCATGTTACTTCATTTCATGTTGTCCAAAGGCTCCCTTAGGCTCTCCTATTAATTTAAATTTTTTTTCTACAATTACTCTTCTGATTGGGCTTTTTTTCTCTACCTTATCTTCTAACTCACTAACTCAGTCCTCCACTTCTCAGAGTTTTTGAAACCTTTCATCGTGTTTTTGACTGTAGCTATATCACTTTTGATTTCCTCCTGATTCTTGCATAGTTTGTTGATTTTCTCGTCCATCTGGTTTATGACCTGTATGACCATTACTCTGAATTCTTTTTCTGACCTATTGAATGCCTCCATTTCATTTAGTTCCTTTCTTGGTGATGCCTCCTTTTCTTTCCTTTGTGGATTGTTTCATTGTCTCCCATTTTTGCTATTACCAAGCACCGAGTTGTGGGAACCTGAGCCATGCCCAGCAGGAGCATTGCACAACCCACGCATCACTGAAGAGCTTAGGCACCGAGATGTGTGGCTGCTGTGTGTTGGTGGGAGCCATGCATGCCAAGAGTTGGTCACTCAAGAGTCAGCATGCTCAGGGGCAGATGGGGTGGCAGTTAGGGGTCAGCAGTAGCTCCCGAAGGTGTGTGTGTGTGCTGAGAATCAGAGTCCCCATGTGCCTCTGCTGAGAATCAGAGTCATGGGCACTTTTTTCAGCTGCCTTAGGCCAGCGGGGGGCTTCCACACCCAGAACCAGAGTCCTTGCACGTGCATCTTTTAAGAATCAGAGTCACGGGCCTGCTAGAGGGCCAGGTTGCACTGCTGCCCTGTGTCTGTGAGAGGCCCACTTGTGTGCTATGGGTTGTGTGGGCCCTATGCCACTGCAGTGGGCCAGTGGGAGGGGGTCATGCTCTGTGACTCACAGGAATCTGCAGCCAGGATGGCTGGAGTCTCGGTGTCCACGGGTCTGCAGCTGTGGTAGCAGGTCTTTGTCCAGAGTGGCTGTAGGGTCCCAGCTTGTGTCCAAGGCCAGTCTGGGTGGTGTTGAGTCTAGGTTCCCAGTCAAAGCAATTCTGCCTTTCAAGATGGCATGGTTTCTGTGCTAGCGCTGGCCACCTGGGAATGCTAGCAACAGCAGCAGGGCCTTGCAGTCCACCAGCCCCTGAAAGTCCTGCAGGATCTAACTGTCCCTAACACACACACACACACACACACACACACACACACACACACACACACACACACACACACACACACACACACACACACACACACACACACACACCACATGTCCACACACTCCCCTTCACTTCCTTTCTCTCTCACACTCTCGTCCTCACTGCTGTCCTGGCAATTACCATCTTCCTAGATCAGCCATTTCATCTTTTTTTTTTTTGGTAGCTCTGTGCCTCCATTGATTTTTTTTTCTTTGTGTTTCCATCTGTTGTTTTGTTTAATGGTATTATATTATCATTCTCTTCCAATTTCCTTTTTATGTTATGTATCAGTTTTAGATTTTTTGAGGGGTTTCCAATAGGTTTATGCAAAAGAAAGTTTCATATATAGTAGTCGTTTTTCTTCTGAATGCAACTTATGTCCATTTACCTGTACAAGTTTAGTTTTTGACCCCCCTTTTATGTTTTTGTTGTGACAAATTATCCCTTTTATGCTGTGAGTTTATTTCCAAATTGTAGTAACTGCTGCCTTTTTATTTTCAAAAATGTTTTTACCTCCTTAAACTTTTATGTTATAGTATTTAAGTGTTTGATACTCTATTCTGATTAATGGTTGCAATTTCCAAGTTTTGTCAGTTCATTAGTCATCTATCTCATTGTTTTGTATCTTTTTGTCTTTTTGTTTTAGGTGGGAGAACACCTAAATACAGCTCTTGCAGTGGTAAATTTCCTCAGCTTCCGTATGTCTGGAAAAGTCTTTATTTCCCTTTCATACCTAAAAAATAACTTTGTTGGATATATTATTCTTAGCTGGTGATTTAACTTTTTCAATAATTTTAATATTTAATTCCACTTTCTCCTAGCTTGTAGTGTTTCTGCTGAAAAATCTAATGATAATCTAATGGGATTTTTTTGGATGGGTTATAGTCTTCTTTTTCTTGACTGCCTTGAGAATTCTTTCTTTGTCATTAATTTTTGACACTTTTAATATAATGTGCCTTAGAGAAGTCCTTTTTGGGTTGAGATAATTAGGTGTTCTGTTAGCTTCTTTGAAAGGTTTGAAAACTCGTTGTCAATTATTTATTTGAATAGGTTCTCTGTTCCCTTCTACTGCTTTTTGCTTTTTGTTTAGTTTTTTGTTTTTGTTTTTGTTAATCCTCACCTCAGGATATTTTTCCATTCACTTTTAGAGAGAGTGGAAGAGAGGGGGAGAGACACAGAGAGAAACATTGATATGAGAGATACACATCAATTGGTTGCTTCCCATGCCTGACCAGGGATTGGAATCAAGACTGCAACTGAGGTACAAGCCCTGGAATGGAATTTAACCTGAGACCCTTCAGTCCTCAGGCTGACACTCTATCCACTGAGCCAAACTGGCTAGGGCCTGCTTTTTGGTATACACATTATTCTTATATTTCTATCTCTAATAGAGTCAGATCGTTTTTGTAGAGTTCTTTCTCTTCTTTTTTTTTTTTTTTTACTTTCAACTTTCTCTCTTCTTTCACCTAAACCATTCCTAAATTGCTATTTCATATCTCTTATTCTTTTATCCATTTGATCTGCTCTATATCCTAATCTTGCTAGTTTATTATTCATATTTCTTATTGAGTTCTTCAGCTTCATAACTTCTGTTTGGGGTTTTTTTATGTTGAGATGTGATCCCTTTATTGTCTTTATTTGGTTTGGGAATTAGAATAATGTTGGCTTCATAAAAAGAGCTTTGGAGTGTTGCTTCCTTTTGAATTTTTGGAATAGTATGAGGAGGATAGGTGTTAATTCTTTGAATGTATGGTAAAATTCACCTGTAAATCCATCAGGTCCAGGACTTTTGTTTGCCAGGAGTTTTTTAATTACTGCATCAATTTCATCAGTTGTTATTGGCCTACTCAGGTTTTCTGATTCTTCCTTACTCAGTTTTGGAAGATGATATGTTTCTAGGAATTTATCCATTTTGCTCAGGTTGTTTATTTTGTTGGCATATAGTTGTTTATAATCCTTTGTATTTCTGTAGTCCATTGTTATATAGCCTCTTTCATTTCTGATTTTATTTATGTAGGTCCTCTCTCTTTGTTTCTAGATGAGTCTGCCTAGGACTTCATCAATATTGTTTATCTTTTCAAAGGACCAGCTCTTGGTTTCATTGATCTTTTGTATTGTCTTATTTTTTTTGTTTCAATGTCATTTATTTCCACTCTGATCTTTATTATTTCCTTCTTTCTGCTTCCTCTGGGCTTTTCTTGCTATTCTCTTTCTAATTCATTTAGTTGTAGGGTTAGATAGCTTATTACTCCTTTTTCTTGTTTCTTGAGGTAGGCCTGTAGTGCTATAAACTTCCCTCTCAGGTCTGCTTTTGCCATGTTCAATAGGTTTTGGGTGGTTGTGTGTTCATTTTCATTTGTTTCCAGGAAGTTTTTCATTTTTTTGCTTGATCTCATTGACCACCTATTCATTGTTTAATAACATGCTATTTAGCCTCCATGTTTTTGAGGGTTTTTTTTTTTAATTGTTGTTGATTTCTAACTCCATGCCATTGTGATCTGAGAAGATACGTGGTATTATAACAATCTTTTTGAATTTGTATAGACTTGTTTTGTGCCCTAATATGTAACCTATCTTTGAGAATGTTCCATGTGCCCTTGAGAAGAATGTATATTCTGTTGCTTTGGGGTAAAATGTTCTATAAATATCGTTTAAATCCATCTGATCTAGTGTGTCATTTAAGGCATCTCTTTCCTGTTAATTTTTGTCTGGAAGATCTATCTAGTGATGTCAGTGGGGTGTTAACATTCCCAACTATAACTGTTTTGCTGTCAATCTGTTAAAGTCCATATGAGTTTTTTTATGTACTATGGTGCTCCTATATTGGGTGCATATATGTTTACAAAGGTAGTATTTTCTTATTGAATTATTCCCTTTAGTATTATGAAGTGGTCTTCTTTCTCTTGATATGGCCTTTGTTTTGAAGACTATTTTGTCTAATATGAGTATTGCTGACCCAGATTTTTTTTTTCTTTCCATTTGCATGGAATATATTTTTCCATCTTTTCAGTTTCAGTCTGTGTGTATCTTTTGTTCTGACTTGGGTCTCTTGTAGACAGGGTATATGTGGGTCCTGTTTTCTTATCCATTCCATTACCCTATGCCTTTTGACTGGAACATTTAATCCATTTAAATTTAAGATTATTATTGATAGGCATTTATTTATTGCCATTTTTATTTTCTTTATGCCTACGATCCTCTCTCCTTTTCTTTTTCTTACAGCAGTCCCTTTAACATTTCTTGCATTGCTGGTTAGGTGGTAATGTACTGCTTAGGCCCCCCCCCCCTTTTTTTTTTCTTTGGTTTGGAAAGCATTTTATTTCACCTTCAATTTTAATTGATAGCCTTGCTGGATAAAGTAGTCATGGATTTATACCCTTGCTTTTCATTACTTTGTATACTTCATGCCACTCCTTCTGGCCTGAAGTGTTTCTATTGAGAAGTCAGCTGACATTCTAATCGGAACTCTTCCTGTCTCTCTCTTGCTGCCTTTAAGATTCTTTCATTGTCTTTAATGTTTGCCATTTTAATTATGATGTGTCCATGTGTAGTTCTCTTTAGGTTCCTCTTGATTGGGACTCTTTGTGCCTCCTGAACTTGTGTGACATTTTCCTTCACTAGATTGGGGGATTTTTCTCTCATTGTTTCTTAAAACAGGTTCCCTGTTCCTTAGCTCACCCTCTTCCCCTTCTGGTATCCCTAAATGTGAATGTTATTACATTTCATGTTGTCCCAGAACTCCCTTAAGCTATCTTCCTGCTTTTTAATTCTTTTTTCTATTTAATGCTATAATTGAGTATTTATTTCTATCTTGTCTTTCAAATTGCTGACTCTATCCTCTGCTTCATCCGATCTATTTTTAATACCTTCCAGTGTTTTCTTGATGTCAGCTATATCATTCTTCATTTCTGTCTGGTTCTTGTTCATGGCCTCTATTTCCCTTTTCATGCTGTTTTAATTTGCACTAAGTTCCTTAAGCATCTTTATAACCATTGCTTTGAACTCTATTTCTGATAGGTTGCTTCCCTCCATCTCATTTAGTTCTTTTTCTGGAAATTCCTTCTTTTCTCTCATTTAGGTTTTTTTTTGTGTGTGTGTGTGTGTGTGTGTGTGTGTCTCCATTTTATCTGCCTCTTTGTATTTGATTCTATGCTTTAGGCAGAACTGCTATGCCTCCCAGGCTTTGTGGGATGGCCTTATGCAGAAACTGTCTTGATGGGTCCAATGGTGCACTCTCATTGTTCACCTGAGCTGGATGCTCTAGGAATGCCCCTTCTGTGCATTATTTAGGCTCTCCTATTGTAATTTGTACTTGATTGTTGATATCCCATGTGTGGGAGGGATCTCCCCTCCAACTTGCTGTCAGTGAGGTTCAACCCCAATGTCATTGTGCCAGCTGTTATACATGTGCTGACAGAACAGAATAAGACACAACAGGGCCAAACCAAAAACACCATAAAAATCAAGCTACTCTATGCAACAATAAAAGGAAAGACCAAGAAGGTAAAGGAATAAAAAGCAAAGCAAATAAACAATAAAAAGTGTATTATAAGAATATGACCAATGACTTAGAGGGGTTATAAAGAAAAAAAGAGAAAGAAGAAGACCAAAAAATGGCTATATGAAAGAAAGGAGGAAGCTAAAAGAACTAGTGTCAGAGGAAAAAGGAAGAGGAGACAGAAAATAAATTAAATAATAATGATGAATTTAAAACATAGTAATAATGGGTATATTAACATATAGAAAGGAAAAATAAAGATAAAAAATTAATAATTATTATTATAGACTAAAATAGAATAAAATCAAAGAAAAGAGAGAAATTAGAGATATGCAAGAAAAAAGAAATAAGAAAAAGAGGGGGAAAAGAAATAACAAAAATATTCACTCATACACACACCAAAAAACAAAACCACACACTCAAAAACCTCTGGGTCTGCTATTTGTGGGGCTTGCTGGGTTTTGCTCTGATGTTGTTAAATCTGGCCCCCTGGTGTGGTGTTTCTATCCTGGGCCTCCTGGGAGCTTCTCTAGTGCAGGTGAATGTGAGTCAATGTTCCTTTCTGGACCTGGACAACCTGATTGAGTATGAGAGGTGGAGTCCATAGTAGTCCAGTGGTCAGGGATTCCTTTATCCAGAGGCTAGGTCTGCCTTGAGTCTCATGCCTTCATTGTCTCTCTTCGAGTTGTACTCCATTCCCCCACAGAGCTAGTCCCACAGGTGTCAGCTGCAGGCACTTGTGGTCCCACTGGCATTTGCCTTGCTTCGTGGTCCAGGGTGGTGTCTGTGGCAAGGGGAGAGGGTTTCGGGGGACAGTGGGGCATCTGCAAGGTCTCACTGGCATTCACCTCCCTACACCATCTGGGGCAGTGTCTGTGACCTGGTCCCCAAAACTGTTTCTGATTAATTAGATCCGGCAAAGACTCAAAGCCTCCAGAGACCTGCTGCTGCTTGCAGACTGATTGGATTCAATCTTGAATAGCCTCAGACAATCATCTACAGGTTGGGTGAGAGGTTTTCCAACAGGGAGGGGCAATTCCTTCTGCCTGGGATAATTGTCTTAATGGGTCTCAGAAAGGGTAGGGCAAGGGGGTTTCCAATAGGGTGGGGTAACTCTCTTTCCCCCAGGCAAAAAATGCCTGGATAGCAAAGGTCTGCCTGAGAAAGATGACCTTTGCAGTGTGTGGGAATGACTCAGCACAGGAAACCAGGGTGCCTGCCTTCCAAGCTCTAACCCGAGAGCCCCCAACTCTGGCTTATGCTTACACAGCTTCACTCCACTCTGCCCTCCCTCTGCTGGAGCCCAAAGTAAGTGGCTGTGTACAAAATTGTGTGCATTGTCCCTTTAAGAGGGTGGCTGCATTTCCAGCCATCTCTCACTGGCAGACAACAACCCTACTGCTTTTCACAGCCAGATGTTCTGCAGGCACCTTTCTCAGTTCTGGTGCTCTCTGCTGGGGAGCCCAACTTGGTGATTATACCCTAGAGTTCTCAGTGATAATCCCCCACAACTGAGATATCTCTCCAGAACTTTAGCTGCTATCTGTGGGAGCAGGGCCAGCCCTTTTGCACCTCTGCACTTTCTACCAGTCTCTATGTGATCTCTACTTTCCATCCTTGGTTATTAGGATTCTCTCCAGCTAGTCTTCAGTTGATTATTCAGGATGTTGTGGGGGTTTTTTGTATTTTAGTTGTAATTGCTGTTTGGTCCTGGGAGTGTGTCTGTGTAGCCTCCACTTACTCCACCACCATTTAAAATCTCCCAGTGTACAAGTCTTACACCTCCTTGAATAAATGTATCTCTAAGTACTTTATTCTTTTTTATGTTATTATAAATGGAATGGCTTTCTTAATTCATTTTTTGATTGTTCATTCCTAGTATATAAAAACAAACTGATTTTTGTGTTAATTTTGTATCCTGAAAAATTGCTGAATTTATTTATTAGCTATAACAGTTTTTTGTGATATTTTTAATTTTATACATATAAGATCATGCCATTGGCAAATAAAATTATTTTTCCTTTTTTCTTTTCAATTTGGATGACTTTTATTTATTTTTCTTGCCTAATTGCTCTGGCTAGACTTTATAGTACTATGTCAAACAGAAGTGATAAATGTAGGGATCCTTGTCTTGTTCCTAATCTTAGGAGATAAGCTTTTGTTCTCTCTTCATTGGGTATGATGTTAGTTGTGGGTGTTCCATGTATGGTCTTTTTTATGTTGAGATAGTTTATTTCTATTCCTAGTATGATGAGTCTTTTCATCACAAAAAGATGTTGAATTTTGTCAAACCTTTTTCTGTATAAATTGAAATGATTGTATGTTATTTTTCTTTATTGTGTTAATGTGGTATGCTAAATTGACTGATATTTATACATTCTTTTATGCCAAAAATAATCATCACTTTGTCATAATGTATAATTATTTTATTATATTAAAGAGCATCTTAACTGTTGAATTTCACTTGCTAGTATTTTGTTGAAAATTTTTGCATTAACATTCATAATGCATTGTGAATATAGACATTGGTCTATAGATTGGTCTTCTTCTAGTGTCTTTATCTGGCTTTGGTATCAGAATAATAATTTCTCTCCATAGAATGAGTTAGAATGTGTTCCCATCTTTTCAATTTCTTATAAGAATTTGAGAAGAGCCTTGCTGGCTTGGTTCAGTGGTTGAGCACTGACCTATGAACCAGTAGATCAGTAGATCACAGTTTGATTTCCGGAAAGGCTACATGCCCAGGTTGTAGGCTTAATCCCCAGTGGGGAGCATGCAGGAGGCAGCTGATCAATGATTCTCTCTCATCATTGATGTTTCTATCTGTCTCTCCCTCTCCCGTTCTCTCTAAAATCAATATATATATAAAGGATTTTAAAAGAATTCATGTTATTCTTCTTTCTTTCTTTTTTTTTATTGTCTAAAGTTTTACATAAGTCTCCTTTTTCCCTAATTGACACCCCCACCCCCATCCCACCAGCCATTCCCATCCTGGGCAAGCTGCCACTGCCCCAGTGCCTGTGTCCATTGGTTATGCAAATATGTATGTGTACAAGTCCTTTGGTTGATCTCTAACACCCCAGCCTCCCTGACACTTGTCTCTGGATCTATTCTTGTTCATCAAATTATGTTGATCATTATATCCCACATATGAGTGAGATCATGTGATATTTCTCTTTCTCCGACTGGCTTATTTTGCTTAGCATAATGCTCTCCAGTTCCATCCATACTGTGCAAATGGTAAAAGTTCCTTCTCTTTTATAGCACATTGTATTCCATTGTGTAGATGTACCACAGTTTTTTAATCCACTCATCTGCTGATGGGCACTTAGGCTGTTTCCAAATCTTAGCTATTGTAAATTGTGCTGCTATGAACATAGGGGTGCATATATCCTTTCTGATTGGTGTTTCTGGTTTCTGGTTTCTTAGGATATATTCCTAGAAGAGGGAATACTGGGTCAAATGGGAGTTCCACTTTTAACTTCCACTTTTTAACAGTATAGGACACTCCATACTGTTCTCCACAGTGGCTGCACCAGTCTGTATTTCCATCAGCAGTGCACAAGGGTTCCTTTTTTCTCCATATCCTTGCCAGTACTTGTCTTTGTTGATTTGTTGATGATAGCCATTCTGACAGGTGTGAGATGGTATCTCATTGTCGTTTTGATTTGCATATCTCGGATGATTGTGACTTTGAGCATGTTTTCATGTGTCTCTGGGCCTTCTGTATGTCCTCTTTAAAAAAGTATCTATTTAGATCCATTGCCCATTTTTTTTATATATATTTTTTTATTGATTTTTTACAGAGAGGAAGAGAGAGGGATAGAGAGTTAGAAACATCGATCAGCTGCCTCTTGCACACCCCCTACTGGGGATGTGCCCGCAACCAAGGTACATGCCCTTGACCGGAATCGAACCTGGGACCCTTGAGTCAGCGGCTGACGCTCTATCCACTGAGCCAAACCGGTTTCGGCAATTGCCCATTTTTTGATTGGATTCTTTATCATCCTTTTGTTAACTTGTATGAGTTCTCTGTAAATTTTGTAGATTAAACCCTTATTGGAAATATCTTTGACAAATATGTTCTCCCATGCAGTGGACTTTCTTGTTGTTTTGTTGATGGTTTCTATGCAGAAGCTTTTTATTTTGATGTAGTCCCATTTGTTTATTTTCTCTTTAGTCTCCATTACCCTAGGAGCTATATCTGAAAAGATATTCTTATGACATATGTCTGCAATTTTGCTGCCTATGGAGTCTTATAGGATTTTTATGGTTTCTTGTCTTACATTTAAGTCCTTTAGCCATTTAGAGTTTGTTTTTGTGTATGGTGTAAGGTGGTGATCTAGTTTCATTTTTTTTTTTTGCATGTATCTGACCAAATTTCCCAGCATCACTTATTAAAGAGACTGTCTTGACTTCATTGTATGCTCTTGCCTCATTTGTCAAATATTAACTGAGCATAATGGCTTGGGTCCATTTCTGGATTCTCTATTCTGTTCCATTGGTCTACTAGTATATGTTTGTTCTTGTGCCACTATAGGCAGTTTTGAGAACCATGGCTTGATTTCTTTGTTCTTTCTCAGGATAGCTGTGGCTATTCGAGGTCTTTTTTTTTTTATTCCATATAAATTTTTGGAGAGTTTGTTCTAGATCTTTGAAATATGCCGTTGGTATTTTAATGGGGATTGTATTGAATCTGTAGGTTGCTTTGGGGAGTATGGACATTTTAATGATTTTTATTCTACCAATCCATGAACATGGTATGTTTTACATTTGTTTATGTCTTCCTCTATCTCTTTTTTCAATGTCTTGGAGTTGTCCCAGTGCAGGTCTTTTACCTCCTTAGTTAAGTTTATTCCTAGGTGTCTTAATTTTTGGTGCAATGGTAATTGTTTTCTTTTTCTGTGAGTTCATTATTGCTATATAAAAAGGCCATAGATTTCTGGATGTTAATTTTGTATCCTGCTACATTGCCAAATTAATTTATTAGGTCTAGTAGTTTTTTGATGGAGTCTTTGAGGTTTTCTATGTGAATAAAGACAGTTTTACTTCTTCTTCTCCAATTTGGATGCCTTTTATTTCTTCCTCTTGTCTGATCGCTATGGTTAGCACTTCCAGTACTATATGTAACAGGAGTGGTGAAAGTAGGCATCCCTGTCTTCTTCCTGTTCTTAGGGGAAATGAGTTTAGGCTTTTACTATGTTGAGGTATGATTTCTCTATTCCCACTTTGAGAGTTTTTTTTTTTATCAAGAAAAGGTATTGGATTTTGTGAAATGCTTTTTCTGCATTGATTGAAATGATTATATGATTTTTGTCTCTCAATTTGTTTATGTGATGTATCACATTTATTGATTTGTGGATATTGTACCATCCTTGCATCCCCAGAATAAACCCACTTGGTCATGGTGTATGATATTTCTAATGTAATGTTGAATCTGATTTGCTAGAATTTTGTTGAGGATTTTAGCATCTAATGTTATCAAGGATATTGGCCTGCAGTTCTCTTTTTTTGTAGTATCTTTATTTGGTTTTGGGATTATGGTAGTGCTATCTTCATAGAAGGAGCTTTGAAGTGTTCTTTCCTCTTGAATTTTTTTGGAATAGTCTGAGAAGGATAGGTTTTAGTTCTTCTTTGAATGGATAGTAGAACTCCCATGTAAAGATGTCCGGACCAGGGCTTTTGTTTGTTAGAAGATTTTTTATCGATGCTTCAGTTTTTTCAGTAGTTATCAGCCTATTCAGGTTTTTTAACTCTTCCTGATTTAGTTTTGGGAGTTTGTATTTTTTTAAGAATATATCCATTGCATCTAGGTTGTCCCTTTTGTTGGAATAGAGTTGTTCATAGTATTTTTTCATAATCATTTATATTTCTGTGGGGATGGTTGTTACTTCACCTATCATTTCTGATTTTGTTTATTTGGGTCTTCTCTCTTTGTTTGTTGATGAGCCTGGCTAGAGGTTCATCAACTTGTTTATCCTCTCAAAGAACATTCTATTCTAGTGCACATGGGTCATTCTCAAAGATAAACCACAAAGAACAAGCTCTTGGTTTTGTTGATCTTTTGTATTTTTTATTTTTTATTTTTTGGTATCTATGTCATTTATTTCTGCTGTGATCTTTATTATTTCCTTCCTTCTGCTTATACTGGGCTTTTCTTGTTGCTCTCTTTCTAATTCTTTGAGTTGTAAGGTTAGATAATTTATTGCCATTTTTTCTTGTTTTTTCAAGGTAGGCTTGTAGAGCTATGAATTTCCATCTCAAGACTGCTTTAATTGTGTCCCAACAATTTTGGATTATTGTGTTTTCATTGTCATTTGTTGACATGATGCTTTTTATTTTTCTTTGATCTCTTTGGTAACCCAAGCATTGTTTAATAGCATGCTATTAAACCTCCAGGTGTTTGATTTTTTAAATTATTTTGATTGTAGTTGATTTCTAATTTTATGCCATTGTGATATGAGAAGGTGCTTGATATGATTTCTATCTTACTGAATTTGAAGAGATTTTGCCCGTATCCAAATATGTGGTTTATCTTTGAGAATGACCCATGTGCACTAGAATAGAATGTATATTCCGTGGCTTTGGGGTGAAATGTTCTGAAGACATCAATTAAGTCCATCTGATATAGTGAGTCATTTAGGATTGTTGTTTCTTTCCTCATATTTTGTTTAGAGAATTTGTCCAGTGGTGTTAGTGGGGTATTAAAGTCCCCTACTATGACTGTATTGCTGTGAATCTCTCCCTTGATATCCACCAGAAGTTTTTTTATGTATTTGAGTGCTCCTGCATTGGGTGAATATATGTGGACCAGAGTTATATCTACTGGTTGAATTTCTCCCTTTAGTACTATGATGTGGCCTTACTTATCTCTTGTTATGTCCTCTACTTTGAACTCTAATTTGTCAGATATAAGTATTGCTACCCCAGTTTTTTTTTCATTTCCATTCACCTGAAAAACCTTTTTTATCCCATTCACCATCAGTCTGTGTGAGTCCTTTGTTCTCAGGTAGGTCTCCTGTAGACAGAAGATATATGGGTCATGTTTTCTTATCCACTCAGCTAAACTATGTCTTTTGATTGGGGCATTTACTAGTAATCCATTTATTTTTTAATTTTTATTATTTTTTCTTTTTTTCCAATTTTTTTATTAAGGTATTATATGTGTACATATCTTACCATTGCCCCCCCACCCCTCTCCCATATATGCCCTCACCCCCAGAGTTTTGCGTCCATTGGTTATGCTTATATGCATGCATACAAGTCCTTTGATTGATCTCTTATCTTCCCCACCTCTCCCTAACCTTCCTGCTGTAATTTGACAGACTATTTGATGCTTTACTGCCTCTGTATCTATCTTTTTGTTCAAGTTTTTAATGTTCTTTATTATCCATAAATGAGTGAGATCATGTGGTATTTTTCTTTCATTGACTGGCTTATTTCACTTAACATAATGTTCTCCAATTCCATCCAGGTTGCTGCAAATGGTAAGAATTCCTTCTTTTTTTATGGCAGCATAATATTCCATTGTGTAGATGTACCATAGTTTTCTGATCCAGTCATCTGCTGATGGGCACCTAGGCTGTTTCCAGATCTTAGCTATTGTAAATTGTGCTGCTATGAACATAGGGGTGCATATTTCCTTTCTTATTGGTGTTCCCAGTTTCTTAGGATATATTCCTAGGAGTGGGATTACTGGGTCAAATGGGAGTTCCATTTTCAGTTTTTTGAGGAAACTCCATACTGTTCTCCACAGTGGCTGCACCAGTCTGCATTCCCACCAGCAGTGCACGAGGGTTCCTTTTTCTCCGCATCCTCGCCAACACTTGTCGTTTGTTGATTTGTTGATGATAGCCATTCTGACAGGTGTGAGATGATAGCGCATTGTTGTTTTGATTTGCATCTCTCGGATAATTAGTGACCTTGAGCATGTTTTCATGTGTCTCTTGGCCTTCCTTCTGTATTCTTTGGAAAAGATTCTATTTAGGTCCGTTGCCCATTTTTTTATTGGATCATTTATCTTCCTTTTATTAAGTTGTATAAGCTGCCTGTAGATGTTGGAGATTAAACCTTTATCAGTGATGCCATTTGCAAATATGTTCTCCCATGCAGTGGGCTTTCTTGTTGTTTTGTTGATAGTTTCTTTTGCTGTAAAAAAGCTTTTTATTTTGATGTAGTCCCATTTGTTTATTTTCTCTTTAGCTTCCATTGCCCTAGGGGCAGTATCGGTGAAGAAGTTCTTTTGACATATGTCTGAGATTTTGCTGCCTGTGGATTCCTCTAGTATTTTTATGGTTTCCCGTCTTATGTTTAAGTCCTGTATCCATTTTGAGTTTATTTTTGTGTATGGTGTAAGTTGGTGATCTAGCTTCATTTTTTTGCATGTGTCTGTTCAATTTTCCCAACACCATTTATTGAAGAGACTGTCTTTATTCCATTGTATGTTCATGTCTCCTTTGTCAAATATTAATTGAGCATAGTGGTTTGGATCAATATCTGGATTCTCTATTCTGTTCCATTGATCTATATGTCTGTTCTTGTGCCAGTACCAGGCTGTTTTGAGAATAGTGGCTTTGTAATACAGTTTGAAATCTGGTATTGAGATCCCTCCTACTTTATTCTTCTTTCTCAGGATTGCTGTGGCTATTCGGGGTCTTTTTTTATTCCAGATGAATTTTTGGAGAGTTCTTTCAAGGTCTGTGAAATATGCTGTTGGTATTTTAATGGGGAGTGCATTGAATCTATAGATTGCTTTGGGTAGTATGGACATTTTAATGATGTTGATTCTACCAATCCATGAACATGGTATGTTCTTCCATCTGTTTACGTCTTCCTCTATCTCTTTTTTCAGTGTCCTGTAGTTTTCTGTGTATAGGTCTTTTACCTCCTTAGTTAAGTTTATTCCTAGGTATCTTAATTTTTTTGGTGCGATGGTAAATGGGATTGCCTTTTTAGTCTCTCTGTCTGTAAGTTCACATTTGGTGTATAGAAAGGCCATAGATTTCTTGGCGTTAATTTTGTATCCTGCTACATTGCCGAATTCATTTATTAAGTCTATTAGTTTTTTGACGGAGTCTTTCGTATTTTTTATGTACAATATCATGTCATCTGCAAATAAAGATAGCTTTACTTGTTCTTTTCCAATTTGGATGCCTTTTATTTCTTCTTCTTGTCTAATTGCATCAGCTAATACTTCCAGTACTATGTCAAACAGGAGTAGTGAGAGTGGGCATCCCTGTCTTATTCCTGTTCTTAGGGGAAATGTTTTTAGCTTTTGTCCATTGAGTATGATGTTTGCTGTGGGTTTTTCATACATAGCTTTTATTATGTTGAGGTATGAGCCTTCTATTCCCACCTTGTTGAGAGTTTTTATCAAGAAAGGGTGTTGGATTTTGTCAAATGCTTTTTCTGCATCAATTGATATGACTATGTGATTTTTATCTCTCAATTTGTTTATGTGATGTATCACGTTTATTGATTTGCAGATATTGTACCATCCTTGCATTCCTGGGATAAATCCTACTTGGTCATGGTGTATGATCTTTCTGATGTACTGCTGGAGCCGATTTGCTAGAATTTTGTTGAGGATTTTGGCATCTATGTTCATGAGGGATATCGGTCTGTAATTCTCTTTCATTGTGTTGTCCTTATCTGGTTTTGGTATTAGGGTGATGCTGGCTTCATAGAAGGAGCTTGGAAGTGTTCCTTCCTCTTGAATTTTTTGGAATAGTCTGAGGAGGATAGGTTTTAGTTCTTCCTTGAATGTTTGGTAAAACTCTCCTGTGAAGCCGTCAGGCCCCGGGCTTTTGTTTGCCGGAAGCTTTTTGATGACTTCTTCAATTTCGTCCATAGTTATTGGCCTATTGAGCTGTTGAGATTCTTCTTGATTGATTTTTGGAAGGTTGTATTTTTCTAGGAATATGTCCATTTCCTCCAGGTTGTCCAGTTTGTTGGAATAGAGCTGTTCGTAGTATTTTGTAACAATCCTTTGTATCTCAGCGGGGTCTGTTGTTATTTCACCTCTTTCATTTCTGATTTTGTTTATTTGGGTCCTCTCTCTTTGCTTCTTGGTGAGCCTGGCTAGAGGTCCATCAATCTTGTTTATCTTTTCAAAGAACCAGCTCTTGGTTTTGTTGATCTTTTGTATTGTTTCTTTGGTCTCTATGTCATTTATCTCCGCTCTGATCTTTGTTATTTCCTTCCTTCTGGTTACACTGGGCTTTTCTTGCTGCTCTTTTTCTAGCTCTTTGAGTTGTAGGGTTAGGTAATTTATTATCATTGTTTCTTGTTTTTTGCAATAGGCTTGTAGAGCTATGAACTTCCCTCTCAAGACTGCTTTCGCTGTGTCCCATAGATTTTGGATTGTTGTGTTTTCATTGTCATTTGTTGCCATGATGTTTTTTATTTCTTCCTTGATCTCTCTGGTGACCCAGTCCTTGTTTAATAGCATGCTGTTTAGTCTCCATGTGTTTGATTTCTTTGGATTGTATTTATTGTAGTTGATTTCCAGTTTTTTATGCCACTGTGATCTGAGAAGACGCTTGATATAATTTCTATCTTCTTGAATTTGAAGAGACTTTGCCTGTGACCCAGCATATGGTCTATCTTTGAAAATGACCCATGTGCACTTGAGAAGAATGTATATTCTGTGGCTTTGGGGTGAAATGTTCTGAAGATGTCAATTAATTCCATCTGGTCTAGTGAGTCATTTAGGATTGCTGTTTCTTTGCTGATTTTTTGTTTAGAGGATTTGTCCAATGGTGATAGTGGGGTATTAAAGTCTCCTACTATGATTGTATTCCTATTAATCTCTCCTTGATATCCTCCAGGAGTTTTTTTATGTATTTGGGTGCTCCTATATTGGGAGCGTATATGTTTACCAGAATTATTTCTTCTTGTTGGATTTCTCCCTTTAGTATTATGAAGTGGCCTTCCTTAACTCTTGTTATGGCATTTACTTTGAGGTCTAATTTGTCAGATATAAGTATCGCTACCCCAGCTTTTTTTTCATTTCCATTTGCCTGGAAGATATTTTTCCATCCCTTCACTTTCAATCTGTGTGAGTCTCTTGTTCTGAGGTGGGTCTCTTGTAGACAGCATATATGTGGGTCATGCTTTTTTATCCATTCAGCCACTCGATGTCTTTTGATTGGAGCATTTAGTCCGTTTACATTTAAAGTTATTACTGAAAGGTATTTGTTTGTAGTCATATCTATTTTTGTGTCTGTATTCCTTCTTACCTGTTTATTTCTTCTTTTTACAGTATTCCCTTTAGCAATTCTTGCATTGCTGGTTTGGTGGTGATAAACTCCCTGAGTCTTTTTTTGTCTGTGAAGCTCCTGATTTCCCCTTCAATTTTGATTGATAGTCTTGCTGGATATAGTATTCTTGGATTCAGTCCTTTGCTTTGCAACACTTTGTATACCTCCTTCCATTCACTTCTAGCTTGTTGTGTTTCTGTTGAGTAATCATTTGACAATCTGATGGGTGTTCCTTTGTAGGTAACTCTCTGTCTCTCTCTTGCTGCCTTTAAGATTCTCTCTTTATCATTTATATTTGCCATTGAGATTATGACATGTCTTGGTGTGGGTCTTTTGGGGTTGATCCTGCTTGGGACTCTCTGTACTTGCGTAACTTTTATCTTTCCCATATCCGGGAAGTTTTCTGTCATTATTTCTTCAAATAGATTTTCTAATCCCTGCTGCTCTTCTTGTCCTTCTGGCAGCCCTATTATACGCATGTTACTTCGCTTCGCTTCATGTTGTCCCGAAGCTCCCTTAGGCTTTCTTCCTGCTTTTTATTTTTTTTCTCCAATTGCTGTTCAGATTGAGCTTGTTTCTGTACCTGATCTTCTAACTCACTAATTCGGTCCTCTGCTTCTTGTAGTCTACTGTTGAAACTTTCCATGGTGTTTTTGATTGTAGCTATATCACTTTTCATTTCTTCCTGATTCTTGCATAAGTTGTTGATTTTCTCATCCATCCGATGTATAAATTCCACGACCATTGCTCTGAACTCCTTTTCGGTCATGTTGCAAGCTTCAGTTTCACTAATTTCCTTTCTTGGCGACTCCACATTTTCTTTCCTCTGTGAGTTATTTCGTTTCCCCATTCTGGCTATCACCAGAAAGCTCAAGTTTCCGTTTGTGTGCACCTCGGCCGTGCGCTGTGGGGACTTCGCTCCACCCAAGTTTCACTGAAGTGCTCTGACACTAGGATGTGTGGCTGCCTTTGGTTGGTGGGAACCAGACTTGCCCAGGGTCAGTGTCCCAGTGTTCCATGTGGTCTCGTGTGCACACTTAGAATCAGGGGCCCTGTCAGCACCACACTGTTGGTATGTGCCGAAAATGAGATCCTTAGCATGTGCCAGGAGTCAGAGTTTCCCTGTGTCTGCACCAAGAATCGAGTGTCAGAGTCTCTGTTGCCTCGTGCGGTTTCTCATTGAGAATCAGGGTCCCTGTGTGTGCATGCACCAACAATTGGGGTCTCTGGCTATTAGTGTGAATGCGCTGTGAGTCAGGGATCCCAGGCAGCTGTGTCCGGCATGCCAAATTCCCTGAAGTGGAGCTGCGTCCTGTGTGTGCTCTCACTACTGAGCCAAACCGGCTAGGGCGCACACTCTCAAATCCCTGAAGGTGAGCTGCCTTTGTGCACTCTCCCAGAATCCCCGAAGAGGGGCGGAGTCCGTCCTGCGGGCCAAATTCCCCAAAGGGAAGCCCCTTTGTGCACGCTCTAAGATTCCCCGAAGGGGAGCTGTGACCCGCAAGCCAAATTCCCCTCAATTCCCCAAAGGGGAGCCCTCTGTGCGCACTGACAGATTTCCCCGAAGGTGAGCTGCTTCTGTCCTGCGCGCCAAATTCCCTAAGGCGGAGCGCGTCCCTGCGCAAAGCTCTGCAGCTTGAGCGAGGGGCGTGTCTATTAGTTACTATGGCGCTATCCGTGTGCGCCTGCGGGGAGGGGATAGGCTCTTTGACTCACGGGAATCTGCCGGGAAGTCTGGATTCTTGTTGTTTCTTCCTCTGAAGCTGTGATAGCAGTTCTCTGTCCCCAGTGGCTGCAGGGTCCTGGTTTGTGTCAGAAGCCAGGATCCGAGTCTCAGGCAGCTCTGTTTCTCAAGATGGTGTGGTCTCCGCGTCCGCAGCAGCCGCCAAGAAGTGTCCTCTTTGTGCGCGGGGCTCCGCCGTCTAGGACTGCCCGGTTAGGCAGCCCCTTGGAAGACCTGCAGAATCTAACTGACCCTAGCTAATATACACACACACACCACACACGTCTACATGTCTACACTCTCCTCTATGGGTTCCTCACTCACACTCTCTCTCTCCCTACCTTCTTGCCCGTCGCCATCTTTCTGTACTCTTCTTTCCTGAATTTTGTTCCTAGTAATCCATTTACATTTAAAGTTATTATTGATAGGTACTTGTTTGTCGACATTTTTATTCTTTATGCCGGTGTTCCTTCATCCCTTCCTATTTCTTCTTTTTACAGCAGACACTTTAGCATTTCTTGCATTGCTGGTTTGGTGGCAATAAACTCCCTTAGTCCTTTTTTGTCTATAACGCTCCTAATTTCACCCCCAACTTGGATTGATAGCCTTGCTGGACACTGTATTCTTGGGTTTAGGCAATTGTTTTGCATGACTTTGTATATTTCACTCCATTCCCTTCTGGCCTGATGTGTTTCTGTTGAGAAATCAGTTGAAAGAGCAAAGAGAGAGGACACAAATAAACAAAATCAGAAATGAAAGAGGCAAAATAACAACAGACCCTACAGAAATACAAAGGATTGTTAAAAAATACGAAGAAAAAAATAGACAACATGGAGGAAATGGACATATTCCTAGAAAAATACAACCTTCCAAAACTCAATCAGGAAAAATCTAAACATCTCAATAGGCCAATAACTATGGAAAAAATTGAAGCAGTCATCAAAAAGCTTCCAGCAAACGAAAACCTGAGGCCAGACAGCTTCACGGGGGAGTTTTACCAAACATTCAAGGAAGAACTAAAACCTATCCTCCGCAGACTATTCAAAAAAATTCAAGAGGAAGTAACACTTCCAAGCTCCTTCTATGAAACCAGCATCACCCTAATACTAAAATCATATAAAGAGAACACAATGAAAGATAATTACAGGCCAATATCCCTCATGAACATAGATGCCAAAGTCCTCAACAAAATTCTAGCAAATCGGATCCAGCAGTACATCAGAAAGATCATACACCATGACCAAGTAGGACATATCCCAGGGATGCAAGGATGTTACAATATCCACAAATCAATAAACGTGATACATCACATAAACACATTGAGAGATAAAAATCACATAATCATATCAATTGATGCAGTAAAACATTTGACAAAATCCAACACCCTTTCTTGATAAAACCTCTCAGCAAGGTGGGAATAGAAGGATCATACCTCAACATAATAAGAGCCATATATGTCAAACCCACAGCAAACATCTTACTCAATAGGCAAAAACTAAAACCATTTCCGCTAAGAACAGGAACAAGACAGGCATGACCACTCTCACCACTCCTGTGCGACATAGTACTGGAAGTATTAGCCATTGTGATTAGACAAGAAGAAAAAATAAAGGCATCCATATTGGAAAAGAAGAAGGAAAACTGTCTTTATTTGCAGATGACATGATACTGTACATAGAAAACCCTAAAGACTCCATCAAAAAATTATTATACTTAATAAATGAATTCAGCAATGTAGCAGGATACAAAATTAACACCAAGAAATCTATGGCACTTTTATACACCAATGGTGAACTTACAGAAACAGAAACAAAAAAAAAATCCTATATACAATTTCAACAACAAAAAAAAAAAAATTAAGAAACCTAGGAATATACTTAACCAAGGAGGTAAAAGACCTATACATGGAAAACTACAAGACACTGGAAAAAGAGATAGAGGAATAAATAGATGGAAGAACATACCATATTCATGGATTGGTAGAATCAACATCATTAAAATGTCCATACTACCCAAAGCAATCTATACATTAAATGCATTCCCCATTAAAATACCAATGATGTATTTCAGAGACAGAGAACGAATGCTACAAAAATTCATCTGGAATAAAGAAAAGACACTGAATAACTGCAGCAATCTTGAGAAAGAAGAACACAGTAGGTGGGAATCTCAATAACAGATATCAAGCTGTATTACAAAGCCACTGTTTTCAAAACAGTCTGGTACTGGCACAAGAACAGACATATAGATCAGTGGAATAGAATAGAGAACCCAGGAATCGACCCAAACCACTATGCTCAATTAATATTTGCAACGGAGGCATGAATATACAATGGAGTCAAGACATTCTCTTCAATAAATGGTGTTGGGAAAATTGGACAGATACATGCAAAAAAATGAAACTAGACCACCAACTTACACCATACACAAAAATAAACTCAAAATGGATAAAGGACTTAAACATAAGATGGGAAACCATGAAAATACTAGCGGAATCCACAGGCAGCAAAATCTAAGACATATGCCAAAGCAAATTCTTCACCAATACCACTCCTGGGGCAATGGAAACTAAAGAGAAAATAAACAAATGGGACTACATAAAAATAAAAAGCTTATGCACAGCAAAAGAAACCATCAACAAAACGACAAGAAAGCCCACTGCATGGGAGAACATATTCCCAATGTTATCACCGATAACGGTTTAATCTCAAACATTTACAGGGAACTCATACAACTTTAAAGGAAGATAAACAACCCAATCAAAAAATGGGCAACGGAAAGACCAAGGATAAAATGGTGACAGAATAGACAGACGTGTTCCCAGTCTTGTCCTGGAGCATAAAGAAAGAACAGCTGAGGGTTGCATGGGCAGTGTTTGGTAGCAAGCTAAGGGACAGCTGAACCCCAGGAGAAGGTGGGGGACTGCTGGACGGGGTTCCCCTGACAGGGCAGCCCCCACAGCAGCCGGGTCCCTTCCTGGAGCTATGGACTCGGTCGGGGAAATCTCGCCATCTTGAAAGGGAAAGTGGATCGTGTCGGAGGCCTGAAAATCAACAACTGTGGTGACCACCAAACAGCTGTGAGCCCCAGAATACCAGTCCCAGGAGGCGCAAACGTTTGGACTCAAAGGAACTCTTCACTCCTCTACGGGAAAGAGAGAGAGAACTACGTAACCAGACATCCGGAGAAGAGAGACCATGGGGAGACAAAGAAACAGCCCGCATATGAAAGAAAAGCAGGCATCACCAGAAAAGGAAGTAAACGAATTAGAGACCAGGAACCTATCGGAGACAGAATTCAGAGAAATTGTCATAAGGTGGATGAAAAGAATGGAAGACAAATTCGACAATATGAGTAAGAACCAAGAGGAAATGAAGAAGAACCAAGAAGAAATGAAAAATGACATTGCTGCTGTAAAGAACTCAATAGAAAGCATCAAGAGTAGATAGAAGAAGCAGAGGACCGCATCAGTGAGCTAGAAGACAAGATGGGGAAAAATACCCAAGTAGAGCAGCTTCTAGAAAAAAAAATTAGAAAGCAGGAGGAGAGCCTAAGGGAACTTTGGGAAAACACAAAACAACATTCGCATAATAGAGGTTCCAGAAAGAAAGGAAACTGAGCAAGGAATAGAAAACCTGTTTGAAGAAATAATGACAGAAAACTTTCCTGATATAGGGAAGAAAAATCCCACACAAATCCAAGAAGCTAATAGAGTCCCAAGCAAAATGAACCCCAAAAGACCGACACCAAGGCACATTATAATTAAATTAGCAAACACCAACGACAAAGTAAGAATCTTAAAAGCAGCAGGAGAGAAACAGAAAGTTACATACAAAGAACCCCCATCAGACTAGCAACTGATTTCTCAACAGAAACTCATCAGGCCAGAAGGGAATGGAATGAAATATACAAAGTCATGCAAAGGAAGGGTCTCAATTCAAGAATACTGAACCCAGCAAGGCTATTAATCAAAATTGAAGGTGAAATCAGGAACTTCACAGACAAAAAAGGACTAAGGGAATTTATCACCACCAAACCATCAATGCAAGAAATGCTAAAGGGTCTACTGTAAAAAAAGAAAAAAGAAATAGGAAGTGAAGAAGGAATACAGGGGTATAGAATAAAAATGGCGACAAATAAGTACCTATCCATAATAAGTTTAAATTTAAATGGATTAAATGCACCAATCAAAAGACATAAGGTAACAGAGTGGATAAGAAAACAAGACCCATATATCTGCTGTCTACAACAAACTCACCTCAGAAAAAAAGACGGGCACAGACTGAGGGTGAAAGGATAGAAAAAGTTTTCTAGGCGAATGGAAATGAAAAAAAAAGCTGGGGTAGCAATACTTATATCTGACAAATTAGATATCAAAGTGAAGGACATAACAAGAGGTAATGAAGGGCACCTCTTAATACTAAAGGGAGCAATCCAACAAGAAGAAATAACTCTGGTAAACATATACGCACCCAATACAGGAGCACCCAAATACATAAAAAAACTCCCGGAGGATATCAAGGGAGAGATTGACAGCAATACAATCATAGTAGGAGACTTTAATACCCCACTATCACCATTGGACAAATCCTCTAAACAAAAAATCAGCAAAGAAACATCACTCCTAAATGACTCACTGGATCAGATGGACTTAATTGATGTCTTCAGAACATTGCACCCCAAAGCCACAGAATATACATTCTTCTCAAGTGCACATGGGTCATTTTCAAAGATAGACCATATGTTGGGACGTAGGCAATGTCTCTCCAAATTCAAGAAGATAGAAATCATATCAAGCATTTTCTCAGATCACAGTGGCATAAAACTGGAAATCAACTACAATAAAAACAATCCAAAGAAATCATAGACATGGAGAATAAACAGCATGCTATTAAACAATGACTGGGTTACCAGAGAGATCAAGGAAGAAATAAAAAAAACATCATGGCAACAAATGACAATGAAAACACGACAATCCAAAATCTATGGGACACAGCGAAAGCAGTCTTGAGTGGGAAGTTCATAGCTCTACAAGCCTACTGCAAAAAAAAAGAAACAATGGTAATAAATTACCTAACCCTACAACTCAAAGAGTTCTAAAGAGAACAACAAGAAAAGCCCAATATAAGCAGAAGGAAGGAAATAATAAAAATCAGAGCGGAGATAAACGACATACAGACCAAAAAAACAATACAAAAGATCAACAAAACCAAGAGCTGGTTCTTTGAAAGGATAAACATGATTGATGAACCTCTACCAGGTGCACCAGAAGCAAAGAGAGAGGACCCAAAAAAACAAAATCAGAAATGAAAGAGGAGAAATATCAACAGACCCCGCCGAAATACAAAGATTGTTTCAAAATACTAACAACTCTATTCCAACAAACTGAACAACCTGGAGGAAATGGACATATTCCTAGAAAAATATAACCTTCCAAAACTCAATCAGGGAGAATCTAAACAGCTCAATAGGCCAGTAAGTATGGAAGAAATTGAAGCAGTCATCAAAAAATTTCCGACAAACGAACGCCCGGGGCCAGACGGCTTCACAGGGGAGTTTTACCAAACATTCAAGGAAGAACTAAAACCTATCCTCCTCAGACTATTCCAAAAAATTCAAGAGGAAGTAACACTTCCAGGCTCATTGTATGATGCCAGCATCACCCTAATACCAAAACCAGATAAAGACAACACAATGAAAGAGAATTACAGGCCAATATCCCTCATGAACATAGATGCCAAAATCCTCAACAAAATTCTAGCAAATAAGATCCAGCAGTACATCAGAAAGATCATACACCATGACCAAGTAGGATTTATCCCAGGAATACAAGGATGGTACAATATCCACAAATCAATAAACGTGATACATCACATAAACAAACTGAGAGATAAAAATCACATAGTCATATCAATTGATGTAGAAAAAGCATTTCATAAAGTCCAGCACCCTTTCTTGATAAAAATACTCTCAGCAAGGTGGGAATAGAAGGATCATACCTCAACATAATAAGAGCTATATATGATAAACGCACAGCAAACATCATACTCAATGGACAAAAACTAAAACCATTTCCCCTAAGAACAGGAACAAGACAGGGATGCCCACTCTCACCACTCCTGTTTGACATAGTACTGGAAGTATTAGCTATTGTAATTAGACAAGAAGAAGAAATAAAAGGCATCCAAACTGAAAAAGAAGAAGTAAATCTGTCCTTATTCTCAGATGAGAGGATATTGTACATAAAAAACCCAAAAGACTCCATCAAAAAACTAATAGACTTAATAAATGAATTCGGCAATGTAGCAGGATACAAAATTAATGTCAAGAAATCTATGGCCTTTCCATATACCAATAGTGAACTTACAGACAGAGAGACTAAAAAAGCAATCCCATTTACCATCAGACCAAAAAAATTAAGATACCTAGGAATAAACTTAACTAAGAAGGTAAAAGACTTATACGCAGAAAACTACAGGACACTGAAAAAATAGATAGAGGAAGATGTAAACAGATGGAAGAACATACCATGTTCATGGATTGGTAGAATCAACATCATTAAAATGTCCATACTACCCAAAGCAATCTACAGATTCAATGCACTCCCCATTAAAATACCAACGGCATATTTCACAGACCTATAAAGAACTCTCCAAAAATTCATCTGGAATAAAAAAAGACCCCGAATAGCCACAGCAATCCTGAGAAAGAAGAATAAAGTAGGAGGGATCTCAATACCAGATTTAAAGCTGTATTACAAAGCCATGGTTCTCAAAACAGCATGGTACTGGCACAACAACAGACATATAGATCAATGGAATAGAATAGAGAACCCAGATATCAACCCAAACCACTATGCTCAATTAATATTTGGTAAAGGAGGCATGAATATACAATGGAGTCAAGACATTCTCTTCAATAAATGGTATTGGGAAAATTGGACAGATACATGCAAAAAAAAAATGAAATTAGATCACCAACTTACACCATACACAAAAATAAACTCAAAATGGATACAGGACTTAAACATAAGATGGGAAACCATAAAAATGCTAGAGGAATCCACGTGAGACATACGCCGAAAGAACTTCTTCACTGATACTGCCCCTAGGGCAATGAAAGCTAAAGAGAAAATAAACAAATGGGACTACATCAAAATAAAAAGCTTTTTTACAGCAAAAGAAACCTTCGGCAAAACAAGAAAGCCCACTCTATGGGAGAACATATTTGCAAATGTTATCACTGATAAAGGTTTAATCTCCAACATCTACAGGCAGCTTATACAACTTAATAAAAGGAAGATAAATGATCCAATAAAAAAATGGGCAATGGACCTAAATAGAATCTTTTCAAAAGATGACAGAAGGAAGGCCAAGAGACACATGAAAACATGCTCAACGTCACTAATTATCCAAGAGATGCAAATCAAAATGACAATGCAGTACCATCTCACACCGGCCAGAACAGCTATCATCAACAAATCAACAAACGACAAGTGTTGGTGAGGATGCGGAGAAAAAGGAACCCTCGTGCACTGCTGGTGGGAATGCAGACTGGTGCAGCCACTGTGGAGACCAGTATGGAGTTTCCTCAAAAAACTGAAAATGGAACTCCCATTTGACCCAGTAATCCCACTCCTAGGAATATATCCTAAGAAACTGGAAACACCAATAAGAAAGGTTATATGCACCCCTATGTTCATAGCATCACAATTTACCATAGCTAAGATTTGGAAACAGCCTAGGTGCCCATCAGCAGATGACTGGATCAGAAAACTATGGTACATCTACACAATGGAATACTATGCTGTCATAAAAAATAAGGAATTCTTACCATTTGCAGCAACCTGCATGGAATTGGAGAACATTATGCTAAGTGAAATAAGCCAGTCAATGAAAGGGAAATACCACATGATCTCACTCATTTATGGATAATAAAGAAAATTATAAACTGTTAAACAAAAAGATAGATACAGAGACAGTAAAGCATCAAACAAAATGTCAAATTACAGAGGGAAGGTTAGGGAGACGTGGGGGAGATAAGAGATCAACAGAAGGACTTGTATGCATACATATAAGCATAACCAATGGACACAAAACTCTGCGGGTTGAGTGCATGTATGGGAGTGGGGTGGGGGTGGGCAATGGTAAGATATGTACACATATAATACCTTAATAAAAAAAATGAACAAAAATATGGGCAACGGACAAAAATAGATACTTTTCGAAAGAAAACAGAAGGAAGGCCAAAAGACATATCAAAACATGCTCAAAGTCACTAATTATCAGAGAGATGTAAACAAGACAAGAATGTGGTACCATCTCACACCTATCAGAATGGCTATCATCAACAAATCAACAAAAAACAAGTGCTGGTGAAGATGTGGAGAAAATGGAACTCTCGTGCACTGCTGGTGGGAATGTGACTGGTGCTGCCACTGTTGAGAACAGTATGGAGTTTCCTCAAAAAACTAAATATAGAACTCCCATTTGACCCAGTGATCCCACTTCTAGGGATATATCAGAAGAAACTGGAAAAACCAATCAGAAAGGATATATGCTCCCCTATGTTCATAACAGCACAATTTACCATAGCTAAGATTTGGATACAGCCTAAGTGCCCATCAGCATATGAGTGGATTAAAAAACTGTGGTACATCTACACATTGGAATACTATGCTTCAGTATAAAAGATGGAATTCCTACCATTTGCAACAGCATGGATGGAACTGGAGAGCATTATGCTAAGCAAAATAAGCCAGTCAGAGAAAAATAAATATCACATGATCTCACTCATTTATGAAATATTGCTGAAACCGGTTTGGCTCAGTGGATAGAGCATCAGCCTGCGGACTCAAGGGTCCCAGGTTCGATTCCGGTCAAGGGCACGTACCTTGGTTGCGGGTACATCCCCAGTAGGGGGTGTGCAAGAGGCAGCTGATCGATGTTTCTCTCTCATCGATGTTTCTAACTCTCTATCCCTCTCTCTTCCTCTCTGTAAAAAATGAATAAAATATAAAAAAAAGAAATATAATGAACAACGTAAACTAATGAACAAAAAAACATTCAGAGACAGAGAAGCATAAATCAGGTGCTCAAATTTCAGAGGGAAGGTAGGGGAGGGGTAAGAGGGAGAGATCAACCAAAGGACTTGTATGCATGCATATAAGCCTAACCAATGGACACAGACAACAGGGGGGTGAGGGCATGAGTTGGGGGGTGGGGGGCAATGGGGAGATAAGGACACATATGTAATACCTTAATCAATAAAAAAATTAAAATAGGTGGCCCAGAAAGAAACTCACTACAGACTGATTCATTTGCCTGTCAGCATAACCATTATTGCTTGTCTTATTTTCGGTTCTTATAAGTGTATTTCTAATAGCACATGATCTCACTCATCTAGGGGAAATAATGAACAACATAGACTGATAAACAAGAACAGACCCAGAAACAAGGAGGCATGGATCGGACTGTCGGGCCTCAGAGGGAGGGTAAGGGAGGGTGGGAGTAAAGGGGAGAGATCAACCAAAGGACTTGTGTGCAAGCATATGAGCTTAACCAGTGGTTAAGGACAACAGGGGGGTGGGGGTATCTGTGGGGAGGGGTGTGGGCTGGGAATGGGGGGATGAGGACAAATATGTGATACCTTAATCAATAAAGAAATTTTAAAAAATAAATAAATAAAAATAAATAAATTTAAAAAAGAAAGAAAAAAATTAAAATTGGACATCCTTAGGAAGATGGCCATGTAGGTAAACACCTAAACTGCTGCCTCGCACAAAAATTTCAAAACTACAACTAAAGGACAACACGTCTATCACCCAGAACCATGGGAAAGCTGGCTGAGTGGAAGTTCTAGAACTAGAAGAAAAGAGAAAAGAGCATTCAGTCACAAGCGCTGAAAAGCTGAGGTACGGAGGAGCGCACGAACCGGGTTGGCGGCGGGTGTTGCTTTCTTCAACCCAAAGGGAGACAAGCTCCTGATTTCTCTGAAATCCAGTTTCTGGGGAAACACAGGGGACCCAAACTCCTACGGGGAGAAGCTGGACTGTCTGCCATTGGGTTGGAAAGTGAGGGTGGCTTGCTTGCAGAGCTGCACGCAGGAATAATTGTTTGCCACGCTAGGGCGCGGGACACGGGGACACGGTCGGAGGCGCGGGGATGGCTGGCTGGCAGCCATCGCTGTTTGCCATGCCCTAGCCTGATGATGCCCTGAGACCCTGCCCCGCACAACCTACAAACCTACCCAACCTCCAAGCAGCGGCTTTTGCATATGAAAGGCCTTCCCTATCACAGCTTAACCTAGCAAACTTGCAACCCGGGTCAGACAGCTCTAAAACCTCCAAACCCCAAGCAAAGAGGAGAAAACTAGTTCTCGGTGTAGCTCCTGCAGGGTAGTCTCAGACAGTAGCTGACCTGCACCCCATTGGAGATCCAGGAGCCAGTGTACCTAGTGGTCAGTGTGAGACACCAGATTTCAACTCCTCACATCCATAAGTGACACATTCAAGAGGCAGACTTAGTGAGCACCAAAGCCCCACTGAAACAAGTCCTGCACCATAAGCGTGTCTCCACAACACAGCAATTCTTCTATTATAAACACAGTGGGTCCTCACAGGCAATTGGCCTGGAGGTCAATTCCTCCCCATGTACCAACAACAATCAAGACTTAACTATACCAAGACTTTGCATTCAGCCCACAAAGGGGTGTACCAAGAGCATCCACCTCAGGTGATTGGGGAAGCTGAACTACTGGCCCCTATAGGTCACCTACCACACAAAGCCACTCCATCAACCCACGGAAGCAGCCAAAATGCAGAGACACAAAAACATGTCATGAATGAAAGAAATGGAGGAAAGCAAACTACTGGATGACATAGAGTTCAAAACCACATTTATAAAGTTACTCAAGAATCTTCTAAAAAACGCTGAGAAACTTGATGAGACCTCTGAGGAGCTTAGTGAGACATTCAAGGACCTTAATGAGAATGCTAAAAAATGGAAAAGAACCAGTCAGAAATTAATCATACACTGTCTGAAATAAAGAATATACAGAAACTCAACTGTAGATTAATGTACCCCAAGAATCAAACCAAAGATCTGAAATATGAGGAAACAAAAAACACCCAACCAGAAAAACAAAAAGAAAAAAGAATCAAAAAATATGAAGATAGTGTAAGGAGCCTCTGGGACAACTTTAAGCATACCAACATCCGAATTTTTGGGGTGCCAGAAGAAGAGAGGGAGCAAAATATTGAAAACCTATTAGAAGAAATGACAGAAAACTTTCCCTACCTGGTGAAAGAAATAGACTTATAAGTTCAGGAAGCGCACAGAACCCCAAACAAGAGGAATTCAAAGAGGACCACACCAAGACACATCATAATTAAAATGCCAAGGGCAAAAGACAAAGAGAGAATCTTGAAAGCAGCAAGAGAAAAACAGTTAGTTACCTACAAGGGAGTACCCATACGACTGTCAGCTGATTTCTCAACAGAAACTATGCAGGCCAGAAGGAAGTGGCAGGAAATATTCAAAGTGATGAACAGCAAGAACCTACAACCAAGTTTGCTCTACCCAGCAAAGCTATCATTCAGAATTGAAGGTCAGATAAAGAGCTTCACAGACAAGAAAAAGCTAAAGTAGTTCATCACCACCAAACCAGGATTACATGAAATGCTGAAGGTTATTCTTTAAGAAGAGGAAGAAGAAGAAAAAGGTAAAGATAAAAATTATGAAGAACAAAATGACATCAAATACATACCTACCAACAAGTGAATCTAAAAATCAAGTGAATAAAAAATCTGAAGAACAGAATGGACTGGTGAATATAATAGAATCAGGGACATAGAAAGGGAGTGGACTGACAATTCTCAGGAGGAAGGGGGACTAAGGGGTGTGGGAAGAGATAGGACAAAAATCTTACACTTATGGATGAAGACAGTGGTGGGGGGTAAGGGCATGGTGTGGGGTGGGGAATCAGGTGGAAGGGAGCTATGGGGGGAAAAAAAGAGGTACACCTGTAATAATCTGAACAATAAAGATTTATTTAAAAAACACAAAAAAAACCCCCAAAAAATTAAAATAAATAAATAATTTTTAAAAAACGAAATAAAACACAAAAGTGGAAATAAAAGAAATCAGTTGATAGTCTCATGGAAGATCCTTTTAAGGTAACTTTCTGTCTCTCTCTGGCAGCCTTTAAGATTCTTACTTTGTTGTTGGTGTTTGCCAATTTAATTATAATGTGTCTTGGTGTCGGTCTTTTGGGGTTCATCTTGTTTGGGACTCTGTGAGCTTCTTGGACTTCTGTGAATTTTTTCCTTCCTGTATCAGGGAAGTTTTCTGTCAATATTTTCAAACAGGTTTTCTATTCCTTGCTCAGTTTCCTCTCCTCAGGCACCCCTATTATGCAGATGTTGTTTCATTTTGTGTTGTCCCAAAGTTCCCTTAGGCTTTCCTCCTGTTTTTTAATTTTTTTTTCTAGTTGCTGCTCCACTGGGGTATTTTTTCCTACATTGTCTTCTAGCTCACTGATGTGGTCCTTCGCTTCTTCTAGTCTACTGTTGATGGTTTCTATTGTGTTCTTTATTGTAGTGAGTCGTTTTTCATTTCTTCTTGGTTCTTCTTCATTTCCTCTTGGTTTTTACACTTATTGTTGAATTTGTCTTCCATCCTTTTCAGCGTCTTTATGACCATTGCTCTGAATTCTTTCTCTGACATATTTCTTGCCTCCATTTTGTTTACTTCATTTTCTGGTGATTCCTTCTTTTCTTCTGTATGCAGGCTGTTCCTTTGTCTTCCCACAATCACTCCTCTTAGGGTGTCTGGTTATGTAGCTCTCTCTCTCCTGAATTGACTTAAAGACACAAAATACAACATGACAAGACACAACGCATAGGGCACCAAATGTATTCATGTTACTAATAACCCCAAATAAAGGTGAAAAGAGTGCAAATATGATATTGAGAAAAGGAGAAAATGTAAGAGAGAAAAGAAAGAAAAAAAAAAAGAAGGGCACAAAAAATATATGTATATGTGTGGAAAAGTAAAAAAAAAAAAAATGCAAACAACAAACATCCAGAGATAAATGCAAACAACAAACAACAAGTAATCCAAAAAATGAAAACCAGAAACACCCAAACAACAAACACCCAGATGAATCTGAGGAGGTAGAGCTTATTTCCAGAAGGTAAGGTCAAGGAATGGAATGAATGGGGAAATAGCCAAAATTCGGTATAGTGGAGGTAGAAAGAGAATGAGTGTATAAGAAGAAAAATAAAAAACAAAATACAAAAAAGAAATATATATATAAAAAATACATATATAAAAGAAAAAACACACACACACACACACACACACACACATATATATATATATATATATATATATATATATATTCCCTTTCTTTAATCTATCTATCTATCTATCTATCTATCTATCTATCATCTATCTATCTATCATCTATCTATGTATTTGTCTATTATTGGAAAAGGAGAATAGAGAGTAGATATGCCTGAGTTGGTGATTGGAATTAATTAAGCTATTAGTAGAAGAAGAGAACAAGTGAGGAGAGGAAAAATAGAAGCAAAAAAAAAAGAAAATAAAATACACTAATAAGCAATCAAACAAACAAGAAAAAGGAAAAAAATAATTTTGGGATAGTGAAGAAAGTGGAGAGAAGTATGCATAAACTTGGAGCAGGGGAGAGGAAATTAGATATATGAGTAAGATCAATTTTTAACAGGGAGTAAAAACAAAGGATAGAAAAAAAACTGAAGCAGGGACAGGGTAAGAGAAACAGGACAAAAAAAAGGAAAAGTGAGGAAGAGAGTGTTGGCATAAATGAAAAGTTGAGATAGAATAAAATAATGCTAAAAGAAAAAGAAAAATAGAATGTAGACCACTAATCCCAGAATAAAATAAAATAAAATAAAACTTTAAAAAAGTAAAATAATAGTAATAATAATAATAAATAAATAATAAAATAATTAAAAAACTAAAATCAAGTGAGAAAAAAATTTAGTTCCTTAAGTAAAAGATAAAAAAATATAAAAGTGAAGTAGTCAAGGTCATTCACTTCCTCTATTGTTCTGCTTGGCACAGTTGTTTCCTTTCAGGTAGTCAGCACAGTGTTGAAGTTCCCTGCGATCCACCACCCCTCTGTGTTGTAAGCCACAAACTTGTTTTCAAGTAGGCAGGATCTCTCTGCTCACTTTTTTTCTCCCTGCCTTCAGTTGTATTTACACAAGAGTCAATTTCTGACACAACCCCTGGGTGGCAGTGTTTCTGTATTAATATCTGGGACTAATGGCCCCTCTATGCAGTGTTTAGACTTTTCTTTCCCTGCAGCACTTAATACTGGGTTGGAGGACAGACTGACCCAGAGCTGGTTTCCTGCTCATCTCTCCTTATTCTGATCCCCAGTTTCTACAAAAACAACTTTCCCCTGCAGTCTTGGTGAGTGTTTTTAATTGGAAGATCCTATATACTGCACTTAGCAAGCAAAAGCAAGGAGGTAAAAAAAAAAAAGAAGTAATGAAAGAAAGAGAGAAAGAAAGAGAGAAAGAGAGAAAGAAAGAAAGAAAGAAAGAAAGAAAGAAAGAAAGAAAGAAAGAAAGAAAGAAAGAAAGAAAGAAAGGAAGGAAGGAAGGAAGGAAGGAAGGAAGGAAGGAAGGAAGGAAGGAAGGAAAAAAGAAAGAAAGAAAGAAAAGAAAGAAGAGAGAGAGAGAGAAGAAAGAAAAGAAAGAAAGAAAGAAAGAAAGAAAGAAAGAAAGAAAGAAAGAAAGAGAAAGAAAGGAAGAAAAAGAAAAAGAAAGAAAGAAAGAAAGAAAGAAAGAAAGAAAGAAAGAAAGAAAGAAAGAAAGAAAGAAAGAAAGAAAAGAAAGAAAGAAAGAAGGAAGGAAGAAAGGAAAGAAAGAAGAAAGAAAAAAGAAAAAGAAAGAAAGAAGGAAGGAAGGAAGGAAGGAAGGAAGGAAGGAAGGAAGGAAGGAAGGAAGGAAGGAAGGAAGGAAGAAAAAGGGAACCACGCTGATTCGCATCTTTTCCCCCTGGCACTGCTCAGCCAGTATAGAACTTCAAGCTGCCTTTCTGGGCACAGATTCTCATGGCTGTGGGCTTAGATCTAGAGTCCCCCTCTGCCAGCAGCCCTATGGACCCCCTTCCACCTTCAAGGGCTACACTGACCCCAAGGGCCATGGATTTGGTGGAGCACAGTTTCCCTCTGAGACTCTAGATCCCACTGTGCATGTTTCTCCCTCCAGCCTGGATCCCAGATCTCACCTCTCTCTAGACGATTGATATCTGACCTTTCCATCCATGGATTGCCTCACCAGCTGTGTTTAATTCACCAATTCCAGGTGGATGTTATTCAATTCAGCTATTCCTTCTATCTGCTCTGTGAGAAGGTGCAAGGCCCATCTGCATATTTGGCCCTGCTTTGTCTCCCCCTGGACAAACTTTTTAGGCTCCCGCGGCCAGGGAATTTGGAGTCTTGGTGTTCATGGGTTCGCAGCTGAGGCAGCTGGTCCTTGAGCATTGTGGTTGTAGGGTCCCGGGAGGTATCTGAGGTCTCCCTGGTTGAAGGTAAGGCTGGGCTTCCAATCACAGCTGCTCTCCCCTTCAAGATGGCGCAGTCCCTGTGGCAGAGCTGGCCACTCCGGGAGAGATTTCAGCAGTAGTAGAGGCTGCCTGGCCAGGGAAGCCTGATCCACCAGTCCCCAACAGTCCTGTGGAATATAGCTGTCCCTCACTCACAAATACAGACACTCCCCGCACATCCACACACTCTCTTTTCGCTCTCTCATTCACACACTGTCTTTCAGCCTACCATCCCATTGGCAGCCATCTTGGATCATATCTGATTTCTACTTTTTAATGTAACTTTTTACACCTATAAACTTCCCCCTTAGCACTGTTTTTTAAACATCCCATACATTTTGGCATGCTGTGTTTTCGTTTTCATTTGTATCAAAGTATTTTCAAAGTTCTCTTGTGATTTCTTCCTTGAATCATCAGTTAAGAGTGTGTTGTTACTTTCCACATATTTGTAATTTTTCTTTTATTAGTGACTTTCAGTTTTATTCTATTATGGTCAGAAAAGTAATTTGTATGATTTCAATCTTTAAAATACATTAAGACTTTTTTGTGTCCTTACATTTGGTCTATCCTGAAAATTTTCTAAATTAATTCAGAAGAATGTATATTCTGTTGTTGAGTGGATTGTTTTTAATATGTCTTTTAGGTCTGATTATTTTATAGTTTTAAGTCCTCTATTTCTTTACTGATCATCTGCCTGGTTGTTCTTTCTATCCATTATTGAAAACTAGAGGCCCAGTGCACGAAATTCATGCATGGGGGGTGGGGGCAGTGTCCCTCAGCCCAGCCTGTACCCTCTCCAATCTGGGACCCCTTGGGGGATGTCAGACTGCTGGTTTAGGCCCGATCCCAGGGATTGGGCCTAAACCAGTGGTTGGACATCCCTCTCACAATCCAGGACCACTGGTTCCTAACTGCTCACCTACCTGCCTGCCTGATCACCCCTAACTGCCCGCCCTGTCAGCCTGAACACCCCAAACCGCCTCTGCCTGCTGGCCTGATTGCCCCTAACTGCCCCCCGACTGGGCAGTCACCTCCACCTACCCCCTTGCCAGCCTGGTTGCCCCCAACTGCCCCGTCTGCAGGCCTGGTTGCCCCTAACTGACCCCCTGCTGGCCTGGTAGATCCTTAATGCCCCCCTCCACCAGCCTAGTCTTCCCAACTGCCCTCCTGCTGGCCTGGTCACCCCCAACTGCCCCCCCACCAGCCTGTTTGCCCTTTACTGCCCTCCCTGCCAGCCTGGTCACCCCCGACTGCCTCCCTCTGCTGGCTTGGTCACCCCTCACTCCCCTCCCCTGCCAGCCTGGTTGCCCCTAACTCCCCCCCCCACCAGCCTGGTTGCCCCCAACTGTCCCGCCCCCGCCGGCCTGGTTGCCCCATGCAGCCTGCTGTTCAGTCATTTGGTCATCCCTCACTAACCCCCCTGCCGGCATTGTCTCCCCCCACAGCCTGCTGTTCGATCATCCATGTGGTTGTTTAGGTCATGACAGCCCCTGGCTTTTTATATATTAGGACTAGAGGCCCGGTGCACGAAATCAGTGCACGGGGAGGGGGTGTCCCTCAGCCCAGACTGTACCCTCTCCAATCTGGGACCCCTCGAGGGATGTCTGACTGCCCATTTAGGCCCGATCCCAGTGGGATCGGGCCTAAATGGGCAGTTGGTTATCCCTCTCACAATCCAGGACTGCTGGCTCCCAACTGCTTGCCTGCCTGCCTTTCTGATTGCCCTAACCGCTTCTGCCTGCCAGCCTGATCACCCCCTAAACACTCCACTGCCAGCCTGATTGATGCCTAATTGCTCCCCTGCCAGCCTGTTTGCCCCCAACTTTCCTCCTCTGCCGGCCCCGTCACCCCTAACTGCCCTCCCCTGCAGGGTTGATCACCTCCAACTTCCCTCCCTTGCAGGCTGGGTGCCTCCCAACTGCCCTCCCCTGCTGGCCATCTTGTGGTGGCCATCTTGTGTCCACATAGGGGCAGGATCTTTGACCACATGGGGGAAGACATATTGTGTGTTGGAGTGGTGGTCAGTCTGCATATTACTCTTTTATTAGATAGGATAGAGGCCTGGTGCAGGAGTGGGGGCCAGCTGGTTTGCCCTGAAGGGTGTCCCAGATAAGGGTGGGGGTTCCCTTGGGGCATGGGGCAGCCTGAGCAAGGGGCCTGTGGTGGTTTTCAGGCCAGCCATGCCCCCTGGCAACCCAAGCGGAGGCACTGGTATCTGCAATTTATTTTCCTTCTACAATTGAAACTTTGTAGCCTGGAGCGGAGCCAAGCCTCATGCATGTTCCACGGCCAGCAGCCATTTCTGTTTGAGTTAATTCACCTTCTATAATTGAAACTTTGTAGCCTTAAGCAGAGGCCTGAGCCCGGCCAGGGTGTGCAGAAAACTTTGCTTTCTCCGTTACCGCGGGCAACCCTGGTCTGGTCTCTCCAGCTCCGTGGCTGCCGCCATTCTGTTTGAATTTGTTTACCTTCTATAATTGAAACTTTGTAGCTTGAGTGGAGGCGTAGGCCTGTCAAGGGCAGGCAGAAAGCTTGTTTCCCTCTGTTGCCTGGGAAACCTTGCTCTCGGTGGCTGTAGCCATCTTGGTTTGGTTTATTTGCATACTCGCCCTGATTGGCTGGTGGGCGTGGCTTTGGGCTGGTGGGCGTGGCTTGGTGTAGCAGAGGTACGGTCAATTTGCATATTTGTCTATTATTAGGTAGGATAGCCAAGACATGGAAGGGACCTAAGTGTCTATTGATGTATGAATGAATAAAGAAAATGTGGTGGAATATTATTCAGCCTAAAAATGAAGAAAATCCTGCCATTGGTGTCAACATGGCTGGACTTTGAGGCATTATGCTAAGTAAAATAAATCAGAGAATGACAAATACCATGTGTTCTCACTTATATGTGGACTCTAAAAACAAACTCATAGATTAGTGATTGCTAGAGGAACCTAAGGGTGGGCAAAATGTATTAATGAGAAACAAACAAACAAACAAACAAACAAAAACCACATTTGTAAAATTAACTGCATGAGTCTCAAAAGTGATAAGCTGCTCCAAAGCATGACATGCAAGACAAGCTAAGCTCTAATTGGCTTAACATGAGTTCATTCAGACCTATATATCCCAAGATAAATCTTTAGTACAGAGACTCCACAAAAACTATTTTTAAATTTTTATTTTAAAATTATAGTTTATATTTAATATTATTTTATATTCATTTTCAGTGTACAGCATAGTGGTTAGACAATAAGTACCTACTTGGCACCATACATAGCTATGACAATATTATTGATTATATCCAAATACTAAAAATGGTGGTGGAATAAGTAGATGCTGCATGGACAGGCTCTCAAGAACAAACTGGAATTACAACTAAAATACAGAAAAAGTGCCTGAATAATCAATGGAAGACTCACTGGAGAGAACCCTGATAACCAAGGACTGAAAGTGGAGATTGCATAGAAACTAGTAGGAGGGGCAGAGACATGCAAGAGCTGGTCATGCTCTAGCTGGTTTGGCTCAATGGATAGAGTGCAGGCCTGTAGACTGATCCTGGGTTTGATTCCCGTCAAGGGCACATGCCCGGGTTGCGGGCTTGATTCCCCAGTAAGGGGCATACAAAAGACAGCCAATCAATTGTTCTCTCTCATCATTGATGTTTCTAACTCTCTCTCCCTCTCCCTTCCTCTCAGAAATCAATAAAAAATATATTTGAGAGAGAGAGAGAGGGGGGTAGGTGGTCAGGCACCCACAGACAGCAACTGAAGTTCTGGAGAAATATCTCAGCTATGGGGGGTTGCCATTGAGAACTCTGGGGTCTAATCCCCAAGCTGGGCCCCCAGCAGAGAGCACCAGAATTGAGAAGGGTACCCACATAAAATCTGGCTGTGAAAAGCAGCTGGGTTGCTGTTTGCCAGGGAGAGACTGGAAATTCAGACATCCTCTTAAAGGGCGAATGCATAAAAATCCCTATGAAGCTGATAACTGGAATAGTGAACCAAGGATTTTTCCTGGGGTCCTGTGTCCCGATGCCAAAGAATGAGCTCCACAGACCAGAGGATTTAAGCCAAAGTGAGGAAAATGTATTACAACTATATGCCAACAAGCTCAACAATGATGTGGATGAAATGGACAAATTCCTAGAAAAATACAATTTCCCAAAACTGTATCAGGAAGATTCAGAAAACCTAAATAGGCTCCAGGCCTCTGGGCAGCATGGGAAGGCAGAAAGGCGGCTCTGGGCTGGAGCAAAAAGGTGGCTCCGGCCGGAGCTGAAGTGGTGCCGGCAGCCAGGGGAAGGAAGGCCCATTCTTGCATGAATCTCTGTGCATCGAGCCTCTAGTAATAAAAATAAAATAAAAATAAATAAATTTTGAGCTTTTCCTGGGACCCTTTCTTGGGGCTTGCCTGTCTCTTCACCTTACCCATTCTCCCTCCTGAATTTTGAGCTTTCTTAAGATGGAGTTGAGTACTAGGTCTCTCATCTTCTCAAGTGTAAAAAACATCCTCTGATTTATCTTCATAGCAAAGAAATAGCATGTGGCCAGGCGGTTAATGAATTTCCCCAGAGCAAACAGGATGTGGGGAGATGGTGAGAGCTGTACACATGGCTGATAGCACATGTCCTAGGAAGATTCCCCTAGACAAAGAGAGGTGGAGGCAACTAGAAAAGGCCCCAACCCATTTTTTAAAATAACCCAATGGGAGACAACAAGACCTAGGCGACCTATTAGGAAATAGGTGACCAAATAGTACTCAGCCAATGAGGAACTGGAGGAGTGTCTAAATAAATGAGCTATGTTCCTTGCCCCACATGTGTTTCTATACAATGGGTACCCACTCTCCAGAGTGTTATTAAAAGTTTCATTTTCACTATGCTTCTGTTTCCTAGTCTTTCATTTGAAATTTGGACAGGTGAGCCATTTCTCACATCAAGGTAGGCCTTCTTAATTAATAAACTTTCATTGCTACAAACTGTGCTCTATTGAATATTGACCCTTTTTTGAAGCATCAGGCACACAAACCTTGTACCTGTAACAGAAAATTTGAGACACAGAGACAGAAAGGGGATGGCCATTGAATATGGGAGGCAGAGACTGGGCTGATGTATCTACAAGCCAAGGAGTGTAGACATTGCCAGTAAACCATCAGAAGCTAGCAGAGAGCCCTGGAACAAATTCTCTCCCACAGCTTCCAGAAGGAACCAACCCTGCTGACATCTCAGTTTAAGACCTCTAGACCCCAGAACTTGTGTTTTAAAACATCCAGTTTATAGTCATTTGTTATGGTAGCTACAGGAAACTTCATATACTGGGTATGCCAAGAATGCAAGGCCTGCCCTATCTGGTTAGGCACAGTGGATAGAGCATTGGCCTGCAGACTGAAGAGTCTTGGGTTTGATTCTGGTCAAGGGCATATGCCCGGATTGTGGGCTCCATTCCCAAGTAACGGGTGTGCAGAAGGCAACCAATCAATGATTCTCTCTCATCATTGATGTTCCTATATCTCTCTCCCTCTCCCTTCCTCTCTGAAATCAATAAAAATATATATTTTTAAAAAGAATGCAAAGGCCTGACCACTATTTACCTGGGCCATTCTCAACATCTTTTGACTTTGCTTCTTTTCTGTATATGGTGTTTGTTGTTTTGTTACCAGCATCCAGGAGTCTTGGGAACACTGGAGATGGAAATCAAGAGAGTTTACCAAAAAATAGTACTCAGTCAAGAGGTTTATTTTATTTTTTTATTTTTTTTCCAATTTTTTTATTAAGGTATTATATGTGTACATATCTTACCATTGCCCCCCCCACCCCACTCCCATATATGCCCTCACCCCCCAGAGTTTTGCGTCCATTGGTTATGCTTATATGCATGCATACAAGTCCTTTGATTGATCTCTTATCTTCCCCACCTCTCCCTAACCTTCCTGCTGTAATTTGACAGACTGTTTGATGCTTTACTGCCTCTGTATCTATCTTTTTGTTCAAGTTTTTAATGTTCTTTATTATCCATAAATGAGTGAGATCATGTGGTATTTTTCTTTCATTGACTTGCTTATTTCACTTAACATAATGTTCTCCAATTCCATCCAGGTTGCTGCAAATGGTAAGAATTCCTTCTTTTTTTTATGGCAGCATAATATTCCATTGTGTAGATGTACCATAGTTTTCTGATCCAGTCATCTGCTGATGGGCACCTAGGCTGTTTCCAGATCTTAGCTATTGTAAATTGTGCTGCTATGAACATAGGGGTGCATATTTCCTTTCTTATTGGTGTTCCCAGTTTCTTAGGATATATTCCTAGGAGTGGGATTACTGGGTCAAATGGGAGTTCCATTTTCAGTTTTTTGAGGAAACTCCATACTGTTCTCCACAGTGGCTGCACCAGTCTGCATTCCCACCAGCAGTGCACGAGGGTTCCTTTTTCTCCGCATCCTCGCCAACACTTGTCGTTTGTTGATTTGTTGATGACAGCCATTCTGACAGGTATGAGATGATAGCGCATTGTTGTTTTGATTTGCATCTCTCGGATAATTAGTGACCTTGAGCATGTATTCATGTGTATCTTGGCCTTCCTTCTGTCTTCTTTGGAAAAGATTCTATTTAGGTCCGTTGCCCATTTTTTTATTGGATCATTTATCTTCCTTTTATTAAGTTGTATAAGCTGCCTGTAGATGTTGGAGATTAAGCCTTTATCAGTGATGCCATTTGCAAATATATACTCCCATGCAGTGGGCTTTCTTGTTGTTTTGTTGATAGTTTCTTTTGCTGTAAAAAAGCTTTTTATTTTGATGTAGTCCCATTTGTTTATTTTCTCTTTAGCTTCCATTGCCCTAGGGGCAGTATCGGTGAAGAAGTTCTTTTGACATATGTCTGAGATTTTGCTGCCTGTGGATTCCTCTAGTATTTTTATGGTTTCCCGTCTTATGTTTAAGTCCTGTATCCATTTTGAGTTTATTTTGGTGTATGGTGTAAGTTGGTGATCTAGCTTCATTTTTTTGCATGTGTCTGTCCAATTTTCCCAACACCATTTATTGAAGAGACTGTCTTTATTCCATTGTATGTTCATGCCTCCTTTGTCAAATATTAATTGAGCATAGTGGTTTGGATCAATATCTGGATTCTCTATTCTGTTCCATTGATCTATATGTCTGTTCTTGTGCCAGTACCAGGCTGTTTTGAGAATAGTGGCTTTGTAATACAGCTTGAAATCTGGTATTGAGATCCCTCCTACTTTATTCTTCTTTCTCAGGATTGCTGTGGCTATTCGGGGTCTTTTTTTATTCCAGATGAATTTTTGGAGAGTTCTTTATAGGTCTGTGAAATATGCCGTTGGTATTTTAATGGGGAGTGCATTGAATCTATAGATTGCTTTGGGTAGTATGGACATTTTAATGATGTTGATTCTACCAATCCATCTGTATGTTCTTCCATCTGTTTACGTCTTCCTCTATCTCTTTTTTCAGTGTCCTGTAGTTTTCCGTGTATAGGTCTTTTACCTCCTTAGTTAAGTTTATTCCTAGGTATCTTAATTTTTTTGGTGCGATGGTAAATGGGATTGCCTTTTTAGTCTCTTTGTCTGTAAGTTCACTATTGGTGTATAGAAAGGCCATAGATTTTTTGGCATTAATTTTGTATCCTGCTACATTGCCGAATTCATTTATTAAGTCTATTAGTTTTTTGACGGAGTCTTTCAGATTTTTTATGTACAATATCATGTCGTCTGCAAATAAAGACAGTTTTACTTCTTCTTTTCCAATTTGGATGCCTTTTATTTCTTCTTCTTGTCTAATTGCATTAGCTAATACTTCCAGTACTATGTCAAACAGGAGTGGTGAGAGTGGGCATCCTTGTCTTGTTCCTGTTCTTAGGGGAAATGTTTTTAGCTTTTGTCCATTGAGTATGATGTTTGCTGTGGGTTTATCATATATAGCTTTTATTACGTTGAGGTATGAGCCTTCCATTCCCACCCTGTTGAGAGTTTTTATCAAGAAAGGGTGTTGGATTTTGTCAAATGCTTTTTCTGCATCAATTGATATGACTATGTGATTTTTATCTCTCAATTTGTTTATGTGACGTATCACGTTTATTGATTTGCGGATATTGTACCATCCTTGCATTCCTGGGATAAATCCTACTTGGTCATGGTGTATGATCTTTCTGATGTACTGCTGGAGCCGATTTGCTAGAATTTTGTTGAGGATTTTGGCATCTATGTTCATGAGGGATATCGGTCTGTAATTCTCTTTCATTGTGTTGTCCTTATCTGGTTTTGGTATTAGGGTGATGCTGGCTTCATAGAAGGAGCTTGGAAGTGTTCCTTCCTCTTGAATTTTTTGGAATAGTCTGAGGAGGATAGGTTTTAGTTCTTCCTTGAATGTTTGGTAAAACTCTCCTGTGAAGCCGTCAGGCCCCGGGCTTTTGTTTGCCGGAAGCTTTTTGATGACTTCTTCAATTTCGTCCATAGTTATTGGCCTATTGAGCTGTTGAGATTCTTCTTGATTGATTTTTGGAAGGTTGTATTTTTCTAGGAATATGTCCATTTCCTCCAGGTTGTCCAGTTTGTTGGAATAGAGCTGTTCATAGTATTTTGTAACAATCCTTTGTATCTCAGCGGGGTCTGTTGTTATTTCACCTCTTTCATTTCTGATTTTGTTTATTTGGGTCTCTCTCTCTTTGCTTCTTGGTGAGCCTGGCTAGAGGTCCATCAATCTTTTTTATCTTTTCAAAGAACCAGCTCTTGGTTTTGTTGATCTTTTGTATTGTTTCTTTGGTCTCTATGTCATTTATCTCCGCTCTGATCTTTGTTATTTCCTTCCTTCTGGTTACACTGGGCTTTTCTTGCTGCTCTTTTTCTAGCTCTTTGAGTTGTAGGGTTAGGTAATTTATTATCATTGTTTCTTGTTTTTTGCAATAGGCTTGTAGAGCTATGAACTTCCCTCTCAAGACTGCTTTCGCTGTGTCCCATAGATTTTGGATTGTTGTGTTTTCATTGTCATTTGTTGCCATGATGTTTTTTATTTCTTCCTTGATCTCTCTGGTGACCCAGTCCTTGTTTAATAGCATGCTGTTTAGTCTCCATGTGTTTGATTTCTTTGGATTGTATTTATTGTAGTTGATTTCCAGTTTTATGCCACTGTGATCTGAGAAGACGCTTGATATAATTTCTATCTTCTTGAATTTGAAGAGACTTTGCCTGTGACCCAGCATATGGTCTATCTTTGAAAATGACCCATGTGCACTTGAGAAGAATGTATATTCTGTGGCTTTGGGGTGAAATGTTCTGAAGATGTCAATTAATTCCATCTGGTCTAGTGAGTCATTTAGGATTGCTGTTTCTTTGCTGATTTTTTGTTTAGAGGATTTGTCCAATGGTGATAGTGGGGTATTAAAGTCTCCTACTATGATTGTATTGCTATTAATCTCTCCCTTGATATCTTCCAGGAGTTTTTTTATGTATTTGGGTGCTCCTATATTGGGAGCGTATATGTTTACCAGAATTATTTCTTCTTGTTGGATTTCTCCCTTTAGTATTATGAAGTGGCCTTCCTTATCTCTTGTTATGGCATTTACTTTGAGGTCTAATTTGTCAGATATAAGTATTGCTACCCCAGCTTTTTTTTCATTTCCATTTGCCTGGAAGATATTTTTCCATCCTTTCACTTTCAATCTGTGTGAGTCTCTTGTTCTGAGGTGGGTCTCTTGTAGACAGCATATATATGGGTCATGCTTTTTTATCCATTCAGCCACTCGATGTCTTTTGATTGGAGCATTTAGTCTGTTTACATTTAAAGTTATTACTGAAAGGTATTTGTTTGTAGTCATATCTATTTTTGTGTCTGTATTCCTTCTTACCTGTTTATTTCTTCTTTTTTACAGTATTCCCTTTAGCAATTCTTGCATTGCTGGTTTGGTGGTGATAAACTCCCTGAGTCTTTTTTTGTCTGCGAAGCTCCTGATTTCCCCTTCAATTTTGATTGATAGTCTTGCTGGATATAGTATTCTTGGATTCAGTCCTTTGCTTTGCAACACTTTGTATACCTCCTTCCATTCACTTCTAGCTTGTTGTGTTTCTGTTGAGTAATCATTTGACAATCTGATGGGTGTTCCTTTGTAGGTAACTCTCTGTCTCTCTCTTGCTGCCTTTAAGATTCTCTCTTTATCATTTATATTTGCCATTGAGATTATGACATGTCTTGGTGTGGGTCTTTTGGGGTTGATCCTGCTTGGGACTCTCTGTACTTGCGTAACTTTTATCTTTCCCATATCCGGGAAGTTTTCTGTCATTATTTCTTCAAATAGATTTTCTAATCCCTGCTGCTCTTCTTGTCCTTCTGGCAGCCCTATTATACGCATGTTACTTCGCTTCATGTTGTCCCGAAGCTCCCTTAGGCTTTCCTCCTGCTTTTTAATTTTTTTCTCCAATTGCTGTTCAGATTGAGCTTGTTTCTGTACCTGATCTTCTAACTCACTAATTCGGTCCTCTGCTTCTTGTAGTCTACTGTTGAAACTTTCCATGGTGTTTTTGATTGTAGCTATATCACTTTTCATTTCTTCCTGATTCTTGCATAAGTTGTTGATTTTCTCATCCATCCGATGTATAAATTCCACGACCATTGCTCTGAACTCCTTTTCGGTCATGTTGCAAGCTTCAGTTTCACTAATTTCCTTTCTTGGCGACTCCACATTTTCTTTCCTCTGTGAGTTATTTCGTTTCCCCATTCTGGCTATCACCAGAAAGCTCAAGCTTCCGTTTGTGTGGACCTCGGCCGTGCGCTGTGGGGACTTCGCTCCACCCGAGTTTCACTGAAGTGCTCTGACACTAGGATGTGTGGCTGCCTTTGGTTGGTGGGAACCAGACTTGCCCAGGGTCAGTGTCCCCAGTGTTCCGTGTGGTCTCGTGTGCACACTTAGAATCAGGGGCCCTGTCTGCACCACACTGTTGGTATGTGCCCAAAATGAGATCCTTAGCATGTGCCAGGAGTCAGAGTTTCCCTGTATCTGCACCAAGAATCGAGTGTCAGAGTCTCTGTTGCCTTGTGCAGTTTCTCGTTGAGAATCAGGGTCCCTGTGTGTGCATGCACCAACAATTGGGGTCGTTGGCTCTTAGTATGAATACGCTGTGAGTCAGGGATCCCAGGCAGCTGTCCGGCGTGCCAAATTCCCTGAAGTGGAGCTGTGTCCTGTGTGTGCTCTCTCTACTGAGCCAAACCGGCTAGGGCGCACACTCTCAAATCCCTGAAGGTGAGCTGCCTTTGTGCACTCTCCCAGAATCCCCGAAGAGGGGCGGAGTCCGTCCTGCGGGCCAAATTCCCCAAAGGGAAGCCCCTTTGTGCACGCTCTAAGATTCCCCGAAGGGGAGCTGTGACCCGCAAGCCAAATTCCCCTCAATTCCCCAAAGGGGAGCCCTCTGTGCGCACTGACAGATTTCCCCAAAGGTGAGCTGCTTCTGTCCTGCGCGCCAAATTCCCTAAGGCGGAGCGCGTCCCTGCGCAAAGCTCTGCAGCTTGAGCGAGGGGCGTGTCTATTAGTTACTATGGCGCTATCCGTGTGCGCCTGCGGGGAGGGGATAGGCTCTTTGACTCATGGGAATCTGCCGGGAAGTCTGGATTCTTGTTGTTTCTTCTCTGAAGCTGTGATAGCAGTTCTCTGTCCCCAGTGGCTGCAGGGTCCTGGTTTGTGTCAGAAGCCAGGATCCGAGTCTCAGGCAGCTCTGTTTCTCAAGATGGCGTGGTCTCCGCGTCTGCAGCAGCCGCCGAGAAGTGTCCACTTTGTGCTTGGGGCTCCGCCGTCTAGGACTGCCCGGTTAGGCAGCCCCTTGGAAGCCCTGCAGAATCTATCTGACCCTAGCTCATACCCCCACACACACCACACACGTCTACATGTCTACACTCTCCTCTATGGGTTCCTCACTCACACTCTCTCCCTACCTTCTTGCCGGTCGCCATCTTTCTCCCAAGAGGTTTATTTTAAAAAATCATGCACAAGAGGGAGTTAGCCTTGAGGGGAAGGAAGAATGGGCTGCTCCCCAAACAAAGACTGGGGAACAGTTTCAAAGAATTTGAAAGAGGAAATATGATATCTAAGTGTGATGTCTAAGTATGTAGAGGCTGGGACCCTGGCACCTACACAGTACAACTGCATGCTTCTTCATGCTTCTCATTAGCATGTTAAATCCAAGGGTATGGTTTTTGGCATTTATTTACTTATTTACTAGAGGCCTGGTGCATGAAAATTCATGCACTTGAGCGGGGGTCTCTCATCATTGATGTTCCTATATCTCTCTCCCTCTCCCTTCCTCTCTGATTGCACGCTCTCACAATCCAGGACCCCTCGGGTAAGGTCCAGTCCCATTGCAGCATGGCTCCAGTTCCCCGGAGCCCGTGGCTGGGGGTAGGGACCAAGATTCCCAGATCGCAGCATGGCTCTGGTTCCCCAGAGCCTACGGGCGGGAGGAGGGACCCAGAGGCAGTCCGATGGCAGCATGGCTTTGTTCCCACAGCTCCCTCCTGCCACCACGCTGTGGGCGGCTGGGGCCCACAGCTCCCTCACACTGCCATGCCACGGGACCCAGGACTGACTCCCACCATGGACCACCGGGACCCAGGACTGACTCCCGCCATGGGCCGCCAGGAGCTAGGACTGACTCCCACTGCGCCAGCTGGGATCCAGGACTGACTTCCGCCACGCTGGCTGGGACCCTGGCCTGGTGTTTAGTAGTCTGTCCGGACGTTTAGGTTGTGACAGACCCTGGCTTTTTATGTATTAGGATTCTTAAATATATTTTTATTGATTTCAAAGAGAAAGGGAGAAAGAGAGAGAAACATCAATGATGAGAGAGAATCATTGATAGGCTTCTTCCTGCACACCTGCCAGTGGGTATCAAGCCTGCAACCTGGGCGTGTGCCCTTGACTGGAATCGAACCTGGGATCCTTTAGTCTGTAGACCAATGCTCTATCCACTGAGCCAAACCAGCTAGGGCATTTTTGGCATTTAAATGAGAGAGAGTCACTGAAAGAACAGTCTTTCTTGTTATCACACATGTGTGAGCACAGGGAACACAATTTAAGCCCACTTGCAGATAACAGTACTGAGAAGGGAAAGCATTGGGGCAATTAATAGTTTCCTGGCTTCCTGTCAGCTGGGCCCTAGGAGTGGCCTACCTATCTTAGTTTTAAACTGAAGTCTCTGAGAGAAAACTAGATCCTGTCTATGGCTAGGCTTATTATTTTTAGTCCCAGCCCTACAGAACTGATTCACACAGTGATGAAAACTTTGTTTCAGTTTCTTAATTCTTTAAGAAAGAATTAATTCAATGCTTAATTCATTTGCTCTTTTCATTTACCCTCATGCCTATATATCTCATTACCTTTAGAAACAAAACATAGTACTAAAAGATGCTGCTGGATGTCAGGCAGTGGGTATCTGATCTCATGAAACTGAAGAAAAGAGTGTGAAGAATTTCCATTAACCTTTGAATCCTCAGCAAATTGCTCAAATGTTAACATGCACAGGAGTCCCTGAGGTCTGGGGCTGCTGAGAACATAGCATCCTTTAATAACTGGGCCTGGCTGGCTGCCTTTCCTGCCTTATTTGTTTAATTTATCATGGAGAGCAGGATCACATTTAAAAAAAATATTTGGGTTCACCCTGGGTTTAGCAGACAGAGTTTGGGGTCAATAAATATTTATTGAATTTAATAATACATTAAAATTTTAAAATTTTAAATTTTAAGGTGTAGCATGCCCAATAGCCTAAAGTTGAACTTTGATGCCTGCAGAACCTGCTCAAAAATGGTTCTATCCTGTTTAAAGAGATGGAGCCATTTTTCAGAGACAACAGACCAAAACTGCAAGTCATGCAGCCAAAGTGTGTGTAGCGGAGAGAACTTTGACCTCCAGCTGCACCTAGAACCAAAGTTACTGCCTCCACCCAGAACACACAGAACAAAAAGACTGGGACATAACTAAAACTTGAACACTGAAACTCTTTCTGCGGTCCAGTAAACCTACTGCTAAAGCCCCTTTACTATAAATGGCCAAGCTCCAAGTTATTCAGTTAAAAATTGCATTGCCAGCACTTCCACATAGGGTTCCTAGTAGCCCCTTGAAACCCACCCTGAACCCTGGATTGAGAAGTTTGGGCTTTTGACCATTAGCTTTTCTGGGTGGCTCCATTCACAATAAGATAGCCAGTCTTTCTCCACTGCAATTCTTGTGGTTAGTGTTTGGCTTTGTTAGCGCAGAGTGGATGAAGTCTTGTTCTGTAACACTTTCTCCATCCCAACCATCTTCAAAGTGGTCAGTGACCTCTTGAGAGGGTGGGATAAGCAGCTCTACAGTTATCAGGAAATGTTTTAAATCTGTATTTTAAATCAATGTCAGAAATATCAATGATGTAATATATTGTTATTTATAATACATGTTTGGGGCTTTGTCTATAGTTCCTGGCTCCCAGCTCCCAAACCTCCTGGAATTTCCTAAGCAATTAGAACAACTAAAGCAGATTTTGTTATTATATTTGGTCTTTGTCTCAATTCCTAAATCACTTCAAAGCCATAAAGCTGAAATGGGTGTCATGTTATTTATGACAAACCCCTTTCTATTATACCTAAGTTCATACAATGGGTGACTTTTGAAAAACACCTAGGTATCCCAGCTGGAGCCTGGTTGCCAAGAAAGCTAACCATAGATTAGAGATTGGAACATTCAACTTCCTTACCCCTTCTCCTCAGACCTGGAGGGATGGGGCCTGGAGATTGAGCTCAATCACCAATGGTTAATGATTTAATCAGTGATGCCCAGTAATGATACCTCCATAAAACCCCCTGGACTACCCAGTTTGAAGAGCTTCTAGATTGGTGATCCAGAATGCATCTAACATGTTGGGAAGATGGCACATACCAAACTTCACAGGGACAGAAGCTCCTGTGTTTGGGACACTTCCAGATCTTACCCTATATATCTCTTCATTTGGTTGTTCATTTTTGTCTCCTTTAACAATATTTGTAATAAACTAGTAATCTAGTAAGTAAACTGGTTTCCTGGGTTCTGTGAGCCACTCTAGTAAATTAATCAAACTTAAGGAGGGGGTTGTGGAAACCTCTGACGTACAGCCAATCAGAAGCACAGGTGAAAACCTGGACTTTCAATTGGGGTCTGAAATGGAGTCAGTGTTGTGGGACTGAGCCCTTAGCCTGTGGGATCTGGCACTATCTAAGGTAGATGTTAGGACTGAGCTAAATTTGTGGGACATCCTATCAATGTCTGCTGAAACTGGAAAATTGCTTGGTGGTGGTAAAAACACATCGGAAACAGTTACTCTGAATATTTTAATGGGCTTATTTATCACTTTAGGTTTGTTCTGTGGGGAAGGGGAAATCTTCATGATCAGGACATCCAGTTTAAAAGAGAAGATTCAGCCATATTTCTATTTCCTCAAATACAACAGATGTATTTAGACTTAAGCAAAGGAAAACCAACATGGATGATATGCTGGGGGAACATTTAGAATGCCCTGGACAGAGGGAGAAAGGGTGGCGAAAGCACTTTTCCATCTGGTATGAAAAAGAAATGAACAGTGCAGGGAGCATGGATAGGTGTGGTGTGGTACAGTAAGAAGTAAGGAAGGGAACAGTGAGTCAAGAAGGGCCCCCCAGAGGAAATGACACCTGGGCTGAGCCACAGTTACTGAGTTCAGATATTTAAGGGATAAATTAACTGTGAAAATTAACCATATGTATACTGCTGGCCAGCCACTGACAAGAGAACCACAGAGATAGATCCCCGTAACATATGAATTGGTGCTTTCAAATATTGGCAGTGGGAGAATAAATTGAGGTAACTGTGTTCAAGAATTACTTGATAATGCCTACCCTTTAATAAATTAGCTTATTAGGAATTTACCCTCAAGATGGTCACTAAAAATATTAATTTTTCTGGAGCTGGAGAGTGGTTTTACCTTGATGGGGGTTACCCTCAGGCGTAGTGCTATGTAATTATTAAAGGCAACTGAATGAAACCATCCCCCAGAAGGATTACAAAAATGCAGACTTTTCTGTGTGATTTGGCAGCACAGTGAGAAAAAACAAGTGTGTTCACTGAATTAACTATTGCCCCGTGGCCCTCTTTCCTTTCATTTCAGAGAAGCTAAAATCTAAAGGGGTTCCTGTGCAGGGTTCTGTTATGATTGTGTCCTACTTGTAGAGGGTCTGCGGGAAGTCCTGTTCCACACACCAGTGGGCAGAATTGTAACATCTCCCATGCTGGAGGGCTATTCTTGGAGAAATGTGAAAAGCCCAGTTCTCAGGGATACTAAGTAAAACACATGTCAGATAAAGTCTAAGGTTGAAAAGAATGAAAACCTGGGAAGAAAAGGTTGAACCCCTAGCCCACAACTATATTGTACTTTTACCCTGGGTTTGAAACTGGAGAATTCCTCTGGAGAAATAAAACATCTCTAAAGAAAAGACCCCTACATGGTACCACTTAAAGGCCTTGTTAAGAAAGAACCAGGTTGGGAGAGTGATAGGCCCAGGGAGGAAAAGCTCCATGCATCCTTCTCACTCCATATCTTGCCTATTGCACCCTTTCTTTAGGCTTTTTCTGAGTCATGCCTGAAAGGGTGAAGCCATATACTACTGAGATCATGCCTGCTTTTGGAACCTGACAAGATCAAACGATATTCTGCAAACCTGAGGGTCCTCACCCTGGGAGACATTTTTTCATACAACATGCTTAAGAATGAGACCGATTATTATTATTCCTATTTTACCTTAAAAAGTCTTTATTTGTTCTTCTCAAGAATCTTCTGGCTCATGAGGAGAATATTTCAACCTTCATAAAAATTAACATTGTGGAGGGGAGGGGGAAGATGGCTGCCGACGGGAAGGCAGACTGCAAGATAGTGTGTGAGTGAGAAAACAAAGGGAGAGTGTGTGGTCGCATGGGGAGTGTTGGTGAGTTAAGGGACAGCTATACTCCAGGAGACTGTGGGGGACTGCTGGACGGGGCTCCCCTGACCATGCAGCCCCCATTGCTGCTGGGTTCCCTCCCAGAGCGACCGGCTCAGACACGGAGACTGTGCCATCTTGAAGGGGAAAGTGGATGTTATAGGAAGCCTGAAAAGCCCAGGGAATCTACAACTACGGCACCCACAGAACAGCTGCAAACCCGAGAACACCGGTCCCCAAGAGGTGCAAGCATGCGGATTCAGAGGAGCTTTACACTACCCCACGGAAAGGTCTTATTTCGCCTGGGATAAGGTGAGGTCTGTGGTCCCGGCAGGAGAGAGAAACACACACGTGGGAACTAGAGGACCGGGGGAAGTCTGAACCTAGAAAAATCCATGGCTGTTGGGGCTGGCGTGATCCATGAACGTGGAAGGGGATCCTCAGAGCTGCTAACAGAAGGGAACTCTAAAAAGCAACCCATTTTGATCAGGTCGCAAAAGGACAGCCTAAAAATTTTAAAACTGTGCCGGCTGCTTAGACCCAAGGGGAAAAAAGACTGCACAGACTTGCGTGCAGTCCTGGAGTTCGCACACTTACTCTGGCTCTTTTTTTTCCCTCTTTAAACCCTTGCTTCTGAGTACTAAGCCCAATACATAGGATCACCCAATTGGGGACACTCTAAGAGACTACAGGGAAACGTTGTTTTCTGGAACCTGGGAATCAGACTGGGGAATAACAATCAGAGAACCAGCTCTGGGGCAACCCACTTCCCTAAACTGGTATTAAGTACCACAGGGAAAACAAAATCTAAACACTAGCTAGAGAAGACCTATAGACCTGAAGGTCAATCCGGAAACACTGCCACCCAGAGGTTGAATCACAAATTAACTCTTGTATAAACACAAATAAAGGAATATAAGAAATAAAGACTGCCTGCTTAAAAATCAGGACTGGCTTACAACACTGAGGAAGAGTGGAATGCAGGGAACTTCAATACTGTCCTGACAAGGAAACAGGCGAGCCAAACAGAACAGTAGAGGATGAGAATGACCTTCACTATTGCACTTTTTTTTTTCATCTTTTACTTAAGAAACTAATTTTTTTTCTTTTTCCCTCAATTGATTTTACCTTTTTAAATATTACATTTTTATTTTCAATCAGTCTTATTACTATTACTATTTTACCTTTTTATAAAAAAAGTGTCATTTTGTTTTCTCTTTTTTTTACTTTGGGATTAGTGTTCTACATTCTTTTTTCACCTTTCCTTTAGCATCATTTTACTCTATCTCAACTTTACCTTTATGCCAACACTCTCTTCCTAACTTTTCCCCTTTTGTTGTCCTGTTTCTCTTACCCTATTCCTGCATTAGATTTTCCCTATCCCTTCTTTTTACCCCCTGTTAAAATTTCACCCCACTTAGATATCTAATTTCCAATCCCCTGCTCCAAGTACATACAAACCTCTCTCTTCCCTTTCTTCACTATTCAAAAAAATTTTGTTCTCTCTGTCCTTTTGTTGTTGTTTGCTTGATTGTTGATTATATCAATTTTTTATACTTGTTTGTGAGATTGTTTTGCTTTTTCTTTTTGTGTTTTTGTTTTGTTTTTGTTTGTTTTTTGCTTCTGTTTTCCCTTGCCTTGCTTGATATTAGTTGTTGTTTGTAGTTTGCATTCATCTCCAGGTACTTGTTACTGGCATTTGTTGAGATAAGTGGCTATTCTATTGGAGTTTTCTCCTAATATATATAGTTTTTTCCCCCTCTTCTTTCTTATTCTCTTTCTTTTCTCTCTTACTTTGTTTTCCTTTTCCCAATTTCATTTTTGCACTCCTTTTTTTTTCTCTTCTTCTTTCTCTCCTATCCTCTAAATCGCCTTTCTCTGGTGGTAACCTTTATTTGGGGTTATTAATATCATGAATACATTTGTGTTCAGTGCCTTGTGCGTTGTACCTGGTTGTGTTGTATTTTGTGCCTTTAAATCAATGCAGGAGAGAGAGAAATACATAAGCATACACCCAGAGAAGAGAGATCATGAGGAGACAAAGAAAAAGCCCACACATGAAAGAAAAGCAGGCATCACCAGAAAAAAAAGTAAATGAAATGGAGGCAAGAAACCTATCAGAGAAAGAATTCAGAGAAATTGTCATAAGGTGGATGAAAAGAATGGAAGACAAATTCGACAATATGTGTAAGAACCAAGAGGAAATGAAGAACTAAGAAGAAATGAAAAATGACATCACTGCTGTAAAGAACTCAATAGAAAGCATCAATAGTAGACTAGAAGAAGCAGAGGACCGCTTCAGTGAGCTAGAAGACAAGGTAGGAAAAAATACCCAAGTAGAGCAGCTTCTAGAAAAAAAAAATTAAAAAGCAGGAGAGCCTAAGGGAACTTTGGGACAACAAGAAACAAAACAAAATCTGCATAATAGGGGTTCCAGAAGGAGAGGAAACTGAGCAAGGAATAGAAAACCTGTTCAAAGAAATAATGACAGAAAAATTCCCTGACATAAGGAAGAAAAATCCCACACAAATCCAAGAAGCTCACAGAGTCCTAAGCAAAATGAACCCCAAAAGACCAATGCCAAGGCACATTATAATTAAATTGGCAAACACCAATGACAAAGTAAGAATCTTACCAATGGCCAGAGAGAGACAGAAAGTTACCTACAAAGGATCCCCCTTTAGACTAGCAACTGATTTCTCAACAGAAACACATCAGGCCAGAAGGGGATGGAATGAAATATACAGTTATGCAAAGGAAGGGTCTGAATCCAAGAATACTGTACCCAGCAAGGCTATCATTCAAAATTGATGGTGAAATCAGGAGCTTCACAGACAAAAAAGGACTAAGGGAGTTTATTACCACCAAACCAACAATGCAAGATGCTAAATGGTCTGCTGTAAAAAAAAAGAAAGAAAGAAAGAAAGAAAGAAAGAAAGAAAGAAAAATGGGAAGTGAAGGAGGAACACAGGGGTAAAGAATAAAAATGGCAACAAACAAGTACCTACCAATAATAACTTTAAATGTAAATGGATTAAATGCACCAATCAAAAGACATAGGGTAATGGATAGAATAAGAAAAAATGACCCATATATCTGCTGTCTACAAGAAACCCACCTAAGAAAAAAAGACACACACAGACTGAGGGTGAAGGGATAGAAAATGTTTTTTCAGGTGAATGGAAATGAAAAAAAAGCTGGGATAGCAATATTTATATCTGAGAAATTAGATCTCAAAGTGAAGGACATAACAAGAGATAACGAAGGCCACTTCAAAATACTAAAGGGAGCAATCCAACAAGAAGAAATAACTCTGGTAAATATATACACACCCAATACAGGAGCACCCAAATACATAAAAAAAAACTTCTGAAGGATATCAAGGGAGAGATTGACAGCAATACAGTCATAGTAGGAGACTTTAATACCCCACTATCATCCTTGGACAAATCCTCTAAACAAAAAATCAGCAAAGAAACAGCAATCCTAAATGACTCACTAGACCAGATGGAAATAATTGTCATCTTCAGAACATTTCACCCCAAAGCCACAGAATATACATTCCACTCAAGTGCACGTGGGTCATTTTCAAAGATAGACCATATATTGGATCACAGGCAAAGTCTCTTCAAATTCAAGAAGATAGAAATCATATCAAGCATCTTCTCAGATCACAGTGGCATAAAACTGGAAATCAACTAAAATAAAAACAATCCAAAAAAAATCAAACACATGAAGACTAAATAGCATGCTATTAAACAATAACTGGGTTACCAGAAAGATCAAAGAAGAAATAAAAAACATTATGGCAACAAACGACAATGAAAACACAACAATCTAAAATCTATGGGACACACAGAAAGCAGTCTTGAGAGGGAAGTTCATAGCGCTACAAGCTTACTGCAAAAAAACAAGAAAAAATGGTAATAAACTACCTAGCCCTACAACTCAAAGAGTTAGAAAGAGAACAACAAGGAAAGCCCAGAATAAGCAAAGGGAAGGAAATAATAAAGATCAGAGCATAAATAAATGACATAGAGACCAAAAAAACAATACAAAAGATCAACAAAACCAAGAGCTGGTTCTTTGACAGGATAAACAAGATTGGTGAACTTCTAGCCAGGCTCACCAAGAAGCAAAGAGAGAAGACCCAAATAAACAAAATCAGAAATGAAAGAGGAGAAATAAAAACAGACCCCACAGAAATACAAAGGATTGTTAAAAAATACTAGGAACAACTCTATTCCAACAAACTGGAAAACCTAGAGAAAATGGACATATTCCTAGAAAAATACAACCTTCCATAACTCAATCAGGAAGAATCTAAACATCTCAATAGGCCAATAACTATGGAACAAATTGAAGCAGTCATCAAAAAACTTCCAGCAAATAAAAGCCCGGGGACAGATGGCTTCACAGGGGAGTTTTACCAAACATTCAAGGAAGAACTAAAACCTATCCTCCGCAGACTATTCAAAAAAATTCAAGAGGATGTAACACTTCCAAGCTCCTTCTATGAAGCCAGCATCACCCTAATACCAAAACCAGATAAAGACAACACAATGAAAGATAATTACAGGCCAATATACTTCATGAACATAGATGCCAAAATCCTCAACAAAATTCTAGCAAATCGGCTCCAGCAGTGCATCAGAAAGATCATACACCATAACCAAGTAGGATTTATCCCAGGGATGCAAGGATGGTACAATATGTGCAAATCAATAAAAGTGATACATCACATAAACAAATAGAGATATAAAAATCACATAGTCATATCAATCGATGCAGAAAAAGCATTTCATAAAATCCAGGACCCTTTCTTGATAAAAATACTCTCAGCAAGATGGGAATAGAAGGATCATACCTCAACATAATAAAAGCCATATATGATAAACCCACAGCAAACATCATACTCAATGGGCAAAAACCATTTCCCCTAAGAACAGGAACAAGACAGGGATGCCCACTCTCACCACTCCTGTTCGACATAGTACTGGAAGTTTTAGTGATTGCAATTAGATAAGAAGAAGAAATAAAAGGCATCCAAATTGAAAAGAAGAAGTAAAGCTGTCCTTATTTGCAGATGACATGATAGTGTACATAAAAAACCTGAAAGACTCCATCAAAAAACTAATAGACTTAATAAATGAATTCGGCAATGTAGCAGGATACAAAATTAATGTCAAGAAATCTATGGCCTTTCAATATACCAATAGTGAACTTTCCGAAAGAAAGACTGAAAAAGCAATCCCATTTACCATCTCACCAAAAAAAATTAAGATATCTAGGAATAAACTTAACTAAGGAGATAAAAGTCCTATACGCAAAAAACTACAGGACACTGAAAAAAGAGATAAAGGAAGACATAAACAGATGGAAGAACATACCATGTTCATGGATTGGTAGAATCAACATCATTAAAATGTCCATACTACCCAAAGCAATCTATAGATTCAATGCACTCCACATTAAGATGACAATGGCATATTTCACAGACCTAGAAAGAACTCTCCAAAAATTCATTTGGAATAAAAAAAAACCCCAAATAGCCACAGCAATCCTGAGAAAGAAGAACAAAGTAGGTGGGATCTCAATACCAGATTTCAAGCTGTATTACAAAGCCACTGTTCTCAAAACAGCCTGGTACTGGCACAACAACAGACGTATAGATCAATGGAATAGAATAGAAAATCCAGATATCGACCAAAACCACTATGCTCAATTAACATTTGACAAAGGAGGCATGAACATACAATGGAATAAAGACAGTCTCTTCAATAAATGGTGTTGGGAAAATTGGACAGATACATGCAAAAAAATGAAACTAGATCACCAACTTACGCCATACACAAAAATAAACTCAGAATGGATACAGGACTTAAACATAAGATGGGAAACCATAAAAATACTAGAGGAATCCACAGGCAGCAAAATCTCAGACATATGCCAAAAGAACTTCTTCACCGATACTGCCCCTAGGGCAATGGAAGCTAAAGAGAAAATAAACAAATGGGACTACATCAAAATAAAAAGCTTTTTTACAGCAAAAGAAACCATCAACAAAACAACAAGAAAGCCCACTGTATGGGAGAACATATTTGCCAATGTTATCACTGATAAAGGTTTAATCTCCATCATCTACAGGCAGCTTATACAACTTAATAAAAGGAAGATAAATGATCCATTAAAAAAATGGGCAATGGACCTAAATAGAATCATTTGGAAAGAAGACAGAAGGAAGGCCAAGATACATATGAAAACATGCTCAAAGTCACTAATTATCCAAGAGATGCAAATCAAAACGACAATGCGGTACCATCTCACACCTGTCAGAATGGCAATATCAACAAACGACAAGTGTGGCAAGGTTGTGGAGAAAAAGGAACCCTCATGCACTGCTGATGGGAATGCAGACTGGTGCAGCCACTGTAGAGAACAGTATGGAGTTTCTTCAAAAAACTAAAAATGGAACTCCCATTTGACCCAGTAATACCACTTCTAGGAATATATCCTAAGAAACTAGAAACACCAATCAGAAAGGATATAAGCACCCCTATGTTCATAGCAGCACAATTCACCATAGCTAAGATTTGGAAACAGCCTAAATGCCCATTAGCAGATGAATAGATTAGAAAACTATGGTACGTCTACACAATGGAATACTACGCTGCTATAAAAAAGAAGGAATTCTTACCATTTGCAGCAGCATAGATGGACCTGGAGAACATTACGTTAAGTGAAATAAGCCAAGCAATGAAAGAAAAATACCACATGATCTCACTCATTTATGGAAAATGAAGAACATTATAACCTGATGAACAAGAAGATAGATACAGATGCAGCAAAGCACCGAACAGATTGTCAAATTACAGCAGGAAGGCTGGGGAGTGTTGTGGAGGGAGAGAAAGAGATCAACCTAAGGACTTGTATGCATGCATATAAGCACAACCAATGGACACAAGACACTGTGTGTCCATTGGTTGTGTCCATTGGTTGTGGGGCAGGGGGATGAGGACATGCGACAGGGGGTAGGGGAGGCTGGGGGAAGGTCAATGGGGGGGAAAAGGAGATATATGTACTACTATATGTAATACTTTAAACAATAAAAAAAATTAACATTGTGGCTTTACTAGTTGTAAGATATATATTTTTGCTTTCCTTTTCAATTTAATAGCATGTTGATAATTGTCCATGAGATTCAGCAATGTTCTTGTTCTGTTATTTAATATTTTAGAGCAAGTTTATTCTTTAGATCCATTATCTGCTTTGGATTTGACAATAATCTAAAGTAATACATTGGTTAAAAAACAGATTTAAATGTATATATATACTTAAAGCACTAACTTTGCTTTTTTTATTGTCTAAAGTTTTACATATCTCTCCTTTTTCCCTGATTGACCCCCCCCCCCCCCCCGCCCAGCCATTCCCAGGCGGGCAATTTCCCGCCGCCCCAGTGTCTGTGTCCATTGGTTATGTGAATATGCATGCATACAGGTCCTTTGGTTGCTCTCTAACCCTGCCACCTCCCTTGCCATTTGTCTCTGGACCTATTTTTGGTCATCAAATTATGTTGATCATTATATCCCACATATAAGTGAGATAATGTGATATTTATCTTTCTCCAACTGGCTTATAAAGGGATATTTTTAAGAAGAAGAACGAGAAAAACCCACAGGGACATAAATATGAATATAAATGTCAATAAATACATACGTATCAACAATCACTTTAATTGTAAAAGATTAAATGCTCCAATTAAAATACAAAGTAACTGAATGAATAAGAAAACATGAGTATATATAGGGTACAAGAGAACCACTTCAGATTGAAAACCACACAGATTAAGAGTAAAAAAATAGGGAAAAAATTTATGCAAATGAAAACAAAAAAAGCTGAGGTTGCAATACTTATATCAGACAAAATAAACTTTAAACAAAATAGGCTACAATGGACAATAAAGGACATTACATAAGGATAAAATGATCAATCCAACAAAAAGATACACCCCTTGTAAACATTTATGCACCTATACCTGTTAATAATGCGGATTTTGTAATCAAAGAAAACATGATAATTTCAAGAGAAACATCAAAAATGCTTTATTCAAAGTAGTGACCATCGCTAGCTACACACTTCCCCCATCTTTCAGGTAATTTGTGGATACCGTCCCAATAGAACTTTTCTTGTTTTGAGGCAAACCATTCAGAGACCCAATTTTCCACTTCTTCGTACATTTTGAAGTGCTGCTCAGAAAGTGCATGTGCCATCAATTGGAACAAGTGGTAATCTGAAGGAGCAAGGTCTGATAAATATGGCAGGTGGGTTAATACTTCCCAGGCAAGATCTTTTAATGTGTCTTTAACTGGTTTTGAAGTGTGTGATGGTGCATTATCATGAAGCAAAATTACTTCATCGTGTCTTCTGGCACATTCTGGTTGTTTCACAATCAAAACGTGGTTCAAATTGATTATTGGTTGTCGGTAGCGACCAGTATTAATAGTTTCACCTGGTTTTAGAAGCTCATAATACACCATACCTTCCTGATCCCACCAAACGCAGAGCCTTGTCTTCTTTCCTAAGCAATTTGGCCTTGCAGTCGATGTTGATGGTTGACCTGGATTGACCCATTATTTTGTGCATTTGGGATTCTCAAAATAAATCCACTTGTTATGACCAGTCACAATTCAATGCAAAAAAGACTTTCTTTCATGCCGTTGAAGCAACATTTTACTGATGACTTTTCAGTTTTCCATTTGTCTTTCGTTCAGTTGATGTGGTACCCATTTTCCTTCCTTTAAAATCTTTCCCATTGCTTGCAAATGATTGGAAATTGTTTGCTGAGCAGCGTTTAATCTTTCTGCAAGTTGCTTTTGAATTTGACACGCATCTTCATCCAATAATGCTTATAATTGTTGGTCTTCAAACTTTTTCAGTTGACCTGGATGTTCTTTGTCTTTCACATAGAAATCATCACTTTTAAAGTATTTAAACCAGCATTCACAAGTATCTTGAGATGGAGCATGTTCATCATAAGCTTCCCAAGTATACGATAACTTTCAGCAACACTTTTCTTCAAAATAAAGTAATGAATTAAAACTTCCTGCAAATGCTCTTTTTTTGGCATGAAATTCAACATTTTTAAGTGTAAAAATATCTATGATGTGAACACCTTCAGAAAATTTGATATATGAAGTTTTGAAGCTTGTTGTCTATACAACAAAATAGCATTCATATCAAGTCGCATAAATATATCAACATATGTGTAACTCCATCTATTGAAAAAAAATCCGCATTATTAACCAGTGCAACTAGTAAAGGAGCACCTAAATATATAAACCAAATATTGATGGGCATAAAGAGAGAGATCAAGAGTAATACAGTCAAAATATGGGACTCTAACACCTCGTTGACCTCAATGCATAGATCTTTTACACAGAAAATCAGTAAGAAAAGAGCAGCTTCAAATGATGTGTTTTACTAGATGGATGTAATTGATATTTTCAAAGTATTTTACTCCAAAGCAGCAGAATATCCATTCCTTACAAGTGCACATAGAACATTTTCCAGAATAGACCATATGTTAAGCCACATAACAAGTCTCAATAAATTTTAGAACATTGAAATTACATCAAGCATCTTCTCTGGTATGAAAGTAAAAATAAATTAGAAAAAACACACACACACACACACACACAAATACATGATGTTACATAACATGTTACTAAACAATGAAAAGGTTAACAATGATATCAGGAAATAACCCCAAATCTATTAAATATAACAAAAACAGTCCTAAGAGGGAAATTCATAGCAAGACAAGCTTGTCTCAGGAAATAAGAAAAATTTCAAATAAACAATCTAACCTTACATTGAAAAGAACTAGAAAACACAGAAACAATAAAACACACACACACACACACACACACACACACACACACACACACACAATGAGTGGAAGGAAATCATTAAGATCAGACTAGAAATAAACAAAATGGAGTCTAAAAAAATTACAAAAGATCAATGAAACCAGAGCTGGATCTTTGAAAAGATAAACAATATTGATAAATCTTCAACCAGACACATAAAAAAAAATGAGAGAGGACTCAAAGAAATAAAACCAGAAAAGAAAAAGATGAAATGACAACTGACACAACAGAAATACCAAGGATCATAAGAAAATACTACTCAAAATTATATGGCAAAAATTGGACAATATGGAAGAAATAGATAAATTACTAGAAGCACACAATCTGAATCAAGAAGAAACAGAGAATCTGAACAGAACAATTGCTACCAAAAATTGAATCAGTACTTAAAAAAACTCCCAATGAACAAAAGTTCACAGGTGAATTTTACCAAACATTCAAAGAACTAACATCTATTCTTCTCAAACTATTCTAAAAAAGTAGAGGATGGAAGACTCCCAAGCTCATTTTATGAGGCCAGCATTATACTGATTCTAAAACCATATATCGACATTACCAAGAAAGAAAATTATAGAGCAATGTCTCTGATGAACATAGATGCAAAAATCCTCAGCAAAATATTAACAAACCAAATTCAGCAATACATTTAAAAGACTATACACCTTGATCAAGTGATATTTATTCCTTGGGTGAAAGGATGGCTCAATATCCACAAATAAATTAACATGATATGCCACAGAAACAAAATGAAAGCTAAAAATCACATAATCATACCAATAGATGCAGAAAAAAAAGCATTTGACAAAATCTAGCACCCATTTATGATAAAGACTCTTAGCAAAGTAAGAATAGAGGGAACATACTTCAACATAATAAAGGCCATATACTACAAACCCACAGCTAACATCACATTCAACAGGGAGAAACTGAATGTATTTTCCTCAAGATTACAAGATAACATTGTCCACTTTCACCACTTTTATTAAACACTAGTGGCCTGGTGCATGGATTCATGCACATTGGAAGGAAATTAATTAGAAGAAATATTTTAATATCGCTATTCACCCTTTCTCTATAATAGAAGTGTCAACCAAATTCATTATCAACAATGACAGATTGAAACACATGTGTGCGATTGGCACCAGCAAGAGCTTTATATGTACCGCACATGTGCAAGTCAATTTAGCCTTTTATATATAGAGAATAAACTTGTTTAATTACATCTGGTTTCTGATTTAGCAAAAATTTTTCCAGCCTAGTGAAGCACCCCAACTTCTCTTTCAGGTAATTGTCAGCAACACAGCAGTAAATATCAACACAAAGCAGATTATTATTGTAGATCATGCAGGGAAAACAGAGGGTAAAATATTTAACTACAGAAGTATTTGACTATATACTGTGCAGTGAGAAAACCTGAAGTAATTTTCAAGGTCCACCATTTCTTCTTTTTTTTTAAATTACTTTATTGATTAAGGTATCACATATTTGTCATCAACAACCCCCCATTCCCATCCCAAAACCCCCACACGCATGCCCCCATCCCCCTGTTGTCCGTGATCACTGGTTAGGCTCATATGCAAGCACACAAGTCCTTTGGTTGATCTATCTCCCTTGTCCCCACCCTCCCTTACCTTCCCTCTGAGGTCTGACAGTCTGATCAATGCTGTTCTTCTTCTTCAGTCTATGTTGTTCATCATTTCCCCTAGATGAGTGAGCTCATGTGATACTAGGAATACACTTATAGGAACCAAAAATGAGACAAGCAATAATGGTTATGCTGAGAGGCAAATGAATCAGTCTATAGTGAGTTTCTTTCTGGGCCAACACTTCTTTTGAGTCTAGATTTCTATGTCCAACAGTTGTTTATGTGTACATAACAGCAATGATATTTCAGTTCTGGATAGTGGACAAATGGTGGTAATGCAGGTCCGACCCTCTCTGGTTTGGTCCTGGGCAATCTGCAGTGATGCACATCTGCTGACTGCTAGTATGGCAAGGCATGGTCAGCATCTTCCATCTCTGGACTGTTTCTCTTCTGTCTTCATGGCTGGAACACTCCTGTCAATTCCTCTCTGTTGCAGGAATCCACATGTCTCGGAGTTGTATTCTGAAAATATACAAACATATTCTCGACCAAAAGTTAATAAAGGAATATTTTCTATAAATTTGACTTGAGATCCTTTTTCATTTTTTCGCCCAAACCATTTTCCTTTGGCTTGTTTTGACACCATGTATGTTTTACCTTGGTGACTTGCTGTTAGCATTACAAATGAAAGTTAATTTTCTAAAGTAAAAATTTTCTAGATGTAATTTATTTGCAGGATATTTTCCCTTACATGATATTCTTCTACTATCCCCCCTTTTTTGGTTTAAATATTGGGAGGCTTTTGGAAATTTTATGCTGTAATCTTGATAGCTTTTAAATTTTACTTTTTTGCACTAAAATGTGACTGCTTTAGGTTCATTATATGTTACGCACTTTTACCATGAGATGAACTACCAATAAAAATTATAGTTAACACTTAGTAACAGCTTTTTTGTCCAGTACAATTGATTTTTCTAGAGTATTTGCTTATTTTGATTGGCCAATTTAAATTAGTCTGAAAACTTGACTACTATTTTACTGTCAAATTTAATACTCTAACAACCATCTTGTTTTACCCTGTAAATATTAGTGGAGAGGATTATTTGCCTTCTTGAGTAGGCCCTGAGCATTCCTGGTGCTAGGCTGGATTTAGATATCATAGACCCCAGTTCCCCGGATCATGGGTGCAAGACATCTCCATCAAGTCTTGTTGCAGTGAGAGGGCATCTGCTGTCGGCCAAGTCTCTGTTACCTGGGTCCCGATTTGAGTTGGGCATGTGAAGCTGAGCAGCCATGGGGTCAGGAGATCTCCCTCAGCAGGGGTGAGGGTTCAAGCCCCTGCAAACTTGGGGGGATGAAGGTCTGTGCCCCACCTCTGTTGACCCCCAAGTTCTCTCCTGATGGCCCCTATGCGACTGTGCCTGTCTTAGGTTGTTCCTTCCCTCAGGAATCTTACCCATCTCTGGCTAACCAGCCATCCTCCGGGCCAAGCAGGGTGATGTGAGGTTTAGTTCTGTCTCCTTGGTCGCCTGTGCCCCCATGGCCTCCACACCCAGCACCTGCCTTGGGATCCCCTCGCCTGCTGGCAGGGTCCCAGCACTGATCACATATCTTGTGGAACCCAGGTTTCTTCTCTAAGGAGGCCCAGCTCACCCCACTGGGCGAGAGACAGATCCATGGTACCAGCCATCACGAGGTTTCAACCTTGGCATGAACAGAAGCTCAGGCAACAGCTGTGGACAATTGGATTGTGAGAAGCAGGTCCCTCTTGGCCAAAAGGTCAAGAAGGGCCAATTTAGAATGCTCAGGTGCCTTCCCAGGGGGCCCTCTACACAGTGGAAAGGATTAAACCCTTTCATGTCCTTTTTAAATTGCTGTCAGACATTCAAAGAATTAGTTTGTAAGTTTGTTTGGGATAATTGTATAATATGCTGTTGTAATTCTAAAATATCTAGAGATGTGTTACAAGGTCCACATTTCTTACTTCTTTTCAGTCAAGTCAAATTTCTAAGCTTTCTAAATCTCCGTTTTCCAGCTAATGAAAAGAAAATAGGATTCTACCAAGTTTCCTATTTACCTACTCCAGGACTTCTGTGAGGATCAAATGAGATGAGGCACAGGAAAACACAGACATTTGGTTAAAGTGTAAAATGTTTCCACCTGGCTATAAAGCAAGTCATGTTCCTGGGCTGAAGAAACTCCAAGGCGGCTAGTTGCTAAGGAGAGGAAGCTGGGTGTTGCTACGTGATGTCATTACCCAGTTCCCACAGCCACCATTTCTGGGCTGGGCTGGCTATGGGCCATATTTTGCACCATGCGGTCTTGGCAGCATTGGCTGCGATTTGGTGGGCTGTTACTCTGGGGTGGTAGCAGGGCCTGTGTCCCACTTGGAGGAAGCCTAGTTTTGCTTTGTCAGTACCTGGTCTGTGGTGCTCTTTCTTTGTAAATGGCCAGTGCGCATCACAGCAGCTCCTGCATTGAGCATCTGCCCCCCGGTGGTGAGTGTGCATCATAGCAAAGGTTGAATGGTTGGACACTTAGCATATTAGCCTTTTATATATATAGATATTACTGGAAGTTCTATCCACAGCACTTGGAAGAAGAAATAAAAGACATACTAATTGGGCCTGGCCAGCGTGGTTCAGTGTTGAGTGTTGACCTATGAACCAGGAGGTCTTGGTTCGATTCCTGGTCTGAGCACATGCCTTGGTTGTGGGCTCAATCCCCAGTGTGGGGTGTGCAGAAGGCAGCCAATCAATGATTCTCTCTCATCATTGCTGTTTCTATCTCTTCCTCACCCTTACTCTCTGAAATCAATACACATTTATTTTTTTTAAAGACATCCAAATTGGAAAGGAAGATGTAAAACTGTCATTATTTGCAGATGACATAATATTATATATAGAGAATTCTAAATCTTCCACAAAAATTCTATGAGAACTGATAAATGAATTCAGTAAAGCAATAGGATATAAAATTTATATTCAGAAATTGGTTGCATTCTTATACATCAATAATGAGCTGTCAGTGAGATAAACTATGAAAACAATCCTATTTACAATTGCATTAATAACAAAAACAAACAACAACAACAACAAAACACCCTATGGAATAAACTTAACCAAGGAAGTAAAAAACTTATACTCAGAAAATTATAACATATTGAAGAAAGAAATTGAAGAAGATATGAATAAATGGAAGCTTATACCATGCACATGGACAGGAGGAATTGACAACCTATAGATTCAATACAATTTTTATCAAAATATCAATGGCATTTTTCACAGAACTAGAATAAATAATTTAAAATTTATATGTAACCACAAAAGACTATGAATAGACACAGCAATCTTGAGAAAGAAGAATGAAATTGGAGGCATCATGCTTCCTGATATGAAATAATAATGAAAACAGCATGGTACTGGCATAAAAACAGACACCTAGATTAATAAAATAGAATAGAGAACCCAGAAATATATGGTCTATTAGTCTATGAAAAAGAAGGCAAGAACATATGATGGGGTAAAGACAGTCTATTCAATAAATTGTGTGGGGAAAATTGGACAAATACATTCAAAACTATGAAAGAAGACTACCTTCTTAAACCATATAAAGAATAAACTCAAAGGATTAAAAATGGCAGCAGGGTAGGAGGATACTGCACGGACATGCTCCCAGGAACAAGCTGGAATTACAACTGAAATACAGAAAGGCTTCCTGAATAATCAATAGAAAACCTACAAGAGAGAACCCTGATACCCAAGGACTGAAGGTGGAGACCGCACAGAGACTGAGAGGAGGTTCAGAGGTGTGAAAGGGCTGGCTGGGCACCCACAGACTGCATCTGAAGTCCCAGAGAGATATCTCAGCTGTGGGGTGAGGGTACCACTGAGAACTCTGGAATCTAATCCCGAAGCTGGGCCTCCCAGCAGAGAGCACCAAACTGAGGAGGGTACCCACATAACATCTAGCTGTGAAAAGCAGCGGGGTGCTGTCTGCCAGAAAGTGGCAGCTGAAAGTTCGGGCACCCTCTCAAAGGGCCAATGCACAAAAATTCCCTGTGGAGCCCCCACCTTGTGTCTGGCAGAGGGAGGGTGAAGTGGAATGGAGCTGTGAGAGCAGAACCCAGGACTCGGGGTACAGAGCTCACAAAGCAGAAATCCCAATATTCCTGGGCTGAGTCATTCCCTCACACATCAGAGGACATCTTTCCCACATAGACAACTGCATGCCTGGGGGGAAGACAGTCAACACACCCTATTGGAAAACACCTTGCCCTGAGGCCACTTAAGAGATTAAAAGTAACAATTAGCCTCCAGGCAGAAGCAACTGCTCCACCCTGTTGAAAAAAACTCTTGCCATATATGAGGATAATTGCCTGGGGGCAATTCAAGTCTGAATCCTATTAGTCTGTAGACAGAGGCAGTCTCTGGAGGCTTTGAGTCTTTGCCTGATCCAATTAGTCAGAAACAGCCTTTAACACTGTCCTGCACTAGAGATTGAGAGGTATAGAGTATTTACCTAAAACAGTGGTCAGCAAACTCATTAGTCAACAGAGCCAAACATCAACAGTACAACAATTGAAATTTCTTTTGAGAGCCAAATTTTTTAAACTTAAACTTCTTCTAATGCCACTTCTTCAAAATAGACTTGCCCAGGCTGTGGTATTTTGTGGAAGAGCCACACTCAAGGGGCCAAAGAGCCACATGTGGCTCGCAAGCCACAGTTTGCCGACCATGGACCTAAAACATAGTCATAAACTCAAATAGACAACCAAAATGAGGAGACAAAGAAACAACCCCCGGCCACTCTGCGCCTGCGTATGCAAATTAACCCACCACCTTTGTTGGGTTAATTTGCATACTCAGTCCTGATTGGTGGTAGGCATCTTGAAGGTACGATCAATTTGCACCTTACTCTTTTATTAGAGTAGATTATTTTTTATTGTTTAAAGTATTAAATATGTCACCTTTCTCCCTGATTGACCCTTCCCCGGCCACTCCTACCCTTCAGGAAAGCCCGCACCTCCCCAGTGTCTGGTCCACTGGTTATGCTAATATGCATGCATACAAGTCCTTTGGTTAATCATATAACCCCCCACCACACATACACACACACACACACACACATACACACACACCCTCCCCTGACTTCCCTCTGAGGTTGGACGGTCTGTTCGGTGTTGCTTCGTCTTTGGATCTATTTTTGTTCATCAGTTTATGTTGTTCATTATATTCCACATATGAGTGAGATCATGTGATATTCATCTTTTTCTCACTGGCTTATTTCGCTAAGCATAATGCTCTCCAAGTCAATCTATGCTGTTACAAATGGCAAAAGTTCCTTCTTTTTCATAGCAGCATAGTATTCCATTGTGTAGATGTGTCACAGGTTTTTCCTTTTCTTTATTGATTAAGGTATTACATCTGTGCCCTTATTCCGCTATTGCCCCCCCCACCTCCCTGCTCATGCCCTCCCCCACCCTCTCCAGTGTCTGTGTCCATTGGTTATGCTTATATGCATGCATACAAGTCCTTTGGTTGAACTTTCCCCATACCCCCACCCTCCCCTACTTCCCTCTGAGAGAGTTTGATGGTCTGATCAACGCTTCACTGTCTCTGGATCTGTTTTTGGTCATCAGTTTATATTGTTCATTTTATTCCATAAATGAGTGAGATCATGTGATATTTATCTTTTTCCAACTGACTTTCATTTAGCATAACGCTCTCCAGGTCCATCCATGCTGTTGCAAATGGTAGGAATTCCTTCCTTTTTACAATAGCATTGTATTCCATTGTGTAGATGTACCACGATTTTTTAATCCACTCATCTGCTAATGGGCACTTAGGCTGTTTCCAAATCTTAGCTATTGTAAATTGTTCTGCTATGAACATAGGGGCGCATATATCCTTTCTGATTGGTGTTTCTAGTTTCTTAGGATATAGTTAGTCCTAGAAGTGGTATCACTGGGTCAAATGGGAGTTCCATTTTTAGTTTTTTGAGGAAACTTAATACTGTTCTCCACAGTGGCTGCACCAGACTGCTTTCCCACCAACAGTGCAGGAGGGTTCCTTTTTCTCCACATCCTCGCCAGCACTTGACCTTTGTTGATTTGTTGATGATAGCCATTCTGACAAGTGTGAGATGGTATATTATTGTCATTTTTATTTGCATCTCTGAGATTATTAGTGACTTTGAGCATGTTTTCATATGTCTCTCAGCCTTCTGAATGTCCTCTTTCAAAAAGTGTCTAGGTCCATTGCCCATTTTTTTTATTGGGTTGTTTATTTTCCTTTTTTTTTTTATGTTGTATGAGTTCTCTGTAAATATTGGAGATTAAACCCTTATCAGCAACAGCATTGGTAAATATGTTCTCCCATGCAGTGGGCATTCTTTTTTTGTTGTTGTTAATGGTTTCTTTTGCTGTACAGAAGTTTTTAATTTTGATGTAGTCCCATTTGTTTATTTTCTCCTTAGTTTCCATTGCCCTAGGAGCTCTATTAGTAAAGATATTGCTATGACATATGTCTGATATGTTACTGCCTATGGAGTCTTCTAAAATTTTTATGGTTTCTTGTCTTACATGTAAGTCCTTTATTCATTTTAAGTTTATTTTTGTGTATGGTGTAAGTTGGTTGTCTAGTTTAATATTTTTCCATGGATCTGATCAATTTTCCCAATACCATTTATTGAAGAGACTGTCTTGACTCCATTGTATGCTCTTACCTTCTTTGTCAAATATTAATTGAGCGTAATGGCTTGGGTCAATTTCTGGGTTCTCTGTTCTGTTCCATTGGCCTATATGTCTGTTTTTGTGCCAGTAACAGGCAGTTTGAAAACAGTGGCTTTGTAATATAGATTGATATCTGGTATTGTGATCCCTCCAATTTTGTTTTTCGTTCTCAGGATTGCTGTGGCTATTCAGGGTCTTTTTCTATTCCATATGAATTTTTGGAGAGTTTGTTCTAGGTCCGTGAAATATACCATAGGTATTTTACTGGAGATTGAATTGATTCTATACATTGCTTTGGGTAGCAGGACATTTTAATTATGTTGATTCTACAAATTCATGAACACAATGTGTACTTCCATTTGTTTATGTCTTCTTTTGTCTCTTTTTTCAATGTCCTATAGTTTTTGAGTACAGGTCTTTTACCTTCTTAGTTAAGTTTATTCCTAGGTATTTTAATATTTTTGGTGCAATGGTAAATAGGATTTTTTTTTTAGTTTCTTTTTCTGTGAGTTCATTATTAGTGTATAAAAAAGCCATAGATTTCTGGGTGTTAATTTTGTATCCTGATACAGTCTTACTTCTTCTTTTTCAATTTGGATGCTTTTTATTTCTTTTTTGTTTTAATCGCTATGGCTATCACTTCCAGTATTATGTCGAACAGGAGTGGTGAAAGACAGCAAACCTGTCTTGTTCCTGTTCTTAGGGGAAATGGTTTTAATCTTTGCCCATTGAGTATGATGTTGGCTGTAGGTTTGTCATATAAGGCTTTTATTATGTTGAGGTATGATCCCTCTATTCCCACCTTGCTGAGAGTTTTTATCAAGAAAGGGTGTTGGATTTTGTCAAATGCTTTTTCTGCATCTATTGATATGATTATGTGATTGTTTGTCTCTCAATTTGTTTATGTGGTATATAGCATTTATTGATTTGCAGATATTGTACCATCCTTGCATCCCCAGAATAAATCCCACCTGGTCATGGTGTATGATTTGTCTAATGTAATGCTGGATCTGATGTGCTAGAATTTTGTTGAAAATTTTAGCATCTATGTTCATCAGGGATATTGGCCTATAGTTCTATTTCTCTGTGGTGTCTTTATCTGGTTTTGCAATTAGGGTAATGCTGACTTCATAGAAAGGTCTTGGAAGTGTTCCTTCCTCTTGAATTTTTTGGAATAGTCTGAGGAGGATAGGTTTTATTTCTTCTCTGAATGTTTGATAGAACTCCCCTGTAAAGCCATCCGGACCAGCGCTTTTGTTTGCTAGAAGATATTTGATTACTGCTTCAATTTCATTGGTAGTTGTTAGCCTATTCTGTTTTTATTATTCTTCCTGATTGAGTTTTGGAAGCTTACGTTTTTCTAAGAATATGTCCATTTCGTCTTGTTTGTCCAGTGTGTTGGAGTAGAATTGTTTATGGTATTTTTTTTTTTTTACAATCCTTTGTATTTCTGTGGGGTTGTTGTTACTTCAGCTCTTTCATTTGTGATTTTGTTTATTTGGGTCCTCTCTCTTTTTTCTTGTTGAGCCTGGCTGGAGGTTCATCAATCTTGTTTATGCTTCCAAAGAACCAACTATTGTATTGGTTTTATTAATCTTTTGTGGGTTTTTTTTGTGTCTTTGTTGTTTAGTTCCCCTCTGATCTTTATCATTTTCTTCCTTCTACTTACTTTTGGCTTTTCTTGTTGCTCTCTTTCTAATTCTTTAATTTGTAGGGTTAGATAATTTATTGCCATTTTTTCTTGTTTTTTTATGGTAGGCCTGTAGAGATATGAACTTCCCTCTCAAGACTGCTTTCACTGTGTCCCATAGATTTTGGATTGTTGGGTTTTCATTATCATTTTTTACCAGGATGCTTTTTATTTCTTCTTTGATCTCTTTGGTAATCCAAGCATCGTTTAACAGCAAGCTATTTAGCCTCCAAGTATTTGATTTTCTTTGTTTGTTTTTATTGTAGTTGACTTCTAATTTTATGCCATTGTGATCTGAGAAGAATCTTGATATGATTTCTATCTTCTTGAATTTGAAGAGACTTTGCCTGTGTCCCAATATGTGGTCTATCTTTGCAAACATCCCATGTATACTTGAGAAGAATGTACATTCTGTAGCTTTGGGGTGAAGATGTCAATTCCATCTGATCTAATGAGTCATTTAGGATTGATATTTCTTTGCTGATTTTTTGTTTAGAGAATTTATACAGTGGTGTCAATGGCATATTAAAATCCCCTACTATGGTTTTATTGCTGTAGGTCTCTCCCTTGATAACTCCCTGAAGTTCTTTTAATGTATTTGGTGCATATATGTTTAACCTGAGTTATATCCTCTTGTGGAATTGCTCCCTTTAGTATTATGAAGTGGCCTTCCTTATCTTGTGTTATGACCTTCACTTTGAGGTTTATTTTGTCAGATATAAGTATTGCTACTCCAGCTTTTTTTTTTTTTCATTTCTATTCGCCTGAAAATTTTTTTTTCCATCCCTTTACTATCAGTTTGTGTGAGTCCTTTGTTCTGAGGTGGGTCTCCTGAAGACAGCAGATATAGTTTTCTTATCCATTCAGCAACCCTATGTCTTTTGATAGAAGCACTTAATCCATTTACATTTAAGGTTATTATTGTTAGGTACTTGTTTGTCGCAATTTTTATTCTTTATGCCTGTGTTCCTTCTTCTTTTTCTATTTCTTCTTTTTACAGCAGTCCCTTTTGCATTTCTTGCATTGGTGGCTTGGTGGTAATAAACTCCTTTAGCCCTTTTTTGTCTGTGAAGCTCCTATTTCACCTTCAATTTTGAATGATAGCCTTGCTGGGTATAGTATTCTTGGATTCAGTCTCTTGCTTTGCATCACTTTGTATATTTAATCCTTTCCCTTCTGGCCTGATGTGTTTCTGCTGATAAATCAGTGGGTAGTTTAATGGGAGATCCCTTGTAGGTAACTTTCTGTATCTTCCTGGCAGCCTTTAAGATTCTTACTTTGTTGTTGGTGTTTGCCAATTTAATTGTTGTGTGTTTTGGCGTCAATCTTGGGTTCATCTTGTTTTGGATTCTGTGCTTCTTGGACTTATATGAGTTTTTTCTCTCCAATGTCATAGAAGTTTTCTGTCATTATTTCTTCAAACAGGTTTTCTATTTCTTGCTGTTTCCTCTCCTTTTGGCACCCCTATTATGTGGATGTTGTTTCATTTTATATTGTTGCAAAGCTCCCTTAGCTCTCTCTCCTCCTGCTTTTTAAGTTTTTCTTCCAGTTGCTGCTCTGTTTGGGTGTTTTTGTTTTTTTCTACCCTGTCTTCTAGCTCGCTGATGCAGTTGTCAGCCTCTTCCAGTCTGCTGTTGATACTTCCCACTGTGTTTATTGCAGCTATGTCATTCTTCATTTCCTCCTGGTTCTTCTTCATTTCATCTTGATTCCTACACATGTTGTTGACTTTTTCTTCCATCCTTTTCAGTGTCCTTATGACCATTGCTCTGAATTCTTTCTCTGACAAATTGTTTACCTCCATTTCATTTATTTCCTTTTCTGGTGATTCCTCTTTTTCTTTTGTATGGGGGCTGTTTCTCTGTCTCCCCATTTTTGCTGCTCCTTTGTGGGTTTTTTCTATGAATTAAATCAAACTTCTATGCCACCCATATTTTTTTGTGTTTATCGTACATACTAGATGTTTTGTGGGACCCGCTGGTGCAATCTCTCAGTTCTTCTGAGCTGGGTATTCTAGGGATGCCCCTTACTTGGGATATTTGGGTTCTCTTGGTGTAGTTGGGTCTTGAGTGTTATTATCCTGTTCATGGATGGAGTCTCCTCTTACCGTGTCTGGCTTGTGGTCACTACCATGAGAAAAGAGAATTAGGAGAGAGAAGAGAAAGCAAAATGATATTGAGAAAAGAAAAAAATGGTAAGAGAGAAAAGAAAAAGAAGAGAAAATAAGAGAGAAAATATACATATATGGGGAGAAAACTCCACAAAAACAAACAAATAAACCAAAAAATGCAAACAACAGACACCTAGAAAAAATAGGGAAAATAATCTGTAGAGGCAGAACTTATTTACAGAAAGTAAGGTAAAGGAATTAAGTGAATAGTGGAGTGGCCACGGTTCAGTACAGAGGAGGTAGAAAGAGAATGAGTGGATAAGAAGAAACGTAAAAAAAAAAAAAAAATCAATAAAAAAAAATAAAAGGACAAAATAATGTTTCTTTAATCTATCTATCTATATACTCATCTATTTTTAGAAAAGGAGAGTAGAGGAGAGAGCAGATTAGCTTGATTTTAGTGAGTGAAACTAATTAAGCAATTAGGAGAAGAAGAGAGGATAGGAAAAACAAAAGCATCAAAAATTTGACTAGAGAAGAAAAGAGGAAGGTATAGGGACTTGTAGCAGGGGAAAGGAAATTAGATATATGAGTAAGACAACAGAGACTACACTAATAATAATGCATCAATAAATCAGATAAAGCAGATCAATTTTTAACAAGGGGTGAAAAGAAAGGATAGAGAAAATCTAAAGAAGGAATAGGAGAAGAGAAACAGGATGAAAAAGGGACAGGTGAATAAGAAAAGGGTGGCAAAAAAGAAAAAGCAAGATAAAGTCTAATAATGATTAAAAAATAAAAATAGAATGAAAAAATAATCCTAAAAAATAAAAGGTTAAAAAAAATTAAAAAAAGAAAATAAATAAAATAAAATTTCCCTTTCTTAAGTAAAAGATAAAACATAAAAAGTGAAGTGTCATTTGCTTCAGCCAAGTTTTAATGTCCCATCGGGGCTATTTGAAGACCCCCCTCTACTGTTCTCTCTGCCACTTCTCAGTTTCCTTCCTGTTAAGTAGTCAACACCGTGTTGAAGTTCCTAGTGATCTACTGCTTCTCTGTGTCTGTCTCCACAGCCTTGATTGCAGGTAGGTGGGACCAATCAGCCTGCTTTGTTTGTCTGCCTGTTTTCAATCGTATTTACACAAGCATCTATTTCTGACACTGGCCTTAGGTGGGGGTGTTGCTGTATTGGCTTCCGGGACCAAATGACCCCTCAACCCAGTCCCTGAGGCTATTCAGATTCTTTGTTTCCTCTGCAAAGCTCAAGGCTGGGTGTGACTGCACTAGTTGCCCGCAGGTGCTGGGAGGGGCTAGTACTTCAGAAGAAAAATGGCTGCTTATGGTTGGAGGGACCAGAATGTCCCAGTGCCAGATTCATGGTCACCTCTCCCTGTCCTGCTCTTCCCCACAGCCTCTCCCCAGCCTCCACAAAACTGCCCTCCACCTGCACCACAGCTTTGGTGAGTGTTTGTAATTAAAAGGTCCTATAAACTGGGTTTAGTGAGTAAAAGCAAGGACAATATAAAGGCAAACAGCCACGCTGCTCTGAGTTTCCCTTCCCCAGGTACCATGTGGCTAGGGCAGTTCTTCAGGCTGCCTTTCTAGGCACAGCCTCTCACAGCCATGGACTTAGATCTAGATTCCCTGGCTGCCAGCCGCCCTGTGGACCCCCTTCCACAGTCGAGTGTTATGTGTGTCCCCAAGGGACTCAGACTTGGTGCAGCACAGGTTCCTCTGACCCTCTCGTCCTGGTAGTCGGGCATCTCTCTCTCTAGCCCAGTTTCCGAATCCTACCGTTCTCCAGACATCCTCTGTCCTTTCTGCCTCGGATTGTCTCACCAGCTGTATTTAATTCACCAATTCTGGTTGGATGTTATTCGCTTTAGTTATTTCTTCTATCTGCTCTGTGAGAAGGCACAGGACACATCTGCCTATTTGGCTGCCATTTTGTTTCTCTCAAAATTTCTAAATCCCTTTGTTCCTGGTCAACCCCCACTAATCTGAGTCTGGTTATAGAGTGATTACTTTGTGCATATTTCCCTATTTCTTCACTGACAAAGAGACTGCTCTGCTCAAGCTTCAGGCAGAATTTCTCTAGTTAATTAACGTATCTATAGCACAAGCTGTTTGCCTGATGGCCATCAGAAAGAACAAGCATTTCATTTCCTCTCCTTTCTCTTATGACATAAATCATTGGATTTTGGGCCCATCCTAAATCCAGAATGATCTCAAGGTGCTTAACTTAGTACACCTGTAAAGATCCTTTTTCCAAATCAGGTCACCTTCACAACATACCAGAGTTAAGATTGAGACATTTCTGTTGCAGGGGAGGAGGGAGGAATATTCAACTCCCTATATTGAGAGCAGAGTTAGACTTTGGTTCTTGAGTTCAGTTAAGAAAGAATTCAGAGCCAAGAACTCTGGCATAAGAAATTTATTTAGAAATATCAAAGAGGTAGAAGTGGTGAGCCAGCCAGGCTGCATGGACTCAGGAAACAAGTTACAGAGGCAAAAGAAGGGCCTTTGGAACTTACAAGAAAGCCAGCAAAGATAACATACCCAAGGGAAGACTAGGAGAGGCACAGGTGTGAGAAAGAGAAGAGGAGAGAGAGAGAGAGAGAGAGAGAGAGAGCGAGCAAGAACTGTGTCCTTTGCCTTTGTCTTAAGGGCTTTTATCTGTTTTCCAAAGGTGGAAATTTTAGGGGAGGATCTCCATAGAATATTCATCATCTTTCCAGGGTGTGTGCTTTTCAGGGTTGTGGTGTCTACTGACTGATTGGCAATAGGGAAGGGGCTCATTAGTCATATTAGTAATTGCATCTGGTTCTCATGTCAGCATCTGGTTTTGCTGCTTTTCTGGGCCTAGAGCTGAAACACAACTGAGGCCTAAATGTTATCTCTAGTTGGACCAGAACTATATCTCCATAGTCAACAAACCTGAAGCTTTGTTCCTGATTATTTGATACTAGAGGCCCGGTGCACAAAATTCATGCCCGGGGGTGGGGGGGCGGTCGGTGTCCCTCAGCCCAGCCTGCACCCTCTCCAATCTGGGACCCCTGAGGGATGTCCGACTGCCCGTTTAGACCCGATCTAAATGGGCAGTCGGACATCCCTCTCATAGTCCAGGACTGCTGGCTCCCAACTGCTCACCTGCCTGCCTTCCTGATTGCCCCTAACTGCTTCTGCCTGCCAGCCTGATCACCCCATAACCACTCCCCTGCCAGCCTGATTGCCCCAAACTGCCCTCCCCTGCAGGCCTGGTCACCCCTAACTGCCCTCCCCTGCAGGCTTGATCGCCCCCAACTGCCCTCCCTTGCAGGCCTGGTCCCTCCCAACTGCCCTCCCCTGCTGTCCATCTTGTGGCGGCCATCTTGTGTCCACATGGGGGCAGCCATCTTGTGTGTGGGAGTGACCGTCAATTTGCATATTACTCTTTTATTAGATAGGATAGAGGTCTGGTGCATGGGTGGGGGATGGCTGGTTTGCCCTGAAGGGTGTCCCGGATCAGGGTGGGGGTTCCCTTGGTGTGTGGGGTGGCCTGGGCGAGGGGCCTGTGGTGGTTTGCAGGCCAGCCACGCCCCCCGGCAACCAAAGCAGAGGCCCTGGTATCTGGGATTTATTTATCTTCTATAATTGAAACTTTGTAGCCTTGAGTGGAGGCCAGGGCCAGTCAGGGAGGAGGCGGGAAGTTTGGCTTCCTCCATCACTGGGGAAACCCAAGCTTCCTGCTCACTCTGTGGCCACAGCCATTTTTGTTAGGATTTATTAATCTTCTACAATTGAAACTTTGTAGCCTTGAGTGGAGGCCAGGGCCGGCCAGGGTGTGCGGGAAGCTTGGCTTCCTCCATTGCCAGGGAAACCCAAGCCTCCTGCTGGCTCCATGGCCACAGCCATCTTGGTTGGTTTAATTTTCACACTCACTCCTGATTGGCTGGTGGGTGTGGCTGGTGGGCGTAGTGGAGGTATGGTCAATTTGCATGTTTCTCTTTTATTAGTGTAGATAGGTCAGAACTTCATTGTTCTGGGAACTTAATGCTTAAGGGAGTGATTGTGCAAGGGCTTGTATGGGAGTCATCTGAGACTGTTCTCTAGCCCCCTTGTTCCTCATCTAAGGGGGTCTAAACCTCATGACTAGAGACATGCTAGGGGAGAAAGGTCACCCTGGAAGTAAGGTCTTAGCCTTTATAACTTTTCCCCAAATTTTGCCTATTGCTAGGCAACCAGGACGTTCTACCCTGGTGACATTCTGTACCTGGTCTGCTCATGCCTGTCTAGCTGCCTATTCTTTCAACTACATCCAGCAGAGATGTGTAGGAATTGAAACTCACAAATTGAACTGGAACCTGCGGTGTTCCTCTGGGCAGCATGATTCCTGGGTCCTTATCCAGGTGGAGTCAAAGAATGAAACCACAGACAAAAGGTGGTATAGGAAAAGTTGGAAATTTATTGAGAAACAAGCACAAACTCCCATGTGGGGAGGGGGAGAGAGTCCCACTAAGTCCCTTTTTCTAAAGTTTATAAAGACTGCAGTTCTTTATGTCTTGATATCCCCTCTGATTAGTCACTATAACAGCTTTAGAGTTCAAACCCAACATGAGGTTCCCCTCCTCTTCTCCCTTATTGTTCTTCTATTCCCTTTGGCCTTCCTCTTCCCTTTCTGAATGAGTGGCTTCTTCCTTCCCTTTATTCTGTAAACATATACCTTCTGCAGCTCCCAGCTCCCTATTCTGTGGAAATGCATACCTCTGGCATCTCCCAGCTTTGCAGCCCTGTGGTTTTCCCAAGGACCCCCTAATTCCTAAAATTTCCTAAATCTGCCTATTTTATCCCCCAAAACTCCTTTCAGAATGATAGCCAAAATTTCTGTTCAGGTGCCCTTTGTTATTATGATTTTTACATGGGACAGGGTGTGGCTGACAAACTGGTTTCTGCTCACCCCCACAGGGTTCAGCTGTACCTCCCCTTTACATTTCTCTCCAGTAGTCTGTCCCTAACTGCCTAGCTGCTCTTAACTCCCCAGGGACCAAAGAGACTCACAGAGGACTGCTCTCCCAACATTAAGTATCTTAAGAAGAAAGTTGCTGTGTCATTCTAAGGCAATGATTAACATGAGCAAAGAACTAGTATGGAAAGGTTAAGGAAATATGTAAGACAAGTTATCATATTTTACTGAAATTAGGAAGCCTATGAATAAATAGTGTGAGATAAATTAACTTGAACATCTATTAAGTGCCAGACACTGCTATAGGTTCTGGAAATTATTGACATAAACTTTCAAACCCATGAAAAATTTTATGAGTTTGAGCCAAACTCATGACCATTACCAGGATGATGGATTGATAAAATGCTCCAAAGAATGGCAGTTTTGCAGTTTATTTTATGCATTACAATAAAAGATGGAGGCATAAGGAGGTTACATGAAATTCACTGTTGGTAGATTAGGGAGATGGGAGAAAGTAAAGCGGGGAAATTTATAAGATTAGGTTAAAGTCAAATACTTCTTTTACATTGCTAGGTATGTGATATGTTGTGATATATAATACGTATTTTGTTCTTTGTCTACAGTTCCTGGCTCCCAGCTCTCAAATCCCTTGACATTTCCTAACCACATAGGATGGTCTGAAATTAAAACTTCCTAACTAAAAGTGAGTCATGGGGAGTAGTTATGTCCTAGGCCAATATCTCCCTTGACAAAGATCAACATTTACCTTAACTGAGTCTGTCTATTGTCTTTTTGTATCTAGGATATCAGACTTTTGGAATGTCAGAGTAATTTCCCGGGCTAAGTGAACAAAGTTACCTCCATTAAAGAAAACCTTTTATGGCTGAAGTCTTTTCTGAAAGGGCTTATTGAGCCAAATGCTAGCCCAAAAAGGGCAGGTTCTGGAGCATGCAGTCTAAACCACCAGCAGCACAGCTAGATGGAGAAGGCGAAATGTCTTCTGTCCTAGAGTTGACAGACTCTTTTACATATTATTAGAGGCCCAGTACACAAATTCGGGCAGATCGGGCTGGGCTGGCTGGGGGGAGGGGCTGAGAGTGATTGGCCAGCAGGCCCCGCCCCCGATTGGGGTGGGTGGCTGATTGAGGGTGGTGCCGGCCATGAGGAGGGGCTGTGGGTGGTGGGCCAGTGGCCCTGCCCCTGATTGGGGTCATGGGGCCAATCTGGGGTGAGGCCTGGCAGGTGGAGGGGCTGCAGGAAGTTGGTCAGGCAGACCCGACCCCTATTGGAATGGGGGCAATCAGGGGTGGGGCAGCTGGGGGGGCAGGACCATGGGGGGCTTGGCAGGCTGCCCCGCCCTCGATTGGGGTAGGAGAGACTGATTAGGGGTGGGGCCAGCCAGGGGGACAGGCCACAGGCTCCACCCTCAAATTGGGTGGGTTTGCTGGCTGCAGTGGGCATCATACCGACTGGTTGTTCCAGTCGTTATGGCATTACAGTCGCTGGCTTTATATTTTATATATATATACATATATATATATGTATGTATGTTTCAGGAAAGAAAGGTGTAACTTGTTTTGAAAGAATTTACATTGGCTACAGATAAGGAGGTGGGAAAAGGTGAAGGGGGGCAGTTCTAGAATAGGTGTACAGTCCTTAAGGAAGAAATATTTACCGCTTTTGATTGGTGCTGGACAAGTTCTGCAAGTTCATGCATAAGCAGTATGCTGCGGTGTCTAGTGGCCCATTACTTCTTTTCAGAAAGCCCCTGAAGTTGATCCAAAGCTCCAATGTACATTCAGGAATGTGAGCACTCTATTGTTAGTTAGCCCATAGCTGGTTAAATACTCTTGTCTTTTTTCTCTCTCCTGCCTGCAGTAATTTAATTTAGCACACCTCAGAATTTTTCTTATCTTTATTGTGAAGTTGTTCTGAAGATTACTCAGTCCATGTACATACCAAACAGTTAGTGTTAGCTATGTGGGCCTGTATGGGCAAGTGGCAGGTGAAGGCTTTAATGGTCCATGCTCATCACAGACACAGGACAGCTTTCCAATAGTCTGGGCAGGGTACTGTGTTGGGGAGAGATAGCTGGGTGTCTGCCTGGATGAACATGGCATTGTCAGATAGACAGTGTTGGGAAGATCACATGGGAAGGACATCTCACAGAGCAGAAGCAGGATTTTGGAGCATTAAGTATATTTACTCTTGTCTTTCTATTCACCTGCAGTTCTGGCCAGCTTGAAGATCTGGATGGGAAATTGTTTCCTGGCTGGGTGACTTGTCTATGTGTACAGATAAGAGATTTGTCTGGCTTCCTGAGTGTCTACCTGTCTAGATGGAGGAGTGGGTTGGGGTGGAGTCTTTCTGGCCGGGGGTCTGCATGTCTATACACACAGGGGTTTGTCTGAGGGTCTTATGAAGCTGGGAGTCAATCTATCTGGAGCTCATTTTTTCCAGTTGAATTAATCTACTTGGAGGTCCATGAGTCTGTTTGGCTAGGAGCTGATAATGTCTGTCTGGGCCAGTCTATCTGTCTATAAGGATAGAGGTCTGTTTTGCTGGATACAGATTTGTTTGCCAAGGTGACAATGTATCCATCTACTCAAGGGTTGGAGATCTATCTGGCCAGAGGTCTGTGTGAACAGCAAGGGAACAGTCTGGTTGGGGAGGGTCTTTCTGTCTGATTGGGTTCTGTCTAAATTGGGTCTGACTTACTGAAGATCAGTCATCTGTCCAGATGAGGGTCCACCCATTCATCTGGTTTGAGGTGACTGTCCAGTTTGGAATTTAACTAACCAATTGGCTTGAAGTCCATTTATCTCTCTGCCTGAGGACAGTCTCACTGTAGAACTGGGAGTCCATCTGTCCAATTAAGGGTCATTGGGATCCTATTTTCCTGAGGGGCTGGAGGTCCCTCTGGCTAGTAGAAAGTCTGTTTGAAGGATCTGTTGATCTACAATGTTTGCCTAGCTAGGAGGTAGTCGGGATTCTGTCTGGCTCATGTTGACTGCCTGGGAGTCCACCTGGTTGTCTTCTCATCAGGAGGTATAGCAATTTGTCTGCCAAAATGTGGGTTCTGTGTAGTTGGTGACTTAGTGGAGTTTGTCCACCTGTCTGGAAGTTCACCTGTCTGCCCGGTTGTGAGTCTAGCTGGCTGATTGGGGTATCTGTGTAATGAAGGGTCTATGTGACTGTTGTTTGGCTGGGAATCCATCTAGCTAGCTGGGAGTCTGCCTGCCCACCTTGGTGGGGAGGCATATCTGGCTAGCTAAGAGGATACCTATGTGTCTGCTCAGCTGGGGGTATATTTATATTGTCTGGGAGTCTGTCCAGCTAGGAATTTATCTGGCTGGTATCTGTCTGTCTACCTACCTGGGACCAGGGAAGGGATCTATTTTTTTAGTGTTTTTTTGCTGGGGATGACCTGCCATGTTATTGGTCTATCTCTCTGGTGGATATCTATCCATCTAACTGTGTGAACTGTCCCTTTGAAAGTCTACTGGTATGGGGGTCTCTCTCCCTCTTTACTTATCTGAAGATCTTTTCACTTGTCTAAAATCATCCTACTTGCCCTAGCTGGTTTGGCTCAGTGGATTGAGCATCGGCCTGTGGACTGAAGGGTCCTGGGTTTGATTCTGATTAAGGGCACATGCCCGGGTTGTGGGCTCGATCCCCAGTAGGTAGCCGATCAATGACTCTTATCATTGATGTTTCTATCTATCTCTCTCCTTTCTTCTCTGAAGCCAACAAAAATATATATTAACCCTTTGCACTCGCTTGCTTTTTTCTCGATTCCTTTATTCTAATGCTAACCGTGTCGAGTCACACTCGACATCCGAGTGCAAAAGGTTAAAAAATAAAATAAGCCTACTTGACTGTTGTCATGCCTAGCTTGGATCTGTCTGAACTGGTCTATTATGTGGTGATGGGGCAGTCTCCAGAATCCTATCTGTTCATCCTCCCCTTCACAACTGGGGGGCCCTTGGGGTTGAACCCATCCCTGATGTTCATTCTTGAACTACCCAGTGCAGTCTCACCAATCATTATCTCCCAGCTACCACCTCAAGCCTTGAATGCTATAGTTACTGAGACAAAACCCCCACATTTCCCACTCTGTGAAATTTTATTTTGACCCAGGCCCAGTGTTTCCATTCCCAACACTTCACAAAGCAGAGCACAACCTTCAGCAGTCCAGGCACCCATGTGGGGTCGCAGGCAGGCTGGGCACAGCATTCACACCCGGCTCCACTCTGCAGGAGGGTCCCGGGGCCCTTTAGGCCTTCCAATGCGAAGGTTGAAACCTGGGAAAGGAAGGGCACCATGGGTCTCAGGGAGAAGCTAAGATGTGGAGAGGTAAGCAACTTAGGTAAAGCGATCCTCAGGCCTTCAGGCTCTCCTGGTTCACTGCAGTCCCATCCACAGAACTCTGAGGCCCAGAGCCCATGCCACCATCCTTAAAACACCAAACTTCTGGAATTCAGTAAAAGCTGTAGAGTCCCAGAAACTTGGGCTTTGTCTGCTTACCTAGACCACTGGTCTGAGATCCACCGGCCACATCCTCATATGTGCCAGGCCCAGTAGGGCTGGGGTCAGCAGGAACTGCAGGCAGGAAACCAGTCTTGGCGCATGGGCTCCCGCACAGGGTGGGGGTGGGATTGAGGGAGAGGGGAAGAGTGGGCAGATCCTAGACCTCTGCCCAGACAAGGTGACTTCCGGAGAAGCGCACCCAGTGGGGGCCCTGAGGTTTGGCCTGGGACACTTCCGGTTGTGACCAGCAAATGGACAGCAGCCAGGTGGAGGCCAGATCTGCCTGGGGCAGAGGGTCCAGCAGTGGGGGTCCCCAGAAGGAGATGGGTGCGGCCCTCCCCAACCCCTCCCCCGGCCTGTCAACTCACCACCGCCCAGCTGTGCCCCCTCCTCTGTGGGTGCCTGAGGCCAGCGGGTGCCCGGCGTCACCTGGCTGTAGAGCAGTGCCCCCTCCGTGCTGCATGCCCCAGACTCTGACCTGGGGCCTGAAGTAGCCCTGCGCTTCTGCACCACCGCATATGTATCAGCCATGGCGAAGACTGGAGGGCACGGAGATACTCCTGCCTGAGGGGAGGTCGGGAGGAAGTGAAACGGCTCGGGGAGGGCGGGCTGGGGAGGGAGGCCTGGTGCACAAACCGCAGGCTTCCTTCCCGCCTCAGGCAGTCAGGCAGCCCACAGTTGTGGGGAGAGGAGTGGAGGAGCAGGAGTGGTCTCTTGGTAACGGGGTTTCCTTTCCTGTCCCTGTTGCCACTGGCAAGGTCAGTGGATGGAGGGAAGAGGCTAGTTTGGCAGGTGAGTGGGGCAAAGTATTAGTATTGAGGGGTGGTTCTTTCTGTGTGTGAACGCTGAGAAAGAAGATACCAACTAAGAAGGGCTCCTGGTGGCTCAAACTTAAAAAACAAAAGTGCTTAGCCCTAACCGGTGTGGCTCAGTGGATGGAGCGTCAGCCTGCGGACTGAAGGGTCCCAGGTTTGATACCTGTCAAGGGCATGTAACTTGGTTGAGGGCACATCCCCAGTAGGGGGTGTGCAAGGGGCAGCTGATCGATGTTTCTAACTCTCTATCCTCTCCCTTCCTCTCTGTAAAAAAATCAATAAAATATATTTTTTTAAAAAGTGCTTAGAAGGCATTTCTACACAGGGCTCTCTTACTGCAAACTGCACTTCAGGAAGAAGCCTGCACTGAACTGCCTGCCCTGCATTGTGTTCCTGCCATCTGAGCAAGCCCTTATAAAGGAGTTCCTGGAATCCTATTTTAACCAATAGGACTGAGGCTTTTCCCACCAATCGGAGTTGTGGCAGCTACCACCAACCAGAGCAGCTCTGTTCTGACCCATCAGGACTGTACCTTTTGGACCAAACTGTGAGGATTTGAAGTCCTAATTTGCATGACAACAGACTAATTAAGCACCAGAGGTGGAGACTTTTGTCCACATAGCCAGTTCCCCTCTGGCTCTGAGAGGAATCTTTCCCTTTCCACTGAAACTCAAGACTGCATCTCCCTCTCCCTAGTCTGGAGCTGACTGCTATCTAGCAGGAGAGGGGCTGGCCCCTGGTGTTATAATAATGTAACCCCTCTAATGTATGAAGTAATTATTGTGTGAAATGTTTGCTGTATGGGAACCCCCAATACTCTGTAACTTCCAAAATTAATGAACACCCCACTATCTTAATGTAAAAGCTCTGAGCCCTTAAAGTGTAAATGCCCTGCTCCCAGCATAAGGCACACCGTCTGGCCCACACTGATAAGGACACAAGTTATTTACCACGGTCTATATAACCTTGAGACCGTCTTTAGTTGTGGTCTCCTGCCCGATAAGAGGACTCCACGTCTCTCCGAGAGACAAGCCCGATTGCTCTGCTGTGTGAGCCTGAACCACTTGCCTGTCTCTGTTTTCATCGTCTGTCCTTCAGTGTGCATAGCTGGGTGGCCTTTGCTAGAGCCTAGGACCCACTAGGAATAGGTAAATAAACCCTGTGTGATTGCATACTAATTCTGTGTGTCATGTGTTCCGGTTCGGCTCAGCTGTCTAGACATTGAAGTACCAGGGGATAGGCCGTTATTGCTGACTCCTGGTCACCTGCGTTCGTCCCACTAAGTCTAGACAGATAATCAATTAATTGGGGCATTAATTGGGACACCTGGCCTGCCTGGCCCTAAGCCTCACAGTTGAGCTATTTTCATAGCTACACTATATCACACTTTAGCTGTTCTACACGGAAAAAAGTTTCCTTTTTCACCACACCCTGAATTGGGGATTCCTGTTGGAGATGAATTGGTGCCAATGACCATTGATTAACATCTGTAACTGTTTATCGAATAAAAGAATCAGGAAGAGGAATCTAAAGAAAAGGAAGGGGACCTTGCTAGTGTCAATCAGTGGTTAGAGAGTTGGCCTGTGTACTAAAGGGTCATGGGTTTGATTCCCGATCAAGGGTACATATTTGCTTTGCAGGTTTGGTCCCCACTGAAACTGAATTTTTGCATTGGAACCCAGATTCTTTGTCCGCCGGATTCGAAGAATGAATCCATGGACAGAGGGCAGTATAGCAAAGGTGGAATTTATTGAAGAACAAGTACAGACTCGCATGTGGGGAGAGTCCCACAGAATGGACTCACGTGGGGAGGGGTAGAGTCTGGGTTCCAGTCCAAAAATTCTGTTTCAAATGGTGCATTGGCCGAGAATTTCTCCATAAGTCAGTCAACCCTCTTCACGTCGAATGGTGAGTAGCCACAGAGTCTGTCCCTCTGTCCCTTTTCTAACTCTTGTATGATTTTGGAGGCTGACAGATGCCTGCCAGCACTTAAACTTGGCTGTCATCTAAAAAGCGAACATTTCCCTCTTTCCTTCACTGCTCCTTTCATCTGACTTTTTCTTCTGTTTCTACCTCAGTCAGGTAAAATAATATCGAGTCAAAACCACTGCCTCTGCAGTCCAGATCCCACTAAGCTTAACTCCTCAGTCTCCATTTGTGCAGGCCTTTATAGTAAGGGTACTGGGGAAAAACTAGGCAAGAGTTAAGAAAGGGGAGGGGGTGCAGTTAACTGTTTTCCACTCCTGGCATACGAGCATGACTAGATCTTCCCATCAGGTATAACAAGAATTAATCACAGCCCTTAGCTGGTTCTGCCACCATCCCTGTTAAGTTTTAGCCTTTCAGAGAACTCACCATTACAGCCAGACACAGCTGTTAAGTTAGCCCATTAATTACTAGGTATCTCGCTTCTTGCCTTTATTGTGATTCTGTAAAATGGTCATACACTCTCAGGAGTGTTCTTAAAAGTCTCATTTTCACCATGTTTTTATTTCCCAGTCCCTCATTTGAAATTTGGGTAGGTGAGCCATTTCTCACCAATTAGGGGTGCTTCCGGGACTTTCTGTACCCGTGTAGAGGGAAAGGCTAGTTCAAGGGGTGGTGCCCGCCTGATTTTGGGTGGCCGCTTGGCCTGAGCCCCATCTCTTTGCGGATGCTATAGAATAGGCCTGAGACGGTTTTTCTTTAGAAAATGGTGAAAATGACACAAGGGGAATATACACGAGGCCAAAATAGTCCATTGAAAAAATACTGAGGTTCGAAGGAGAGTCAGTTCCCCAAACCAGGGACAAGAGACACTGCTTTTTTAATGGAGTGCTTTGTGGAGTGTCTGTGGATTGTGCGCACTTGTAAATATTGTGTATGTTTCTATTAATGTTTTCTGTTGATGTTTCAATCAATCTGTTTAAAGATAGGGCACATCCCACCTTGCTCGGGGCCCCGCTGCTTGTGGACAGGAGGAACACGTGGCAGGGTTTGACTCTTGAGAGTCTCTTTGTCTGCAATGTACCTTGGTTAAGGTGACCAGATTTTAACATTGGTAAAGCGGGACACCACTGACCGGGGCGGGGGGGGGGGGGTCCTTTTTTTTATTATTATTAAATATATTTTATTGATTTTTTACAGAGAGGAAGAGAGAGGGATAGAGAGTTAGAAACATCGATGAGAGAGAAACATCGATCAGCAGCCTCCTGTACACCCCCTACTGGGGATGTGCCCGCAACCAAGGTACATGCCCTTGACCGGAATCGAACCTGGGACCCTTGAGTCCGCAGGCCGACGCTCTATCCACTGAGCCAAACCGGTTTCGGCTGGGTGGGGGGGGTTTCTTGATTAAAAATTTGGTCTATATTGTAATCGCTTTTGGTTTTTTTAAGAAAAGGAAATTCACTTCTTAGATCATCATTGAATTTGCATCCTCTTTTCTTACTCATTATGTTAAAAATCTAAAAAAAATAATTTAAAATTATATTATAAATTATTATATACATATTGCTTAAAAACACAGTAAGTAGGTACACAATTACATGAACATATTTTATTGTTAGTTTATAAATTAATTTGATTGTTATAAACTATATTTTAAAAATTATTTTAATCCTATATTTCTTTCTAAATAATAACAATACTAACTTGTATTATTTTTCCTCTGAATTTGCCGTAACGTAAGTCGTAGGTGTCACTTTCAAAGCCGGCGCTAGACTTTTTGCCGCCACTATAAAATATAAATAATATGAGTACTGACTGCTAAATTCAAGAAAATTTATGTATTTATGAAATAAATAAATTACTTACCTAAATTGACATCACTTGTTTAACTAGCTTACTAGCACGCAGTACGATGTGTATCGTCTGAGAGACAGTTACAAAATGTTTTCGTCGTTGCCAATCCCCAAAAATGCCATTGTTCATTAAGTCCAAACAATGGTGGTCGAATTCTAACAACTGATCAACAATGCGAACTTTGATAAGCAGTTCTTGATAATCAGTTCTCAACAATTATTTGTTATTATTCAAGTTTAACATTATAAAATTAACAAAAATAATATAAAACTCATATCCTGGCTAAGTAGCCACATGGCCGCCGAAAACCGTATATTCCCTTCCCGTTCTCCCGCTGTTCCCTAGCTTGTCGTGCATTCTTTCCAAAAATCGGGACTTTTTTAAAACGCCGCGGGACGCGGGACAAATTGTTAAAAAGCGGAACTGTCCCGCCAAAAGCGGGACGTCTGGTCACCTTAACCTTGGTTACTGATTGCTTTGCCAGCTTAGCTTGCTCTTCGCCGTCTTTATGAACATAGAAAGCCCCCTGTATTTGCTCTGTGTAGGCTTTGTGTCACTCAGAATCAAAGGTTATTTTACTGGGTTAAGATTTTAAGATTCTAAGGCTAATTTGAAAGTGTAAAATTTGTGAAGGTTACATATATGTTAACCCAGGGAAGTTTAAACAAAGACCACTAGCTGAAGTTGTGGCCTACCTGTGGTTGACAAACCACTGTCTTCCTCGCCTGGGGCGAAGCAGGAGGAGGAAGGGAAAGAGTTTTACTGACGAGCGGCCTCTGGTTCTAAAGGTGGCAGAATAAGAGGCAGCACTGGTGGAACCTGTGCAGGTGCTTAGAAAAGGGGTAGGGCAGGGGAGACTGGCAAAGCCCCACCCAGCATCATGTCCATTCAACATCTGGTAGGCAGCATAGGTATTAATGGGGACCAGGTGGTCCACACCTGCCTGTGACACCACAAACCTGCGCAGGCTGGCCTAAGCTAAACTGAGGCTGGCTAAGGGGCAGCCACTTCTGTGCCCTTGGGGCCATGGCAGTAAGGGAATAGGCGTGTCATCCCAGCGTTTTCTCTACAATTCAAAGTATACTGTGGAATTATTAAAATGTAACAATTTATTAGCCAGATTAAAAAGAATTAATTCAGTGGTCAGGACCAAATCTTTAATGTTAAAGCCAGTTTAAGTTTTAATAATCTTTAAATTGGGTATATTTGACAGCTTTTCCAAGTGTAATATTTCAAGAATTTAACTGAGAGCTTTGTGACATCCCAAAGGCCCTGAGGTGACGCAAAGATTTATTCTCTCATCCTAAAAAGAAATTATTTTTGAACTAAATTAGACCAATACAATATACTTGAAATTACATGAGGAAACTCGGTCAAATAAAAATTAATAGCAATATTCTATTTAAATACATATATGTTGAATATCATAAAGGTTTCAGTCTACTTCAGAAAAGAACTTACAAAGATTGAAAGCCAAGTTCAAACTGGGAATTTCAGTCAGGGAAAAAGGGCAAGTGTAATAATCCTCTGCATCTGCCAATGACACTCTGGGTATTTTATATTTCATTTACTGGGATTTATAAATTGGTTTCAATGCTTAATATACCATCTGCAATAAGTCATGTGCCACATGTTATTTTTTATATTCAAATTGCTTGTGTCCTAGAAGGTTGTTGTCTCAGAATATTATAAAGGTTTTATCCATTGCATTTTAAACAAATGTATAACCATGCCACTTTTAAATTTTGTCACTGGACAGCCACTGCCTTACTTTGGTGCATTTAAGTCTTTTAGAAAAACCCATGGAAAGGACTCTAACTTATTCTAAATTGCAGACTTCTAAACAGGTCATATCTTTAAATTAAATAAGGATTTGTAAAACTTCAGGGAATTATTAATTTGATATATAGAAGGTAGTAACCCCTTTCTAACATACCTGAGTAAAATATACAGATGAACACTAAATATTCAGGGATAAATTTAAGTTTCAAAAGGGGGAAATAAAAATCTTTTCCATCAATATTTACCATTAATAAAAACTAAGGTGTGCCTTTTACGTAAACTGTTTCCAGCAAAATCAACTAGCATGTCCCTCTCCCAGGCATTTTTTAAAAAAAATATTTTTATTGACTTCAGAGAGGAAGGGAGAGGGAGAGAGAGAAACATCAATGAGAAGAGAGAATCATTGATTGGTTGCCTCCTGCACACCCCACACTGGGGATTGAGCCCGCAACCTGGGCATGTGCCCTGACCGGGAATTGAACCGTGACCTCCTGGTTCATAGGTCGATGCTCAACCACTGAGCCACACGGCCGGGCTCCCAGGCATTTTTTGGGGGGAGCAACCAAGTTGGTTGCCCTGTTTAAAAGGAGATAAAATCTTTAAGATGACACTTTTAAGGTTTGGAAATAAAAAAAACAGAAATTAAGGGTCAATAAAAACTAAAAATTAAGCCAATAAACAGGGAGTTTGAAATATAAAATCAGGCCAGAAAGAGATTCCATCCTTTTCCCAAAAATCCTTTAATAACGAGGGCATACAAGGGGTGGGGACCGGAGCTGTTTATACTTTCCTGGATACTGGCTGAACCAGGGTTCCAGATACTGTGTAAACTCTCTTAAGTCCTCATCCTGTAGACCCCTCGGAAATTCAGTTCAGCAGGTACTTCAACCCATCCAGTTCAGTGGGTACTTCAAAACATTACGGCCAGCCCAGGCTCTTTTTCATCACAGACAAGGGGCCTGAGAGCAAGACACAATTTATACACGCTTCCCCACGAGACAAGGGAGGAAACCATGACCTCTGCGTGAGCTTGGGTCGTAGGGGTGGAGTGATCAAGTACGGTTATTCCACCCAACAGCCCGATCTGTGACTGTATGCAGTAAGGGCCACTCAGATTTACGAGTGAGGTCTTCACTCTATAATACACCCTAGGCCAGGAGAGGAGGCGGCTCATTGGCAAAGGTACCCTTGGTTGGGAGGGGGACATGCCCCTGTCCCCACAAAAGGGGCGTACACAGTGGATGCAGTACATCCTTTGTGGGTACAAAAATTGCCAATCATCCTTGTACATTTTCTTTTCTTTCTTCATTTCTTCTTACAGATGGGAAGCCTGTTATCTACTTTACATAAAAGCCCCTAGGATACATCCTCAAAAATTGGGATAATATTGACTGACAAATCTTAAAGAAATAACACCTGATCTCTCTCTGCTCTCAGGTTTGGCCTCAAATGCCAACTAGAAAATAGTAAAAACTAGCCCGAGAAAGAAGTTTTAATCTTTTCAGAGGAAAAATGGGAAGTAGTTGGAAGTCTCATATATCCAGGCTTTCTTTAGGGGACAAGTCAAAGGCAGGTGGGAAACTACAAATTTAATCCTTTGCTCCTGGCAATAACAACCAAAGTCCACTGAGGGAGAGGGTGGAGACTGCACCCGCACCCAGGGCTGAGCCAACCTTAGTTTACCCCAAGGCAGATGAAGGATCTGGCCATAGTTTAGCCCAGATCCCCTTCTTACCGCGGGACATGAAACAAATTAAAAGTGACCTAGGAAAGTTCTCAGAAGACCCTGACAAATATATTGAGGTCTTCCAAAACCTCATTCAAGTATTTGATCTCTCATGGAGAGACATCATGCTCATATTACACTTAACCCTCTCAGCCACTTTATTTTCTATGTACTAGAAAATAAAGCACTGCCAGTCCTGTATTATAGAAGGCCTCAAATGTAGTAAAACAAAGCCTGTCAACTACTCTAAATTAACCACCATTAATCAAGGGGATAACAAAAACCCCTCAGCCTTTTTGGAAGGCTCAAGAAGGCTTTTGGTTAAGTGTATCAACATTGCCCCAGATTCAGAATTGGGACAACTAATTTTAAAGGATAAATGTATCACTCAGGCTATCCCAGACATCAGGAGGTTGCAAGAATTGGCTATTGGTCCCAAGAGTACTTTAGAAAATCTCCTGAAAGTTACCACCTCTGTGTTCTATAATAGAGACCAAAATAAGGAAAAAGGAGCAGAGGAAGCCAGGCCAGAACCAAGGTTGTTTGCGCCACGCTTCGGCAAGGCAAGGGCCCCCAGTCAGAGCACAAAGATGAAAGGTCAGTCCCAGTCACCTGCTACAACTGTAGACAGGTTGGACTTATGCACTGGAATTGCCCCAAAGGGCGTGGTGAACTCCTAAAGCCCTGTCCTGCCTGTGAAGGAAACCACTGGAAGTCGGACTGCCCCTGGAGACTGAGGCCCCTTGGGACAGGGCTGGCGACCAGCTGGCCCAACAGGACTGATGGGGCTTGAGGTCTCTCAATCCGGCTCCTCCGAGGACTGCCACCTCCTCCCAGGAGCCCCAGGTAAGCCTGACAGTGGGGCGGCGTGGGGGGGGGGGGCGGGGGGCGGTGTGTGTAGGAAATTTATTTCCTCCCTGATGCTGGAGCCACCTTCTCTGTACTCCTCCCAAACCCTGGTAAATCATCCTCAGAGGCTGGGAAGCCAAGAAAGAGATCTTTTTCTCAGCCTTTAGGGCAGGGGTCCTCAAACTTTTTAAACACGGGGCCAGTTCACTGTCCCTCAGACCGTTGGAGGGCCGGACTATAGTTTAAAAAAAACTATGAACAAATTCCTATGCACACTGCACATATCTTATTTTGAAGTAAAAAAATAAAACGGCAAAAACACCCGTATGTGGCCCGCGGGCCGTAGTTTGAGGACGCCTGCTCTAGGGCGCAGCTGGGGTAAGTTGTTCCTTTCCCACGCCTTCCTGATCCTGCAGAAAGCCTCATATCCGAATCAGAAACACTGTCCTCTCAACCCTCAGGCTCTAGAAGGCCTCAGTATCCTAACAGGCCATCTGTTTTAGAAGCCCAAGGTTTACTGAAACCTGTCAGTCCTTACAATAGGACTTAGGGGTACAAGAGCCTAAGAGAGGGGGACGACTAGTTCAGAATTTATAACTAGTAAATAAGGCAGTGATGCCTATCCAGCCAAATGTCCCTAACCCTTATGCTTTACTTGCCCAAATTCCAGAAAACACGAAGTGGTTTACTAGTATAGTACTAAATCTCAAAGATGCCTTTTTCTGTATATCCTTGCCTCCGAACTCACAGTTCCTATTTGCCTTAAAAAAATTAGCTGAAGGCAGTCAGCTAATATGGTCAGTACTGCCCCAGGATTTTGGGGAATAGCCCTTATTTATTTGGGCAGGCCTTTAAACAACTCAAAAAGCCCTTTTACAGGCACCGGCTTTAAGTCTCACAACAGGTCGGCAGCATCGACTCCTAGATTCGTTTGTCTCCAGTGAGCCTTGAATGCCAGCACAGGAGGACGAATCTGCATGGCCATCAATCAGATCACCAAACTTCTACTCATGTGAGCCCCTGAAGGACCTGAAACTTCTCTTTTGAAGGGATCTTGGGAAGTCAATGAGTGCCGGATAAGTAACATACTCTGGTATTTCTAGATAAACAATGTTTTCATTTTTAAAGTAATTCTTATTCGTCTTTTTGTAAGTGTCACCTGATTCCTAGACTGGTACCTGGAGGAGTCCTTCTCTCCCTTGTTGGGACTCAGAAACCCCATGAGATGCTCCCACTTATAGCTCCTTTTTTTGTATCCCTACAAATTTTTTGTATCCCTATGGCAAATTTTTCAGCCATACTGGCTCCCCAAATCCCTAACTACTAAGTATGTTATAAGCAGCCCAATTCAGGGTCAAATCTCAATTAAACATATATCTCCCACAAGCCTGGTGACCAGTTGGCCCAACACGACTGATGGGGCTTGGGGTCTCTCAATCTGGCTCCTCAGAGGACTGCCAACTCCTTCCAGGAGCCCCGGGTAAGCCTGACAGATTTTTATTCACAGAGAAGCCCTCAATTGAGCAGGGCAAAGTCTGTGCCATGAATAACACTCTTTGCTGAAAACAGCTAAAAGGAAGGCCTCATAGCCTCTTGCCCCAGAAGTCTGGGCACCAATCTACATATATAAAACCCTAAGTGACCATTATGACTGGATGACTAGCCAGTAGCTATGACATGCACTGCCGACCAGGGGGCAGACGCTCAATGCAGAAGCTACCCCCTGGTGGTCAGTGTGCTCCCACAGCCAACCTCCTGCGGCTGGCCAACCTCCTGCAGCCCTGCCCCCTGGCCGACCCGCCAACTCGCACGGCCCCCCAACCCCAGAGAGACTTGCCACCATAGGCACCGACTGGGGTGGGTGGGCTGGCTGGCCAACGTCCCCTTCCCCAGGCCTGCCCGCCCCAATCGGCCCTGATGGGGCAGCCCCTCCCCGTGACCAGCCATCCCAATCGGGGCCAATCAGGGCAGGCTGGCCAGCCAACCTTCCATGGTCCCTCCCCCTAGCCAGCCTGCCCCAATTGGCCCCAGGCCCCGATCAGGGCGGGAGACAGCCCCAATTGGTCCAGATCACTGGCTAAACTGAGGGACCCCGCCTGTGCACGAATTTGTGCACCGGGCCTCTAGTTAAAGATATAATGCCATCCCTATTAGCTAGCTCCCCTTCTCAGACCTTGGTTTATACTGTTTGTTTGTTTTCTTATTACTCACCTTTAACCACTGCCTGTTTAACCTTTGGTATGTTCCATATCCTCCCATCTACAAGCCCTAAAGCTACAACTGGTCCTCCACATGGAACAGCAAATGGGGGCCACTACATCCATATTCTGTGGACCCTTAGATCACCCACTTCTGAAGGGTACCCTGACTGGTGCCCCAAACTACGACCCCTTTGCCAGCAGGAAGCAGCCAGAAAGACGCAGCATCCCCTGTCCCCATTGGCAGTTGGAGTTTCCTAATCGGAGGGGGGACTGAAACAGGAATTTTAGGCGAATATAGGCAGGCTTAGGGAATTTTTAGAATTGGGGTCCATGGAAAAACACACGACTACAGACTGGGAGAAGGTATATCTCCATAACACAAGGAAGCCAGGTGCAGTTACATTTCTATAAGACAAGGGAGTAGCAGCTGATACATTTCCATAAGGCAAGGGAACTGGAATAGCCCAAAAGGTCTATATTTACAAAATAAAGGAGGAAGAAAGCCCAGAGGGAATAGGAGGACAACGAGGGAGGAGGGCCTCAGGAGTTATTATAGTAACCAATTCGAAAGGGGATACTGACCAGAGGGGATATCAGGACACAGGAACTGCAGCCTTTATAAACCATGGAAACAGGAAGTAAGTGGACTCTTTCCCTCTCCCCATATGGGAGTCAGTACTTGTTCTTCAATAAATCTCCATCTTTGCTATACTACCCTCGGTTTGTGGATTCATTCTTTGACTCCAGCGGACAAAGAATCAGGGTCCCAGTCCAAAAATTCCGTTTCACCACCCTGGTCAGGGTGTGTTCCGGAGGCAACTAATCAATGTGTCTCACATTGATGTTTCTCTCTCTAGCCCCCCACGTTCACCCCTCCCTTCCTTCCTCTCTAAAAATCAATGAAAAAAAAATATCCTGGGGTGAGGATTAAGAAAAAATAAATAAGATAAAGAGGAGGAAGGGATAGCTTCAAAATGGACAGCAGTTTCAAGGACAAGGGTGTGTAATTTCTGCTGCAAAGAAGTCAACTTCATGTCTGCAGCACTGGACAGGAAGCCCAGCAAGTGAGCAGCATCAAGAAATAGGTGCTGATTAATGACTGGGGGAGCTAGGAAAGGGTTAACATGGGACCACAGGGCAAGCCTTATAGGCAGGGGCAATGGGATCTCTGAGATTAAGGAGTCACATTGGCATGGATTCCCAGAGTCCAATTCAAAGAAAGGGTGAATGAATTTGGTGAACTGAACAGCAAGAAAGTGTCTGGTGTTTCAAGGGTGAGGAAAGGGTTAGTCTCCCAGCATGAGAAATCAGAAAAGGAAGAATGAGGGACTGGAGCTAGGTACATGAGGAAAACACCAGGTAGGACAGGCAGGCATGGCAGGAAGGGCCACAAAACTCTGGAGGAAGACGGCATCATCAAAGAGTGGGCCACAATTTTGGGGAAAGACAGGAGGGAAGGATATGAGGCTTCAAGGAATCTGGCCAGGTTCCTAATGGAATCAACGTGGGCTCTGTGGGGTAAGCTGAAGAGGGGATAGTCTGGCAAGGGAGCAAGCAGGAGGACAAAGGTAGATGACATGAGTCAATCCCTACTCCTAGAAGGAGGCTAGGAGCTGGAGGTGTGATGGTGGTAGTCATACATCTGTGCTCTGGGTCTTGGTCTGAGGGTGTTGGTGGATGGAAAGGGGGCCTTGGTACTGCCTTGAGGTTCGGGGAATGAGGACTCAAGTTTTGGAGTTCTGAGAAGACCATCTGAGCCACCGCATCGTACAGGAAACTATATTGCTCCTGACAGGGGAAGACGAGCCATTGAGAAAGGAAGATGAGAAGGATGCATCCTTGGAAGGAAAAGCCTGAGCTTGCACCTGCCCTCTGTCTGCACAACTACAGGCTACTGCTACCACACTGGGAGGACCAGGTCTAAGAGGCTGAAGTTAGGTGGGAGCCTCAGGGCCAGAGAGATGAGACCCAAGAGCAGGCCCTCAGGGGCAGGAGACTGCACTGCACAGGCATACACGTGTGCCCTCTTCATACCTGGGTCAGGAGCAACTGTTTCACATAATCCATGGTACACAGGACACCTGTTAATCCACAGCATATGCTAAAATGCGAGAATCAGAGCTCAGTTAAAGCATGCCCACAACGCCCCCCCCTTTTTTTTATAAGTTTAACAACAAGTTTTTTTTTTTAAATATATTTTATTGATTTTTTACAGAGAGGAAGAGAGAGGGATAGAGAGTTAGAAACATCGATGAGAGAGAAACATCGATCAGCAGCCTCCTGTACACCCCCTACTGGGGATGTGCCCGCAACCAAGGTACATGCCCTTGACCGGAATCGACCCTGGACCCTTGAGTCTGCAGGCTGACGCTCTATCCACTGAGCCAAACCGGTTTCGGCCACAACCCCTTTTAAGTGGGCATTTGGGATTGGGGGCCTTTTGATTCCCAGAATCCCCAGATTTTAGTTTAAGAAAAGAAAATTTTTGCCCTGCTGGTGTGGCTCATTGGTTGAGTGTTGACCTATGAACCAGGAGATCACGGTTCGATTCCCAGTCAGGGCACATGCCCAGGTTGCAGGCTCGATCCCCAGTGTGGGGCAGGCAGGAGGCAGCCAGTGATTCTCTCTCATAATTAATGTTTCTATCTCTCTCCCTCTCCTTTCCTCTCTGAAATAAAAAAATATATATTTTAAAAAATAAGAGAACTTTTTAATTGCTTACATTAGTTGAGCATCAACTGTGAGTTTACTGCCCAGTAGGCAGTTGACCTTCAATAAATGCTAACTATTTCAGTTGATACAATATGGACAATTGTGATCTCAGGTTACTCAAAATAGGCATTCAAACTGCAAGACTCTCTCCAAGCCTCCTTTTCCCATTCCCAGTCCCCTATGTCCCACCACATCCCAATTTCCTTAACCTTCAGTGGACACAGGGGACTGGGGCCAGATCCCTGGAGGTAACAGGATCCTCCACCATGGCAAAAATGTAGTCCGGATAGCTGTGGACCCCTCTGTCTGGCCAGGACACATACTGCAGCTGGTATACAGAATGAGATACAGCGCTCTCTCCCCTGGCCGGCCTCGCAGACCAGCTCCTGTGCATACCCATGGGGAGCCTGACGGGCCCCTGCAGTCCTGGCAGCTGTGGCCTGGCTCCTCGCGGGCACCCGGCACCTGAGTGTGGGGGCTTCCCCAGTGCACAAGCCTTGGCATCCTGGGGGAGGGTAGCAGGGAGAGTGAGAGCTAGCTCAGCGGACACCCTGCATTCTCACCAAACCTCCGTTCCCAGGACCCCTGCCCCCAGGTAGTTGGCGAGAGGTTGCAGCCCCCCACGTAGGCACCGCGGGAGGTTGGTCGCTGCCACCCACCTCCAGTTCCCCATCACAGCCTGGGGCCTGGCCCCGATCAGGTGATCAGGGCCTACTAGCTGCTGATTGCTGTACGATCAGTCGATCAGTTGGGGCTGGGCCCCCCTCCCGGCTCCCTCAGCACCTGGGAGCCAGGCAGTGGTCTTGCCCCTTGCCGCTACTGCAGGTAGCTGTCTGGGGGTGATCGGGCGCCTGCTCACACCTGCCTGGGCCTGGTGCTTGCCCACTCACCAGCTCCACCATCCTGCCACGGTCCTGCTCTTATCGGGGCCCATTGGGGCCAGCAGGGCCTTCAATGCTGCCGGCTACCATTGCTACGCCGCCAATGCCTGCCATGTTCTGCGCCACCCCCTGGTGGTCAGCGCATGTCATAGCGAGCGGTCAAACTCCCGGTTGAACAATTTGCATATTGGGCTTTTGTTATAAAAGGATTATATTTTTTCCTGGACAAAATTTTTTGCACTGTCCCCTTATCAATGTCACTCAGTTTTAATAAAGGAATCTTCTGAGAGAAAAAAAGTAACCATTGATGTAGTCACCTTGTCCCTCCTCTTGCTCCAAGCTCAGCACTAGTGGCAGCTAACCTTGGTTTGCAGCTTAGGCTCTCCCAGACACCTCTAAGCCCAGCACAAGTGGCAACCATTTATAGATCACTTTGCAGGTCATACCAAGTGGCCCCAGGCAGAGCAAAGGCAATGGGTGAATTTGGTTCCTCCCAAGAGGCCCCAGAACGAACATACCCAGTGGCCTGATTCAGACAACATCAGAACACCACCCAACCACCTTCACAAATGACACCACCAAAGGGTAGAGACTCAGATGGCACCCAGAGCCCTGCTAAAGTGAATCCTGTTCCATGGGATCAGCCCCTATGCAACAGCTCCTCTACTATAATGAATGAGATGAATGCAAAGAGGCCCACACCAAGACACATCGTAATTAAAATGACACAGTCAGTCCACTGACATGCCAACAACAATCAAGGCTCAACTAGAACAGGGCACACACAACCCACCCAGAGACAAACCTGGAGCACCTGGCTCAGGTGACTTAGGGAGACTATGCCACTGGCCCCACAGGACACCTACTACATAGGCCACTCTACTAAGACCAGGAAAAATAGCATATATACCTACACACAGAAACAAACACAAGGATTGCAGTCAAAATGCAAGACAAAGAAACATGTCACAAATGAAAGAACAGAGCTGGCTGAGGAAGACAGCAGCCAGCGGCCAAGCACTGCGGGGAGAGCCAGTGGGCCAGAGCTAGCGCCGAGCAACCGCCAGTAACCACACCAACGCCTCGGGAGCCGGCGGCGGCGTGTGCGTGTGGCCCGTGTGCGGGCGGCGGCGCGGGTGTAGCGCGGAGCAGCAGCCTGTTCGGGCGGGTGGCATCATGGACGAGAAGGTGCTCACCAAGGAACTGGACCAATGGATCAAGCAGCTGAATGAGCGCAAGCAGCTCTCTGAGCCCCAGGTCAAGAGCCTCTGCGAGAAGGCTAAAGAAATCCTGACAAAAGAATCCAACGTGCAAGAGGTTCGACGTCCAGTCACCATCTGTGGAGGTGTGCATGGGCAATTTCATGATCCCATGGAACTGTTTAGAATTGGTGGCAAGTCACCAGATACAAATTACTTGTTAATGGGAGATTATGTTGACAGAGGATACTACTCAGTTGAAACAGTTACTCTGCCTGTAGCTCTTAAGGTTCGTTACCGTGAACGCATCACTATTCTTCAAGGAAATCATGAGAGCAGACAGATCACACAAGTATATGGTTTCTATGATGAGTGTTTAAGGAGATACGGAAATGCAAATGTTTGGAAATACTTTACAGATCTTTTTGACTATCTTCCTCTCACTGTTTTGGTGGATGGGCAGATCTTCTGTCTACATGGTGGCCTCTCGCCATCCATATATACACTGGATCACATCAGAGCACTTGATCGCCTACAAGAAGTTCTCCATGAGGGTCCAATGTGTGACTTGCTGTGGTCAGATCCCGGTGACCATGGTGGTTGGGGTATATCTCCTCGAGGAGCTGGTTACACCTTTGGGAAAGATATTTCTGAGACATTTAATCATGCCAATGGCCTCACGTTGGTGTCTAGAACTCACCAGTTGGTGATGGAGGGATATAACTGGTGCCATGACCGGAATGTAGTAATGATTTTCAGTGCTCCAAACGATTGTTATCGTTGTGGTAACCAAGCTGCAATCATGGAACTTGATGATACTCTAAAATACTCTTTCTTGCAGTTTGACCCAGCACCTCGCAGGGGCGAGTCACATGTTACTCGTCGTACCCCAGACTACTTCCTGTAATGAAATTTTGAACATGTACAGTATTGCCATGAACCATATGTTGACCTAATGGAAATTGGAAGAGCAACAGTAACTCCAAAGTGTCAGAGAATAGTTAACACTCAAAAAACTTGTTTTCACATGGACCAAAAGATGTGCCATATAAAAATACAAAGCCTGTGTCATCAACAGCCGTGACCACTTTAGAATGAACCAGTTCATTGCATGCTGAAGCGACACTGTTGGTCAAGAAACCAGTTTCTGGCATAATGTTATTTATAGTTACTTTTGCTTTCTATGAGAGACTGCAGATAATAAGATGTAAACATTAACACCTCGTGAATACAATTTAACTTCCATTTAGCTATAGCTTTACTCAGCATGACTGTAGATAAGGATAGCAACAAACAATCATTGGAGCTTAATGAACATTTTAAAAAATAAGTACCAAGGCCTCCCCTCTACTTGTGAGTTTTGAAATCGTTCTGTTTATTTTCAGGGATACCGTTTAATTTAATTGTATGATTTGTCTGCACTCAGTTTATCTCCCTTCTCAAATCTCAGCCTCATGTTGTTCTTTGTTATTGTCAGAACCTGGTGAGTTGCTTTGAACAGAACTGTTTTTCCCCTTCCTGTAAGACAATGTTAACTGCACAAGAGCACTGCAGTGTTTTTCATAATAAACTTGTGAACTAAAAACAAACAAACAAACAAAAAACACCAAAAAACAAATGAAAGAACAGCATAAATCTCCAGAAAAATAACTAAGTGAAATGGAAGCAAGAAAACTGCCAGATACAGAACTCAAAACAATGCTTAAAAGGAACTTCAAGGAACTTAGTGAGAATATCAACAATATAAGAAAGGACCAGTCAAAAATGAAGTGTACACTAACTGAAGAAAGAACAATTTACAGAGGATCAAAAGTAGAGTAGGGGATGCAGAGAACCAAATCAAAGATTTGGAATATAAGATAGCAAAAAACAACCAATTAGAAAAGCAAAAAAAAAAAAAAAAAAAGAATCCAAAAATATGAAGATAGTATAAGGAGCCTCTGGGATAACTTCAAGTGTACCAACATTCACATCCTGGGGATACTGGAAGGAGAAGAGAGGGAGCAAGAAAACAAAAACCTATTTGAAATGACAGAAAACTTCCCATACCTGGTGAAAGAATTAGACATACAAGTCCAGAAAGCATAGAGAGTCCCAAACAAGATGAACCCAAAGAGACCAAGACACATCATAATTAAAATGCCAAAGACTAAAGACAAAGACAGAATCTTAAAAGCAACAAGAGAAAAGCAGGTAGTTACCTACAAGGGAGTGCCTATATGACTATCAGCTGATTTCTCAACGGAAACGTTGTAGGCCAGAAGGGAGTGGCATGGAAACATGGAACAGACTGACAAATCTCAAAGGGAAAGGTGAAGTGGGGCCATGAAGATATTAACCAAAGAACTTATATACATACTAAAGGCCCGATGAACAAAATTGCAAGAGTAGGCCTTCACAGCCCCGGGTTCCTCTGGAAGGTCATCTGGACGGTCATTCCGCTATCTGGCTGTTCAGTCGATTTGCATATTACGCTTTTATTATTATAGACTAGAGACCTGGTGCACAGATTCATGCACTGGAGGGGTCCCTTGGCCTAGCTTGCGCCCTCTCACAATCCAGGACCCCTTGGGATATGTTGGATAGTTGGCTTCAGCCCTATCCCCACTGGCCCGATCCAGACAGGAGAGAGCCTGATCATGTGCTTGAGCATCATTCCCCTGGTGGTCAGTGCGCGTCATAATGACCGGTTGACTGGTCATTCAGTCACTTAGGATTTTATATATATAGACTAGAGGCCCGGTGCATGAAATTCGTGCACCGGGGGAAGAGGGGGGGGAGTTTGTCCCTCAGCCCAGCCTGCACCCTCTCCAATCTGGGACCCCTCGAGGGATGTCTGACTGCCCGTTGGGATCGGGCCTAAACGGGCAGTTGGACATCCCTCTCACAATCCAGGACTGCTGGCTCCCAACTGCTTGCCTGCCTGCCTTCCTGACTGCCCCTAACTGCTTCTGCCGCCAACCTGATCACCCCCTAACCACTTCCCTGACAGCCTGAATGATGCCTAACTGCTCCCCTACCAGCCTGTCTGCCCCTAACTGCGGTCCCCTGCAAGCCTGGTCGCCCCCAACTTCCCTCCTCTGCCAACTTGGTCACCCCTAACTGCCCTCCCCTGCAGGCTTGATCACCCACAACTGCCCTCCCTTGCAGGCCTGGTCCCTCCCAACTGCCCTCCCCTGCTGGCCATCTTGTGGCAGCCATCTTGTGTATACATGGGGGCAGCCATCTTTGACCACATGGAGGCAGCCATCTTGTGTGTTGGAGTGATGGTCAATCTGCATATTACTCTTTTATTAGATAGGATAGAGGCCTGGCACATGGGTGGGGGCCTGCTGGTTTGCCCTGTAGGGTTTCCCAGATCAGGGTGGGGGTTCCCTTGGGGCATGGGGTGGCCTGGGGTGGTTTGCAGGCTGGCCACGCCCCCAAGCAGAGGCCCTGGTTTCTGGGGTTTATCTATCTTCTACAACTGAAACTTGGTAGCCTCCTGCTTGCTCCGTGGCGGCAGCCATTTCTGTTGTGATTTATGTATCTTCTATAATTGAAACTTTGCAGCCTTAAGTGAAGGCCTGGGCCGGCAAGGGTGTGCGGAAAGCTTGGCTTCTGCCATCGCCAGGCGCAACCCTAGCCTCCTAGCTCTTTCCAGCTCCGTGGCTGCCGCCATTTCTGTTTGAATTAATGTATCTTCTATCATTGAAACTTTGTAGCCTTGAGTTTAGGTCTAGGCCAGCAAGGGCAGGCGGAAAGCTTGGCTTCCTCCATTGCCAGGGAAACGCAAGCCTCCCTCCTGCTCTCTGTGGCCGTAGCCATCTTGGTTGGGTTTATTTGCATATTCGCTTCTGACTGGCTGGTGGGCGTGGCTTGTAGGTGTAGTGGACTGATGGTTAATTTGCATATTACTCTTTTATTAGATAGGATATGCATTACGTATGAAAACAGACAATAGGGTGGTGAAGCCCTGGGGCACAGTGGGAACCAGGTGGAGGGGGACAATGGGGACATCTGTAATACTCTCAATAATAAAGGTTTAAAAAAGGAGATAGAAAACAAACAAGAACCAATCAGAAATGAAGACTACAATAAATGGGGGAGAACCAAGATGGCGGCATAGGTAAACACCTGTACTTGCGGCCTCTCACAACCGTATCAAAATTACAACTATCATCCAGAACCACAGGAAAGCTGGCTGAGTGGAAGTACTACAACCAGAGAAGTGAAGAAAGCGCATTGAGACTGACGGAGGTGCTCCCAGCGGTCATTGTTCCTGCGCTGGGACCTCTCGGGTGCAGGGCTGACTGGAGCCATTGCTGTTTGCTCTGCCCTGGTGATTCCCTGAGATTGCGCCCCACCCAATTTACAATCCCACTGAAGCTGTGTGCAGTGGCTTTTGCATATGAATGGCCTGTCCTTTCTCAGCCTAAAACCTGTCAAACAGGAGGCAGCTTGGTCAGGGAGCCCCAAGCTATTAAAAGAAGGCCCAAGGCCGGCAGCAGCTGCCCGCCTTGCTTACATCTGGGCCACATCTGGGCACTTCCAAACCCGATACAAAGAGGAAGAATCTGCATATCTCTTTGTAGCTCCTGCTGGGTGGCCCCAGGCAGAGGCTGAATTTGCACCTCCCTGGAGATCCAAGAGCTAGTGTAAGCAGTGATCAGTGTGAGACCATACCAGATTACAACTCTTCATATCCATAAGTGACACACTCAAGGGGCAGACTCAGTGAGCACTAAAGCCTCACTGAAGCAAGTCCTGCACACAGCCCAAAGGGGTGCATGAAGAGTGTCCACCTCAGGTGATTGAGGCCGAGCCACTGGGACACCTAGCACACAAGGCCACTCTATCAATTGAAGAAGAATTAGCAGCTACCCAATACATAGAAACAAACACAGGGAAGCAGCCAAAATGCAGAGACAAAGAAACATGTCACAAATGAAAGAAGTAGAAGAAAGCAAAATACTGGATATAGAGTTCAAAACCACAGTTATAAGGTTATTCAAGAATCTTCTAGAAACCTCCAAGGAACTTAGTGAGAATGCCAAAAAAATGGAAAAGGACCAGACAGAAATCAAGTATACACCGACTTAAATAAAGAATAATATACAGAGATTCAACAGTAGACTAGAAGATCCCAAGAATCAAGTCAGAGATTTGAAATATGAGAAAGCAAAAAACACCCAAACGGAAGAGCAAAAAGAAAAAAGAATCCAAAAATATGAAGATAGTGTAAGGAGCCTCTGGGACAACTTCAAGCGTACCAACATCTGAATTATGGGGGTGCCAGAAGAAGAGAGCAAGATATTGAAAACCTATTTGAAGAAATAATGACAGAAAACTTCCCCTACCTGGTGAAAGAAATAGAATTACAAGTCCAGGAAGCACAGAGAACCCCAAACAAGAGGAATCCAAAGAGGACCACATCAAGACACATCATAATTAAAATGCCAAGGGCAAAAGACAGAGAATCTTAAAAGCAGCAAGAGAAAAACAGTTAATTACCTACAAGGGAGTACCCATACGACTGTCAGCTGATTTCTCAACAGAAACTATGCAGGCCAGACGGGAGTGGCAAGAAATATTCAAAGTGATGAATAGCAAGAATCTACAAGATTACTCTACCCAACAAAGCTATAATTTAGAATTGAAGGTCAGATAAAAAGCTTCACAGACAAGAAAAAGCTGAAGGAGATTATCACCACCAAACCAGTATTGTATGAAATGCTAAGGGTATTCTTTAACAAGAGGAAGAAGAAAAAGGTAAAGATAAAAAAAATTATGAATAACCAAGTGACAACAAATACATTATCTATCAAGTGTATCTAAAAATCAAATGAATAAACAATCTGATGAATAGAATAAACTGGTGAGCAGACTGACAATTCTCAGAGGGTAGCGGGTGTGGGAAGAGATTGGACAAAGAACTTACACCTATGGACAAGGACAGTGGGGGTTGAGGGACTGGGATGGGATGGGAACTGGATAGAGGGGAGCTATGGCGGGGGGGAAAAGAGGAACATCTGTAATAATCTGAACAATAAAGATTAAAAAAAAAGAATACAATAAGTGAAATAAAGATGATATTAGAGAGACTCAACAGTAGATTAGAAGAAGAAGACTGAATCAGTGACTTGAGAAACTATCTTGAAAACCCAATCAGAAGATCATAAAAAAAAAAAAGGAATTAAAAAAATGATACCTGGGACAACATAAGGTATACCAACATTTTCATCACACGGTTACCAAAAGGACTTCGAAGAGAGGAAGCAAGGAATTGAAAACCTATTTAAAGAAATCAGGACAGAGAGAGAGAAAATAGCGGCCTTATAGGTGGACGTGTCCTGCGCCTTCTAACAGAGTAGATAGAAGAAACAACTAAATCAAGTAACATCCAACTAGAATTGGTGAATTAAATACAGCTGGAAAGACAATCTTGGTTGGAAAGGACAGTGGGTGCCTGGAGAATGGTAGGATTGGAGAACTGGGCTGATTACAACCCAGAGACACCCAATTACAAGGACAAGAGGGTCAGAAGGAACCTGCAGTGCACCAAGTCCGAGTCCCCTGAAGACATGAGTAACACTTGACAGTGGAAGAGGGTCCATAGGGGTGCTGGCAGTCAGGGAATCTAGATCTAAGTCCAGAGCTGTGAGGGGCTGTGCCCAGAAAGGCAGCCTGAAGAACTGCCCTAGCCACATGGTACCGGCAAGGTGGGGGGGGGGGGGGGGGGGGGGGGAGAGAGAAACACACAGCAGTGCGGCCTATTTTGCCTTTATGTTTGTCCTTGCTTTTACTCACTAAACCCAGTTCATAGGACCTTACAAGTATAAACACTCACCAAGGCTGTGATGCAGGTGGAGGTGCAGTTTTGTGGAGGCTGGGGAGAGGCTATAGAGGAGCAGGACAGGGAGAGGTGACCAGAAGTCCGGCACTGAGACATTCTGGTCCCTCCAACCCTAAGCAGCCATTTTTCTCCTGAAGAGTCAGCCCCTCCCATCACCCGCAGGCAACTAGTGCAGCCACACCCAGCCTCGATTTTTGCAGATGAAATGAAGAATCTGAATAGCCTCAGGGAGCCCTTGGGGACTGGGTAGAGGGGTCCTTTGGTCCCAGAAACAATACAGCAACACCCCCACCTAAAGCCCATGCCAGAAATACATGCTTGTGTAAATATGACTGAAAGCAGGCAGACAAAGCGGGCAGATTGGTCCCGCCTGCCTGCAACCAAGGCTGAGGAAACAGACACAGAGAAGCGGTAAATCGCTGGGAACTTGAACATGGTGCTACCTAACAGGAAACAGAAGTGGCAGACAAAACAGTAGAGAGGGGTCTTAAACCAGCCCCGATGGGACACTAAAACTCCACTGAAGCAAACAACACTTCACTTTTTATCTTACTTAAAAGAAAAAAAAAATGTTATTTTTTTTAACCTTTTATTTTTTTTGGATTACTTTTCTTCATTCTATCTTTACATTTTTCATTGTTTCATTTTCTCTTATTTTTTTTCTACCCTTTTCTTCCTCACTTCTCCCCTTTTCACCCTGTTTATCTTCTCCTGTCCCTGATCTAGTTTTTCTTTTACCCTGTTAAAAATTGATCTTTATCTGCATTATTATTGTAATCTCTGTTGGCTTACTCATATATCTAATTTGCTCTCCCCTGCTTCAAGTCCATACACCCTTCTCTTTTCTCTTTTATTACTAACTTATTCTTTTATGCTTTTGTTTTTTTCTTCTCCTAATTGCTTAGTTTCACTTACTAAACTCAAGCGGATCTGCTCTCTCCTCTATTCTCCTTTTCCAAAAATAGATGTATAGACAATTTTAAAAAATTTATTTCTTTCTTTTTATTATTTTTTTACTTTTCTCCTTTTCCACTCATTCTCTTTCTACCTCCTCTGTACTAAACCGTGGCCATTCTGCTATTCATTTAATTCTTTTACCTTACTTTATGGAAAAAAGCTCTGGCTCTACAGATTCTGTACCCCCGCTCCCCTTTTTTTTCTGGGTATTTACTGTTTGCATTTTTTGGTTTATTTGTTTTTTATTGTGGAGCTTTCTACCCATGTATGTATATTTTTCATCTTCTTTTTTATTTTTATTTTCTCTCTTGTCTTTTTTCCTTTTCTCAATATCATTTTTGCTCTCTTTACTCTCCCCTAATTCTTTTTCCTATGGTGGTCACTTTTATTGAGGTTATTGGTGTCATGAATACATTTGTGTTTTATTCCCTCTGTGTTGTGTCTTATTAAATTGTATTTTGTGCTGTTTGGTCAACGTGGTAGGGAGTGAGCCCCATAACTAGACACCCTGATTGGACACTCCATCCACAAAAGGTTCAGTAACACTCTATAACAAACTACACCAGGAGAACCCAAATATTCCAAGTAGGGGGCATCCCTAGAATACCCAGCCCAGAAGACCTGTAAGATTGTACCACTAGGTCCCACAAAACATCTAATATATAAGACAAAATAAAAAAATATGGGTGACATACAAGTTTGATCTAATACACAGAAACAACCAGAAAGGAACAGCAAAAATGGGGAGACAGAGAACCAGCCAGCATACAAGAGAAAAGGAGGAATCACCAGAAAAGTAAACGAAATGGAGGCAGATAATCTGTCAGAGAAAGAATTCAGAGCAAGGGTCATAAGGACGCTGAATAGGATACAAGACAAATTCAACAACATGTGTAAGAATCAAGACAAAATGAGGAAGAACCAGGAGGAAATGAAGAATGATATAGCTGCAATAAAGAACAAAATGGAAAGTATCAACAGTGGACTAGAAGAAACTGAGGACCACATCAGAGAGCTAGAAGACAAGGTAGGAAAACACACAGAAACACAGCAGCCAACTGGAAAGAAAATTTAAAAAGCAAGAGGAGAGCCTAAGGGAGTTTTGGGATAAAACAAAACGAAACAACATCTGCATAATTGAGGTACCAAAAGGAGAGGAAGAGAAGCAAGGAATAGAAAACCTTTGGATGAAATAATGACAGAAAACTTCTCTGATACTGGCAACAAAAAAAACACTATGCAAGTCTAAGAAGCACAGAGAGTCCCAAACAAGATGAACCACAAAAGACTGACACCAAGACACATCATAATTAAATTGGCAAACACCAAAGACAATGTAAGAATCTTAAAGGCTGCCAGAGAAAGAAAGTTACCTACAAGGTATCTCTTACTAGAGAGATCAACTGATTTCTCAACAAAAACACACCAGGCCAGAAGGGAATGGAATGAAATATACAAACTGATGCAAAGCAAGGGACTGAATCCAAGAATACTATACCTAGCAAGGCTAACATTCAAAATTGAAGGTGGAATAGGAGCTTCACAGACAAAAAGGGGCTAAGAGTTTATTACTACCAAGCCAGCAATGAAAGAAATGATAAAGGGACTGCTGTAAAAAGAAGGAACTGAAAGGCAAGAAGAAACACAAACACCGAGAATAAAAATGACAACAAACAAGTACTTATCAATAATAACATTCAACGTAAATGAATTAAAAGCTCCAATCAAAAGACGTAGGGTAGCTGAATGGATAAGAAAACATGACCCATATATTTGCTGTCTGCAAGAGACCCACCTCAAAACAAAGGATTCACACAGACTGATAAAGAAGGGATGCAAAAAAATTATCAGGCAAATAGAAGTGAGAAAAAAGCTGGGGTTGCAATACTTGTATCTGACAAAATAGACCTCAAAGTAAAGGCCATAACAAGAGATAAGGAAGGTAACTGTAATACTAAAGGGAGCAATTCAAGAAGAAGATATAACTCTGATAAACATATATAAAAGTTGCTTTCTAATACAGGAGCACCATATACATAAAACAACTTCTGAAAGATATCAAGGGAGAGATCGATAGCAATACAGAGTAGGAGACTTTAATATCCCACTGACACCACTGGACAAATCCTCTAAACAAAAAATCAGCATAGAAACAGCAATCCTAAATGACTCACTAGTTCAGAGGGATTAATTGACATCTTCAGAATATTTCACCCCAAAGCCACAGAATAAACATTCTTCTCCAGTGCACATGGGACATTTTCAAAGATAAACTACATATTAGGACACAGGCAAAGTCTCTTCAAATACAAGAGGATAGAAATCATAACAAGCATCTTCGCAGATAACAATGGCATAAAACTAGAAATCAACTACAATAAAAACAATGAAAAAAAATCAAACACTTGGAGGCTAAATAGCATGCTATTAAACAGTGACTGGATTACCAAAGAGGTCAAAGAAGAAATAAAAAACATCATAGCAACAAATGACAATGAAAACACAACAATCCAAAATCTATGGGACACAATGAAAGCAGTCCTGAGAAGGAAGTTCATAGCTCTATAGGCCTACCTCAAAAAACAAGAAAAACTGGTAATAAACTATCTAACCTTGCAACTTAAAGAATTAGAAAGAGAGCAACAAGAAAAGCCCAAATTATCCACAAGGAAGGAGATAATGAAGATCAGAGCAGAAATAAACGACATAGAGACCAAAAAAACAATACAAAAGATCAACAAAACCAAGAGCTGGTTCTTTGATAGGATAAACAAGATTGATGAACCTCTTGCCAGGCTCATCAATAAACAAAGAGATAGGACCCAAATAAACAAAATCAGAAATGAAAGAGGTGAAGTAACAACTGACCCCACTGCTATACAAAGGATTGTAAAAAAAAAATACTACGAACAACTTTACTCCAACAAACTGGACAACCTCAACAAAATGGACACATTCCTAGAAAAATACAAGCTTCTAAAACGCAATCAGGAAGAATCAAAAAACCTGAATAGGCTGATAACTACTGATGAAATTGAAACAGGAATAAAAAAGCTTCCAGCAAACAAAAGCCATGGACCAGATGGCTTCACAGGGGAGTTTTACCGAACATTCAAAGAAGAACTAAAACCAATCCTTCTCAGACTATTACAAAAACTTCAAGAAGAAGGCACACTTCCAAGCTCTATGAAGCAAGCATTACCCTAATCCCAAAACCAGATAAAGACACCACAAAGAAAGAGCATTATAGGCCAATATCCTTGATGAACATAGATGCTAAAATCCTCAACAAAATTATGGGAAACCGAATCCAGTATTACATTAGAAAGATCATACACCGTGACCAAGTGGGATTTATGCCAGGGATGCAAGGATGGTACAATATCTGCAAATCAATAAATGTGATACATCACATAAACAAATTGAGAGTCAAAAATCACATAATCATATCAATTGATGCTGAAAAGTCATTTGACAAAGTCCAACAACCTTTTCTGATAAAAATGCTCAGCAAAGTGGGGATAGAAGGATCATACTTCAACATAATAAAAGCCTTATAGGACAAACCTACAGCCAACATCATACTCAATAGTCAAACACTAAAACCATTTCACTTAAGAACAAGACAGGGATGCCCGCTTTCACCACTCCTGTTCAACACAGTACTGCAATTGCTAGCCAAAGCCATCAGACAAGAAGAAGAAATAAAAGTCATCCAAATTGGAAAAAAGAAGTAAAATTGTCATTATTTGCAGATGACATGATACTGTACATAGATAACCCTAAAGATTCCATCAAAAAATTATTAGACTTAATAAATGAATTCGGCAATGTAGCAGGATACAAAATTAATGCCAAGAAATCTATGGCATTTTTATACACCAATAGTGAACTTAAGAGAGATTAAAAAACAATTCCATTTACCATTGCACAAAAACAATTAAGATACCTAGGAATAAACTTAACTAAGGAGTTAAAAGACCTCTACTCATAAAACTATAGGACATTGAAAAAAGAGATAGAGGAAGACATAAACAGATAGAAGAACATACCCTGTTCAAGGATGGATAGAATCAACATCATTAAAATGTCCATACTACCCAAAGCAATCTATAGATTCAATGCACTCCTCACTAAAATACAAACAGCATATTTTACAGATCTAGAAAGAACTCTCCAAAACTTCATCTGGAATAAAAAAAGACCCCGAATAGCTGCAGCAATCCTGAGAAAGAAGAACGAAGTAGGAGGGATCTCAATACCAGATTTCAAGCTGTGTTACAAGGCCACTGTTCTCAAAACTACCTGAATCTGGCACAAGAACAGACATATAGACCAATGGAATAGAATAGAGAACCCAGAAATAGACCCAAACCAGAATGCTCAATTAATATTTGACAAAAGAGACAAGAACATACAATGGAGTCAAGACAGTCTCTTCAATAAATGGTGCTGGGAAATTTAGTCAGACCCACGCAACAAAATGAAACTAGACCACCAACTTACACCATACACAAAAAATAAAGTCAAAATGGATAAAGAACTTAAACATAAGACGGGAAACCATAAAAATATTAGAGGAATCCACAGGCAGCAAAATCTCAGATATATGCTAAAGCAGTATCTTCACTGATAAAGCTCCTAGGGCAATAGAAACTAAAAATAAAATAAACAATGGGACTACATAAAAATAAAAAGCTTCTGCACAGCAAAAGAAACCATCAACAAAACAACAAGAAAACCCACTGCATGGAAGAACATATTTGCCAATGATATCTCCAATAGGGGTTTAATTTCCAACATTTACAGAGAACTCATACAACTTAACAAAAGTAAGACAAACAACCCAATAAAACAATGGGCAACAAACCTAAATAGATACTTTTAGAAAGAAGACAGAATGAAGGCCAAGAGACACATGAAAACGTGCTCAAAGTCTAATCACCCGAGAGATGCAAATCTAAACAACAATGAGGTACCATTTCACACCTGTCAGAATGCCTATCATCAACAAATCAAAAAATGACAAGTGCTGGCGAGGATGAAGAGAAAAAGGAACCCTCGTGCACTGCTGGTGGGAATGCAGACTGGTGCAGGCACTGTGGAGAACAGTATGGAGTTTCCTCAAAAAACTAAAACTGGAACTTCCATTTGACCCAGTGATCCCACTTCTAGGAAAATATCCCAAGAATCTAGAAACACCAATCAGAAAGGATATATGCATCCCTATGCTCACAGCAGCACAATTTACAATAGCTAAGATTTGAAATCAGCCTAAGTGCCCATCAGCAGATGAGTGGATTAGAAAACTGTGGTACATCTACACAATGGAATACTATGCTGCTGTAAAAAGGAAGGAACTCCTACCATTTGCAACAGCATGGATGGAGCTAGAGAATATTATGCTAAGTGAAATAAGTGAGTCAGAGAAAGATAATACCACATGATCTCACTCATTTGTAGATAGATTATAATGAACAACACAAACCGATGAACAAAAAAAGATCCAGAGAGAGAGAAGCATCGATCAGATGCTCAAACCTTAGAGGGAAAGTAGGGGAGGGTGGGGGTAAGGGGGAAAGATCAACCAAAGGACTTGTATGCATGCATGTAAGCATAAGCCATGGACGCAAACAGGGGGTGAGGGTGAGGGCAGGATTGGGGGGATAGGGGGACAAACGGGGGGAAAGAACACATTTGTAATACCTTAATCAATAAGGGGAAAAAAGAGAGGACTCAAATAAACAAAATCAGAAATGAAAGAGGCAAAATAACAACCAAGTCCACAGAAATACAAAGGATTGTAAAAAAATAATATGAACAACTCTATTCCAACAAACCAGTCAACCTAGAAGATATGGACATGTTTCTAGAAAAATATGACCTTCCAAAACTCAATCAGGAAGAAAAAAAAATCTGAACAGGCTGATAACTATTAAAGAAATTGAAGCAGTAATCAAAAAACTTCCAGCAAATAATAGCCCTGGGCCAGACGCCTTCACAGGGGAATTTTACCACATGTTCAAAGAACTAACACCTATCCTCCTCAGACTATTCCAAAATATTCAAGAGGAAGGAACACTTTCAAGCTCTTTCTATGAGCCAGCATTACCCTAATCCCATGGTTGGCAAACTGCGGCTCAAGAGCCACATGTGGCTCTTTGGCCCCTTGAGTGTGGCTATTCCACAAAATACCACAGCCTGGGCGAGTCTATTTTGGAGAAGTGGCATTAGAAGAAGTATAAGTTTAAAAAATTTGGCTCTCAAAAGAAATTTCAATTGTTGTACTCTTGATATTTGGCTCTTTTGACTAATGAGTTTGCCGACCATTGCCCTAATCTCAAAACCAGATAAAGACACTACAAAGAAAGAGAATTACAGGCCAAAACCTCTGAAGAACATAGCTGCTGAAATGCTCAACAAAATCCTAGCAAATCGGATCCAGAATTACATTAGAAAGATCATACACCATGACGAAGTGGGGTTTATTCCGTGAATGCAAGGTTGGTACAATATGTGCAAAACAATACATCACATAAACAAACTGAGAGATAAATATCACTTAAAAATATCAATCGATGCAGAAAAAGCATTTGACAGAATCCAAAACCCTTTTTTTTTTTTTTTTTTATATTTTATTGATTTTTTACAGAGAGGAAGAGAGAGGGATAGAGAGTCAGAAACATCGATGAGAGAGAAACATCGATCAGCTGCCTCCTGCACACCCCCTACTGGGGATGTGCCCGCAACCAAGGTACATGCCCTTGACCGGAATCGAACCCGGGACCCTTGAGTCCGCAGGCCGACGCTCTATCCACTGAGCCAAACCGGCTTCGGCCCAACACCCTTTCTTGATAAAAACACTCAGCAAAGTGGGAATAGAGGGATCATACCTCAACATTATAAAAACTTTATATAACAAACCTACAGCCAACATCATACTCAATAGGCAAAAACTAAAACCATTTCACCTGAGAACAGGAACAAGACAGGAATGCACACTCTCACCACCCCTGTTCAACACAGTACTGGAAGTACTAGCCATAGTGATCGGACAAGAAAAAATAAGAGGCATCCAAATTGGAAAAGAAGAAGCAAAACTGTCATTATTGGCAGATGACATGATATTGTATATAGAAAACCCTAAAGACTCCACCAAAAATACTAGACTTAATAAATGAATTTGGCAATGTACCAGGATACAAAATTAATACCCAGAAATCTATGGCTTTTTTATACAACAACAATGAACTCATAGAAATATAAACTAAAAAAACAATTCCATTTACCACTGCACCAAAAAATTAAGAAACCTAGAAATAAATTCAACTAAGAAGGTAAAAGAACTGTGCTTAGAAAACTACAGGACATTGAAAAAAGAGATAGAGGAAGACATGAACAAATGGAAGAATATACCGTGTTCATGAATTTGTAGAATCAACATAATTAAAATGTCCATCCTGCCCAAAGAATCTATAGATTTAATGCAAATCCCATTAAAATAGCAATGGCATATTTCACAGACCTAGAATAAACTCCAAAATTTCATATGGAATAAAAAAAATCCAAATAGATGCAGCAATCTTGAGAAAGAAGAACAAAGTTGAAGGGATTACAATACCAGATATCAAACTATATTACAAAGCCACTGTTGTCAAAACAGCCTGTCTCAAAACAGTCGGTACTGGCACAAGAACCGACATATAGACCAGTGGAACAGAACAGAGAATCCAGAAATCGACTCAAGCCATTATGCTCAATTAATATTTGACAAAGGAGGCAAGAGCATACAATGGAGTCAAGACAGTTTCTTGAATAAATGTGTTGAGAAAATTGGACAGATACATGCAAAAAAGTGAAACTAGACCACCAATTTACACATTACACAAAAATAAACTCAAAATGGATAAAGGACTTAAACATAAGACAGGAAACCATAAAAATCTTAGAAGACTCCACAGGCAGCAAAGTATCAGACATACTCATACTGCTCCTAGAGCAATGGAAACTAAGGAGAAAATAAACACTAATGGGACTACATCAAAATAACAAGCTTCTGCACAGCAAAATAAACCTCAACACAACAACAAGAAAGCCCACTGCATGGGAGAACATATTTGCCAGTTATATCTGATAAGGGTCTAATCTCCAAAATTTATAGAGAACTCATAGATCTTAACAAAAGGAAGATAAACAATCCAATCAAAAAATGGCTAAAGGACTTAGTCACTTTTCAAAAGTGTACATACAGAAGGCCAAGAGAGATATGAAAACATGTTCAAAGTCACTAACCATCCGAGAGATGTAAATCAAAATGACAATGAGATATCATCTCACACCTGTCAGAATGGCTATCCAACAAACTGACAAAGGACAGGTGCTGATGAGGATGTGCAGATAAAGGAACCCTTGCTGACTGGTACAGACACTGTGGAAAACAGTATGGCGTTTCCTCAAAAAATTAAAAATGGAACTCCAATTTGATCCTGTAATCCCACTTCCAGGAATATATCCCAAGAAATAGGATACACCAATCAGAAAGGACATATGCACCCCTATGCTCATAGCAGCACAATTTACAATAGTTAAGATTTGGAAACAGCCTAAGTGCCCATCAGGAGATGAGTGGATTAAAAGCCTGTGGTACATCTGTATAATGGAAAACTATGCTGCTGTAAAAGGGAAAGAACTCTAACCATCTGCAATAGCATGGATGGACCTGGAGAGCATTATGCTAAGCAAAATAAGCCAGTCAGAGAAAGATAAGTATCACATGATCTCACTCATTTTGGAATATAGTGAACAACATAAACTGATGAACAAAAAATGATCCAGAGACAGAGAAGCATCGAACAAACTGTCAAACCTCAGAGGGAAGGCAGGGGAATGGGGGGGGTGGGGGGGGGGTCCAGAGAGATCAACCAAAGGACTTGCATGCATGCATATAAGCATAACCATTGGACACAGACATTAGGGGGTTAGGGCATGTGCTGGGGGGTGCGGGTGGCTGGGGAGAGGTCAATGGGGGAAAAAGAGACGTAGGTAATACTACATGTAATACTTTAAAGAATAAAAATTTTTAAATAAATAAAAGGATTAAAAAAGAAATAATGACTGAAAACTTTCCTAACCTAATGAAGGGAAAAATTCATACAAGTTCAGGAAGCCCAGAGAGTCCCAATTAAGATGAACACAAAGAGAACCATACTAAGACACATCATAATTAAAATGTCAAAGGTAAAATACAAAAATAGAATCTCAAATGCAGGAAGAGAATGACAGTTAGTTACCTACAAGGGAAATCCCATAAGGTATAAGCTGATTTCTCAACAAAAAGGGATCTCAGGCCAGTAGGGATTGGCATGAAATATTCAAAGTGAGAAAAGGAAGGACCTACAACGAAGACTACTCCATCCAGCAAGGCTAACATTTAAAACTGAAGATGAAATAGGGTTTCCCGGAAAAAATAAGCTAAAGGAGTTCATTACCATCAAACCAGTATAGCAAGAAATGTTAATGGGCGCGCTTTAAGTAAAAAATAAAAGAAATATATATAGAGAGGAACATAGGCATAATGAATAAAATATCAATAAATAATACCTATCAATAATAACCTTAAATGTAAATGGGTTAAATGTTTCAATCAAAAGACATAGGATCGTTGAGTGGATAAAAAACATGACTCCTATATATGCTGCCTACAAGACCAACCTCAGAACAAAAGATACACACAGACTGAAAATGAAGGGATGGAAAAAAATATTCCACGCAAATTAAAACAAACAAAAAAAGCGATGGTAGCAATACTTATATCAGACAAAATTGAATTCAAATGCCATAACAAGAGATAAAGAATGTCATTATATAGTATTAAAGGGACCAATCCAACAAGAGAATATAACCCTTGTAAACATATATGTACCCAACACAGGAACACCTAAATATATAAAGAAAATCTTGGTGGACATTAAAGAAGAAATCGACAGCAATACAGTCATAGTAGGAGATTTTAACACTGCACTGACATCAATGGATAGATCTTCTAGACAAAAAACTCAACAAGGAAACAGCAATCTTAAATGACACACTAGATCAGATGGATTTAATCGATATTTACAGAATATTCCATCCCAAAGCAGAATATACATTCTTCTCAAGTACACATTCTCAAAGATAGACCAGATGTTAGGACACAAAATAAGTCTTAACAAATTCAAGACAACTCAAATCTTATTAAGTATCTTCTCTAACCATAGTGGTATTAAACTAGAAATCAATTACAATGAAAAACTGAAAAACATTCAACACATGGACACTAAATAACATGTTACTGAATAATTAATGGATTAACAATGAGATCAAGGATGAAATAAAAACTTACCTGGAAACAAATGAGAATGAACACACAACAACCCAAAATCTATGAGACACAGCAAAAGCAATCTCGAAAGATAAATTGATAGCATTACAGGCCTACCTCAAGAAGCAAGAAAAATCTCAAATAACAAATCTATCCCTTTACCCAAAAGAACTAGAAACGGAACAATAAAACCCAGTATAAGTAGAAGGAAGGAAATAAAGATTAAAAGGGAAAGAAATGACATAAACTAAAAAACTAAAAAACAAAAGATCAATGAAATCAAGAACTGGTTCTTTGAAAAGATAAACAAGATTGACAAACCATTAACCAGAATGATCAAGAAGAAAAAAAAAATGACCCAAATAAATAAAATCAGAAGTAAAAGAGAAATAACAACTGACACCACAAAAATACAAAGGATTGTAAGAAAATAGACCTCTATGCCAACAAAGTGGACACCCTGCACAAATGGATAAATTCCTAGAAACATACAATCTTCCAAAACTATTTCAGGAAGAATTAGAAAACCTGAATAGACAAATAACAACTAATGAAAATGAATAATAATAAAAAAAACTCCCACAAACAAAAATCCTGGAATGGATGGCTTCTCAGGTGAATTTTACCAAATATTCAAAGAAGAATTAATACCCCTCCTTTTCAAATTATTTCAAAATATCAAGAGGAGGGAAGACTTCCAAGCTTTCCTTACGCGGCCAGCATTACTCTAATTACAAAACCAGATAAAGTCACTACAAAGAAAGAAAATTACAGGCTAATATCTCTAATGAACAGAGATGCTAAAATTCTCCACAAAGAATTAGCAAACCAGATCCAGCAATACATTAAAAAGATCATATATCATGATTAAGTGAGATTTATTCCAGGGGTGCAAGGTTGCTGGATTATCCACAAACCAATAAATGTGATAGGTCACATAAACAAAATGAATAAAACTCTCATGATCATATCAACAGATGCAGATAAAGCATTTGATAAAATCTAGCACCCATTTATGATACAAACTTTCAGCAAAGTGGGAATTGTAGGATCATACCTCAACATAATAAAGGCCATATCTGACAAACCCAAAGCCAACATCAGACTCAATGGGCAAAAAAGCGCTTCTCTAAATATCAGGAATGCAAGAGGGATGTCTGCTTTTACCACTCTTATTCAACACTTGCATAGGTGGGTTCCGGCCGGCCCACCCCGATGGGGACCCATTGGGTAGATGGTCAGGTGGAGGGGCTGTGGGTGGTTTGCCAGCTGGCCCTGCCCCAATCAGGATGTTGGGGGCCAATCGGGGGCAGGGCCAGCTGGGGGTAGGGGTTCACAGGTGGTTGGCCAGCCAGCCCTGTCCCCCATCGGGCTGGAGGTGGGCCAATGGTGGCCTGGCCCGGGGGGGGGAGGGGCGCGTTGGGAGCTGATTGGGGCCCAGATCAGGCTGGTTGGCTGCCACCATGTGCATCATAGCCACCAGCTGTTCTGGTCCTTCTGCCGTTCAGGTCGCTGGGCTTTTATAGACTAGGGGCTCAGTGCACAAATTCGTGCACCTTGAAAAGAACTGTGGGTTGCAAGGCTACAGTGGGCACAGGGGCGAGTCTTGGCCCATCCTCTGCGCCCTTGCCTGGCCCCTTGCGCTGCAGTTCCTGGTCCCATCTGCCAGCAGCCCCGCTTCCGCCGCCACTGCTCCCACATGCTGATGGCGCCAGCCCCGCTCACACCTGCTGCCAGCGCCGAGCGCCAGAAGTGGGTGTGAGAGGCGGCTGCTGGCCCCTATCACCCAAGGAGCAGGGGGAGGTGGAGAAGTCCTGAGGGGCGACTGGGGCCGGCAGCCGCGGCTTGCACCCAATGACAGTGCTGAGTGACTGGGGCCGGCGCCGGTCGCTGGCAGTGGGTGTGAGCGGTGGCTCCAGTGCCGGCAGTGGTGCGAGCAGGGCCGGTGCTGGCAGCAGGTGCAAGAGTGTGGCAGGACCACAGCACGCAGGAGCAAATTTTCAGTAACCACCAGAGGCTTGCCCCAATGACAGCAACCGGTGCCCCGCCTTGGTCTGGCGCCCCTGCTCACCTGCTCCACCATACTGCCGCGGCCGATGCCTGCCATGTTCTGTGCTCTGCCGCCTGCTCCTGACGCTACCATGTTCTGTGCACACCCCCTGGTGGTCAGCACATGTCATAGTGACCGTTTGTTCAGTTGTTTAGCCGTTTGGTCTATTTGCATATTAGAGTTTTATACATATACACTAGAGGCCCGGTGCATGGGGGGGGGGGGAGGTGCCTCAGCCTGGCCTGCACCCTCTCACAGTCTGGGACCCCTCGGGGGATGCCTGCCTACCAGGGAGCAGGACTAAGCTGGCAGGCAGACATCCCTCTCGCATCCAGGACCCCTCACTCCTTACTGCCCACCTGCTCGCTGCTCCGTAGCTCTGCCACGGAGGCAGGAGAGGCTCCTGCCACCACCACTGCACTTGCCAGCTGTGAGCCCAGCTTCTGGCTGAGTGGTGCTACCCCTGTGGGAGTGCACTGACCACCAGGGGGCAGCTCCTGCATTGAGCATCTGCCCCTGGTGGTCAGTGCGCATCATAGTGACTGGTTGTTCTGGTCGTTCCACTGTAACGGTTGCTTAGACTTTTATTACATAGACTAGAGGCCCAGTGCACGAATTCAGGCACGGCTGGGCTCCAGCCAGCCCGCCCTGATTGGAGCCGATCAGGCCGGGCCAGCCAGGGATAGGGGATGCAGGAGGTTGGCTGTCTGGTCCTGCCCCCGATTGGGGTGTTGGAGGCCGATCAGGGGCCTAACCGGCCAGAGGGGGAGGTGCTGATCGGGGCCCAGATCAGGCTGGTTGGTTGCCACAGTGCGCATCATAGCCACCGGTTGTTCTGGTCGTTCCACTGTTCAGGTTGCTGGGCTTTTATATATATATATAGACTACAGGCCTGGTGCATGAAATTCGTGCAATGGAGGGTGTCCCTCAGCCCAGCCTGCACCCTATCCAACCTGGGATCCCTCTCACAATCTGGGACTGCTGGCTCCTAACCACTCACCTGCCTGCCTGTCTGATTGCCCCAACTGCTTCTGCCTGCCAGCCTGATCCTCACCGCTCCCCTGCCAGCCTGATTGATGCCTACTGCTCCCCTGCCGGCACAATCACCCCCAAATGCCCTCCCCTGCTGGCCCGATGGCCCCCAACTACCCTCCCCTCCAGGCCCAATGGCCCCCAACTGCCCTCCCCTGCAGGCCCGATTGCCCCCAATTGCCCTCTCCTGCCGACCCGGTCGCCCCCAACTGCCCTCCCCTGCCAGCCATCTTGTGACAACGTGGAGGTGGCCATCTTGTGAGGGCACAAGGGCCACCCAGGCTTTTATTAATATAGATAGTACTGGAAGTAGTAGCCACAGCAATTAGACAAGAAGAAATAAAAGGCATCCAAAATGGAAAGGAGGAAGTAAAATTGTCATTATTCATAGATGACATGACATTGTATATAGAAAACCCTAAAGATTCCACCCAAAACTACTACATCTAATAAATAAATTTTGCAAAGCAGCAGGATACAAAATTAATATTTAGAAATTGGTGGCATAATTATACACCAATAATGAACTATCAGAAACAGAAACTAAGGAAACAATCCCATTTACTATTGCAACAACGACAAAATAAGGTATCTTAACCAATTTAACCAAGGAGGTAAAAGTCCTGTATTCAAAAAATTGAAAGATACCAAAGAAAGAAATTGAGGATGACACAAATAAGTGGAAGCATGAATTGTACTCATGGATAGAAAAAATTAACATATACTTTAAATGTTCACACTACCCAAAGCAATCTATAGATTCAATGCAATTCCTATTAAAATATGAATGGCATCACTCATAGAAATAGAACAAATATTCCAAAAATGTATATGGAATTACAAAAGACCCAAATAACCTCAGCAATCTTAAGAAAAACAAAGTTGCAGGCATCACACTTCCTGATATCCAACTGTACTACCAGACCATAGTAATCAAAATAGCATGGCATTGGGACAAGAATAGAGAGCCCAGAAATAAACCCATGCCTTTATGGTCAATTAACATTTGATAAAGAAGGCAAGAACATACAATGAGGAAAGACAGTCTCTTCAATAAAAAGTACTGGGGAAACTGGACAGATACATGCAAAAATAATGAAACTAGACCACAAACTTGCACCATACACAAGAATAAACTCAAAATGGATTCAAGACTTAAAAGCAGCCTGTCCTATGTGGCTCATGGCTGAGTATTAACCAATCAACCAAGATGTCATGGTTTGATTCCATCAGGTACCATGCTCAGGTTTTGGGTTTGATCCCCAGGAGGGGGTGTGCAGGAGGCAGCTGATCAATGATTCTCTCATATCACTGATGTTTCTATCCCTCTCTCCCTCTCCATTCCTCTCTCTGAAATCAATTAAAAATTTTTAAAAAAAGACTTAAATGTAAGTCACAAAACCATAAAAATCTTAGAAGAAAACATAGGCAGTAAAATTTCAGAAATATTTCTTGTAGCAATATTTTTGGCTAAGTCTCCTCAGGCAAAGGGAACAAATGAAAAATAAACAAACAGGGATACATCAATCTAAAACCCTTTTGCACAGCAAAAGAAAGCACTAAAAATATTGAAAGGGCCCTAGCCAGTTTGGCTCAGTGGATAGAGCATCGGCCTGTGAACTAAAGGGTCCCAGGTTCGATTCCGGTCAAGGGCATTTACCTGGGTTGAAGGCTCCTCCAAGGCCCAGGCCCCGGGAGGGGTGCATGCAGGAGGCAACCAATGTGTTTCTCTCACACCAATATTTCTCTCTGTCATTCTCTCTCACTTCCACTCTAAAATCAATGGAAAAATATCCTCGGGTGAGGGAAAAATATATGTGTGTATATATACATATACATACATATACATATATACATATACATACACACATACACACACACACACACACACACACACACACACACACACACACATACTAGAGGCCTGGTGCATGAAATTCGTGCACAGGGGTGTGTGTCCCTCAGCTCAGCCTGCACCCTCTCCAGTCTGGGACCCCTCGAGGGATGTCTGACTGCCCGTTTAGGCCCGATTCTGGTAGGATCAGGCCTAAACAGGTAGTTGGATATCCCTCTCACAATCCAGAACTGCTGGCTCCCAACTGCTCGCCTGCCTGCCTTCCTGATTGCCTCTAACCACTTCTGCCTGCCAGCCTGATCACTGTCTAACCACTCCCCTGCCAGCCTGATTGCCCCTAACTGCCCTCCCCTGCAGGCCTGGTCGCCCCCAACCTCCCTCCTCTGCTGGCCTGGTCACCCCTAACTGCCCTCCCCTGCAGGCCTGGTCCTTCTCAACTTCCCTCCCCTGCAGGCCTGGTCCCCCACAACTGCTCTCCCCTGCAGGCCTGTTCCCCCGCAACTGCTCTCCCCTGCAGGCCTGGATCCCCCGCAACTGCCCTTCCCTGCAGGCCCGGTCGCCCCCAACTTCCCTCCTCTGCCAGCCTGGTCACCCCTAACTGCCCTCCCCTGCAGGCTTGATCCGCCCCCAACTGCCCTCCCTTGCAGGCCTGGTCCCTCCCAACTGCCCATCTTATGGCAGCCATCTTGTGTCCACATGGGGGCAGCCATCTTGTGTGTTGGAGTGACGGTCAATTTGCATATTACTCTTTTATTAGATAGGATATGCACATTAAAAGGAAACCCACTATATGGGAGAATATATTTGCCAATAATACAACTGGTTAATTCTTAAAATATAAAAGAACTTATACTACTCAACACCAAGAAGACAAACAATCCAATTAAAAATGGGCAAAAGATCTGAATAGACACTTCTCTAAAGAGGATATAGATGGCCAATAGACATATGAAAAAATGCTCATTGTCACTAATCATCAGAGAAATGCAAATTAAAACCAGAATGAGTAATCACCTCATGCCTTTCAGAATGGCTATCAATAAATCAACAAACAAGTGTTGGTGAGAACGTGTAGAAAAGGGAACCATTGTGTACTGTTGGTGGGAATGCAGACTGGTGCAGTTACTGAAAAACAGTATGGAGTTTCTTCAAATTAAAAATGGACCTACATTTTGACCCAAAAATCCCACTTCTGGGAATATATCCAAAGAAACTTGAAACATTAAGCCAAAAGAATACATGTACCCCATATTCACTGAAGCATTATTTACACTAGGGGCCCAGTGAACAAATTCATGCACCTTGAAAGGAACTGTGGGCCGGGAGGTTGCGGTGGACACAGGGGTGGGTCTCAGTCCATCCTCTGTGCCCCCGCCCAGCCCCTCCCACCATGGCCCCTGGTCCCATCTGCCGGCAGCCCCGCTCCTACTGCTGCTGCTCCCACGTGCTGATGGCACTGGCCCTGCTTGCACCCACTGACAGGGTGGAGCAATTAGGGCCGGTGCCAGCAGCGGGTGCGAGCAGGCCTGATGCCATTAGCAGGTGCGAGCAGCAGCTGCTGCCCCAATCACCATTCAGGAGCAGGGGGAGGTGGAGAAGCCCTGAGGGGCAATCGGGGCCGGCAGCCACCGCTCACACCTGCTGACAGCGCCAAATAATTGGGACTGGTGCGAGGCGCCGTCAGTGTGTGCAAGGAGGCTGCCAGCCCTGATCGCCCCTCAGGAGCAGTGGGAGGTGAAGCCCTGAGAGGCAATTGGGGCCGGTAGCTGCCGCTCACACCCACTGATGGCACCAAGCGATCAGGGCTGGCGCAGGGCACTGGCAATGGGTGCGAGCAATGGGCAGGACCATGGCACGCAGGAGCAAAGAATTTTCAGTAACCACCAGAGGCTTGCCCCAATGACAGCGACCGGTGCCCCACCTTGGTCTGGCGCTCACCTGCTCCACCATCTCACCACGGCCAACGCCCGTCATGTTCTGCGTGCACCCCCTAGTGGAGAGCACACATCATAGCAACCAGCTGTTCGATTGTTCCGCTGTTCAGTCTATTTGCTTATTAGGGTTTTATATACCCGTCATGTTCTGCGTGCACCCCCTAGTGGAGAGCACACATCATAGCAACCAGCTGTTCGATTGTTCCGCTGTTCAGTCTATTTGCTTATTAGGGTTTTATATACATAGATAGCCAACACCTGGAAAGTCAAGTGTAAATCAGTACATGAGTGGTAAAAAAGTTGTGATACATTTATGCAATGGAATACTACAAGGCTGTAAAAAGAAAAAAAGAAGGAAATCTTACCTTTTGAAATAGCATGTAAGGACATGGAGATATAAGATAGTCAGAAAAAGACAAATACCATATGATCTCACTTACATGTGGAATCTAATTAACAAAATAAACTGATGAACAAAATAGAAACTGAGAAATGAATACATGGAACAGACTGACAGCTGTCTGAGGGGAGGGTGTTTGGGGGCTAAATGAAAGTTGAAAGCATTGCAAAAAAAAAAAAAATCCCCCAAAACACAGACACAGACAACAGTGTAGCCAGAAAGAGTGGGGAGGGCAGAGATGGACAAAGGGGAGGAGAATGGGGACAAAAAGAGACTTTAGCGCAACAGGCCGTCGATGCAGGATGCAAATGTTTTGTACACTTGAAACCTTATGGCTTTGTGAACCAATGAATTCAATAAAAAATAAAATTAAATTAAAAAATAAAACCCTGTCAAACTGCCATCTGCAAAGCCTTTACCCACAGGTTCCCACCAGCACAGTAGGAAGGATCATTTCCTGTGTCACCACATTAAATACCATCTGACCCAGTGGCTAAACACAGCTGATGAGCAAAATAGAGACCAACTGTCCTTCATGAAACTCGCCACTGCGGGTGAGCCTGATGCATTGGGTTCTCTGAGGAACTTGAAAGAATTAAACACTCAAATAGTTCTTTTAACACAATGGAGGCCATAAATGAATAATAAATGGTTTGTATCGTGCTTCTTTCTGTCTGTCCCTGGCCGACAGCTGGCACCCAGTACCAAGCCCTGCTATAAGTGAAACTTCTGTGCTCATGTTATTAAAAAACAAAACACCAGTTACTAAGGATTTCCTGGGGAAAACCCTCGCCTGGGACCACGCTCCCAGTCAGTAAGGGCAGCCACCTAATTCTAGGAGCCTGTAAATGTGAGCTTATTCGGGGGGGTGGGGGGGTTTGGAGTCTTTGCATATGTGATTAAGTTCAGAATCTTGAAATGAAGAGGTCATCCTGGATTTTATGATGGGCCATAAATATAATGAAGTATCCTTGCAATAGAGACTACAGACAGTACAAGGTCATATTTAGACACAGGCAGAGACTAGCAGGATGTAGTTACAAGCCAAGGAGCACCAAGGATTGTTGGCGGCCATCAGAAGCTGGAAGGGGTAAGGATTGGAGGGCTTGTGGACAAAGCACACATCTTCATCTTCTACATCCACCTTCCAGAAGTATAAACAAATATTCAGTTTGTTTTAAGCCACTCAGTTTGTGGTAATTTGTTATGGTAGCCCCAGGAAACCAATACAGATCATACTACTCTTTTTTGTAGGTATTTTGAAATCTCCATTAACTTGCAAAAAATTTTTAATAGCATATTCTTCATTTGTGAAATGAGACTGTGGCAAGCTGTGAGAGGCTCCAGAAAGGCCCTGAAGAAGGAACTGAACTCATGAGTTGAGTCAGAATTATGGACATCCTGTGATGTCCCATGCCCCGCTCTCCCTGAATGCTATGGCCCATTTGGTCCTATGGGTCCCGTGCTCTCCCTCAAGATCCCTCTCTCACTGGGCTGCTCCTGTTCCTGAGACCCTTATGAGGACTGTCTACCTAAGAATCTGCATGGACCATCTAAGTGGCCCCTGCTGTTTCATGCCATCATGTAGATCTCAGGGCACCTGCAGAGGCCTCTCCCTCTCCATCTCCCTGCCTTTTTTCTTCATAGCCCTGTTCCCACCTGGCATGATAGATCTCTTTCTTACTGTTATCATTCCCCTTCGTCTCAACTTGTGTGCATTATGTAGGATATTGACATCCATTTTGTGTCACAACAGGGCTCTGGATACATTATAGAGAAGTGGACAGAGAGGAAGGGCAAAGCAAATGACTGTGGAGAGGTCAAGTAAAGATCCCAGCATCTCCTGAGCAGCCCTGACCTCAGATAAACCCTTCCCAAACAATAGAGCAGGTGTGCAATGTTGGTAGTCTCTAAAGTGTCACTGTGTCCTTAGTGAATGGAAAGGTGTGCCTGTGTGCTGAAGCAGGCAGAAGAATCCTGGGAAGCACTGACTAGGTCCCATCCTCTGTGTCAGCCCCCTGAGTCTCATGCTTGCTTGGAGCAAATGTGACAGGCCCTGCTACCCATGCCCACCCCCCTCCCAGATGAGCTCCTGAGTAACAGCAGCTCCAACTCTCCCAGGGGCAGTGCCAAACCATCCTAATGACTCAAGAGGAAGCCAACATGCTGAGTCTGCTTTGCCCTAGACACAATGTCAACACCAGGCCTGAGAATGTCCCCAAGCTATCAGGTCCCCAGCTAAGAAGACCCCATGGACATCATCCTTCACATTTACCCTGACATCGGGCCTGTCCAAACCAAACAGAGGCAAATGGGGTGGTGTGGCACACAGACTTTATTCTGACCACCCCACCTCCTGGGTCCAAGCCCATAACGTGACAACAGAATGGGCTCACTCAGCACTTAGAAAGACCCTCTTGTGTGCAGTGTTGGTGTAAGGATGCCAACGCCACTCCACATCTGCTGTGGCCTCCTGTTCCAGCGTGCCAAGGCGAATCATGTACACTGGTGGAGGGGAACAGAGACATTATCAACTATATAGCCAGCATCCCCCCACCACCAGACCTGAGATAAAGTCCAAACTCACACTTGAGCTCAAAGCGAGGGCCAACCTCAGTCAGCTCCACGTTGCGGTGGTTGGTCTTCCTGTACACATGGTGTCTGGGGCAAAGGGAGGCAGGGCAGGAGTGAGAGGAGGCAGGAGCAGCTATAGGTCAACCACCAATAGTACAGGGACACAAAGGTCAGGATACAATCCCAGAGCCCAGCCCATGGACACACCGGAAAGAGATGTAGTCATTCTGGTTTGCAAAGGTGATGACCCGATGGCTGTCTTCTTTGGGCACAGGGAACAGGTAACGAAGTATGTCAGAGACCTGGGGCGGAGGGAAGAAGATTGGGGAATGGCCAGCCTGGCACCGCCTGCCCCCAGCCCTAGTCCCATGACCCCAGACTCACCCGCTTGCCCAGACGGGAGGAGAAGCCATGAATGATGAGGTGAGGTTTGGCCTCTGACACGGTGCCCAGGTCGGGGATGTCATGCCGCATAAGCACATTGCATAGTGTGAAGTAAGCAGTGGGGCCAAAGGGCAGGTGGCTGACAATGAACCCCACTGGTGGGGCCAGATAGGCTGTCAGAGACTGTCTGCTCTTAGATGGCCAACCCGGCAAACACCCTGCTCCCTCCCATCAGCCTTACCAGGTGTGCCTCGATGCTCATGGATAACTAGCAGGTCGGTGACACCATTAGCTTTGCAGGCTCGCACCAGTGCCCCCACCTCATGTCGGCCACGGTTCATGCGCTGGGCACCGGGAAACACCAACTTCAGCTCCTGCACATGTACATACACTAGTTAGGACTCAGGCCATCGGTAACTGAGCATCTTCCATTCCCTGCTTCTTTTGATACCTTTGCAAACATCTTGAGGCGTGAACTGGGGTCTCGGGAAGTAGTGATCATGACCTTAGGATCCTCAACCCCTGCCCATCGATATTCATCATCCACATGACTGGTCACACCTGTCAGATGCATGAGGGGCAAGAACATGAGATTATCTTGGGAAGTGAAATACTAACTTGGGAGTGGCCAAATCCATTCAGAGTTGCACCCTGACAATATCTTCAGTGACAGGATGCTCCACACCCACTCTGGGCAACAGGGTGGCACCAAGCCACATTGGCTACAAGCACAAGTTTAATGCAGAACTGTATTTTCTAATTTGATGTAATTTCACTCATCTAACCTGTATTAATTACACAGAGCTAGTGGCTATTGTGTTGGCATAAGTACAGATTCTAATAAGGCCAAAGGTAACAGACTCCTATTTCTCCTAACAAATATTTACAACATGTGTGATTCCTTTCATATGTGTTGAATAACACAATGAGTAAAACATCTGGGTGCCAATGAAGTGCTGAGAGCTCGGGAAATGGCAGCGAACATAATGGACACTGTCCTGTCCTAGCAGAATTAACATTCCAGTGAGGGGGACCAAAGCAAAGCAGAGAGTAAGGTGGGTGGTATCACATGTGTCTCTAAATGGAATTGGGAGCACTCAGGACGAGCTCCTCTGAGTTGCCATCAGTGCAGAACCGTGAGAACTCAGGGGCACAGTTCCAGGAACAGGAGCTGCAGAGCCTTTCCTCAAGGTGTCTGAGGAAAGACATGGAGGCCAGTGGGCCCCAGTGCATGAAGAGGAGTTGGCCCAGAGTGTTGGGGAAGGTCACCTTCACCACCAGCGTCGTCAAACTCCAGGGAACCATGTAAGGTCAAAGCCTCCCTACGTAACTCCGTGGGGATCAGGCGGTTCTCTGCAGGGGAAAGACAGAGGGATTAGTGAGATATACATATGAAGGTCTCAGTTAATACAACACTGTGACTTATAAACCTGATGGGAAAAATACCTTTCTTACTCCTTTCTGAGCAGAGATGATACTGGGGGGTGAGAGGGTGGAGACTATTTCTGTCTTCATGCTAACCTGTTAACAATAGTTATAGGAAAGTTTTTTTTCTACAGTCCCTGAGTCTCATGGCTTGAAGGTTTTTAGACTGCTCTTTCTGTATAAAGGTGGACCAGAAATCCTGAAACCCTGACAACATGTACATACACTAGTTAGGACTCAGGCCATCGGTAACTGAGCATCTTCCATTCCCTGGGCTGGGCTGTGGGAACATCCACCTTGCGAGTATAGAGCTGAACATGACTGTGCCCCTGGAATCAGCACTTCTTAGCGGGCCCTGGTAGAATTCTTGCACATGGAAGATACTCACCTGAAGGAAACCTCTACTATACTCAACAGATTTTAGAAACAATGATGAAAACATAAAACTGCCAAAGAATACATATAACCTAACACTACCTTTAAAACTAAAAATCAATCAATATGATTTAGGGATACAAATAAGTACCATATAAGCACACACACAAAAAACAAGAAAACAGTTTATTTTTAAACAATATTCAATACTGTGGTTATCTAAGTTGTGGAAAATATTTCTGAATTTCAATACAGGGGTGGACAAAAGTAGGTTTATAGTTGCATTGTGACATTCTTTGAGTTAATAAAGCTATTGTAATAATAACCTGAATGTCTTTCCATACAAACAAATGTAAACCTACTTTTGCCAACCCATGTATACTGACCATTTTCCATTTCTTAAGATGGGCGGATAGCTCACAGTTGTTTAATATGCTTAACATAAACATACACACGCATAACCACACACACTTTATATATAACAACTACGAACATCAAAGTGAATTTAAAATAACCAGATACTGAGCTATGTACCTTCAAATAAACAAAGCTTCACCAACACATGAACTAACACAACTGGGTAAATAAATATGTCATTTTTAATCAGGCATGTGTGACAAACTCTTCATTAGTATGGCAAATGTATAGTAGGGAAAACATTGCAAAATTAGACCCTAATTTACAACGCAAATAAAATTAAATTATATACGGATTAACAGCTTAAAATTCAAGGGACTCATAATACCACTAAAAGACAGCAAGATATGGGCTGGCTGGCTTTCGCTCTCCAAAGCTCGCTCTGCCGTGGGTGCTGAGTCGGTAGGGCCCCTGCGGTGTGCCTCCCGCATGGAGCCCCAGGTCTGCGTCTGCACCAAGTGAGGAACCCGGTGCCCGGCGCAGGAACAGGGGCCGCACGAGGTGCGGGCACTGGTACTAAAGAAGATAACGAGACGAAAAACTACGGGGAGTGGAGGTGGGGGACGTCTACAAGGACCATAGGGATAATTTTAAATTTGAGAAGAACTAGACACACTGTAAGCAAAATTAATAGGCAAGCTGTAAAATCTCGACACTGTAGCATAAATGACAACTATTTCATACCATCACTCGGAGGAGCATTTGCAAGCAACAGAGAGACTCAGCAGGCAAAAAAAGTGACCAGTAAATACTTAAAAAGATGCCCAACTATAAATGGTAGTTAAGTCACTCGGTCTTTCCACTGGGTTTTAAAATGCGAACCCTGGGGGACGCCACCGAGCAGCGGGGACCGTACCTTCCAGCGCGCGTCGCACCTTCTCTTTCCTCTCGTGGGCGGCGCGCTGCGCCTCCTCGCGGGCCTTGCGGTAGAGGTACTCCCGGCGAAGGCGCGCCTCCCGGCGCAACTAGGGGACAGCGGGCCGGGTCAGCCCTCTTTCTCCCGGCACGCTCGGCCCGGGGGACCACCCGTCCGAGCCCACAGACCTCACCCCCAGCCCTCCGCAAACCCCCGACCTCCAAAACTGAAGCTCCAACAGCCCTACCATCCTGAGCGTCGCTTCCACGTGCGTCTCAAAGAATCTGCCAGAGCTGCCGGCACTACGCAGCCCTCGCTTCCGCCCTCAACCAAGAAGGTGGTTAGAGGTTCACTAAACGCTGCTGTCGCCGAGGTTGACCAAAGTTAAGATGGCGAACCGTGGGTGGGAGTCACAAGGCGATTGGCCCGCCCAGAAGCGCATGCTCACTGGAGCAACCAATAGGCAGAGGAAATGTTAAGATGCTGTCAGGCAGTCTGAGGCTGCCATTGGTAAAGATGTCTGTGCTTGGCTTCACCGTTGGTCGCGGCTATGCAGAATGCCTAAATTGAAGATGATGTAACGCTAGTTATGCCATTGGCGGCGGGAAATAGTGCCGCAGCTGTGAAACCGGCACAACGGCAGGCCGCAGGATCGCTTAACAGCTCCTTTTGGAATTAAATCTAAAGCCGTTTCTGCCTTAAAATGGTTGCTACGCCTCCTTCCTTCGCCACAGCGATAGTCCTACTTTTAAAATGCAGCCGCTTCCAGAAGTGACTCGGAACCCCACAGCTCTCGCCATCTTTCCGGTTGGCTGATCCGCTTCGGATGCTAAGCGCAAATAGCGACTACTCAGTCCCGAAACGCTGCTGCTCTGGGGACGCTGGCCCTTCGAAGCCGAGACCCCAGGGCTTCCACGGCGGCTTCCCTACCGGAACGCGGGGCCCACAGCGACGGCGGATCTCGAACGTCCATTGGCTACACTGTCGGCCCGGTGAGCGGTGATTGGGCGACCTGGGAGGAGGCTGGCTCCAGAGTGAGTGCCTTGGGCCATGGCGGCCGCGGATTTACGGGCGGAGCTGGACGCTGCTCCTGCAGCTGCTCGGGGACCTGGAAGAGCTGGAGTCCAAGCGGGCGGCGCTGAACGCCCGGGTGGAGGAGGTGGGAGCCTGGGGCGGGCGCGCGGGGGGTCACGCCGAGGTAAACCGAGTTTTACTGATCCTCTTTTCCGCAGGGCTGGCTTTCGCTCTCCAAAGCTCGCTATGCCATGGGTGCTAAGTCGGTAGGGCCCCTGCAATATGCCTCCCGCATGGAGCCCCAGGTCTGCGTCTGCACCAAGTGAGGAACCTTGCATGCTGAATCGGGTTGGTGGGGAATGTCCAGGGTGGAGCTGTCAAAGATCCATCCTCTCTTCTCTTTCTTTAGCGAGGCGCAAAATGGACTCCAGAAGTTTCGTGTAGTAAGAGCCGGCGCCCAGAGTCCAGAGGAGGTGGGGCCACGTGAGGCAGGTGAGCCCCCCTTCCCGTCAGGGACCCCTCCCGATGTCAAAGACAAAATACAATTAAGGAGATGATTTTATTCAAGTTGCTTCGATAGAGCGTCCTAAATAGGAAGATCAAAATGTCTCAGCAGAGTGGTTTTGGCCTTAGACTTTCATAGGGAGAAATAGGTGAAGTCTTTTACAGTTGGGATTGTTTTGCAGTTACAGGAAGTCTCAGTCAGTTGGAAAGAAAATGTTTATCTCTTTCAGAAGGACAAACTTTCAGTCTCAGCTAGTCATTCATGAGACAAAGAACAGGGAGTTGGAGGGTCTCTATGGCCTTTCAACATGTTCAGGCAAAATGGGAAAGGCCAGTTGTGAAAGCCACAACCTGCACCGCTAGGGTTCAGGATCTGGAGAAGGGCTGCGCACAAATGAAGAGACTAGACAAGAAACATGAAATCATGGGAGACCAGGCAGAGAACCCTTCACTAGTAGAAAGGCTTCACTGGGACCCAGGCCCTGTTAGCTTTTATTCAATTTTAGAATACACATTTTGCCCTTAGGCAGGCAGGCAGGCAGGCAATCTGGTAGCAGACATACTATCTTAAAGGTCAGTAAATATTAGTCAAGATTTACTTTGAGACTTAGGTCAGGAAATTGTTTGAGCCACCATTGTCTCTACAGAACAATTGGTGCATAGCTTTTAGCCCTTGCCAAAGCTCAAGGTCCATCAGCCTTCTGGGTTCCCTGTTTGCACTTTCATGATAGTGTAGACCAGTGATTGGCAAACTCATTAGTCAAATATCAACAGTATAATGATTGAAATTTCTTTTGAGAGCCAAAAACCGACTTCTGTGCATGGGCCACAATGTTTCAATCGCATTGTATGTTTGCGCCCGCACGTGGTATTTTGTGGAAGAGCCACACTCAAGGGGCCAAAGAGCCGCATGTGGCTTGTGAGCCATGGTTTGCCAACCACTGGTGTAGACAATGGATAGCTTTCAGCAGTCAGTGTATGACTTTGTCTAAACAAGGGTTGGTTTTATGAGAGTCTTGAGAAATTATGAACAGTCTCACATTTGAATCACAAGTGGGGAACGGTGGTTTTTTGTGGTAAGCTGTTTTTTGGATCTTAAAAGGTTGGGGAGATTTTGCAGCCATCATTATTTTCCAGGATCATGAGCTCAGAGTTCAACATTGTCACCCAGAAGATAAGGGCCAGATAATAAAGACTCCAACTTCTACCCTTTCTTTCTCCAGCTCTGCGAAGGCGCAAGGGCCTTACTAGGATTCCAGAGCCCGAGTCCTTCTCAGCCTCCCCAAACCCTCTGAACTGGTTTGGAATCCTGGTTCCACATAGTCTACGGCAGGCCCAAGCTAGCTTCCAGGAGGGTGAGTGGACCCTGCCAGTTGACCATGTGGCTCTAAGCCAAAATCGGACCCTCTAATGCCAGGGCTGGGATTAGTCTACAAAGGGTTTTGCAGGTTTTCTCCATTGCATACTTTTGTTGCATGCCTGCTGTTTTTTTCTGAAAGCCTTTACAGCATCTTGGCAGTGTTCTGGGCTCATGATCAGTGCTGGGGATACAGCAGGAAATGAAAGGGACAAATATTCCTCATAGAACATTATACTATTGAGGGGAGAAAGACAACCTGCAAATAAGTAAGTAATGAGAATTGTTATGCAAAAATAAGATAGGGTGTGGTAGATGAATTGGGACAGGAATGGGCTGGAGGAGCTGTTTTATGAAGGTGATCTGGGGGAACAGTGTTCTAGGCAGAGGTGTCAGCCAGGGTGAAAAGGCAAGATTGCATGGGGCATTGCAGAGAAGAGGCCAGTGGACTAGAGTTGGTGCAGCAGAGAGAGCCAGGAGCTGTGGTTAGAGGGCTCTAGGCCCCAGTAATTTGAGGGCTGTATAGACCCTGTTGAGGACTTTGAAAATAATGGGGTAGACTTGCATCCTGACAGGAATCCTGTGGATTCTGCATGGGAACAGATGAGCAGAGGTATTAAGTAGGCACCAGGGAGCAGTCAGGCTTAAGATGCAGGTAGAGGTTGGTACATACTAGATCTCAAGGTCTCCCTTTTACTTTCTTGTGGCTTTACCAGAATTTATGAGAATCATCTGGCGATTTTATCTTGACAAGCCCCAAGACAACTGACTTCCTCTGTCTTTAGAGAAAAACTCCCCCTACTCTCCTCCTTCCCCCAAATGACTGACTTCTTTGTTTGGTGGGCAAGATAAACTCCTTCTCTCCCCATCCCTTCCCCCTCCTTTCCTGCATTCTTTGATTAGGGAGAAGAGGTATTAACCATTTGTTCTCAAGTGTCCTTGGCTGGGAAAGATAAGACCTTGCTGCAAACTGGCTGCAAGTTGCCCAAGCTGTTTGGCCTTGTTTAATTTTCTTGTCTCAGTTTCCTCCTGCCCTGGAATCTTCTTAGCTTCTTAATATCCTGCTGTAGAACCCCCCAGGATTTGCTGACAAATCAATTTGGGAATAAGGGAAGGATAAGAGTGATGGATGAGCCCACTGGCTAGCCAGGAATCCTGGGAGGATGGAGCTGCCCTCATCAGGTGTGGGGGAAATTCGGAGCAGCAGCTGAAAGGGTATGGTTGTGTTCCTAGTGCTGTGTGGTGGAGATTCAGGGGGCATTTGCACACATGCATCTGGAGTTTGGAAACGGCTTCAGCTGGAGAGAGAGATTCCAGAGCCCACCGCATAACTCTGGTATTTAAATTCCCAAGTTTCTGACACATGTAGCATTAAAGCTAAGATGGAGTAAAATCAGCAGGTGGACAGGAAGTGAAGGAGAGGAAGTGGGGAACCATTAGAGAAGACTGAGAAGCAGTAGTGAAGCACGAGTAACACCCAGAGGGTGAGGTATTCCAGAAGCCAAAGGGAGAATGTGTTTCCTGGATGGAGTTGATCAGATGTGTGGCCAGCTCTGCTGCTGGATAGGTAGGCTGAAGGCAGGGCTCGCCAGTGCACTGGTTGGCATGGAGGCCCAGAGGACTTGGCAGCAGCCATTCCAGCAGAGACATCAAGCAGAAGTCACCTAAAGGTGGATCCAGGGTGTGGAATACTGTTGGAGGCAAAGAAAACAGATGGAAGGAGTGAGGGTGAGAGCAGTGAGGGATGTGGTAATGCAGAAAAGAAGGAAGAAAATAAGAGCATGAGACAGTGTTAAGGATCTGTGGATTATTAGTTCCTGTTGTGTGATAGAAGGGGGTCAAAAAAGTCTTTTGAGGAGGTGACATTTTAGCAAAGAACTGAAGAAGGTGAGGGTGTGGGTCCAGTGAGGTTTGGAGCAGCCATTGCAAGGGTGTACCTGGAATGTTTTAGGAATAATAGAGGCCTAGAGCCTTTCCAATCCCTGGGAATGTCCAGATTCCCTTGAGTCATGTGTCACACTACAGATACCATGGTGACAATTTCTCCCCTTCCTCTAGGCCTGCAGCTGGCTGTAGATATGGCCAGTCTCCAGATCCACATCAACTGGGGTCGAAGCCAGCTTCGAGGTCTCCAGGAGAAACTCAAGCAGCTTGGGCTTGGGGCCGCCTGACCTGTGGCCACAGAAGAAGACCATGAGTTCAGTTGTTCTTCGATATGGTTGCTTTATCTCAGGCCTTCTTCCTTCACAGCTTGCTTGGCCCCTATCACTACCACCCCATCCCAGACAGCTAATCCCCCAACCCCCACACACACCCCCTTAAAATTTCTCCAGTCTGCTGTTTCCAACTTTGTTAAATGTGAAAGTTTAAAGAGGCAAACTGACTAATGTTCAAAGTCACTACTATGAAACCACTTCCTGTCCTTGTTCTAGGACACACTCATATGGGGAGGGTCAAAGCTGATAGGTTAGTTTATATTAGGGAGCAACAGAGCAATATCATGCATAAATCACTGCAGGAGAAGGAGTGCATAGCTGGTGGCAGAAATAGGTGCTTCAGTTTCATTAGATCCTCAGAACTGATTTTGATGGAAAGGAAAAAACATACATGGCTAGCAGATCAGGAGAAGACTTTCACATTGATAACAAACACAATTACCTGCATACATGGGCAGCCCTTGGCAGGTTTTAAGCCAAAAAGTAAAAAAGATCTAACCTAGATTTTTAAATGAACTATAAGAAGAGACCTTTCAGGTTTTGAAAAACCTGCCTTCTATCTTTTCAGTAGTGAGGCTGAACCTTTTGTTAAAAGGCCAATTGTATTTGCTGTTCTGAGAACTGTGTCTTTATTTCATTTTCCTACTGGGTTGTTGATATTTTTAGCAGTTTCTAAGGAGCTAATTTTAATGCTTGGGGAAAATTGGTCATTTGTTCCCTATATGAGTGATTTTCCTAGTTTGTCTTTTAACTTTATGGTGGGGTTTTTTTAAATACCTTTATTGTAAAATAAAACACATTACATTATAGAACCACACAGAATAATTGAAAAGCTTAATGAATAATTAAGGTGAAAGCTATAGTAACCATCATCCAACTTGTGTTTAGTCTGTTTGTTTTGTTTTACATTTTATTTTTTCATTTATATTTCATCACCATTTATCCCCCATATACTCTCTTCCAACCTCTTCCTCTCCTCTGCAATCACCACACTGTTGTTCCTGTCCATAAGTTCTTTTTTTTTTTTTTCTCAATCCCTTTATCCCCTACCCCAACCAGAGCTTCAATTTCACTGGTAGTGATCTAATCACATTCCCTGGTTCTTCCTGATTTAGTTTTGGAAGATTATATGTTTCTAGAAATCTATCCATATCTTCCAGATTTCCAATTTGTTGGTATATTTCTAGAATTCTTTGTATTTCTGTGGTGTCAGTTGTTACTTTCATTTCTGATTTTATTTATTTGAGTCCTCTCTATTTTTTTCTTGATGAGTCTTGTTAAAGGTTTGTCAATCTTGTTTATCTTTTAAAGAACCAGCTCTTGCTTTCATTGATCTTACTGCTATTTCATTTCTACTCTGATCTTTATTATTTTCTTCCTTCTACTCACTCTCGGCTTTCTTTTTTTTTCAGGTTCCTTTAAGTGTAAAGTTAAATTGTTTATTTGCGCTTTTTCTTGTTTCTTGAGATTGGCCTGTAATGCTATGAATTTCTCTTTTAGGACTGTTTTCCCTATGACCTACAGATTTTGGGTTGTTGTTTTCTCCTTTCATTTGTTTCAAGGTATCTTTTGATTTTTTCCTTGATCTGTTGTTAAGCCATTAATTGTTTAGTAATATGTAACTTAGTCTCCATATCTTTGTGGGTTTTTCAGTTTTCTTCTTGTGATTGATTTCAAGTTTCATATCATTATGGTCAGAGAAGATTCTTTTTTTTTTAAATTAAATCTTTATTGTTCAGATTGTTACAGTTGTTCCTCTTTTTTCCCCCCATAGCTCCCCTCCACCGGGTTCCCACTCCCCCCCCCCAAGTCCTTACCACCCCCCCCACTGTCCTCATCCATAGGTGTATGATTTTTGTCCAGTCTCTTACCAAACTCCCACACCCCTTTCCCCCCGAGGATTGTCAGTCTACTCCCTTTCTATGCTCCTGATTCTATTATATTCACCAGATTATTCTATTCATCAGATTTTTTATTCACTTGATTTTTAGATTCACTTGTTGATAGATATGTATTTGTTGTTCATAATTTTTATCTTTACCTTTTTCTTCTTCCTCTTCTTAAAGAATACCTTTCAGCATTTCATATAATACTGGTTTGGTGGTGATGAACTCCTTTAGCTTTTTCTTGTCTGTGAAGCTCTTTATCTGCCCTTCAATTCTGAATGATAGCTTTGCTGGGTAGAGTAATCTTGGTTGTAGGTTCTTGCTGTTCATCACTTTGAATATTTCTTGCCACTCCCGTCTGGCCTGCATAGTTTCTGTTGAGAAATCAGCTGACAGTCGTATGGGTGCTCCCTTGTAGGTAACTAACTGTTTTTCTCTTGCTGCTTTTAATATTCTCTCTTTGTCTTTTGCTCTTGGCATTTTAATTATGATGTGTCTTGGTGTGGTCCTCTTTGGATTCCTTTTGTTTGGGGTTCTCTGTACTTCCTGGACTTGTAAGTCTATTTCTTTCACCAGGTGGGGGAAGTTTTCTGTCATTATTTCTTCAAATAGGTTTTCAGTGTCTTGCTCTCTCTCTTCTTCTGGCACCCCCATAATTCGGATGTTGGTACGCTTGAAGTTGTCCCAGAGGCTCCTTACACTATCTTCATATTTTTGGATTCTTTTTTCTTTTTGCTTTTCCAGTTGAGTGTTTTTTGCTTCTTTGTATTTCAAATCTTTGACTTGATTCTTGCGATCCTCTAGTCTGCTGTTGGATCTCTGTATATTATTTTTATTTCAGTCAGTGTATGTTTAATTTCTAGTTGGTCCTTTTTCATATCCTCGAGAGTCTCGCTAAATTTATCGGCCTTTTCTAGAAAATTCTTGAAAAACCTTATAACCATGGTTTTGAATTCTATATCCATTCGTTTGCTTTCCTCCATTTCTTTCACTTGTGACCTGTTTCTTTGTCTCCTCATTTTGGCTGCGTCTCTTAGTTGATAGAGTGGCTTTGTGTGCTAGGTGTCCTATAGGGCCCAGTGGCTTAGCCTCCCCAGTTACCTAAGGTGGACACTCTTGGTGCACCCCTTTGTGGGCTGTGTGCACAGTCTTGTTGTCGTTAAGCTTTGACTGTTTTTGGTATCACTGGGAGGAATTGACCTCCAGGCCAACTGGCTGTGAGGATCAGCTGTGTCTACGATGGGAGAACTTCTGTGCTGGAGACACCCTTATGGGGCAGGACTTGCTTCTGTGGGGCTTTGGTGCTCACTGAGTCTGCCCCCTGAGTGTGTCCCTTATGGATCTGGGGAGTTGTAATCTGGATGGTCCCACTCTGACCACTGGGTACACTGGTTCTTGGATCTCCAAGGAGGTGCTAATTTAGCCTCTGCCTGAGGCCACCCAGCAGGAGCTATGGAGAAATCTGCAGATTCCTCTTCTTTGTTTGGGTTTTGGAGGTGCCCAGATGAGGCCCAGCTGTGAAGCAATGCAAGCTGCTGTGGGGCCTTGGGCCTTCTTTTGGATGTTCTGGGTCTTACTGACTCAGTTGCAGTTTGTTAGGTAAGTTTAAAATTTAAAGGACCAGGCCATTCATATGCAAAAGCCTCTGCGCTCTGCTTGGATGGGTCTGAGTCTCAGGGTGGAGCAATCAGCAATGGCTTCGTGGGGCGAGATCTCAGGGCAGCAAACAGCGATGGCTTCCCGTCAGCCCTGCCCTAAGAGGCCCCTGGTTCTCAGTGTCCCGTGGTAATCGCTGCAAGCACCTCTGAGAGAAAGCCGCCCTCGAGTTTTGCCCACTGCCAGACAGTTCTGTTTCTCCCCGTATGAGTCTGGGTCCCCAGAGTCTCACCCGGAACTGGAGTTCAGAGCAGTCGGGAGCTTTTGTCTCCCTCCCGATTGAGAAAGTATGCAGTTGCCAGGACCCCGCACGCACCTCTGTACATCTGCCTTCCGCAGCTCCTGTGAGTCTCAGTGTGCTTTTCTCTTACCTTCTAGTTGTAGGATTTCCACTCAGCCAGCCTTCCTGTGGTTCTGGATGATGTCTGTTTTGTCTTTTAGTTGTAGTTTTGAAATTGTTGTGCAAGGCACCAGTTAAGGTGTTTACCTATGCCACCATCTTGGTTTCTCAACATTTTCATACAATTAAATGAGCTCTATTAACATGAATTCTGCAGGATTTAACCAAAATGCCAAGTAATTGAAACTGAATTATAAATGTAACCAGTATCCAACTCTTTTCTCAGCTCTTTGAACGTGATTTCCCAGGGATTAAACACTGCCCTAGAGATATTAAGTTTCTATTAATATGTATTCCTAATGTTTCAAGCACATTTCTAACCATATCCTTTGTCATTTTGAGATCTGAGAGTTTTAAACATTTTCACACAGGTGTCAGACCCCTATGAAGATGAATTTTTAAGTGTTTAACCAACTTTCTTCCTAAAACGCCAACTCACTGAGACAGAATTATAAATATAACCAGTATCCAACTCAGTTCTCAGCTCTTTGACACGAATTCCCAATGATTAAACACTGCCTGATAGATATTAAGGTTCTACGACCATGTATTCCTAGTGTTTCAAGCACAGTTCTAAACATTTCTCTGGTCTTTCATTTTGAGATCTGAAAGTATTAAACATTTTCATACAGGTATCTGACCTCTATGAACATGAATTCTTAAGTATTTAAACACCTTTCTTCCAAAAACGCCAACTCATTGAGATGAAATGTAAACACTATACTACTCAGTACACAGCACTTTGAACACATTCTCCGTGATTAAACACTGTCCTACAGGTATTAATGCTCTATGAATATGTATTCCTAGTGTTTCAATCACATTCCTAAACATTTCTCTAGTCTGTCATTTTGAGAGCTGAGAGTTTTAAATATTTTCATACAGGTATCTGAGCCTTATGAAAATATATTTGAAGTGTTTAACCAACTTTCTTCCAAAAACGCTAACTTATTGAGACTGAATTATAAATGTAACCAGTATCCAAGTCAGTTCTCAGCTCTTTGAACACTATTTCCCAGTGATTAAACACTGCCCTACAGATACTAAGGTTTCATGAACATGTATTCCAGGTGTTTCAAGCACATTCCTAAATATTTCCCTAGTCTATCATTGTGAATTCTCAGTGTTTGATTCACTTTTGTCCAGTGTTTCAAGTACCTTCTTTGGAATTCCAAGTGTTTAAACAGCGTTTTTACATATATAGCAGCTCTTTAAACGTGAATTATTTCTATTTTAAACACTATCCTACCTTTCACAGCTCTTTGAATACAAATTCTCAGTATTTCAACGCTGCACTAGAGATATTAAGGTTCTACAAACATATTCCATGTATTTCAGACACATTCCTAAACATTTCTGTGGTCTGTCATTTTGAGATCTGAGAGTTTTAACATTTTCATACAGGTATCTCAGCCCTATAAAAATGAATTTTTAACTGACCAACTTACTTCCCAAAACGCCAACTCATTGAGACTGAAATATAAATGTAACCAGTATCCAAGTCAGTTCTCAGCTCTTTGAACACGATTTCCCAGTGATTAAACACTGCCCTACAGATATTAAGTTTCTGTGAACATGTATTCCTAGTGTTTTAAGCACATTCCTAAACATTTCCATGGTCCATTATTGTGAGCTTTAGACTTTTAAACACTTTCCTACAGTTATCTGAGCTCTATGAACATGACTTCTGAAGGGTTTAACCAACTTTCTTCCAAAAACGCCAACTCATAGAGACTGAATTATCAATGTAACCAGTATCCAACTCAGTTCCCAGCTATTTGAACATGATTTCTCAGTGATTAAACACTGCCCTACAGATATTAAGGCTCTATGAACATGTAGACCTAGTGTTTCAAGTGCATTCCTAATTATTTCCCTAGTCTACCATTGTGAATTCTGTGTTTGATTCACTTTTGTCCAGTGTTTCAAGCACCTTTATTGTGAATTGCAAGTGTTTAAACAACATTTTTACAAACATAGCAGCTCTTTAAATGTGAATTATTACTATTTTTGAACACTATTCTACCTTTCACAGCTCTTTGAATACAAATTCTCAGTATTTCAACACTGCACTAGAGATATTAATGTTCTACAAAAGTATTTCAAGTGTTTCAGACACATTCCTAAACATTTCCCTGGTCTGCCATTTTGAGATCTGAGAGTTTTAGCATTTTCATACAGGTATCTGACCCCTATGAAAATGAATTTTTAAGTGTTTAACCAACTTTCCAAAATGCCAACTCAAGAGTGAATTATAAATGTAACCAGTATCCAAGTCAGTTCTCAGCTCTTTGAACATGATTTCCCAGTGATTAAACACTGCCCTAGAGATATTAAATTTCTGTTAACATGTATTCCTAGTGTTTTAAGCACATTCCTAAACATTTCCATGGTCCATTATTGTGAGTTCTAGAGTTTTAAACACTTTCTTACAATTATCTGAGCTCTGTGAACATGAATTCTGAAGGGTTTAACCAGCTTTCTTCCAAAAATGCCAACTCATTGAGACAGCATTATAAATTTAACCAGTATCCAACTCAGTTCTCAGCTCTTTGCGTACAATTTCCCATTGTTTCAACACTGCCCTTAAGGTATTAAGTTTCTACAAACATGTATTCCTAGTGTTTCAAGCACATTCCTAAACAATTCCCTGGTCTGTCATTTTGATATCTGAGAGTATTAACATTTTCATACAATTAAATGAGCTCTATTAACATGAATTCTGCAGGATTTAACCAACTTTCCTCCCAAAACGCCTACTAATTGAGACTGAATTATAAATGTAACCAGTATCCAACTCAGTTCTCAGCTCTTTGAACATGATTTCCTAGGGATTAAACACCGCCCTAGAGATATTAAGTTTCTATGAACATGTATTCCTAGTGTTTCAAGAACATTTCTAACCATTTCCCTGGTCTTTCATTTTGAGATCTGAGAGTTTTAAACATTTTCACACAGGTATCTGACTGCTATGAAAATGAATTTTTAAATGTTTAGCTAACTTTCTTTCTAAAATGCCAACTCATTAAGACAGAATCCTACCTAATAAAAGGGTAATATGCAAATAACCATCACTCCGCTACGCCCACAATTGGGCTGGAGGGAGGCTGGGGGGTGGGACTCGGGGTGGCCTATACGGCCGTTGAGAAGATCAAGATGGCGGCGCCCAGTCCTCTTAGCCCCAGCAGAGTCCGCCCAGTAGCAGCAGTCCAGGGTGTCCGGCTGGGAGGCACCAGCGCCCAGCGTGAGCCGCGGGATCGCTGGCAAGTGGCGGCAGTTTGGGGGCGGGGGTCTCAGCCGCCCCCAAGCCGCAGGATCCCCTGGCAAAGCAGGGCGGCTGGGGGGCGGGGGTCTCAGCCGCCCCCAAGCCGCAGGATCACTGACAAGCGGGGAGGCTTGGGGACGGGGGTCTCAGCCGATCCGAGCCGCAGGATCACTGGCAAGCCCGGGCGGCTTGGGGATGGGGGTCTCAGCCGCCCCCAAGCTGCAGGATTCCCTGGCAAGCCGGGGCAGCTGGGGGGCGGGGGTCTTAGCTGCCCCCAAGCTGCAGGATTTCCTGGCAAGCCTGGCTGAGACCCCCACTCCAAAGCCTCATGATCCCCTGGCAAGCCGGGGCGGCTTGGGGGCAGGGGTCTCAGCCTCCCCCAAGCCACAGGATCCCCTGGCAAGCTGGGGCGGCTTAGGGACGGGGGTCTCAGCCGCCCCCAAGCTGCAGGATCCCCTGGCAAGCCGGGCTGAGACCCCCGCTACCAAGCCGCAGGATCCCCTGGCAAACCCGGCTGAGACCCCTGCCCCAAAGCCTCATGATCCTCTGGCAAGCTGGGGCTGCTGGGGGGCGGGGGTCTCAGCCACCCCCAAGCTGCAGGATCCCCTGGCAAGCCGGGGCGGTTTGGGGCAGGGGTCTCAGCTGCCCACAAGCCGCAGGATCCCCTGGCTGTGAGGACAGCTTGGGCTGGGGTCTCATGCCTGCAGGGCCCGGCACCCCCACTGCATGATCACCCAGCCAGTGGCAGCAGCCTGGGCTGGGGTCTCAGGCTGGGTGGGCGGTGCACCCCCATCATGCTATCTTCAGGCCAGCGAAGGCAGCCTGGGCTGGAGCCGTGCACCCCCACCGGGCTATCCCCAGCCAGGCTGAGATGGCAGCCTGGGCAGGGATCTCAGCCTGGCTTGGCTGAGGCGGCAGCCTGGGCTGGGGTCTCAGCCTCACCAGGGCTCGATCCCCTTCCAGTGGTGGCAGCCTGGGGTCTCAACCATTGAGTCACACCACCCAGGCAGATATGGAGGAATCTTAAATGTTGTTGTTTTTTTTTAATATAATATACTAGAGGCCCGGTGCACGAAATTCGTGCACGGAGGGGGGTTGTCCCTCAGCCCAGCCTGGACCCTCTCCAATATGGGACCCCTCAAGGGATGTCCGACTGCCCGTTTAGGCCTGATCCGGGCCTACAGATATTAAGGTTCTATTAACATGTATTCCTGGTGTTTTAAGAAGATTCCCAAACATTTCCATGGTCTATCAATGTGAGTTCTAGAGCTTTAAACACTTTCATACAATTAACTGAGCTCTAAGAACATGAATTCTACAGGGTTTAACCAACTTTCTTCCAAAAACACCAACTCACTGAGACTGAATTATAAATATAACCAGTATCCAACTCAGTTCACAGCTCTTTGAATACAAATTCCCTGTATTTCTACACTGCCGTACAGATATTAAGACTCTATGAACATGTATTCCTTGTGTTTCAAGCACATTTCTAAAAATTTCCCTGGTCTGTCATTATGATATCTGAGAGTTTTAAACATTTTCATACAGGTATCTTACCTCTATGACTATAAATCTTAAGTATTTAAACAACTGTCTTCTAAAAACCCCAACTCATTGAGGTGAAATGTAAAAACCATACTACTCAGTACACAGATCTTTGGAAACGATTTCCCAGTAATTAAACACTGCCCTACAGATATTAGGGCTCTATGGATATGTATTCCTAGTGTTCCAATCACATTACAAACCTTTTCCTAGTCGGAGTGTTTTAACATTTTCATTACAGGTTTCTGAGCCCTATGAAAATGAATTTTTAAGTGTTTAACCAACTTTCTTCCAAAAACGCTAACTCATTCAGTCTGAATTATCAATGTAACCAGTATCCAACTCAGTTCTCTGCTCTTTGAACACGATTTCCCAGTGATTAAACACTATCCTACAGATATTAAGGCTCTATGAACATGTAGACCTAGTGTTTCAAGTGCATTCCTAATTATTTCCCTGGTCTATCATTGTGAATTCTCAGTGTTTGATTCACTTTTGTCCACTGATTCAAGCACCTTCATTGTGAATTGCAAGTGTTTAAACAGCATTTTTACATACATAGCAGCTCTTTAAACGTGAATTATTACTATTTTTGAACACTATCCTACCTTTCACAGCTCTTTGAATACAAATTCTCAGTATTTCAACACTGCATTAGAGATATTAATGTTCTACAAAAGTATTCCAAGTGTTTCAGACACATTCCTAAACATTTCCCTGGTCTGTCATTTTGAGATCTGAGAGTTTTAACATTTTCATACTGGTATCTGAGCCCTATGAAAATGAATTTTTAAGTGTTTAACCAATTTTCTTCCAAAAACGCCAACTCATTGAGACAGAATTATAAATTTAAACAGTATCAAACTCCATTCTCAGCTCTTTGAATATGATTTCCCATTGTTTTAACACTGCCATTAAGATGTTAAGTTTCTACAAACATGTATTTCTAGTGTTTCAAGTACATTCCAAAACATTTCCCTGGTCTGTCATTTTGAGATCTGAGAGGTATCTGACCCCTATGAAAATGAATTTTTAAGTGTTTAACCAACTTTCTTCCAAAAACGCCAACTAATTGAGCCTGAATTATATGTAACCAGAATCCAACTCAGTTTCCAGCTCTTTGAACACGATTTTCCATTGATTAAAGACTGCCCTACAGATATTAAAGCTCTATGAACATGTATTCCTTGTGTTTCAAGCACATTCCTAAACATTTCCCTGGTCTATCATTGTGAGTTCTGAGTTTTAAACACTTTCATACAGTTATCTGATCTCTATGAATATGAAATCTGGAGGGTTTAACCAACTTTCTTCTAAAAACTACAACTCATTGAAACAAAATTATAAATGTAACGAGTATCCAACTCAGTTTACAGCTCTTTGAGCATGATTTACCAGTGATTAAACACTGCCTTAGAGATATCAATGCTCTATGAACAAGTATTCCTATTGTTTGAAACACATTCTAAAAAATTTGCCAGGTCTATCATTTGAATTCTGAGTGTTTTAAACACGTTCATGCAGATGTACAACAACAATACCCAGCGAGCAGCTGTGAACCCAGGAAAACTGGTCCCAAGCAGTGCGATCACATGTATTCGGAGGAGCTCTGCACCCTCCTATGGAAAGGTCAGATTTTGCCTAGCAAAAGGAGAGAGAGAACTATACGTAACCAGATACCTGGAGAAGAGAGATCATGGGGAGACCAAGAAACAGCCCACATATGAAAGAAAATGAGGCATCACCATAAAAGTAAGTAAACAAAATGGAGGCAAGCAACCTGTCAGAGAAAGAATTCAGAGAAATGGTCATAAGGTGGCTGAAAAGAATGTAAGACAAATTCAACAATATGTGTAAGAACCAAGAGGAAATGAAAAAGAAACAAGAAGAAATGAAAAATGGCTTCGCTGTTATAAAGAACTCAATAGAAAGCATCAACAGTAGACCAGAAGAAGCAGAGGACCGCATCAGTGAGCTAGAAGAACAGGTAGGAAAAAATACCCAAGTAGAGCAGCTTCTAGGAAAACAAATTAAAAAGCAGGAGGAGAGCCTAAGGAAACTTTGGGACACCACCAAACGAAACAACATCTGCATAATAGGGGGGCCAGAAGGAGAGGAAACCAAGCATGGAATAGAAAACCTGTTTGAAGAAATAATGACAGAAAGCTTCCTTGATATAGGGAAGAAAAAACTCACACAAATCCAAGAAGCTCACAGAGTCCCAGACAAAATGAACCCCAAAAGACAAATGCCAAGGCACCTTATAATTAAATTGGCAAACACCAATGACAAAGTAAGAACCTTAAAAGCAGCCAGAGAGAGACAGAAAGTTACCTACAAAGGATCCCCCATCAGACTAGTGACTGATTTCTCAACAGAAACATCAGGCTAGAAGGGAATGGAATGAAATATACAAAGTCATGCAAAGGAAGGGTCTGAATCCAAGAATACTTTACCCAGCAAGGCTATCAATCAAAATTGACAGTGAATTCAGGAGCTTCAAAGACAAAAAAGGACTAAGGGAGTTTATTACCACTAAACCAGCAGTAAAAAGAAATAGGAAGCGAAAAAGGAACACAGGGGTAAAGAATTAAAATGGCAACAAACAAGTACCTATCAATAATAACTTTAAATGTAAATGGATTAAATGCTCCAATCAAAGCCATTGAGTAACTGAGTGGTTAAGAGAATATGACCCATATATCTGATGTCTACAGCAAACCCACCTCGGAAAAAAAGACGCACACAGACTGATGGTGAAGGTTTGGAAAAAGGTTTTTCAGGCGAATGAAAATGAAAAATATGCTGGGGTAGCAATACTTACATCTGACAAATTATATCTCCAAGTGAAGGACATAAAAAGAGATAAGGAAGGCCACTTCATAATACTAAAGGGATCAATCCAACAAGAAGAAATAACTCTGGTAAACACATATGCACCAAATACAGGAGCATGCAAATACATAAAAAAACTCCTGGAGGATATCAAGGGAGAGATTGACAGCAATACAATCACAGTAGGAGACTTTAATACCCCACTATCACCATTGGACAAATCCTCTAAACAAAAAATCAAAGAAACATCAATCCTAACTGACTGTCTAGATCAGATGGAATTAATTGACATCTTCAGAACATTTCACCCCAAAGCCAAAGAATATACATTCTTCTCAAGTGCACATGGGTCATTTTCAAACATAAACTAAATATTGGGTCACAGGCAAAGTCTCTTCAAATTCAAGAAGATAGAAATCATATCAAGCATCTTCTCAGATCACAATGGCATAAAACTGGCAATCAGCTACAATAAAAACAATCCAAAAAAATCAAACATCTGGAGACTAAATAGTATGCTATTAAACAATGACTGGGTTACCAGAGAGATCAAAGAAGAAATAAAAAACATCATGGCAAAAAACAACAATGAAAACACAACAATCCAAAATCTATGGGACACAGCGAAAGCAGTCTTGAGAGGGAAGTTCATAGCTCTACAAGCCTAATGCAAAAAGAAGAAACTATGGTAATAAATCACCTAACCCTACAACTCAAAGAGTTAGAAATAGAGCAACAAGAAAAGCCCAGTGTAAGCAGAAGGAAGGAAATAATAAAGAGCAGAGCAGAGATAAATGACATAGAGACCAAACAAACAAACAAACAAAAACAATACAAAAGATCAACAAAACCAAGAGCTGGTTCTTTGAAAGGATAAACAAGATTGATGAACCTCTAGCCAGGTGCACCAAGAAGCAAAGAGAGAAGACCCAAATAAACAAAACCAGAAATGAAAGCGGAGAAATAACAACAGACGCCACAGAAATACAAAGGAAATACTATGAACAACTCTATTCCAACAAACTGGACAACCTGGAGGAAATGGACATATTCCTAGAAAAATACAACCTTCCAAAACTCAATCAGGAGGAATCTAAAAATCTCAATAGGCCGATAACTATGGAAGAAATTGAAGCACTCATCAAAAAGCTTCCAGCAGCCAAAACCGGTTTGGCTCAGTGGATAGAGCGTCAGCCTGCGGACTCAAGGGTCCCAGGTTCAATTCCGGTAAAGGGCATGCACCTTGGTTGCGGGCACATCCCCAGTAGGGGGTGAGCAAGAGGAAGCTGATCGATGTCTCTCTCTCATCGATATTTCTAACTCTCTATCCCTCTCTCTTCCTCTCTGTAAAAAATCAATAAAATATATATTTAAAAAAAAAAAAGCTTCCAGTAAACAAAAGCCCAGGGCCAGTTTGCTTCACAGGGGAGTTTTACCAAACATTCAAGGAAGAACTAAAACCTATCCTCTTCAGACTATTCCAAAAAAGTCAAGAGGAAGGAACACTTCCAAGCTCATTCTATGAAGCCAGCATCACCATAATACCAAAACCAGATAAAGACAACACAATGAAAGAGAATTTCAGGGCAATATCCCTCATGAACATAGATGCCAAAATCCTCAAAAAATTCTAGCAAATTGGCTCCAGCAGTACATCAGAAAGATCAAACACCATGACCAAGTAGGATTTATCCCAGGGATGCAAAGGTGGTACAATATGCGCAAGTCAATAAACGTGATACATCACATAAACAAATTGAGAGATAGAAGTCATATAGTCATATCAATTGATGTAGAAAAAGCATTTGACAAAATCCAACACCCTTTCTTTTTTTTTTTAAATATATTTTATTGATTTTTTACAGAGAAGAAGAGAGAGGGATACAGAGTTAGAAACATTGATCAGCTGCCTCTTGCACACCCCCTACTGGGGATGTGCCCACAACCAAGGCACATGCCCTGGACTGGAATCGAACCTGGGACCCTTGAGTCCGCAGGCCGACGCTCTATCCACTGAGCCACACTGGCTTCGGCCCAACACCCTTTCTTGATAAAAACTCTCAGCAAGGTGGGAATAGAAGGATCATACCTCAACATAATTAAAGCCATATATGACAAATCCACAGCCAACATCATACTCAATGGGCAAAAACTAAAATCATTTCCCCTAAGAACAGGAACAAGACAGGGATGCCCACTCTCACCACTCCTGTTTGACATAGTACTGGAAGTATTAGCCATTGCGATTAGACAAGAAGAAGAAATAAAAGGCATCCACATTGGAAAAGAACAAGTAAAGCTGTCTCTATTTGCAGACAACATGATATTGTACGTAAAAAATCCGAAAGATTCCGTCAAAAAACTAGTAGACTTAATAAATGAATTCGGCAATGTAGCAGGACACAAAATTAACACCAAGAAATCTATGGCATTTCTATACACCAGTAGTGAACTTACAGAAAGAGAGACTTAAAAAAGCAATCCCATTTACCATCACACACACAAAAAAATTAAGATACCTAGGAATAAACTTAACTAAGGAGCTAAAAGACCTATATGCAGAAAACTACAGAACACTGAAAAAAGAGATAGAGGAAGACATAAACAGATGGAAGAACATATCATGTTCATGGATTGGTAGAATCAACATCATTAAAATGTCCATACTACCCAAAGCAATCTATAGATTCAATACACTCCCCATTAAATTACCAATGGCATATTTCAAAGACCTAGAAAGAACTCTCCAAAAATTCATCTGGAATAAAAAAAGACGCCGAATAGCTGCAGCAATCCCAAGAAAGAAGAACAAAGTAGGTGGGAATCAATACCAGATTTCAAGCTGTATTACAAAGCCACTGTTCTCAAAACAGCCTGGTACTGGCACAAGAACAGACATATAGACCAATGGAATAGAATAGAGAACCCAGAAATCGACCCAAACCACTATGTTCAATTAATATTCGACAAAAGAGGCATGAACATACAATGGAGTTAAGACAGTCTCTTCAATAAATGATGTTGGGAAAATTGGACAAATACATGCAAAAAAACCAAAAAGAAATAAAGAGAGAGAGAGAGAGAGAGAGAGAGAGAGAGAGAGAGAGAGAGAGAGAGAGAGAGAGAGAGAAAGAAAGAAAGAAAGAAAGAAAGAAAGAAAGAAAGAAAGAAAGAAAGAAAGAAAGAAAGAAAGAAGAAAGGAAGAAAGAAAGAAACTAGACCACCAACTTACACCATACACAAAAATAAACTCAAAATGGATAAAGGACTTAAACAAGAGATAGGAAACCATAAAAATACTAGAGGAATCCACAGGCAGTGAATTCTCAGACATATGCCAAAGCAATTTTTTTACCGACACCGCTCCTAGGGCAATGTAAACAAAAGAGAAAATAAACAAATGGGACTACATCAAAATAAAAAGCTTTTGCACAGCAAAACAAACCATCATCAAAACACCAAAGAAAGTCCACTGTATGGGAGAACATATTTGCCAATGTTATCACCGATAAAGTTTTAATGTCCAAAATTTACAGGGAACTCATACAACTTAATAAAAGGAAGATAAATGATCCAATATAAAAATGGGCAACGGACCTAAATAGATACTTTTCAAAAGAAGACAGAAGGAAATGCCAAAAGACATAAGAAAACATGCTCAAAGTCAGTAATTATCTGAGAGATGCAAATCAAAACAACAATGAGGTACCATTTCACACCTGTCAGAATGCCTATCATCAACAAATGACAAGTGCTGGCGAGGATGCAGAGAAAAAGGAATCCTCGTGCACTGCTGGTGGGAATGCAGACTGGTACAGCCACTGTGGAGAACAGTCTGGAGTTTCCTCAAAAATCTAAAAATGGATCTCCCATTTGACCCAGTAATCCCACTTCTAGGAATATAGCTCAAGAAACTAGAAACACAAATCAGAAAGAATATATGCACCCCTATGTTCATAGCAGCACAATTCACAATAGCTAAGATTTGGAAACAGCATAAGTGCCCATCAGCAGGTAAGTGGATTAGAAATCCGTGGTACATCTACACTATGGAATACTATGCTGCTGTAAAAAGGAAGGAACTCCTACCATTCACAACAGCATGGATGGTCCTGGAAAGAAAGATAAATATCACACGATCTCACTCATTTATGAAATATAATGAACATAAACTGATGAACAAAATCAGATCTTTAGACAGAGAAGCATCGATCAGACCATCAAACCTCATAGGAAAGGTAGGGAAGGGTGGGGGTAAGGGGGAGAGATCAACCAAAGGACTTGTATGTATGCATATAAGCATAACCAATGAACACAGACAATAGGGAGTGAGGGCATGTGCTGGGGGGTGGGAGCAGCCAGGGAGAGGCCAACTGGGGGAAATGGAGACATATATAATACTGTAAACAATAAAGAATTTTAAAAAATTAAAAGAAACTCCTGGTAAAGTTCTCTTCCTACACCAACTTTTTTCCCAATTAAATCTTTTAGAAAGGAATGGGAAACTATTTTTATTTCTTCACAATGAGCTTAAAATCAGTACGTCCAATGCAAAATTTTGGTACTCTTCATTCCCACCTTTGAAACTAACTAACTTTATTTATTTATTTATTTATTTATTTATTTATTTATTTATTTTCTCTTGATACACATGAATTTAGTTTTTGTGTTTTTGCCATTAATTGCTAAGGAATTTTAAGATAAAAATGTAAAGTCATTAACATCAAGAAACACAAGGGCACTTTGGATTCCAGAATCTATACTAATAAAAGGGTAATATGCAAATTAGACTGGGAGACCTTCCAGGAGACCTTCCGGACGTTCTTCTAGACAAAGCCATGGTGGCGGGGCCAAGGTAGAGGCGGTTAGAGGCCAAGAGGGGAGGTCATGTGTGGGTGATCAGGCCAGGATGGGACGCCAGTTATGAGTGATCAGGCTGGTGAGGGGCGGGGCCATTGGGGGTGAGCAGGATGTCAGTGGGGGTCAGTTGGAGATGATCAGGATAGCGGGGGAGGCAGTTTGGAGTGAGCAGACCAGTAGTGGGGGGCAGTTGGGGGCAAGCAGGCCAGTGGGGAGGGAAGGTGGGAGTGAGCAGGCTGGCAGGGGGGCAGTTGGGGGTGAGCACACTGGCACGGGGGACAGTTGGGGGTGATCAGGCTGGCGGGGAAGCATTTGGGGGCAAGCAGGCCGGTGGTGGGGGGCAGATGGGGGCGAGCAGGCCGGCAGGCAGAGTGGTTAGGGGCAATCAGGCAGGCAGGCAGGCAGGTGAGAGGTTAGGGGCCAGCAGTCCCAGATTGTGAGAGGGATGTCTGACTGTCGGTTGAGGCTCGATCCCTGTAAACTGGCAGTAGGACATCCTTCGAGGGGTCCCAGATTGGAGAAGGTGCAGGCCGGGCTGAGCCCCCCCCCCCCCCCCCCCGTTGCATGAATTTTGTGCACCGGGCCACTAGTATCTCTATAATGGGGGAGTAAGGAGAGCCTCACATGTCACTTGCTTATTTTTTAAACTATTATTCTTTCAATTCTAATATTTGAATAAAATATTTTTTCTACAATATAAAATGACTTTTTAGATAAAAATCAGCACAGTGGCATTGTCTATTTTATAATAAATCTGAAAGGAAAATTTGGAAAATAATATTCTTACAACAAATAGCATAACTTGTTTTTTAACTTGAAATTTTTTGTTAATTGCCTAATCACCTAAATCAGTGAATAAGAATGCTCAGCATCCAATCCATAAGTATAGAATACAATATAATTTATTCTACTTTTTACTTCAAAGTCACAGAGATGACATCCATATAATTATAAAGCCTACTCTACATTTTCAAGTTCTCAATCCAAATATATAGATTAGAACAGGTCACTTTATTGCTGACAACATTCATGGAAGGGCCAGATTCCTCATAAAAAGACAAAATAAGTTTGATTGGGAGCCAGCCATTTCCCTACTCACCCATCAACAGAATTATGGAAGTCAAGAGGCAATCTTTTTTCCTTTTAAAATAGTAAAGGAACAAAAGAAGATCGGCTGACTGTTGAGTGGGCCCCACATTAGAGTGCATAGCTCATCAGGATCGAGGCTGGCATCTGTGAGCAGTTAACTTCTTAAGAGCACTCACTGGGCATTGTCATCTGCACTACGGCTTTCACCCCAGAAAGTATTTGAAAATATTTTATGCTCAAAATATATAGTATCCATTCCTTGTCCTCGAGGACCCAAGTATCTATACTAATAAAAGCCTAGGTGGCCCTCGCACATGACATTACCACAAGATAGCTGCCACAAGATGGCCACCACAAGATGGCCACATGCACAGAGGAGGTGGGGCTCAGCAGCCACTTCGTGAGGTGAGGCCTGGGGGTCCTGGCATCTCCTCCACCTCGTGCAGAGGAGGTGGGTCCCGGTGGAGAAGGCAGGTTGCAGCAGGGGAGGGCAGTTGGGGGCGATCAGGCCAGCAGGGGAGCAGTTAGGCATCAATCAGGCCAGTAGGGGAGTGGCTAGGGAGCGATCAGGCAGGCAGGCAGGCAAGTGGTTAGGAGCCAGCAGTCCTGGATTGTGAGAGCGATGTCCAACTGCTGGTGTAGGCCCGATCCCGCACATCCTCTAAGAAGTCCCAGATTGGAGAGAGTGCAGGCCGGGCTGAAGGACACCCCCTCCCTGTGCACGAATTTTGTGCACTGGGCCACTAGTAAATCTAAAATGATAATGGGCTTCTTCAGTCTGAAGACAGGACTTCTTTGCAGTAGAGTGCCTCCAGTGTTTCACAAAAATAAATAAAACAGCAGCTAACGTCTTTTCAGCTTCTTGACCTCTCAGCATTTCATTGCTTCTTCCTCCCATCTTATTTCCTTTAAGTCCTCTTGCATACCTGGTCTTAAACTCTTTGATTCTTTCTTCTGCTGTTCTTTCCAACTACTCTCCATGTAACATAAGGCATAATCACTTTCATCTTTGTATTTTTTTCAGTCATAACCAAAGAATATGCTTAGATATTTCTTCCTGAGATTCTCCTTCATCTTTGATAAAATCTTCCATTTTGGAGTCAGAGTTCTCATCTTCCTCCTCTTCATATTCTCACTGTCTTTTGTAACCACCAGGGAAGGAAAACCTTTGAGGACGTTGGGCAAATCTGTAGCCAGCTAAGGAAGGCTTCGTTCCATTCATCTGTCCATTGGTGGGCCAGGTAATGATATTCTTAGAAGATATTGTTTCTGAGACAAAAGAGCATTTGGGCTTATGGGGGGATCTAAGCTACTAACTATTCACCCAGTTCCCAAGCTGTTCACTGGTCTTCGAGGGCCTGAACTGCTGACAGTCTGTCCAGCTGAAACTGAGCCACTTACTGATCACCCAGGGCCACTAACTGACCACCTCGGGGGCACTGAGCCACTCATTGGTCGTCGGTCATGTGGATTGTGCACAGGCCACCCAGAGTCACCATAACTGACCACTGACTTCCTAGAACCACCTGGGCCACTGATGGGTCATCCAGAGCCACCTGTACTGCTGACTGTCCTTCCAGGAGGATTTAAATCACTGGCTGGCCTCTTGGTCCCACTGATTGGTCACTCAGGTCCTGAACTGGAGCTGCCATTTTGGCGCCTGGGCACGGAGCCAGAACTAACAATAGGCTAAACATTCCCTGTGATGGGCTGCCCAGGAGCTGAGCTGGAGCTTCTGCCTGACTGCCTGACACCTGGGCTCTTAGCCTTATGTGGGGAGACCACAGGTCCAGGTCTGGAATGGCTAGGATGGGGAGGAGATTTTTTGGCTTTGTGCTCAGTAACATATTTCTGAGCCCCTTTAGCAAAAGTCTTTGGAACACTTGATGAATAGGTGCTCAAGTGGGTCTTTCCAGCCCCATTGAAAACAGGCCTGTCATGGTCCTCCCGAAGTGAGGCTTGGGACAAGTTGCTAGATCTTACTTTGGTCCTCCCTCCTGGCATGGATTTAGATGAAAACAAACCTAAATGTTTCTTATTAGCTGTGCTGGGTCTGGATTTCTTCTCAGCACAAGGAAGGAGAGTACCTTTGGGAGAAGGATGCTTGTCCCTGGAAACTCTGCTAGGTTTTGTGCCCATACTTTCTGTGTGAGAGGGAACCATTTTGGTCAGAGGTAGTCCTGCATCTGCCTCGGGCTTCTTTTTCATATGTCTTCACTCAAGAAGTTTTCACTCCCTAAGTTCTTGTGCAGTCATAGGCCACTTTTTTTTCCCACTATCTTGATTTCCACTGGTTCATACTGTTGGAAGCTAACCATTATCTTCCCTATCAGAAAAGAGTAAACAAAGAACGCAGAAGGCTCATGAACCTTGAGCTTTAGCAAGGGCCAAAGCTATGCACCAATTGTTTAGTCTAGACAATGGTGGCTCAAGCAATTTCCTGACTAAATAGTCTCAAAGTAAATCTTTACTAATATTTACTGACCTTTAAGATAGTCTGTCTGTGACTGGAATTGCCTGCCTGACTAAGGGTAATATGTGTATCTAAAATTGAATAAAAGGCTGGCAGGGCCTGGGCATCAGTGAAGTCCTTGCCCTTGCATTGGACTCTCCACCTGGCCTCCCATTATTTCCAAATTATTATTTCTTGTCTTGTCTCTTTATTTGCCCATGGCCCTTCTCCAGATCCTGAACCCTGAACCATACGGGAAGTGGACTCTCACATCTGGCACCTCAGACAATGGATGTCTGGAGAAGATTCACCTAGATCAGAAAAACAAAGTTTCACCAGCAAGGTGGGGAAAAAGAATTCACCAGATAGGTGGGGAAATTTGCCGTGTGCAAAACCCATGGCCAGCTGCAGAAGTCGCAATCTGTAAGTAGGGTGGGAACATCTTTTTTTAACCAGGCTAATGGGGCAGAATTTGTCAAAAAGGAAGAAGCTTTATTATAGAATTTTCGTTTGCATACTTAAGGATAAAGGAATTAAAGTGTCAGAAGGTATTCTCTTACAGTTTTTGCATGTTATTATAGAACATAATCCCTGGTTTCCTGAAGAAGGTACATTAGATGTTGAATGTTGGGAAAAAGTTAGTCAGAACTTGAAAAAACCTCAGCAGCAGGGGAAAACTTTGCCTCCAAATTGTTTCTCCTTGTGGAACATGGTATTGTATTTGCTAGAGCCTTTTAAAAAAACAAAAGAGGTTAAACCCTCTCTTCTTGACCCTCTGCTCCTAAAGAGGAGCAAAAAGAAAAATTGGAGGAATGGCCTTCATGGCCCCCTCCACCTCCATGCTCTAATCCTGAAACATTTAATTCACCATTAATAGAATCACCTATGCAAAGAGCTATCCGAGATGATAAAAGGACATGATGGTGGAGGACCAACTTGCTTTTCCTATTATACAAGTAGCTGACCCACAGCTCCCAAATCATATAATAAGACAGCTTGAAAAATTTGACTTTAAAATGATAAAGGCCTTGCATGAAAGCATAGTCCAGAATGGTCCTACAGTTCCTTTTACTGGAGAAATTATGACTAATATTTCTGAAGCATTCTTAGCTCCTTATGATTGGTATTCTCTGGCTCGCACAACTCTGGAGGAGATTATTTACTATGGAAGGGAGAATTTTTGGAGAAATGTCAGGAGCAAGCCCACGCAAACTGTGGCTGAATGCTCAAATAACTTATGAAATGCTGAAAGGACTGGGACAATATAATAACATGCAAAATCAGCTAAATTATGTGTAACAGGCATATGAGCAAATTAGACTTTGTGGAAGAAGAGCTTGGTGGGCTTTACCATCAAAAGGGGACCCTGAGGGAGCTTTTAGTAAATGTATGCAGGGGCCTACAGAGTCATTTTCTGACTTTGTGGCTTGTCTCACTCGAGCAGTGAAATGACAGATTCAACATGAAACAGCAGGAGACATTTTAATTCAGCAATTAACTTATGAAAATGTCAATGCTGATTGTAAGAAATGCCTGACGCCTCTGAGAAAAAATAGTACCATTACAGAAATGATTCGAGCATGTCAGAATGTGGGGTCAGGCATTTTTCAAGCAAACTTACTTGCTGCTGCCGCAACAGTGGGGAATAAAAGGTGTTATAATTGTGGAAGAACAGGACATTTTAAAAAAGAATGTAGGCAACCAAGAAGGACACAAAGTGGCAATCTAGGGAAAGGTGTGAGCATTCTGCCTCCCTATTCAATAAACACAGATTAAACCTCTCTGTGTCCTAGAAGTCAGAAGGGAAACCATTGGACCGGTCAATGTAGATCGAAATTTCATAAAAATGGGCAGCCATTAGATCAAGATATAGGGAATTGTCAACCACAGGGAAACGGCCCCCTAACCCCATCATCAATAGGGGAAATTTGCCCTGCAAGGCCCACAGTGGACTCCCTCATCTGAGCCACTCCAAGGAGTGCAGGCCTAGTTCTTAACAATTATACTGTACTAGAGGCCCGGTGCACGAAATTCGTGCACGGGGAGGGAGGAGTGTCCCTCAGCCCAACCTGCATCCTCTCCAATCTGGGACCCCTTGGGAGATGTCTGACTGCCTGTTTAGGCCCAATCCGTCGGATCCCTTTCACAATCTAGGACTGCTGGCTCCCAACTACTCGCCTGCCTTCTTGATTGCCCCTAACCGTTGCTCTGCCTGCCAGCCTGATCACCCCCTAGCCACTCCCCTGCCAGCCTGATCAATGCCTAACTGCTCCCCTGCCAGCCCGATTGTCCCCAACTGCCCTCCCTGACACCCTGGTCACCCCAAATGCCCTCCCTTGCATATTTCCTCTTTATTAGATAGGGTTTTTTCTTTAGCATATTGGACAATTCTTACTGGTTTGGCTCAGTGGATGGAACATTGGCCTGCAGACTCAAGGGTCCCAGGTTCGATTCTGGTCAAGGGCATGTACCTTGGTTGGGGGCACATACCCAGTGGGGAGTGTGCACGAGGCAGTTGATCGATGTTTCTCTCTCATAGATGTTTCTAGCTCTCTATCCCTTTCCCTTCCTCTTTGTAAAAAAATCAATAAAATATATATTATAAAAAAAGAAACATTTAAGATTCCTCCATATCTGCCTGGGTGGTGTGACTCAATGGTTGAGACCCCAGGCTGCCACCGCTGGAAGGGGATTGAGCCCTGGCCAGGCTGAGACCCCAGCCCAGGCTGCTGCCTCAGCCCAGCCAGGCTGAGACCCCAGCCCAGGCTGCCATCTCAGCCTGGCCAGGGATAGTGCGGTGGGGGTGTGCGGCCCCAGCCCAGGCTGCCGCCACTGGCCTGAAGATCGCGCGGTGGGGGTGCACTGCCCTGCCGGCCTGAGACCCCAGCCCATGCTGCCGCCATGGCCAGGGGATCGCGCAGCTTTGGTGCAAGGCCCTGCCTATCTAAGACCCCAGCCCAAGCTGTTGCTGTGGCCAGGGGATCCTGCAGCTTGGGTGCGAGACCCTGCCGGTCTGAGACCCCAGCCCAAGTTGCCACTGCTGGCCGGGGATTGCGCCTGGCACTGGCACCTCCCAGCTGGACACCCCGGGCTGCCACCACTGGGCAGGGATCACTGCGTGGGGGGGCGGGCGCCTCCCAGATAGACACCCTGGACTGCTGCTGCTGGGTGGACTTGGGGACTCCGGCGGGGCTAAGAGGACTGGGCGCTGCCATCTTGTGGATATGGGTGCCACCATTTTGTCACAGAGTGACGGTTAATTTACATATTACTCTTTTATTAGATAGGATAGTGATCACTTTGACCCCCGATATGGCTCGGCAAGCTGTTCCTACAGGAATCTGGGCACCTGTGCCACTGAGAACATTAGGATTAATCTTAGGGAGGAGCGGAAAAACTCTGAAAGGACTAACTGTTCTGCATGGAGTCATAGATTCAGACTATGAGGGAGAAATTAAGGTAATACTAGAATGTAATTATATTATGCAAATTACTTCAGGACAAAGAATTGCTCAGATACTACTTCTACCTATTATTCAGCAAGGTGAAGCTATAAAGAGGAACACAAGGATTTTGGAAGTTCAGATATCTATTGGATACATGAAATTAGCAAAACCCATCCTATGATTAATTTGAGAATAGAGGGAAAACGGTTTAAAGGTTTAGTAGACACTGGAGTGGATGTCAGCATTATCAGCAAAGAATTCTGGCCTCCAAGTTGGTCCACGCTAGAAGCTATAGGCTCTATCAGGGGGGGTTGGAGTTCCTGATAATACACAACGCAGTGCTGCAGTGTTAAGGTGGCAAGATGAAGAAGGAGAGACAGGGTGGTTTCAGCCTTACATAGTCTCTGGGATTGCAGTCAATTTATGGGGCCGGGATGTTTTAGAAGGTTTACAAGCTTGTATTATTACCAGCAAAGGACAGCAGTTAATAACTCATATGTGATATCAGACTGGTCAAAGCTTAGGGAAAAAAAATCAGGGAATTAAAGAGCCCATCCAAGCCAAAGGAAACCCAGGAAGATGAGGATTAGGATATCAACCTTTTGAGGAGTGGTCACTGCTCAATCTCCTCACCCTCGTGCAGATCCTATACAATGGAAAGATGATAGACCTATATGGGTGGATCAGTGGTCATTAACCAAGGAGAAATTAGGTAATATTCATGAATTAATACAGGAACAAATAGAGGCTGGCCACATAGAGCCTTCCAATAGTCCTTGGAACACACCTATATTTACTATACCTAAGAAGGTGGCAGGAAAATGGCAATTGTTACATGATCTTAGAGCGGTTAACACTACTATGCATACCATGGAAGCTTTATAGCCTGGACTCCCAGTGCCTTTGAAAATTACTCTAGATTGGTCTCTTATAGTAGTAGATCTTAAGGATTATTTCTTCACCATTCCCTTGGCATCTCAAGATAAACAGAAATTTGCATTTTCAGTGCCAGCTATTAATAATATAGAACCCATGAAAAAATATCAATGGAAATTTTTGCCTCAAGGAATGGCCAATGGCCCCACCTAGTGTCAAACATATATAGCTCAAGCTGTTCAGCCTTTAAGGGACAAATATTTCTGATATTACATTATTCATTACATGGATGACTTGCTTTTAGCAAGTCCACGGGAAGAGCAGACTTTGGCAATGTAAAAATTGCTCCAGAAAAGGTACAGAAAGAAACACCTTTCAAATATCTGGGAACCATAATTGAAAACCAACATATTAGGCCTCAAAAGATGGAAATATGAAAAGATTGCCTTAAAACTTTAAATGACTTTCAAAAATTATTAGGGGACATTAACCTTTTGCACTCAGATATCGAGTGTGACTTGACAAGGTTAGCATTGGTAGCAGGAATCGAGAAAAAAGCAAGCGAGTGCAAAGGGTTAACTGGTTAAGACCTTATCTGAAAATCTCTACGGGAGAAATGACAAATTTATTTAATATACTTAAGGGTGACTCTAATCCTTCTTCATCCTGAACATTAACAGATGAAGCTAGGAAGGAGTTGCTAAGAATTGAGCAGGCAAACTCCTCAGCCCAAGTAGCATAGTTACAGCCTGAATTGCCTTTATTGGGACAGATTAATCCTACTGCAAGTAGTCCCACTGGAGTCATCTTCCAAAAAACTCTCCTGCTATTATTGAATGGGTCCACCTAGGGCATCAATCCTCTAAAACTACAGTTACATATACAGAATTTATGGCTCAGTTGATATCTCAACTTAGAAAGCGCTGCAGGCAGCTTACAGGAGAAGAACCCCAATACATTTACCTTCCCCTCACTGGGAAGCAATTAAAAATATTATTTCAAACTGATTTGAATTGGCAAATTGGACTAAGTGGATATTCAGGGGAACTTAGTTGTCACCGATTAAAAGACATATTATTATAATTTTTATATAATACCCCCATTAGTATACCAAAAAATACTAGGCAGGAACCTATTCCTGGAGCATTAACTGTTTTTACTGATGGATCATTAAATGTTAAAGCTGCATATCATACACTGAATTCAGACCGAGTCATATTGACCAGTCATACTTCTGTACAAAGAATTGAATCAAAGGCTATTAAGGCTGCATTGCAGGATTTCCAAGAGCCTCTTAATATTATCTCTGACTCTTCTTATGCTGTGGGCCTAGTGAATATAATTGAAACTGCTCGGTTGAAATGGCTCAGTGACCAAAGTTTATTTTTACTATTTAAACAAGTTCAGCAGATTGTATAACAGAGACAATATCCTTTTTATATCACTCACATCAGGGCTCACAGTGTATTACCTGGCCCGCTAACAAAAGGAAATGCACATGCTGATCAATTGGTTGCTTCATTAAAACAGGCCTCAGAATCTCATCAGCTTTTACATCAGCCTGCCAAACTGTTGTCCAAACAATTCTTGATCACTTGACAGCAGGAAAAACAAATTATCAGAGAATGTCCCACTTGCATGTTACATCTGCCTCAAGGGCCTAATACAGGAATTAACCCTCGAGGATTGATAAGGGAACATATCTGGCAAATGGATGTAACACATTATACTCCTTTTGGATGCCTTGGGGGCATTGCATGTCTCTGTATATACCTTTTCAAAGGGCCTATGGGCTACTGCATCTACAGGGGAAACAGCAAAACAGATTATTAATCATTGCCTAGTTGCTTTTGCCATCATGGAAATTCCAAAAATTATTAAAACTGACAATGGACCTGCTTACAGAAGCTGTCATTTCCAGCAATTTTGTAAAAAGTGGAAAATTCAGCACATTACAATAATACCATATAATTTGCAGGGACATGCAATTATAGAATGCCAACATCATAGGCTAAAATCCTAACTTGAAAAACAAAAGGGGGAATATAGAGAAATCTCCTGTAGGTAGACTACACCAAGGCTTAATTACTTTAAATTTTTTCACTTGTGATGCCGATAGCAAGACACCAATGGAAATACACTGGTGTCAGAATAAGCCAAAGGGAAATGGTCTGGTTAAATGAAAAGATCCCGAGTCTGGTTTATGGAAGGGCCCCAATCCCCTGTTAACATTTGGTCAAGGCTACGATTGTATATTTCCAGAAAATTTCTTAAAGCCCATGTGGATTCCTGCAAGAAATATTAAACTTCAATATGGATCTGAGGGAGGAACTGGCCAGGTTAATGAGGACCTTGCACCTGGAACCATGCCTTACAGCTGCATACAATAGACTACCCCAGCCACAGATAGCAGCAGCCCCAAGCAACCCACTGAAGATAAGGAGTGGGAGGAGGATGAAGCGGAAAACAAAGAGCCCAGAGGTCACTTGGGGGACGGTGAAGAAGATGGTCCAGAAAGCTGAGCGAATTTGTGAGGAGACCAGAACCCCAAGAATGCCTGAGAACTTCTTTCTTGCCCTGCTGGCAGTCATCAGCTGTGCGGTAATGCTACCGGGGGCAAATGGGGAAGTATTTTGGACTTATGTTCCTGACTTCATGGGTAAGACCCCTTATGTGGGCTGATCTCCTGCCTAATGTAGTCACCAATAACATCAAGCACCTTGGTCACCCAGGAGACCACGGGTGGGGCAAGAAAGTATATGGGCAAAGTATAATTACATGGGTGTCACCACCCAGCTTCCCTTTTGTATGACACAGAACCAAACCACTGCTCCTTTATGTGTAAAATTAAAAAAAGGCTTCTGGCTAACATGGACAGCAAAGGAGGGGGAAGCAAAAGCCCAAATACATCTACTATCACTACTTGCTCTGGGGAAAGGTGCAGAAAATATAACTTTACTAAGACATCCCCCACTAAGCCTTTATGTAAAAAGTCTTATGAATGGCAACCCACTGAGGAAGAAATTAATTGGCAAGACTGTTATAGTGACTACCCTACCACCAGCAAACTTAATAACAGTTTTTCCTTTGTGGATTGGAGCCCCAACAGGTCTGCATATAGTAACAATCACACCCTAAAATGGAAGGGGAACACATCCTATCTATATGTTGAAGCTAATCACTCCATTTCATGGCACGGAGGAGGATTTGTTGGATCTCAATTACAACATGACAATTGACCCCTACAAAATACGCAATGGAAATTAGCTGCTGCACTTGCACCTATTAAATGGTATAGTTTTAACTATAGTTCAGATAATTCCATTCGTACCTTATGGGGAACTCCCAATAAGACAGCATTTGTCACCACCTGTGTATTTGATCCATTTGCACTCATCTCAGGCCCCATCCAGATGCACCTTAATATTACAAGCCATTTGTATGAGGTGTCATGCACAGGCTGCACACTATCCCATTGTATTAATTCTACATTCCAAAAGGATTCCCTCATGATTTTAAAACAACCGGCTTTTGCTTAGTTTCCTACTAACCTAACTGAGCCTTGGGAATCTCATCAAACCTACTAACTGTTACATGATCTGGTAAAAATCTTAAAAAGACAAAAAAGATTTATTGGAATGTTAATTGCAGGAATCTTTTCCCTCATAATGTTACTTACTTCTGTGGGCATTGCTGCTTCATCCATAGTACAAACTGTTCAAACTTCTCAGTTTGTACAACCAGTTAAGGAAAATGTAACTAAGACCTGCCTATACAAAAAAGAATTGACAGCCAGTTTGAGATAGAATTATAAGCATAAAATCTACAGTCTTGTAGATGGGTGATAAAATCCACAGCTTAGAGCAAAGAATATCTTTGCAGTGTCATTATAATTTTTCCCAGATTTGTTTTACCCCATTCCCTATTGGGAATCAATAAAAAAATCACCTTCTTGGTGCTTGGGGTAAGGTAACAGAACCCTTGGTATTTTAGAATTACAACAGTATATTGTACAATTATCCCAGGCAAACTTACAAACTAATTCCTTAGATGCCTGGCAGAAATTTTAAAAAGACATGAAAGAATTTAATCTCTTCCACTGGATCTCCTTACATTTGCCTCTCAGCATAACCACTATTGCTTGTCTCATTTTTATTTTTATGTTTATTTCTAGTATGCAGATGTGGAATGAAGAGTCTTAAAAAAGGACTCAAATCCTTCAGGCAGCATTCACTTTTCAACATTTATTAAGAAAAAGAGAAGGGGGAGATGTTGGAAGCTACCCACTGCCTTCCCTATCAGAAAAGAGTAAACAAGGAATGCAGAAGGCTCATGAACCTTGAGCTCTGGCAAGGGCCAAAGCTATGCACCAATTGTTTAGTCGAAACAATGGTGGCTCAAGCAATTTCCTGACCAAATAGTCTCAAAGTAAATCTTTACTAATATTTACTGACCTTTGAGATATTCTGTCTGTTACTGGAATTGCCTGCCTGACTAAGGGTAATATGTGTATCTAAAATTGAATAAAAGACTGGCAGGGCCTGGGCAGCAGTGAAGTCCTTGCCCTTGCATTGGACTCTCTGCCTGGCCCCCATTATTTCCAAATTATTATTTCTTGTCTTGTCTCATCATTTGCCTGTGGCCCTTCTCCAGATCCCAAACCCAGAACCACTAGGGACATGGACTCTCATATCATACTGCTTTTTCTCAGCCATCCTGAGTAGGTCAGTGAAGTTCATGATGGTGGGGCACTTTTAAGAGGGACCTTTGGTTTACTTTCAACTTTGGGAGGAGGTTCTTGCTCTGATGCTGCTTGATTGTATTCTAAGAATTCTTCCATTTCATACTGTTGGTCTGTTCTCTGACTAGTGGCTTTCCATTGCCTGTCTTTCCTTGGACTTTTCCTCAACAGGAATCCCATTTAACCATGGAAATTTTCTTTTGTCCTCTTGTCCATAGCTCTTGCTTTCTTGTCATGTTTTAGCTCAATTCACTTTTTCACTAGTTCTTCTTTTCTCCTTTTTTTCTCTAAGGCGTTTTGTCTGAGTTCCTCCACATTTCTTCTGAGAAAAGCTTGTATGCTACTGATTGGACATCCTTAACTTTTGGGTCTTTTTTGGGAGGACCCACTGCCCAACTATACCTTTTCGGTATGCTGTTGGTTCCTTGTCCTTTAGAAGCTATCATGAGAATTTCCCTGAAATCCATGTTGACCGAATTGGATAGAATGGGCCAGCTCTTGGAGAGGAGTGAAAGCGCATCTTACCCAGTGGCCAGCTGCAGCCAAATGAACTGGCTGGCTGCCTCTTTCCTACCTCTATTCAGCATGACCAATTCTGGCACTATCCAAGACAGTCTGCCTGCCCCCTTCCTCAAGCAGCCTGTATCCTTACAAGTCCAATGCTACACTTCCACCTTTTAAACTTTAAATAAAAGTTTTACATCCACAAGATAAATTAGTAGATTTTTCTACATTCATTGACATAATCATTCAGTTGAGAATAAGTTACTTTAGTTTAATTGTTAAATCTTAGTTCAGCCTGGCTGGTGTGGCTCAGTGGATTGAATATTCTCACAGGCACCAAGAGGTTGCTGGTTTGATTCCTGGTCAGGGCACATGCTAGGGTTGTGGGTTCAATCCCCAGAAGGGGGCATGCAGGAGGCTGCCGAGTGAAGTGATATCTCTATCTCATCGATGTTTCAGTCTCTCTCTCCCTTTCCCTTCCTCTCTCTCTGAAAATCAGTATTACCATATATTTTTTAAAATCTTAGTTCAAGAAATGGTGATAGACATGTACTCCCAAAATGTCTGAATACTTGCTTATATGGTGAAGAAACAAAAGTTCATATTGATTTTTTACTAACAATCAATAATCTTACTCATTTAATATCTTTTTTATTTATTTCAGAGAGGAAGGGAGAGATAACATGCATATAAATACATATCCTTTAAAACAGTACATGACATATATAATCAAAGAAAATGTACAATGGCAACAAAACACATAAGATGCTGAGGAATGATCTTAACAAAAATGTGCACAATCTGTATAAATAAAATTTTATTTTATTTTTTATTTTTTTAAATTAATTTCTTTATTGATTAAGGTATCACATATTTGTCCTCATCCCCCCATTCCCATCCCACACCCCTCCCCACGCATGCCCCACCCCCCTGTTGTCCTTAACCACTGGTTAGGCTCATATGTATGCACACAAGTCTTTTGGTTGATCTCTCCTCTTTACTTACCCCCACCCTCCCCTCCCCTCCCTCCAAGGCCCGACAGTCCGATCCATGCCTCCCCATTTCTAAGTCTGTTCTTGTTCATCAGTCTATGTTGTTCATTATTTCCCCTACATGAGTGAGATCATGTGCTATTAGAAATACACTTATAAGAACCGAAAATGAGACAAGCAATAATGGTTATGGTGACAGGCAAATGAATCAGTCTGTAGTGGGTTTCTTTCTGGGCCAACAATTCTTTTGAGACCCAATTTCAATGTCAAACAGTTCCTTATGTGTACATGTCAGCAATGACATTTCAGTTCTGGATGGTGGACAAATGGTGGTAATGCAGGTCCGACTCTCTCTGGTTTGGTCCTGGGCAACCTGCAGTGACGCACAGCTGCTAACTGCTAGTATGGCAAGGCGACGTCAGCGTCTTCCACCTCTGGACTGCTTCTCTTCTGTCTTGATGGCTGGAGTAGTCCTGTCGATTCCTCTCTGTTGCCGGAATCCACATGGTCTCAGAGTTGTTTTCTGAAAATATACAATCATATTCTCTACAAAAAGTTAATAAAGGAATATTTTCTATAAATTTGACTTGGGATCCTATTTCATTTTTTTGCCCAAATGATTTTCCTCTGGCTTATTTTGACACCTTGTGTGTTTTTCATGGGTGTCTTGCTTTTAGCCTTACAATTAACTTTCTAAAGTATTAATTTTCTAGATGTAATTTACTTACAGGATATTTTTCCTTACATGATATTCTTCTACTATCCCCCCCTTTTTTGATTTAAATATTAGGAGGCTTTTGAAAATTTTATAATGTAGTCTTGATAGCTTTTAAATTTTAAATTTTTTTGCACTCATCTATGGGAAATGATGAACAACATAAACTGATGAACAAAAACAGATCCAGAGACAAGGAAGCATCGATCAGACTGTCAAACCTCAGAGGGAAGGTAGGGAAGGGTGGGGGTAAGGGGGTGAGATCAACCAAAGGACTTGTATGCATGCATATAAGCCTAACCAATGGACACAGACAATAGGGGTGTGAGGGCATGAGTGGGGGGGGTGGTTGGGAAGGTAATGGGGGGATAAGGACACATATGTAATACCTTAATCAATAAAGAAATTAAAATGTAAAAAAAGCTAATTCGTATCAAGTGAGATTTTCGCACAATGCTTTGTCACAGACTAATTAATGAAACTCCTACTAACTATTCCATGAATGGAACAACATGCTAGCTACTTCTGTAAATGCATTGCATCATATTTCCCAGAAGACATCAACATTGCACATAAGAGAATAACTAGATACAGGGAGGAGCCAAGATGGCGGCGGAGTTGACGGCTGATCTGTTGCCTCGCATGGCAGTTTCGGAAATACAACTAAAAGATGGACTGGTGAGTGCGGCGACTCCTGCTCGCGTCTCCCCAGGCCAGGGCGGCTGCTCCTCTCAGTCAGCACCTCAGCCGGGGCCATGAGCTCATGGGCGGCCGCGGCAGCTGCTGTGGCAGCAGCCGCGACCTCGGCGCAGTGGCTCTCGGTGAAGGAAGAGACCATTTTTCTGCGGGACAGGCCCATCCGTGTCACCGACCTGGCCGAGCTGCCCAGTGAGATCCTCGGGGCCCCGGAGGCCGCCGACACCGACTTGGAGGATTTTTAGGATTTCCCATCTTACATTCAAGTCCTTTAGCCATTTTGAGAGAGGAGAACCAAGAAGGTGGCAAAGTTAAACAAATGAACTGCGCCGCGCACAGCAATTTCAAAAATACAACTGGAGGACAGAGCGTCTGCCACCCAGAACCACAGGAGAGCTGGCTGAATGGTGGATTTACAGCTAAGAGGGAAGAGGAAAGAGCAAACTCGGAGGGGATAAGGTGCGGAGGCGCGTGGGTCGGACTGGTGGTGGGGGAAGGGTCGTGCGGCTTTTTTTCCAACCCTAGGGGAGATTAGCTCCCCATCACCCTGAAATCCAGCTTCTGGGGACTCGTGGGAGACCCAGACGCCTGCAGGGAGAGGCTGGACTCTCGGCCTTCGTGTCGGAGAGTGGGAGTAACTTCCTTGTGGAGGTGCGCACAGCAATCAGTGTTTGCTGCGCTGGAGTGTGGAACGAGGGGGCTTAGAAACGTGGAAAGCAGAAAAAGCAGACTTGCAGCCATTGTGGTTTGCCACGCCATGGCCTGGTGGTGCCCTGAGACCCCTCCCCGCCCTGGGACCCGTCCCGCACGTTTTGCAGACCCGCCCCACACGTTTTTACAGGCCCACCTGGGCTCCAAGAGCGGCTTTTGCAAGCTGCTCTGTGGCAGCTTGACCAGATGAACTGCGGTTCTAGTCGGACTGCTCCAGGGCTGCTTAGACAGGAGGAGGAAACTGCAGTTTTTGCTGTAATTCCTGCTGAGTGGCCTCAGGCAGTAGCTGACCTACACTCCATTGGAGACCCAGAAACGAGGGCATCTAGTGGTCGGTGTGAGATGACACCAGATTTCAACCACTCGCATAAGGGACACATTCAAGAGGCAGACTCAGTGAGCGCCAAAGCCTTGCTGCAACAAGATCCGGCCCATAAACGTGTCTCCTGCACAGCAACTCTTCCTTTATAGACACAGAGGGTCCTCATGGACAATTGGCCAGGAGGACAATTCCTCCCAGTGACACCAACAACAATCAAGACTTAACTATACAAAGGAGGACCAAGATGGAGGCATAGGGCGGAAGCCTGATTGTTGCCTACCACAACAATTTTGAGACTATGACGGGAGAGCAGAGCAGACACCATCCAGAATCACCAGAGGGCTGGCTGAGCAGATGCTCTACAACTAGAATAAAAGAGAGGGGTACGCGAGATGATGCTGATGCCAGTGACCCAAAGATCACACTTTAAGAACTACGGCTCAGGCGACACAATGGCAGCCTGGAACGTGCTCGGCGCAGTTCCCCCGGCGGTCTCCAGCTGAGGGGATGGCTCCACTCGCTGCCGAGCAAGGACAGACGAGTCCCTGAGAGACATGGGGTGGGAGACTCCGCGCTTGCTGACCTCCAAGTCCTTCAAGAATCTCAACACCCCGGAATCAGCCGGTGCGCACGCTCGGCGACTGGCCACCACTGCAGACCCAAGGGCCGACGCAGCGACCCCGGACCAGCCCACCACTGTGCACTGGGAACACCAGAGCTTCGCCGAGCCTGCAGCCCAACGAGTTCTGTGGCAGCCACCCTGGAGCTCTGAGAAAATGGCCGAAGGAATTGCTGAGAGGGAATTGACCAACAGGAATTGGGATAAAGAAGACGAAACCCCACTGGGTCCCAGGTCCGGGTGAGGCCGGGCGCCCCTGGGTCCGGGTGAGGCTGGGAACTGGATCAGGGTGGGGCTGGGTCCCGGGTCCGGGCGAGGCCACATGCCCCTGGATCCGGATAAGGCCGCACCCCCCTGGGTCCAGGTGAGGCTGGGTCCCGGGTCCGGGTGGGGCCGCCCCCCTGGGTCCGGGTGAGGCTATGCGCCCCTAGGTCTGGGTGGGGCTGGATCCTGGGTCCAGGTGGAGCTGTGCGCCCCTGGGTCCAGGTTAGGCCACGCGACCCTGGGTCTGGGTGAAGCTGTATCCCGGGCCCGGGTGAGGCCATGTGCCCCTGGATCTGGGAGAGGCTGGGTCCTGGGTCCGGGTGAGGCCTCGTGCACCTGGGTCCGGGTGAGGCCACACGCCCCTGGGTCCGGGTGAGGCCACGCGCCCCTGGGTCCGGGTGAGGCCACGCGCCCCTGGGTCCGGGTGAAGCTGGATCCCAGGTCCGGGTGAGGCCATACGCCCCTGGGTCAGGGAGAGGCTGGGTCCCGGGTCAGGGCGAGGCTGTGTGCCCCTGGGCTCGGGTGTGGTCACACGCCCCTGGGTCTAGGTGAGGCCTCACGCTCCTGGGTCCGGGTGAGGCCGTGCGCCCCTGGATCCGGGTGAGGCCACGCGACCATGGGTCTGGGAGAGGCCACGTGCCCCTGGGTCCGGGTGAGGCCATGTGCCCCTGGGTCCGGGTGAGGCCGTACGCCCCTGGATCCGGGTGAGGCCATACGCCCCTGGGTCAGGGAGAGGCTGGGTCCCGGGTCAGGGCGAGGCTGTGTGCCCCTGGGCTCGGGTGTGGTCACACGCCCCTGGGTCTAGGTGAGGCCTCACGCTCCTGGGTCCGGGTGAGGCCGTGCGCCCCTGGATCCGGGTGAGGCCACGCGACCATGGGTCTGGGAGAGGCCACGTGCCCCTGGGTCCGGGTGAGGCCATGTGCCCCTGGGTCCGGGTGAGGCCGTACGCCCCTGGATCCGGGTGAGGCCACGCACCCCTGGGTCTGGGTGAGGCCACACGCCCCTGGGTATGGGAGAGGCCACGCGCCCCTGGGTCCAGGTGAGGCATGCGCCCCTGGGTCCGGGTGAAGCTGGATCCTGGGTCTGGGTGAGGCCGTGTGCCCCTGGATCCGGGTGAGGCTGGGTCCCGGGTCCAGGTGAGGCCATGTGCCCCTGGGTCTGGGAGAGGCCATGCGCCCCTGGGTCCGGGTGAGGCCTCACGCCCCTGGGTCCGGGTGAAGCTGGATCCCGGGTCGGGTGAGGCTGTGTGCCCCTGGATCTGGGTGAGGCTGGGTCCCAGGTCCGGGTGAGGCCGCGCGCCCCTGGGTCTGGGTGAGGCCACGCACCCCTGGGTCCGGGTGAGGCCACGTGCCCCTGGGTCCGGGTGAGGCCACGCGCCCCTGGGTCCAGGTGAAGCTGGATCATCCCGGGTCCGGGTGAGGCCATGTGCCCCTGGATCCGGGTGAGGCTGGGTCCCGGGTCCGGGTGAGGCTGCACGCACCTGGGTCCAGGTGAGGCCACGCGCCCCCTGGGTCCAGGTGAGGCCACGTGTCCCTGAGTCTGGGTGAAGCCGTGCCCCTGGGTCCGGCCGAGACCGAACCAGAGGGTGTCGGACCTGCATTACCACCATTTGTCCACCATCCAGAGCTGAGGGGTCAGTACTGACATGTACACATAAGGAACTGGTGGACATTGATATTGGGTCTCAAAAGAACTGTTGCTCCAGAAAGAAACTCACTACAGACTGATTCATTTGTCTGTCAGCATAACTATTATTGCTCATCTCACATTCAGTTCTTATAAGTATATCTCTAGTGACACATGATCTCGCTCATCTAGGGGAAATGATGAACAACATAGACTGATGAACAAGAACAGAACCAGAAACAAGGAGGCATCGATCGGACTATCAGGCCTCAGAGGGAGGATAGGGGAGGGTGGGGGGAGGGGGAAGAGATCAACCAAAGGACTTGTGTGCACGCATATGAGCCTAACCAATGGTTAAGTTCAACAGGGGGTTGGGGCATCCATGGGGAGGGGTGTGGGATGGGAATAGGGGGATGAGGACAAATATGTGACACCTTAATCAATAAAGAAATAAAAAAAAACATTGCACATAAGAGATTCAGCTGTGTATTAATTCAAACTCTGAAACATATTCTCCATATGGCAATGCTTGTACTAGTTTGTGACATAGTATGTAATCAGTACATTTGTAAACACTGCAAGCAAAACTCTTGGATCACTACAATAAGTAAATGTAACAACTGCTGACCATGTAATGAACATTCCAACATGCTGCCACTGTATATTGTGTTGTATTATAATATTTCAAAGAAGATACAAGCATTCCACACCCTGAGTATACTTGTGTATTTCTTCAAAGAGTGAAATATATTCCAATTAAGCATTGTTTGTAGTGACCTATAAGATATTGTAAAATCAATACATTTCTAAATGCAGGGTCTGTTGAGAAAGGTGTAGTTTTAATGTTTCAATAATCTGGGCATTGAGTGAATCCTTCTGGGTATTCTTTGAACATTCTTTGAAAAATTAGTACAAAGCAGGTTTTGGAACACTGTTTTCTTTTACATAATATAATTACTTACTGAAAGCCCTGCTAATTACATAATTAATGTTCCAAAATATTCCCCAGTAATTGAAATAAAAATATTTCACAGAAAGAACCAGCCATCCACACACTACTTTCACTTACATAATTCTTGAAGGGTGAAACACATTCCCATTTGGTAATATATTTATTAGTCTATGACATAACATGTAATCAATACGTTTGTAAATGATATTGTAACACACTGTCTTCTCAAACTAGTCGTATTGTTTTAATGAGCAGTGTATTTTGTGAAACATGTAGTGTTTGAACACTCTTAGTATTAATACATCCAAGCATATTTTGCAATCTGTTTATCAGACTGGCTATAATTACTAATTGAAACCCCTCCTAAGTATGTAATAAATGTTCTGGTATACTCCCTCTGTAAAGAACATTATATTTCATAGAAAATACCATCAATGAACAACCATGGAATTTCCCCTTCGTATTTCCACAAAGTGTGAAACATTCAGCATACTAGTAGGTAATGGATGTAATATTTTATGGTAGAAATACAAAAAAAAGAGAAAACTGGGAGAAGAGAGAATAAATACAAAATAGAAACAAAGAAAAAAGAACGTAGGAATGTAGAGTTGTAAAGAACAAAAAGTATAGGTAGAGAACAAAAAAACAAACAAACAGAAAATGTGAGAACAAAATTAGGAGAGACCAGTGAAAGTATAGAGAACAGAAAAATGAAAGCACCAAAAGTAAAACAGAAATCTGCCAAGATGGAGAGAATAAAGAGAAGTAAAAGAGACCAAAATGTGAGGAACAGGCATGGAGAAAATAGAGAGGACAGAGGAAACAAAGAGAAACAGAGAATACTGGAAATATTAAGGGTAAAATAGAATTTTAACAGTAAAAAATGGAGGAAAACAACACAAGACAAAAAAATAGAAATCCAAAATTTTAAAACAAAAAATAAGGCAATAAAGAAAAAAAAAAAAAAAGAGCCTGTCCGGTGTGGCTCAGTGGTTGAGTATTGACCTATGAACCAGGTTAAGGTTCAATTCCTGATCAGGGCATATGGCTGGGTTGCAGGCTCAATCCCCAGTGTGAGGTGTGCAGGAGGCAGCTGATCAAAGATTCTCTCTAGTCATTGATGTTTTGATCTCTCTCTCCCTTCCTTTCTGAAATCAATACAAATATGTTCAAAATAAGACATTTATTTTAAAAAAAGAATTAAGACAAAAAGGAGGGCAAGAATATGGCTATAACAAAGAGAAAATATTGAAGGGGACAGAGATAACAGAGAAAATAGTCACAACAAAATGAAAAAAAGGATAATGGTAAAAAAAAAGGCTAGAAAAAGAAAACAGAAAAAAATGAAAAGAACTAATGGATTAGAAAACAAGAGGAAATGGAGGGAACGAGTAAAGAAGAGATAAAACAAATAAAAGGCAGAGAACAGAGGAAATAAGTAAAATAATGGAGTAATGGGGAGAAAATATAAAAAACAAAGAAAATGGAGAGAGCAAAAGAAGTAACCAGAAACACTGAAAATAAAGAGAGAACAATGAAAATATATCAGAACAAAAAAGAGTAGAGAGAAGGGAGGAAATTAAGAGAACAAAGAGAATGAAAAAAAAGGAGTACAAAAAACAGATCACAGAAAAAATGAAAAAACAAAAAGAGAACAGAGATACTGCAAAATGGAGAGAGCAAAGAGAAGATAGAACAGAGAATAAGTAAGAACAGAAAGAGCAGAGAAACTAAGAGAATATAAAGAGAAAAGAGCGAACAGGGAAAACAAAGAGAACAAAGAAAAATATAGAAAATATTGAGAAAGAAGAGAACCAAAAAAGAGAACCAAGACAAGAGAGAAAACAGACATGAGAGAAAACAAATACAAAGAACTAAGAGAGAAGAGAGAAAACAGAGAGAACGAGAAGGAAAGAGAGAACTTAGAAAACAAAGAGAAAAAATTGTACAATGAAAATAGGTATCCAATAGAATTAATTCATACCAAGGGGGATTTTATCAAACTCTTTTTAGCACAGACTGTGATTACTCAATGAAAGTCCAACTAACTATGTAATATATTTTCCAACATGCTCCTCCAGGAAATGGCCTTATAATGTAATATCTGACAAAAGATACCAGCGTTCTACACATTAGGTTCAATACTGTATTCCTCCAAAGAGTGAAACATATTCCCAATAGGTAATGTACTAGTGTAACGTTTAATCAATACATTTGTAAACACTACTGGAATACACTAAATCAGTCTACTTTTAGTGATTTAATAAGCTGCGCATTGTGTGAAATCTGTAGTAAAGTGTTCGAAAATGCTTAGAATGAATTCCTAGCCAGTTGGATTTTGGCAAACTCTTTCTAACACAGGCTATAATTAGTAAAGGATATATGTACTAATTACATAATGAATGTAAATGGCATTGTATTATAGTATCTCACAGAAGGTAACACCATTCCACACATTAGGTTCACCTGTGTATTCTTTCAAATTGTTAACCATATTACAACATATAGTCAAATGTATTTGTAAATGTTACTAGCATACTGTGTCTAGAACAGTCTATTGTTACTATATCAGTGAACTGTAGTGAAGTGTTTGATCACTTACAATTAATTTGTACCAACTGGGATTTTGACCAACTGTTTTCAGCACAGATCATCATTACTTAAAACACACACACACACACACACACACACCTCCTTCTCATTATGTAATGAATGTCCCACTATGCTTCTTTTCCCATTAACTGACATAATCCTACCTAATAATAGACAAATATGCAAATTGACCGCACCCTCGCCATGCCCAAGCCACGCCCACAAGCCAAGCCACACCCACCAGCTAAAGCCACGCCCACCAACCAATCAGGATGAGTATTCAAATTGCCGCAACCAAGATGGCGGTTAATTTGCATATCAAGACAGTGTAGAAAGAAGCCAAGAGCTGCAGAAGGGAGCAAAGCTGTGGAGAAGCAAGCAAGCCAGGGGGAGGAGAAGGGAGGAGCAGAGGCAGGGCCGGGGGAGAAGGAAGGAGAGAAGGCGGGGCGGGATAGAGTGCAGCAGGAAACCCTATTGCAGGATTCTTCCTGCAACGGGAACGCTAGTAGTACAATATTTCACAAAAGGTACCTGTATTCCACAAACAAACCTGTGCATTCCTGCAAACAGTAAAATATATTCCAAATAGTATAACCTCTAAGAAATACATTTGTAAACACTAAAAAGAGAAGGACAGCCTGGCTGGTATTGCTCAGTGTTTGAGTGCTGACCCATGAGACTCCATCCCATCCAAGCTGAGCACAGAAGCCCTCCCAGCAGAGACACTGCTGATACTCACAGTCAATTAGCTTGGAGATCAACTCCCTCCAGTGATACCAACAACAAGCAAGGCTTAACTACAACAAGACTGCACATACAGCCCACAAAGGGGTGCACCAAGAGGATCCACCACAGGTAACTGGGGAGGCTGAGCTACTGGGCTCTGCTAAGACAACTAACACACAAAGCAACTCCATCAACTCAGGGAAGCAGCTAAAATGCGGCAACAAAGATGCAGGCCACAATTAAAGGAAATGGAGGAAAGCAAAAGACTGGATATAGAGTTCAAAACCATGGTTATAAGGTTTTTCAAGAATTTCCTAGAAAAGGCCGATAAATTAAACAAGAACCTCCAGGACATGAAAAGGGATAAACTTAGAAATAAAGCATGCAATGACTGAAATAAAAAATATTATACAGAGACCTAAAAGCATACTAGAGGATCACAAGAATCAAGTCAAAGATTTGGAATACCAAGAAGCAAAAAACACTCCTCTGAAAAAGCAAAAAGCAAAAAGAATACAAAAAGTTGAAGATAGAGTAAGAAGCCTTTGGGACAACTTCAAGTGTACCAATGTAAGAATTATGGGAGTCCCAGAAGAAGAGAGAGAGCAAGATACTGAAAACCTATTTGAAGAAATAGTGACAGAAAACTTCCCTCACCTGATGAAAGAAATAGACTTACAAGTCCAGGAAGCACACAGAACCCCACACAAAAGGAATCCAAAGAGGACCACACCAAGACACATCATAATTAAAATTCCAAGAGCAAAAGGCAAAGAGAGAATATTAAAAGCAGCAAGAGAAAAACAGTTAGTTACCTATAAGGGAGCACCCATACGATTGTCAGCTGATTTCACAACAGAAACTATGCAGGCCAGACGGGAATGGCAAGAAATATTCAAAGTGATGAATTGCAAGAACCTACAACCAAGATTACTCTACCCAGCAAAGCTATCATTCAGAATTGAAGGCCAGATAAAGAGCTTCACAAATAAGAAAAAGCTAAAGGAGTTCATCACCGCCAAACCAGTATTATATGAAATGCTGAAAGGTATTATTTAAGAAGAGGAAGAAGGAGATAAAGATAAAAATTATGAACAACAAATAGGTAACTATCAACAAGTCAATCTAAAAACCAAGGGAATAAAAAATCTGATGAACAGTATTAACTGGTGAATATAATAGAATCCGGGGCATAGAAAGGGAGTGGACTGACAATTCTCAGGGGAAAAGGGGATTGGGTGCGGGAAGAGACTGAACAAAAAACATACACCTATGGAGGAAGACACTGGGGGGGCGTAAGGGCAGAGGATGTGGTAGGAACCTGGTGGAGGGGAGCTATGGGGGGGAAAAAGAGGAACAATTGTAATAATCTGAACAATAAAGAGTTATTAAAAAAAAAAAGAGGTTAATACCCCTGACTAAATAGTCAGGTGTATATTTTAAAATTCTTGAGGTTCACTGGTTGAAAATTGCTGTGCTAGGGGAAATAAGACACAGAAAGACAAATATCATATGAACTCTCTTATATGTGGAATAAAAAACAAACACAAAAACAGCTCCCCTCACCCCCTTAGCCCCAACCAAGCTCATAGATACAGAGAATAAGAGAACAGATTGGTGATTACCAGAGGCTGGGGTGGGTATGAGTGAAATGGTTGAAGGAGGTCAAAAGGTACAAACTTCCAGCTATAAAGTAAGTACTGTGAATTTAAAGTACAGCATGGCAACTATAGTTAATAGTAGATTGTTTATTTGAAAGTTGCTAAAAGAGTAGATCTTAAAAATATGTATATACTAGAGGCCCGGTGCATGAAATTTGTGCACCGAGGGGGGGATGTCCCTCAGCCCAGCTTGCACCCTCTCCAATCTGGGACCCCTCGAGGGATGTCCGACTTCCCATTTAGGCCCGACATCCCTCTCACAATCCAGGACTGCTGGCTCCCAACTGCTCGCCTGCCTGCCTTCCTGACTGCCCCTTACCGCTTCTGCCTGCCAGCCTGATCACGCCCTAACCACTCCACTGCCAGCCTGATTGATGCCTAACTGCTCCCCTGCCAGCCTGTTTGCCCCCAACTTTCCTCCTCTGCCAGCCTGGTCACCCCTAACTGCCCTCCCCTGCAGGGTTGATTGCCTCCAACTGCCCTCCCTTGCAGGCCTGGTCCCTTTCAACTGCCCTCCCTTGCAGACCTGGTCCCTCCCAACTGCCCTCCCCTGCTGGCCATCTTGTGTCCACATGGGGGCAGGATCTTTGACCACATGGGGGCAGCCATATTGTGTGTTGCAGTGATGGTCAATCTGCATATTACTCTTTTATTAGATAGGATAGAGGCCTGGTGCATGGGTGGGGGCCAGCTGGTTTGTCCTGAAGGGTGTCCCGGATCAGGGTGGGGGTTCCCTTGGGGCCTGGGGCAGCTTGGGCGAGGGGCCTGTGGTGGTTTGCAGGCCAGCCACGCCCCCTGGCGACCCAAGCGGAAGCCCTGGTATCTGGGATATATTTATCTTCTACAATTGAAACTTTATAGCCTGGAGCGGAGCCAAGCCTCCTGCTTGCTCCGTGGGTGGCCGGCAGCCATTTCACTTGGGATTGATGTATCTTCTATAATTGAAACTTTGTAGCCTGGAGCGGAGGCCTAGGCCAGCCAGGGCTGTAGAAGCTTTGCTTCCTCCATTGCCGGGGGCAACCCTTGCCTCCTGCTCTTTCCAGCTCCGTAGCTGCCGCCATTTCTGTTTGGATTTGTTTACCTTCTATAATTGAAACTTTGTAGCCTTGAGTGGAGGCCTAGGCCTGTAAGGGCAGGTGGAAAGCTTAGCTTCCTCTGTTGCCGGGGAAACCCAAGCCTCCCTCCTGCTCTCTGTGGCTGTAGCCATTTTGGTTGTGTTTATTTGCATATTTGCTCCTGATTGGCTGGTGGGCGGGGCTGGTGGGTGTAGCGGAGTTAGGGTCAATTTGCATATTACTCTTTTATTAGGTAGGATTAGCCTTCAAAGCTGAGGACCAAAGGCTATTTATTGCTAACCCCTGAGTTAGCAGCATCCCTGATGCCCACCTTTAGTCCTCCTCCTAAAGTTAGATATATTGTAGGCTCATCTATTCTTAGTATAACTATTACCAAGGGCAGATCAAGGGGTCTGGAAGGGGGGCATCCTACACATTTAAAATGGTGGGAACACACAGTTGTGCTTAATTAGTTATCCAACCCCTCTCAAGACAGTTACCATCTCAGGATCTTGTCTCAACCACCCTACAAAATGTGAGTTTGGATGGATTACTTATGCAGTATATAGTTTCCTCAGGAAATAGCACAGAGCCCAGCAGAAAGGAAGAATATAGCTAATATTTACAAACACAAGAATGAACAACTGGCACCCAACAAGCATTCCTTGAGTAACTGGGGACTTGAACATCAAAAGAAAGGTTTACTCTCCCAAACCCTCTTCGCAATCAAGGTTTAGTTCCCTCCCCGGACGTCATCAAGGGTTCAGGGAGCTGGGACTTTGGCCTGAAACCTATGATCCAGGAAGTCAGTAGGTATGAATGCCATGCCAACCGCGAACACCAGCTTGTAACCTCATGTCTTGTTTAGGAAGGGCAGGACCTTGTGCCTGTTCGCAGCCCAACTTGCTGCCTGGACACCCAGGCGGAACTACAACTCCCGAGAGGCCTCGGGCACCTCCGGCCGCTGATTGGCTGCACGGCACAGGCGTAGTGCGCGCAAGTGTTGGCCCGATGGCTGTTCTAGGTTTGTTTTCCGCGGTCCGTGCGGCGCCTGGGCCCTGGCAGCGGGTGGCGTGCGCGGCCGCAGGGTTCCGGGGCCGCTGCCCTGGAAAGGGTTACGCTGTGGGCCGCGCGCAGGTGAGCCGGTCCGCAGGGCTTGTGGTGAGGCCGGGAGCTGCGGGAGGGGAGGCCGCGGGTCCAGCCGCTCAAGGCTTCCTAGCCTCCTGGGAAATGGCCGTGACTAGGCAACTGACTTCGAGTGCGTTTCGTTCTTGCCTTAAGCACCAGTGTTTCCTTCACGCACTGCCTCCCCCTGACTGGAGGCGATTTGGCGGTCTTTGGCGGGGAAGAAAAGTTACTCCGCCCAGAGCACAAACAAACACCCCTAACGTGCACCAAGATTGTGCCTTGGCCTCTTGCCGCTCTTCGCCCCCCAAATGACCCGGCCTTTTCTGCCTTCCCATTTTTCTGGTCAGGGTATGGTTCATGCACTTCCTCTTGGATTTCATGATGAGAACCTTTTTATGATTTTCAACTGCATTTGAAAGAGATTTGGAGACTCGTGCTAGACTCCCCCTGGAGCTGCACCTGTAAGGGAGCAGCCCAGAGATGAATGTGGTTTTTATGGGGACTTTTTACTTTGTTCCCATTGGCTTGTGGGCCTGCTTGTAATGAGTAGCTGTTAGGTCGGGAGGTGGGGGAAGGTTTGGGAAAGAAAACTGGCGCAGAGTCCCTAATTTGTGCCAGGTACTTCAGTGATATCTAATTCTCAACCTTGGAGGTAGGCATGACCCTGGTGTTATGTTAGTAAGGAAGCTGAAGTTACGAATCAAGTTTTGAAAAACTTTAAAAGGTCAAACACCTGATATACTACCATGCCAGGACTCTCAGCCAGGTAGTTATATCTATCACCCTGACTTTCCTCTGAGCCACTTTGCCTTATAAATTCACAATTTCTGTATGTAATAATGATAATATTTTATAATTGTATAATGCTTTCACAGTAACCCTTTGATGTATTTTAAGTTAAGTACTTATTTAAAAAAATAGTACTTTGTGCCAGGCACTAAGTACTTCACAACTATATCATTAATCCGTATAATTTTCATAGCAACTCCATGAGGTAAGTACTATTATTATTCCCACTTTACAGATGGAGGAACTGAGTCACAGAGAGGTTAAGCGACTTGCCCAAGGGCACACAGCTGGTAAGTGGCAGAACATGGAACCCAGGGCAGTCTGATGCCAGAGTTCTAGCTCGTGTTAGCTATGTTATTGTAATCATTTTGCATATGGAACAGCTAAGATTCAAAGAAGTTAAGTGACTTGGCCAGTGTCACAGAGCTACAAGTACCCAAGCTGGAAGCATAGAATGATAATATATTGATAAAATGACTGCAAACTAGTGACATAAGTATAAAGAATAATTGCCATCACTTATAATTATTATATTGACTCTGGCATCCTGAGATATCTCTGAATGATTTTTATGATATCATAGAATTTAAGAGTATTAGCATTTGAGTTGAATCCTGCCTGTACCATTTACTGGCTGTTTGACCTAAGGCAAACACCTTAGCTTTCTAAGCTTCAGTTTCCTAATATATGTAACTGGTGTGTTATTTACTGTGCAGTGTTTTTGTGTGAATGTATGTACGGTACTTTTTATGACAAACTAGAGGCCCGGTGCACAGATCGCTGCACCGGTGGGGTCCCTCAGCCTGGCCTGCGCCCTCTCACAATCCGAGACCCCTTGGAGGATGTCGGACTGCCGGTTTTGGCCCGATTGGGCATGTGCCCCGACCAGGATCGGGCCAAAACCGGCAGTCCGACAGCCCCCAAGAGATGTAGCAGTATGCAAAGCAGCAGGAGGCAGGGGAGGAGCCCGAGCCCAGGCTGGGCACGCACCACTCCCGCTCATCCCAGCTGCGCTGTGGCTGCCACTGCCTCCACTCAGTAGTGCTGTCGTGGAGGTGGGAGAGGCTCACGCTGAAGCTGCGCTTGCCAGCTGTGAGCTCGGGCCGTCAGTCAGCTGAGGGGCACTCCCACTGTGGGAACGCACTGACCCCCAGGGCAGCTCCTGCATTGAGCATCTGCCCCCTGGTGGTCAGTGCGCATCATAGCTACCGGTTGTTCAGTCGCTTAGGCTTTTATATATGTAGATAGATGTAGAGTACTTTGTACAGTGACTGACATATAGTAAGTTATCTCAAATGTGGAAGTGATTGGAGGAGACAGTGAAGTGGACTATAGTTGTAATGCTGTTGTTTAAAATGGCAGTCACCAACTGGTGATCTGTGGACCACTGGTGGTCCATGAGATCTGAAAGGTTGGCGACTGCTGGTTTAAAACATACCAAGCCAATTGTAGGTAAAAAGCAAAGACAAAGGAACATCTAAGTAGTTCCTTCATTTCAAATTGATTTTAACCCACACATTTTATCACTGACACAATATGAACTAGAGGATATGGCCTAATACCCAGGACTAGTTAAAAAACAAAATCAAGTAATGTAGGAAAAAATCTGAATACAGATTGGAGAAAGAAGAGGAAGATGAAAAGAAAAAATGTATCCCTTTGTTCTTTTTCTCTAGGTACTTTCACTTTTTTCTTTCTTTTTTTTTTTTTATGTCTTCACTTAAAAGAATAAACTTTATTTTTATAACAGTTTTAGGTTTATAGAAAAATTGAGCAGAAAGTATAGAAAAGTCCCTCCCCCCAGTTTCCTCTATTATTAACATCTTGCATTATTAATGTGGCTTTTTTTTTTTTTAATAGTTGTGTACCTTCACTTTTTATGTTGCTAAGTGCCTGGTTCTCTCTACATTCACCATTCACCTGGGTATCGGAGATGATGATTACTCACTATATAGTTACAGATGAGGGATCCTCAGTATGTTGCTAAATTGTTCTGAAACCCTCCTGTTCTAAGTAACAGGAATTGAGGATTCTTATGTCTAAGAGAGCAAATCTTGTGGTTATTTAGAATATGGCCACATAAGACCACTAAAACTGTTGCAGCCATCAACACAGATGAACTGTCTTTATTTCATTTTTTTAAATATGTAAGTTTTCAGAAATCAAAAAAAAAAACACAGCAGACTCCCTCTCTCTCCCTCTCTCTCTCTCTCTCTCTCTCTCTCTCTCTATATATATATATATATATATATATATATATTTCAGAGAGGAAGGGAGAGGGAAAGATAGAAACATCAATGATGAGAGAGAATCATTGATTGGCTTCCTCCTGCACGCCCCCTACTGGGGGTCGAGCCTGCAACCCAGGCATGTGTCCTTGACTGGAATTGAACCTGGGACCCTTCAGTCCACAGGCTGATGCTCTATCCACTGAGCCAGCCAGGGCTAGCAGTTTCTTGAATAGTGTCATTTTGTTATAAGATTGATGAGGTGCTATAGGTACTTAACTTTTGTTAATATCAATTAGTTTTGGTAAAATTGGTTTCATTATCATTTTGCTTCAAGTCACAAATCCTATTGATGATGTTAAGTGAGGAGGACATACTGTACATGAAATCTTCCAGATTCAGCAATTATTAGCATTTTGCCACACTTGCTTTGCTTAGCCCCCCTTTTTTTGGTGCCTATAAAATTTTAAAACAAATTTCTGATTGTCATTTCAACCTTAAATTCTTCTTTGTGTACCTATAAGAAAATAAGGACATTTTTAATATAATCACAATGCTATTATCATACCTAACAACATTAGTAATTACTTAATGTTACTTAAAATCCAGTCCTTTAAAAAATTTCCCTAATTGTCTCAAAATTATGGGCAAATGAGTTTTACATTTAAACTTTCAGAACAGTATGCTCTGTGTCCTACAGTACAAGAAGGAAGGTAGATCATGTGCTAGAAAGACAGAGTCCTTGTAAGCGTCACCAATTCTGCCTTGGCTGGTGTGACTCAGTTTCTTGGGTGTCGTCCTGTACAGCCAAGGTTGCTGGTTCAGTTCCTGGTCAGGGCACATGCCCACGTTGCGGACTTGATTCCTGGTAGGGGGCAAGTAGAAGGCAGCTGATCAGTGTTCCACTCTTACATTGATGTTTCTTTCTCTCCCTCTCCCCCACTCCCTTCCTCTCTAAAATCAGTAAAAATATATTTTTTAAAAAGAGTTACCAACTTTTTTCCCTTGAGAAGATATAGGATGGTTAGAAAGTGCCTGAGGGGAAAGGTCTACCTTATTTTGCTTAAACCTTCATTTTGGGGGGCATTCAACATTCTGTCAACCTTTATTGAGCACCTACAAGGGTCTAAGCATTGTGCCAGATTTGGGGGTTTGAAGGCAAATCACACCCTCTTTCCCTTTAGACCTGTGCAGTGATTCTCTTTGAAAATAATAAGATGATGAAATTTGTAAGGAGATATGGTTATTTTACCCAGGAAAAATCTATAGCACTTTAAGAGATTTTATGAAGAGAAAAATGAAAAGAAAATGTATCCCTTTGTCCTTTTTCTCTAGCTATTTTCACTTTTTTTTCTTTCTTATATTTCTTTTGTTTTTTCTTATACCTTCACTTAAAAAAGGCCATCCTGAAACATGTCTATGGAACACAGTTAGGACCCCAATCCTAGTGGGTTTTGTTGAGGAAAAGGAAGGTGTTGCAGAGATTGTCGAGAGCCATTGGGTGCATGAGTATATTGAGAACAGAGAAGAACTGGATCTCAGTGGCTGGGGGCTGGCAGGAGGTACTGGATGACCTGGTACCTCCTGGATCCCTTTTGTGCTTGGAGTTGTTGCTGTGTGGTCACCTGAAGAGCTCTGACTTTGCTGTGAGCTCAATTTGAGGCTGAATTTTTAATCTAGCACTTGTGAACTGGGTCAATTTGACTAGTTTAATTTTCTCTGAATTTGGTTTATTTTTCATTTAGTCGATTATACAGTGAATACATAATGAGCACCATGTATAAACCAGGGTACTTTAGCTAGGTAATGTCAATTGGAGGTAATGACACCCACCCCCAAAGTGTTGGTACAAGGATTCAATAAAAATATATAGCTTAGTACAATCTACATGTCTGGGGTGCAGGATCAGATATTGGAGTAGAGAAAGATGCTGTTTGTTCAAGCATTCCCTGCATGGTATGTGGGATTTGACAAGTTTCTCCTGGCAGCTCCGTTTGCTGGTAGTCAGAAGTGCTATCTTCTTGGTTTGAGTTTCTCTCCTCCTATTTTTCCTGTGTCCTTTCCTACTTCCAACTTGGCACTGAAGCTGTCATTGTGTAAGGCTGGGAGACTCTGCAGAAGCTAGTGTGAAGGAGCTGAAAGATCCCTCCCTGGGTGGTCTTCCTTGTTCAGTGGAGGGGAGATGGGATCATTACTTTGCAGTCACTCTTTTATCAGTGGAAGTGGGGTATCCCTTTCCCCATTGAGTGCTGGGGGTGGAGTTCTTATCGTGAGAAAGAGAATTTTCCGAGTCTCACATGGGAGGATGAGTGATTTTTATTTGCGAGGAAGCACATACCTGGGTTTCCAGGGCCCCATTTCTCTTAGTCCAGTTATAGAAGAAGTGTAACTAGGGATTCAGTAGAACTAAAATCAAAGCCAATGTCCAGAATTTCTGTCCCATGTTGCAGCTGGGTCAGTTCAGCATAAGGCTAGTTGCAGTCCATTAGTCCATTGTATGTGGGAGTCCTCATGGCCATGGGCCACATAGGAGAATGCTGGGAAATAGGAGCAAGAGCCCCACAAGCCAGGAATCAACTAAGAAAGCCCAAGAACCCAAGAGAAATCAAAAGAATGAACTTGTTTGTTCAGGGAATTAAGTATTCCAGATCTTCCCACACTTGCAGTGACCGTGCCCATTCCGGCCAATGACCTCTTCCCAGGTGTGATTGACAGACAAGCACCTTCTCTAGTCCCCCCAACTTTACTGGCATGCATCTATCTCCCCCCTGTCCAATCCCTTCCCCCAGTGATCTGTGAGGAATGGACCACTGGTGGCTCCCTGGGGAATTTAAACCTGCAGCTTCCTGGTGAAGCTGCCTGAATGACATGCCTATTCTCCCTTCTTGTTATTAATAACTAGGTTAATTACAACTGTATCAACTACACTTTTCTATATTCCTTGTTCGAGAAACCCATGTCTCAGCTTCCTTGATCCCACACCCTCTTTTTTTGTTGTTGTTTATCATTACCTGAGGATATTTTTCCATTGATTTTTAGAGGGCATGGAATGGAGGGGGAGAGAGAGAGAGACATCAATTGGTTGCCTCCCCCACCCTCCCAGACCTGGACCAGGGGTCTATCCTGCAACCAAGGTACATGCCCTTGACCAGAATCCCCCTTGACCAGAATCAAACCTCCTTTTAGTCGGAGGGCTGATGCACTGAGCAAAATCGGCTAGGGTGATCCCACACCCTCTTGATTTTCCTCCTCATGCTAATTCAGTGATGGGCAACCTTTTGAGCTTGGTGTGTCAAACTTTGCCAAAAAACTGAGCATAACTTGGGTAGTGTGTCACTTTGAGGAAAAAACATTATTTCGCGATATTTATAGTTTAAATAACATAAATGTATAATTGTAATATATAATTGTATTTAATAAACCAAAACTAAATATTTAACTTACCTGCTTAGTGACTTCTTTGTTCATCCGTCAGTCGGTTTCTTTTGTTGGTCTTGGTATTATTTAGCTTGTGTGAGGTGCCGTGAACTAAGATAACTGAGGGGGAGGGGAATTCTTTAACCTGCCTATTAGTGACTTTGTTGTTGCTGAATTTCATTGGCTAAATCTTCAATTGAAGGTTGGTATTTTGTACACTTCAGCCCCAAGCAAGCGCTACTAACTTCATCTGTCAATCTGTTTCTTTTGTTGGTTTTGATATTATTTAACGCTGAGAATAAGGCCTCACAAAAGTATGTAGAGGGAAAAATTGTGAGTAAAGCCATTGCTCTATTTTTCAGGGTGCTTAAAGTGTCTGGTAGTCGGTTCCAGGCACTCCAAATTTCCTGTTCTTCGTGGCACTCCTTTTGATTCTCCAAGCGGCACCTTTCCAGATTCTCAAGCTTTGACCTCAAGTCAACAAACATCTGAGCCCAGATACTGTCTTGAAATTCTGCAAGTTGCATCTCTAAATCATCAATTTGCATCCATTGGAAACCATTTAACCCTTTGCACTCGCTTGCTTTTTTCTCGATTCCTTTATTCTAATGCTAACCGTGTTGAGTCACACTTGACATCCGAGTGCAAAAGGTTAATTCCAAACTACTGTAGACTACTGCATCAGGATACTTAATTATTTTCATGGTCTGTTCTAGACCTCTAAATTGACTAAATCTATCACTAAACTGGTCAAGTAACGAGTCTAAAACATGCTGGTATTTCATATGCAACAGTTCCATTTCATTTTGTATAGCTGCACTGGCCTTCTCAAAATACTTTGTTACTCGAGGAAAATACTTATAAGTTTTAGTTTCAACATCTCGCTTGAAAATTTTAACTTTACTTTCAAAAGCTTTTATGTATCCAAACATAACGTCAATACTTTTGCCAAAACCTTGTAACTTTAAGTTCAGTTCATTAATATGAACAGAGAGATCTGTAAAAAACATCAGGGTGTTGACCCACTTATCATCATGAAGCTGAGGAAAATTTCCCAGATCCTTATCGTCAAGCAATACCTTAATTTCTTCAAAGCACTCCACAAAGCGCTCAAGAACTTTGCCTCGGCTCAGCCATCTTACATTATTGTACATCAGCAGTCCACTGTAGGTGGAATCAACCTGCAGTAAAAGTGCCGAAAATTCTCGCTTGTGAAGGGGGCGAGCAGCTATTAAATTAACTATTTTTGTAACAACTGACATTAAGTCGTTTAAGTCGGTGAATCCTGCCTTGGCACATAAAGCCTCCTGATGGATAATACAATGAAAGGGCACAATCGGATGTCCAATAGCTTCTGTAAACAATTTTACGTATACGACTTTTTCCTCCACCATATTTGGTGCCCCATCTGTCGTCACTGACACAACTTTAGAGATATCAGTGCTTAGGTCACGAAATGTTTGTATAACAACCTTACATATTTCGCTTCCTGATTTACTTGTTGACACTGATACTAACTTTATCAACTCTTCTCTCATTGTGAGACCATCAGAATATCGACCAATAATGGCCAACTGAGCATGTGATGTGACATCAGTAGTTTCATCAAGAGAGATCGAAAAATATTTACACTTCCTTATGTCTCTCTTTAATTGATGTTGTACGTTTGTGTTCAGGCTCATTATTCGGTCTTTTATGATATTTCTACTGAGTGGTAACTCAGATATTCTCTTAATAATTGTATCTTTATTCTGCACATCGTGAAATAGAACTGGTGCACATCTTAGGAGAGTTTCTTTAATAAATTCTCCCTCACTGAGTGCTTTTCCATGCTGAGCTATAGAGTGAGCAATGCTCAGACTTGCAGATGTTAAATTTGTAGAGCCTTTCATAAATTTAAGGATGGAATTAGATTGGCTCTTATAAAGGTGTAGCTGTCTGGAAATGTATTCCTTCCTTTCATCCTCACTTTTTTCCAAGAGCTGGGAATGATTAGTTTCAAAATGTCTATTTATATTCCACGTTCTGCTTACTACCGTTTCCGTACATAGAACGCAAAATGATCTGCCATTTTTTTCTATAAATCCATACATCTCGGTCCATGTCTCTTGAAAGGGTTGGCCACTGCTACTACCACTTCCTTTACTTAACCTTAGTTTTTTATTTTTTTGGGTTCTCCATCAGGCGGGCAGTGACAGAAGATAGAATTGTAGATAGCTTGTTAGGCCTGCAGGCAATTAGGGTTTAACTAGCCTAACTAACCACACAATGGTGCATATAACTGTCTTTTAGGAAAGGGCAGGGTTAATAAGCAGAAATAGGGATTAATAAGGATGCACAACAGTAATAGTGGTGAAATGGAGTCTGCACTATGGAGCAAGATGGTGTTCCTTATGTGAATTAAAATGGCTGCCGCTATTTCTAATGGCGGGAAACGGCACCCATAGCACGCCACAAACCCTCGCCTCTCCCAGCCTCCCCCTCACTTATCTCAGTAATGATGGATTAGAAATCCATGACACCCCAGAACAGTAGATAATGGTTGCTGTGGTTAACTGTTATTTGGTTACTGGTAATGGCAGGGCCCCCAGAGATGCGTCCCCCGCTGCGTTCTGCTGTTCCCTGCTCTGCCGGCGGAAGTGAGGGCTAAGATCCCAGCTTAACCGGAAGTCCCAGAACTAGATGCTCTGTGCTGGACTTCTGTTGTTTTGGCCTACAGACCTCCAGCACAGAGTGTCTAATAGGGGAGGATGAACCATTTGCGACTAGAGTCTTGGACTCCAAGACTCTAGTCGCAAATGGTTCATCCTCAGGAGCAGCAAATGTTTCATCCTCGGCATGCAGCCGCCTCAGCGGTGGCGTGTCATCAGAAATGGCTACGTGTGTCAGTGCTGACACGCGTGTCATAGGTTCGCCATCACTGCGCTAATTGCTGCTCCTTATTCTTTGGCTATTGACTCCTACGTGGCCCATCCTTAAATGGTGATGCTCTTCTGGTTCTCTGTGAGCCACACTTTAGCTCTTACTCTGCTTGTGTTTCTCGGGCTCTCCTATCTTCTCCCAAGTTTCAGCTAAGAGTAGAGACCTTCTAGATTTTCATCTCCAGGACCTTCTGTCCAGTGCTGATATCTCCACTTGCCTGTGTTGCAGGTCCAAAGTGGGACATATTTTCTGCCCTCCCCTGCCTCTTAGTTGGTGCTCCTCCTGAATTCCTTGGGTCAGTGAGTGATACTAACCCTCCCAGGTTCCCAAGCCAAAAAGAGCACGGAGTTTCTGTGGCCCCACTCTCCTCCCCTGCATCTGATTGTTACCAGGCCTGGCTGTTCTGTCTTCTACTCTGATCTGCCTTATCCTTTACATTCCTGTTGCAACCACCTAGTAAAAACTACCACCATCACCTCAGTCTTGGATTGCAGTGAATCCCAGCTGGTGTCCTTCAACTTGACTCTTTTCAGTCCACTCAATCCATTCTTCACTCTGCAGCCAAGATTTTTCAACAGCAAAAGTCTGATGATGCCATTTTCCTGTTTCAAGCTCCTTATTTTATGTTGGCTAATCTTGTCATGGCCAATACTCCCCATCTGCAATAGGTAAGGTACCCCTGATTCAGGCTCTCAGGGTCCCTATCTAATAAAGAGGGAACATGCAAATTGACCGTCACATCATCACAGAGATGGTGGCTCACATAGCCACAAGATGGCGGTGCCCAGTCCCCTCAGCCCCGCCAGAGTCCCCCAGTCCTTTCAGCCCAGCTGGGGGGCGGCAAGTGCATGGTGCAGCCGGACTCGCCCTCAGCCCCCCAGCCGACCAGGGCTGGCCCAAGGCTCAGGCAAGCTTCGGATGGTGGCTGTCCAGCTGCCTAGGGCTGGCCCGAGGCACAGGCAAGCCTCGGATGTTGGCTGCCCAGCCTCCCGAGGCTCAGGTAACCAGGGCCAGCCAAGGCTTGTGCTGCTGGCAGTGGCAGCAGCAGAGGTGTGATGGGGGCATCGCCTTCCCCTGATTGCCAGGTCACCTCCCGCCCCTCAGTGTTCCCATACTGTGAGAGGGGGAAGGCCAGGCTGAGTGACGCCCCCTCCAGTGCATGAATTTTCATGCACCAGGCCTCTAGTCTCTTAATATAGTGCTCAGTGTAGAAGGGCCTATGCTGCTTGTGCTGCTTTTGCTGCTTGTTTAGTTGTCTTCCCCTTGGAACTGTTTGGCAGAGCCACTTCTGCCTGCTTGTCTAGCCTGGTGCTGATTGGGTTCTTAATAGATATTGTTAAATGAATGCATATATTTAAATCCTTTGTTGCCTAGCTCAAAATTATCTTATAAAAACCTACCTCTGTTTAATTCTGTTTACTCAGAACTTAAATACTCAGGATTGCTTTGCACTTAGGAAAATGAAGCAGTTTTATTGAGTTTTTGTGTCCTAGAGTAGTTTGTTCTTTCACCCAAGCTTAGTGAAGGTGTGGAACAGTTAGTCTGTTTTTGGTTGATCCTCACATAGGAACACTATGCACAAAATAAGAATGACTTCACTTGGCACCCAAAAAAAAGGAGACTAGCAAACAAGTTAGGTTGGGTTTTTTGACAATTGAAAAACATCTCATATATTAATAGTTTATGAAATAAGAAATTGAATGAATATTTTTTTTAAATTCAAGAAATACAGATTAAGATTGAGAAGGCAAATCGAGAGCAGATAAACCCCCCCCTTTTGGCTGCATCACCGTAACCACAGCCGTGGCTTCTGTAATCTTGCTCACTTCTTGACAGATTGACAGTGAGGGGCAGGGGAGGGGGAGGGCTACATGCATGTGCACACAGTACTCTCTGGCCTCGGTCTGGGAATTTCCCCCTAAGCGCAGATAAGGAACCAAGCCCTCCCCCGGTAGCCTAGGCAACAGGAAGCGGCTCCTGAGGCCCAGGCCCCAGAGGGTCAGCATGGGCCTGCTCAGCTGCCAGGCCCACCCTGCCGTGGCCCGCACTGTGCCAGGGCCCTGTCTGTAAGCTCTGAGCAGCTGTGGGTGCGAAGCTGCAGGAGAAACAGTCAAGAGCAAGGGGCAACCGTGGGAGGGCAGGCAGCACCAGGCATAGGGAGAGGCGGGCCGCCTGCCCTGTGCCCAACAGAGGGGTGACCCCTGGCTGGCGCTGAGGGTCCAAGCTTGGCTCAGTTGAGGCCCCGCCCTTCCTTTGCTAACTACAACAGATACCCAGAAGCTTAGAATGTAACATAGAAAGAATATCTAGAATGTGTATGTACGCCATATATGGGAGACAAGAAACCTAGAAATGTATATAAGGCAAAAACCTCACTGCGTTCAGTGCTCAAGCCTCTGGAGAGGACTCCACTGAGCTAGTACCGGTGCAAATAAACAGTACTTTTCTGTACCTCCAAGTGCATTTGGTTTGTCATTTCCCGCTGGCCTGCTTTCTGCCATAGCAAGATGAAATACAGTTTTTTTTAACTTTTAAATTTAGACGTTTGATAATTAACAAACTCTTTGATACATTTGTAAATCAGTATTGGCAAGGGTAAAATGCATTACCAGTGGCCATGTAAGTTGATGTGTTTTTGGAAAACAGTTTGTCAGGAGGTGTTATGTCTTTAAAATATTTGCAGTTTTTTGACTTACTACTCCTACTTTTAAGAATCTAGCTCAAGGAAAAATGGATAATGTGGAAAAATCAGCATAAAGAGGTTCCTTATAGCATTATTTATAGTAGTAAAAATGTAGAAAACGCTAAATGTCTAATATAGGGGAAACAGTGTTTAGTGGATTATTTACTCAGTATATTATGGAGCTAGAAATGATGATTAAGAGGCAGCTATGTATTGATCTGGAAAGATAACCAAGACATACCAAGTAAAAAAGGAAACAATATAATGCTACTAGAGGCCTGGTGCACGAAATTCGTGCACGGGGGCGGGGAGGTGACCCTCAGCCCAGTCTGCACCCTCTCCAATCTGGGACCCATCAAGGGACAGTCGGACATCCCTCTCACAATCCAGGACTGCTGGCTCCCAACTGCTCACCTGCCTGCCTGCCTGATTGTCCCTAACAGCTTCTGCCTGCCAGCCTGATCATCCCCTAACCACTCCCCTGCCAGCCTGATCGACACCTAACTGCTCCCCTGCCAGGCTGATTGCCCCTAACTGCCCTCCCCTGCCAGCCTGGTCACTCCTAACTGCCCTCCCCTGCTGGCCTGGTCGCCCCTTACTGTCCTCCCCTGCAGGCCTTGTCCCTCCCAACTGCCTTCCCCTGCCAGCCCGGTCACCCCTAACTGCCCTTCCCTGCCAGCCTGGTCGCCCCTAACTGCTCTCCCCTGCTGGCCTGGTCGCCCCCAACTGCCCTCCCCTGCAGGCCTGGTTGCCCCCAACTGCCCTCCCCTAGAGGCCAGGTACCCCCCAACTGCCCTCCCCTGCAGGCCTGGGTCCCCCCTGCCCCAACTGCCCTCCCCTGCTGGCCTGATCGCCCACCACTGCCCTCCCATACCAGCCATCTTGTGGTGGCCATCTTGTGTCCACATGGGGGCAGCCATTTTTGACTACATGGGGGTGGCCATCTTGTGTGTTGGAGTGATAGTCAATTTGCATATTACCTCTTTATTATACAGCATTTGTGTGTTAGTTAATAAGAAATTTTGACTATATATCTATAAAAAAGTTTCTGGAAAAAATACAAGAGGGAATATAGCACTATGTGGAAGAAGGAGACAAGAACTCTAAAATATATTTATATTTGTAGTTTTTTAAAAACCCTGTGTGTGTGGTTATAATAAAATTTTAAAAGATGATTATGAAGGCTGTTATAACAGGTAAAAATGCTTGTATGTCAAGCAAAAAGGACAAGATGAAAAATTATACATATAACGTATAGTTGTAGCTATATGACAAATAAGAATAGAAAAAGTAGATAAAAAGAAAATATTTGCCCAGCCATAATGGTTCAGTTGGTTGGGGCTTTGCCCTGTGCACTGAAAAGTTGCTGATTCGAGTCCCTACCAGGGCACATACCTGGGTTGCGGGTTCAATTCCCAGTTGGGGCGTGGATGGAAGGCAACGGGTCGATGTTTCTCTTTCCATTCCTCCATCCCTCCCTCTCTCTAAGCATGTCTTTAGGTTAAGATTGAAAATAAATTAATTAATTAAAAACAGAAAATATTAATTGATTGTGTTCAAGTGCAGGGATTGCCCACCTGGTGTGGCTCAGTGGTTGAGTGTAGACCTATGAACTAGGAGGTCACAGTTCGATTCCCAGTCACGTCAGTCAGGCACATGCTCGGGTTTCAGGCTTGGTCCTAAGTAGGGGCATGCAGGAGGCAGCCAATCAATGATTCTCTCTCATCATTGATGTTTCTGTCTCTCTTCCTCTCCCTCTCTGAAATCAATAAAAAAGTATTTTTAAAAATAAAGTGCAGGGATTATGTTTTGAATTTCTAGTTTGCAATTTAAAATTCTTTATATTAATTATGGAAAAATATTTTTCAAAATATGTTTTTATTGATTTCCCAGAGGAAGGGAGAAGAAGAGAGAGATAGAAACATCAATGATGAGAGAGAATCATTGATGGGCTGCCTCCTGCACGTTCCACACAGGATTGAGCACTCGACCCTGGTATGTGCCCCAAGTGGCAATCAAACTGTGACCTCCTGGTTCATAGGTCAATGCTCAACCACTGAAACACACCAGTGGGGCTGGAAAAATAATTTTTAGCAAAATAGTTATGTGTTTAAACATACATGAAAAAGGACCAATTCTTTATTATTGATGGGTTTGCTCTATCAGAAATCCCATGTCCTCATTTTATGTTTCAGGGCAACTTGAGAATAATGTGGAGTCCCTCTTTTTTTTTTTTTTTTTTTAAGAGCATTTATTGGGCAAATTACAGAGGTAGAAGAAGCAATTTCTACAAGAAATGGGCTTAGCAAATGAGTTATGGAGGTAAAGGAAGGACCCTTGGATCTTGAGAGTGAGGAAGCTAGTGGTAACAGGCCTGGGGCTGGAATGGGGAGGGGAAAGGGAAAGGCATGGCCATGCTCCCTGGAGGGAGAGCACCGAGTCCCTCTCTTTTTTCTTTTTAAAATACATTTTTATTGATTTCAGAGAGGAAGGGCGAGGGAGAGAGAGAGAGAGAAACATCAATGATGAGAGAGAATCATTGATCCGTTGCTTCCTGCACACCCCACACTGGGGATCGAGCCCACAACCAGGGCATGTGACCTGACCAGGAATCCAACCTTAACCTCCTGGTTCATAGTTCGAGGTTTAACCACTGAGCCATGCAGGCTGGGCCCAAGTCCTTCTTTTTAAGGGTCTTTTCCTTCCTCCTCTCTGCCTCTTGACTTAGGCAGTGGCGGCTCTGTTCTCTCCTCTGCAGAGCCAGCCTACCTTTGGTTTCCTGTTGGACATCGATGGAGTGCTGGTGCGGGGCCATAGAGTGATCCCTGCTGCTCTGAAAGCCTTCCGCAGGCTGGTGAATGCTCAGGGGAAGCTGCGGGTGCCTGTGGTCTTTGTCACGAATGCTGGGAACATCTTACAGCATGGCAAAGCCCAGGAGCTGTCAGCTCTGCTGGGCTTTAAGGTAAGGAGGCAGCTGGAGGCTCAAGGGCCTGGTTCCCAGTGGAAGCCCCACTCTTGTTCTGACTAAGCCTTTTTCCCTGGGGTGCAGTACAGTATTGATAAGCCCGAGGGCATGGCCAGTTAGTTCAGTACAAATCTTTCAATGCTGCTTGAAAAATAACTTGAAGTTTAAGCCAGCCTCATGAGTTGAGCCTCATCAACAGGGTAATTTTATATATACATACATGTTAAGCACAACAATCCTGCCCATGGAGTTGGTAGTTCAGCCTATAGTCTTTATATTCATTTCTTCTGGGCATCAGGGTTGTCTCTTTTGAATTGTCAGCCCCTAGAAAGTAAGGGTCACATTTTTCTTTTTTTAATATGTTTACATTGATTTTAGAGAGAGAGAGAGAGGAAGGGAAAGAGAGAAACATAATGAGAGAGAACCATCAATTGGCTGCCTCTTGCATGCTCCCTACTGGGGATTGAGCCCACAACCCTGGACATGTGCCCTGACAAGGAATCGAACCAGCAACCTCTTGGTGCATGAGACGACACTCAACCAACTGAGCTATACTAGTCAGGGTGAGGGTCACATTTTTCTAAATCTCTGTATGCCAAGTGGGACTCTGAAGTAACGGCCCTTGTTTCTCATAAATAAGATGCATGCGTGTGAATAAGCACTGTCCCCCAAAAGCAGTCCCTCTTCACCCACTTTCAACTGCACATGTATCTCATATTGACACACTCATTCTTCTTTGTTGAGGGTGCTTGTAGTTTTGGGGAAAAGTACTTGGAACCAAGAAAGTAAAGTGGCTGATTGATGATGGGGTAACCCTGTTTGAGGATGAATGCAGGGAGTAAAGACATAAAACTGTTTCCCTTCTGTGGTTTTCAGAGAGGGTTTCAAAAACATTCTGAGAAAAGGCTGCATTGTTGTAATTAGTTTAAATGTTAAAAGGCTAAGTCTTTAAGTAGAACTGAGAACTGAAAGTCAAAGTTAGAGGCATAGCTCTATGACAGTGACAAAGAACATGCACACAAACTGTGCTTTTCAAAGGGAAGTTGAGCAGGACAGGATTGGTATCAGAACCCATCACTGATGGCATGTCCTGCTTGCTTTTTGTTTGTTTGTTTGTTAATCCTCACCTGAGGATATTTTTTTTCATTGATTTTAGAGAGAATGGAAGAGAGGGAGGAAGGAAGGGAGGGAGAAAGGGAGGGAGGGAGAGAGAGAGAGAGAGAGAAAGAGAGAGAAACACGCCCTGACCACCTGGCCTGGGGATCAAACCTGCAACCAGGTACATGCCCTTGACTGGGAATCAAACCCAAGACCCTTTAGTGCTCAGGCCGACACGCTACCCCTGAGCCACATGGGACAGGGCACTGCTTGCTTGTTTTGTGTGGCAAGAGCCAAATTAGACTTGTCATTCTCACACCCATTTAGATAGTACTTTCTAGGAGCTAGGAAGCCCTCTGCGCTGCCCCTCTGCCCCCCCCCCCCCCCCCCCCCCCCCCCCGCTTTTTTTAATCTGGGCAGTGTTTTTTTCCTTCCTTCCTAGGTGAAAGAAGCTGCCATTTGTCTCCCATTATTTCCCCCCAACTCTTCTCTCCTGTCTCTTGGCTGTCCCTACAGGTGGAGCCAGATCAAGTTATTCTCTCTCACAGTCCCATGAAGCTTTTCTCACAATATCATGGAAAGCGGATGATAGTGTCTGGGCAGGGACCCCTGGTGGAAAATGCCCAAATGTATCCTTTTGGTACTTCTCACTCTGGCTGAAGAGAAAGGGGCAGGACTGGGGACTTTCCTCCCATGGCTGAGGGGGCACCATCGTAAGGCATGCCGGATGCAGGGTGCCAGGCCTCATCGGGTGTGTGGTGGGCTCTTGAGGGAGAGAGGACAGCCCTCAGGTGTGGTCAGTCCTGGTGGCTGGTGGTTTCCAAAAGCCAGCCCACTGCATCATTATCTTCTGGGGAGCTAAAAATGCAGATTCCTGGGAAATCTGTGTCATTAGGTCTGAGAAAAAAATCAACAGTCTGTATTTTAAAAAATGAAACTAGGTGATTCTGTAATTAGGTTTGAGAATCACTGCTCTAGGGCTGTTCTTCATGGTGCTCAATCAACTTATCTGCAATGTTAATTAAGTATCTACAATGAATTCCTCCTTTGGGTGATGTGATTATTCAAAAGGCAGAAGATTGTCCTTGTTCTCAAGCAGCTTATTTATTTGCTCCTGCAGACCCTGTCCAGCACTTCCTGTGCGCCAGCACTGTGCTGTAGGGTCTAAGGGAGTAGGGGCCAGGGGAAGCACCATGGAATTGCGAATTAATTGAAGGGCTCATACTTGAGGCACCATATACAATAAAGGAATGTTTCAGATGGCATGGGATTAAAGACTTAAAAGAGCAGTATAGGTGGTTCTGGGTGTCACAGGTGTTAGGGGAACAGGAACATCCTTAGGGCAGAAATGTCTTACGGTTTCACGGAGGGGCAAGGCCGTGACACAGGAGAGGTTTCCGGTTTTCCATGCAGAGGCAGTAAGGAGGCTAGAGAGAAGGGATGGTGAGGGTCCCTGAAGCAGAAGGTTGTAATGAGACAGGTGGGAAACAAGGGTAAGGAGGGAGGTGCTGAGTGTAGGGAACTGCAGAAGTGAATGCAGGAAGTAACTGGATTCATTATGAGGGCAGTGGGGAGGCTCCAGGTTTATTACTGATGGGGTGGTCTGATGGAAGTATCATTTTTGGAAAATGTATTTTGAGAATAATCTGAAATCGTGGACAGTTCAGGTTACAAGTGGAAATTAAAGATAGAAAACTGGAGGCAGGTCTTGGAGAGCTAAAGCTGAGCTGGCTTACCTCTCCCATGGCCTCCTTATGCTGGTGGAATCCAATTCATCTTAAAGCTTCAGCTCAAGCCTAACTTCTCTAGACCAGCGTTCACCAACTGGTAGTCCGTGAGGTCCAAAATGTTGGTGACCACTGGTTTAAGGAAACCTTTGGAGCAGCGGTTGCCATCTGGTAGTCTGTGAGGTCCAAAAGGTTGGTGACCACTGCTCTAGACCAAGCATGTCAAACTCAAAGGCTAACACAGGCCAAATAAACAAGGTTTAACCCTTTGCACTCGCTTGCTTTTTTCTCGATTCCTTTATTCTAATGTTAACCATGTCAAGTCACACTCGACAACCGAGTGCAAAAGGTTAAGTTTATGTGGGCTGAAAAAAAACAAAAACTTCAATTTTCATGGAAACATATGTTTAGTTAGATAGAGACATGCTGAATACAAAGGGCTGAAATAAATGAGTAATCATTAACATAAAATATTAGAACATTTTAATAAAAATTAATATTTTTTCTTGAACATTAACTTACCAGACACTGAATAGCTGCACAAATTAATAAGTGTAATGCAAATAAGTCTATATTTCTTGTTCTCCGAAGGTGAAACATTTCCTGTTGCGCACACCAAACAAGTCAGTCCAAGACTAATGGCATGGCAATTGCTAGTATTAGTGGAGAGAAATGGTGCGCCTGTGCGTGAGGTGTATAAGGGAAATGAATGCAACACGATTATAGTAATCAGTCATTAGCAAACGTTGTAGTTTGTTATTAATAATTATGTATAACAGGATATTGTAAAAATTAGGTTACAAAATTTTTATTAAAACATTTCTTACCCTGACCGGTTTGGCTCAGTGGATAGAGCGTGGGCCTGCAGACTCAAGGGTCCCAGGTTTGATTCCGGTCAAGGGCATGTACCTTGTTTGCGGGTACATCCCCAATAGGAGGTGTGCAGGAGGCAGCTGATCGATGTTTCTCTCTCATCGGTATTTCTAACTCTATCCCTTTCCCTTCCTCTCTGTAAAAAATCCATTAAAAAAAAAACCAAAAACATTTCTTACATACCGTTAAGGCCACGGAGTAGTCTCCTTTTCTGAACTTCTTGGCATACAGTGGCAGCACTTCACGGAGTGCTCTCTGTGATGGGTTTTGGGCAGGTGGTGAGCTCCTTGAGGACAGAGTTTCTTATATGCCTTGTGCCCTAGTGCTGCCCAGTGTAGGATCTGGCACCTAGGATGTGTCCAGTCTCCAGTGGTATATTGCTTGGAGGAACACAGCCCCACTCTGCCTATGCACTCATGGACTGCCTGTCAGCACTTTTAGGATTGGTGTTGGCCCTGCTGGGCTCATTGGTTCACTCCTGTCTGGGGATTGGGTAGACTAGTTTGATCAGGATTGGGTTGGTTTCCCTTCCTTTAAAGATATTTTTTCCCCAGAACTGCCCAGCTTTGTTTCCCTGATCTTGGTCTAGACTGGGCTTCAAGAATGTGGTTACTGTGGATGAGCTGCGGATGGCCTTCCCTGTGCTTGACATGGTGGATCTCCAACGACGGCCAAAGACCACGGTAATAAGAATACATCTGGGGTCTTGTGTTTAATTACGTCCTCTTGTTCCTTCATGGGCTTCTCTTGTAACCCTTCACTGTTAGAGCTACAGCTTGTCCATGTTTCTCAAATTGCCTTCTTGGAGAGGCGCATCTGGCCAAGGATTTGTCCCCCACATAATCCATAAGGGCTCAGAGGAGCCACACACTCCTAAGGGCTTTCCTTTTGCATTGTCTGTGATTAGCTGAGAACCCTTTATAGAGCCCCAGCATCTCCTCTAGTTGGTAGCTTTGTATTTTAGTAGCTGGCTTTCCTGGTATTGTCTGGGAGAGTCATTAACCTTTGTTAAATTCTGCACTGTTCTGCTTTATCCTGAGACAGTTTCCTTGTGAAAAGCAGCTTGCTTATAAAAGTAACTGACAGTTCTGAGTGTCTGCTGTGTTCTCTTTGGGTTCAGCTTATATTTATCTTTTCTGATCAGTAGTCACAGGGCCTCTTATTGAACCTCTATAGTGTGTGACTGCCCCCGGCCCTGTTTTTTATGTCAACTCTATATATTTATATCATATAGCCTATATTATAAGTCTGACTACTATAAAAATGTGATGAAATGTGTTATAAACAGATAAGCTTACTTTTATTCATTTATATAGCTTCTCTCCTTCCCCCAGAGTGTTCCAATTAAAATAGAGCACTTTATTGCCTTTGAGAGCTTTTTTCTAGAACCATGCAAATTATGTGGAGAACCAGAATATCAGAGTTGGAAAAGATCTTAGAACAGTTCAGAGACTGAGCCTCAGGGGAAGTGACTTACTCCAGGTCATATAGCTGATTAGTGGCAGAGATAAGATTATAATAGTCTGGGGAAGGAATGGAAGCGGTTGGTAACATGAAAGCTTATGCTTCCTAATCCAATAGCAAGAGAAATGGTCCATCACACCCTGAAGGCATCCTTTTTCTCCAAAGGCTCACCTTCCTTGGCCCATATTTTGCTTCCTGTCCTTGCAGGAGAAAACAGCTGATCAACCTTTTCTCCTAGCTGACCTTTACTAGTATATGTGGTATCCCTCGACCTGTTTTGTGACCAGCCTGGTTCTTCTCTCTTCATCTTTCTTCATGAATCTTCTCCCACAGTCCTATTTGCTTCTCCCCAGCTTGGACTACACCATGGGGTGGTCTTCAATCCTATCTAGAATGAGACTTTCCTCCCACCCACCCTTGGAAACCAGCGTGTGATTGTCCTGTAGTGGAAAGTAATCATTGCATTGATGGGCTTGTTCTTTGTCTCTTGGCAGCCCCTTCCAAGGAATGACTTCCCTGCTATTGAAGGTAATGAGGTCCTCTCCTTGTGTGGGCATGGGACTGGGTTGTCCTTTCTCCTTTCAAGCCCTCCAGACTATTATAGCCAGGGGGCATTGAGCATTAGATCACCTGGGTTCTGGTCTTGGATCTGCCACTCACTACCTCTGAGATATTTGTTGTTAATATTTCCTTCTTTATATCATTTGCCTTTTTATTCCAGAAGAATCATAAGCTTAAAAAATCTTTGAGTAGAAAGGTACCTACGGGTAATTTAGTCCAGTGTTCCTTAGCCCCATTAAACCCAGTTCTCTCCTTGTATAACAAAAATATTGTAGTGTCCCCTTTACTACCTTGAAATGAAATTCATAGATAATATATCTTCCTATACACATATGTTACAATTAATTAGTTTGATATAATTGTAATAGGGAGAAATAAAGGGAAAACATAAAGGTAATATGTACTTCAATATGTAGTAATTTTCCAAAAAGACATAATGAAGTAGTAAGATGATTGAACCAAACATAGAATCACCATGAATGTTACAGCTACAAATGCAGACTGATATATGTTTATAGGTGTGATATAGGTGTGTTTTATTGGTGACTCAGAAATTAGTATCATCATTGGTGAAGTGATTTTGCAAAATAGGGACTAAACTTGGTAACATTTTGAAAAAAGAAAAGTACAGCCTTCTCTTGACTTACGTAATAGTTACATTTAAAAAAAAAAAATCAGTGTTTATGAAAACTACCAAAAAATACTTTGTGTTTACATGGAATTAGGGTTTAGGTTCATTAATTATAAACAGGTTGTTCCCTACATGAATACCAGCTGGGAGACTCAAATGTTTATAGACATTGGCAGTTTTTGAATGAACAGGACTGTACTGAGCATCTAGCATCCCTGGCCCCCTCCCACAATCCTCACCACTAAGTATCAGTCATCTTAATGATTAAAATACATCCTCTAGCTTCCAGAACACCTCTCCAGGGGGCAGTGGTTCAATTCACTGGTCTTGTAGCTGATATCACAACTTCCATTTGTTGAGTACCACGTGTCCAGCACAGGTTAAGTGCTTTATTTATTATATATCATTTTTATTCTTATAACAATAGTAGGTGTTGTTATAGTTGAAGAAGCTGAGGCTTAGAGAAGGTAAATAACTTGCCCACAACCAGGAAAGTTGGCACAGTCAGCCTTGGAATTCAGGTCTCTATCACTTTGCATCCAGCTCTCCTAGCTGTTAGGGTTATTGGCTCCTGGGGCTCAGAGGGAAGTGGCTGAGGAAAGTGAGCATTTTGCCAAGTACCTATGGGTAGGGTGGTGGGGAGAATATCAGTTAGCAGGATTAAGTGGGCCTGAGACTCACTGTTGTTTGTCTTGTTTTTAACTTATGTGAATGTGGTGGACACAATAACAGTATGAGTCCTTAGAAGGTGCCTTCCTGGGCCTTGGGTCTTGTTCACCTTGGGTGAATAGGTGAGTGGCTCTTTCAAGGCTGTTCAGGGAACCATGCCCTTCCCCTGGTGAGAGTACTGTGGGGGAAGAGCTGTGGTTGGGTGGCCTCAGCTGGTCTTCTGAGGGCCTTCCTCCCGCCCGCCACAAAGGGCAGGCTAAGTGCCCTGCACCCTTACCCCAATGCCTTTGCTCTTTAAAGGAGTACTTCTCCTTGGGGAGCCAGTACGCTGGGAGACAAGCCTGCAGCTGATCATGGATGTCCTTCTCAGCAATGGGAACCCTGGGACGGGTCTGGCAACGGCCCCTTATCCCCATCTCCCTGTCCTGGCCAGTAACATGGATCTTCTTTGGATGGCTGAAGCCAAGATGCCCAGGTGAGGATATAGTCCCTGGCCTTGACCCTGGTGGCCCATTTCCACCTATTTCCTGAGCAGTCCTACTGACAGTTAGTTTCCCACTGCCATTTGATACTGCAGCTTACTGAGCAATGAATATGTATTGAGATGATTTTTAACAAATAATCCTTGCCCTTCAGAATCTTAACAGAACAAATTCTTTTTGATTAGAGGAACCCAAATGGTCAGTTTCTGAGGTATATCAATGCAAATTATTCAACTGCTCTTCTTTCTTTGCCTTCACCCTGTAGAATTGATTATTTCAATTCTTTGTTTCCTTTTGCCCTTAAAACATAGGAGCAGGGGAAAGAAATAATTGTTCTGATGTTTTTATATACCAGGGAACAGACCCAGTGGATAAGTGACTTTCTCAAAGGCACGCGGGTAGTGAACAGGCTTACACACTCTCTGCACAATTGTGTAGAGCTCACCTGTCCTGTCCTTTTCTGAGTTTGAGCACAATATAGGCAGCCCTTTTTCTGGCCCTGGAGGTGCTTTAAAGGAAGGGCAGCTGATGGCTGCTGTGTACTGTTTAGCTGCTCTTATCTGCAAGGCCAAAGTCTAGAGCAAGCATGTCAAACTCAAAGGCTAACACAGGCCAAATAAGGTTTAAGTTTATATGGGTGGCAAAAAAACAAAAGCTTCAATTTTCATAGAAACATAGGTTTATTTCGATAGAGTCATGCTGAATACAAAGGGCTGAAATAAATGAGTAATCGTTAACATAAAATAATAGAACATTTTAATAAAAATTAATATTTTTTCTTGAACATTAACTTACCAGACACTGAATAGCTGCACAAATTAGTAAGTGTAATGCAAACCTATTTTTCTTGTTCTCCAAAAGGGAAATATTTCCTGTTGCGCACACCAAACAAGTCAGTCCAAGACTAATGGCATGGCAATCGGCTACTAAAATATTCACTTCTAGTATTAGTGGAGAGAAATGGTGTGCCTGCACATAAGGCGCATAAGGGAAATGAATGCAACACGATTATAGTAATAAGTCATAAGCAAATGTTGTAGTTTGTTATTAATAACTAGTGGCCCAGTGCACGAATTCGTGCACATTGAAAGGAAATTAATTAGAAGAAATATTTTAATATCACCATTCGCCCTTTCTTTATAATAGAAGTGTCAACCAAATTTATGATTGACAATGACAGATGGAAACACATGCGTGAGATTGGCGCCAATGAGAGCTTTATATATATATACACACACACACACACACACACACACACACACACACACACACACACACACACACATATATATATGTGTATGTGTGTGTGTGTGTGTGTGTATATATATATATATATATATATATATATATATATATATATACACACATATATAAACTTGCTTAGTTAGACCTGCTTTCTGATGTAGCTAAACTTTTTCCAGCCCAGTGGAGCACCCCAACTTCTCTTTTAGGTAATTGTCAGCAACACAGCAGTAAATACCAACATGAAGCAGATTATTATTGTAGATCATGCAGGGAGAACAAAGGGTAAAATATTTAACTGCAGCAGTGTTTGATTATATTCTGTGCAGTGAGAAAACCTGAAATCATTTTCAAGGTCCACCATTTCTTCTTTTCAGTCAGGTCAAGTTTCTGAATCTCCATTTTCCAGCTAATGAAAAGAAAATAGGATTCCATCGAGTCTCCTATCTACCTATTCCAGGATTTCTGTGAGGATCAAATGAGATGAGGCATGGGAAAACGCTTCGCAGTCATTTGATTAAAGTGTGAAATGTTTGCACCTGGCTATAAAGCAAGTCGCATTCCTGGGCTGAATAAACTCCAAGGAGGCTAGTTGTCACTAGGGAGAGGAAGCCAGGCATTGCTATGTGATGTCATTAACCAGACGGACACTTAGCATATTAGCCATATATATATATATATATAGGCCCGATGCACGAAATTCATGCAAGTGTAGGCCTTCCTTCCCCAGCTGCCAGCACTGGCTTCCCTCCAGCACCCGGGACCTGGGCTTCCCTCACAGAGGGAGGCCCCACCCACCTGCCGCAGCCCGCGGTCAGTGGCCTGGGCCTCCCTCTGCAGGGTGATCATGGGGCGATGGCCGGGCCCCCGACCAATTGCATCGCACCTGCCTTGGCTGGCCTGGTGCCAGTGGGTGTCATAGCATGGTCTAGGGTGGTTGTCCAGGTGGTAGTTCTGCTGTTTGGCCATTCAGTCAATTTGCATATTATGCTTTTATTATATAGAATGGCCTGTCTCTAGGGAGAGGAAGCCGGGCATTACTATGTGATGTCATTACCTGGTGCCCACAGCCACCGTTTCTGGGCTGGGCTGGGCTGGGCTTGCGCCATGGTGTTTCAGCAGCATCAGCTGCGATTTGGTGGGCTGTTGCTCCAGGGTGGTGGCGGGGCCTGTGTCCCACTTGGGGAATGCCGAGTGTTGCTTTGTTGGCGCCAGGTCCATGTTGCCGTTTCTCTATAAATGGCAAGTGCGCATCACAGTAGCTTCTGCATTGAGCGTCTGACCCCTGGTGGTCTGTACAAGTCATAGTGACTGATTGGACAGTTGGAGGGACACTTAGTGTATTAGCCTTTTATATATATAGATTATGTGTAACAGGATATTGTAAAAATTAAGTTATGAAATTTTTATTAAAACGTTTCTTGCATACCATTATATTGGTTGGGCCACAAAAATATTCATTGTGGGCCACATGGGCCCATGGGCCACGAGTTTGACATGCTTGGTCTAGAGTTTTCTCCCCGCCCCATGACTCCCAGTAAGCTGGGTGTGTGATCCATCAATAGGGCAGCAGGGCCCAACACTGCCTCAAGTCATGCCACTCAATAACCCATAAGAGATGGGGATTACAATGTCTCTCGTGTTACTTTTCAAGTATTTTCCTATAGCTTGAGGTTAGGTATTTTTTTTGAGTTATTCTTCCAAAATTAGGGTATGCTGACACTAGGTGAAGGGGGTTTGATTATATAGGCTGTAAACTGAATAGTAAGGGGGAAGATTTCAATTTACAAACCAGATTTGAGGTTAATCTTTCATTTAGTAATTTGAAAATATAATTTATTACACAAATAAATGACACAAATATAACTTCTATATATTGCGCAGTATCAGTTCAGATTTGGTTTAGTGGCAAGGGATTAAAACCCAAAACAAAAGTATCTTAAAGAAGATAAAAGTTTCTTTCTCATGTGAACTAAGTCTAGGGTAGGCTGTCCAAGTCTTGGTATGGAAGCTCCACCTGTCAGGAACAGAGGCACCTCTATCTTCCTGCTGTGCAATCCTTAGCCCTTTACTACATAATCCCAAATGACTGCCTGAACTTCAACTATCATATCAGCATTCCAGGCAGAAAGGAGCAGGGGAAGGTAGAGAAGAGCATCACCTCCCCAATTTAAGGATACTTTCTAGAAGTTTAGCCCAACATTTCTAATTTCATTGACTCTTTGGTTATAGTGCATTCGCATGGCCACACACCCTGTTGCAGAGGAGGAAGGGAATATAGTTTTTACACCTGGTAGCACTATGCTCAGTGAAAATTGGCACCAAGAAAGAAGGGGAGAATGGCAACCAGTAGTCTGCCACAATTCTAAAGCAAAAATTAAACTTTCTGGAATCCTAACTCCTGGGGTATAATCCTAGTGCTACTACCTTGGGCAAGTTACTTAATCTCTTTATGCCTCAGTTTCCTCACTTGTAAAATGAGAACAGTGATCTCAGAGGGTTTTTCTGAGAATTAAATGTGATTTGTATCTCCAGTGTTAGAACAGTGCTCAATAAATGTTATTAGATAATAGCAGGTCATAAATGTAATTCTTACTAGAAGTAATTTTATTTTGGCCTGTCACCACTGGGGGAGTGAAAGGGTACTGCTCAGAGAATGGCAGGTGGCCTGGAGAGCCCAGGGAGCGAAGACTGAGCTGCTGGGCTGTCTTCTCTGGCAGGTTTGGCCATGGCACGTTTCTGCTGTGCCTGGAAACCATTTACCGCAAAGTGACAGGCAAAGAGCTGAGATACAAGGGCCTGATGGGCAAACCCAGCATCCTCACTTATCAGTATGCAGAAGAACTGATCAGGCGGCAGGCGGAGAGGCGGGGTTGGGCTGCCCCCATCCAGAAGCTCTATGCTGTAGGGTAAGCTCTATCCATCACCTCAACTTTCCCTTCCCCTCTCATCCACCTTGTTTCCCTATGTTTAATGCACACTCCTTGCCCCACAATTGTCCTCTGCTCTCTGCGCCTTATAACACTGAACTTTGGTTTTCTCCTCTTTTCTTTTCCGGTGTGGTTGCCCCTACCAGTGATAATCCTATGTCTGATGTCTATGGTGCCAACCTGTTCAACCAGTACCTGAAGATGGCGAAGCATGAGGGGGCAGAGAAGCTGGGGGCCAGTGGTCTGTTGAAGCAGCGACCCTCAGCAACCCAGAGCTGTGCCTCCATCCTGGTGTGCACTGGTGTATACAGTCCCAAGACCCCGGGGTCCACAGAGCCTGCTCAGGGAGGAGAGGAGCCTCCCTTCCATGGGCACCGGGACTTCAGTTTTAGTCCAGGGCTTATAGAGGCATCCCACATTGTGAATGATGTGGATGAGGCTGTGCAGCTGGTTTTCCACCAAGAGGGTTGGGCTTTGTAATGAGGACTGTGTTCCAGGCAGGGGGACGGAGGGTGTCTGAAGCTGTAGGTGAGTCCCATTTGCTGGCTTCTGGCCTGGATCACAGGGCAGGGCATCATGTCAGGCCTGCTCCCCACAGATGTGACATTAGTGATTACTTGGAAGAAGACACTGGCTTTTCTCCTGCTGGGCAGTAGCCATCGAATTGTACCCTGAGTAGCATTATGGGTAGAACTATCAGGATTTTCTTGGTCCAATTCCTGTCTGCTTCTCCTGGCAGTCTGACCTCAGCCCAGTCCCTTTGCCTCATGCCTTAGTGTCCTTGTCCTCCTCATTTCATTAGGGTCTTCTGGGAAAAGGGGAGACAATATGTAATAACATGGAAATTTCTACAGGACCTTTGCCTGCATTAAGGGAAACATTGCATGCCAGCCAAGTGTCTAACTAACACTCAGATACTACTTTTTATTGTATTTCAGCTTATCGCTCAGACTTTTGAACTTATTTTTAAATTAAAATGATAATAAATATTCATTATGCCATCTCTTGTGAAGCTCTATCTTGAATGTACTTAAAAATCATGTGGGGACGGCTAGTAGGTGAGTGGTGTGGGTGACCTTCAGTCAAAGAGATTGGTGGCATTTCACTTCCAGAAGGAGTTGATGTCTCCTTTTTCCACCTTTACTCCCTCTGACCTCGTCTGGGCTGTGAAGCAAGTCTATTTAGGAATGAGTGATGCCCAGGCTTTGGCATATACTTAGCAACTTTCCTGATATGAAAAAGAAAAAGGATGTTGCCTATGGTTTGTCCTAAAGGAGGAGCTTTTTTTTATAATGATTCTAGAGAGTATGTGTTTTCTTTATTCCTCCCTCTAGGAGTAATCCAATTCCATTTTTCCAGGGTCTGTGTCACCCATGACCTTGCATTTGCCAAATCCCCATATCATTTCTTGCCCTCATCTTTCTACAGCTATCCTTTGCTGTGACACAGCAGATTATTCTTTCCCCTCTTCTCAAAACACTCTGTACTTGGCTATGTCTGACTGACTTCTTGATACCTCTGTTTACATACCTGGTAGTCATTTAGAGTAGAGGGAACAAAGGAGGTTGAGAAGTGGCCAGTGAAATAGGAGGGAACTTGACAGCTGGTGTCTTGGAGGCTGAATGCAGAACGTATTTCATGAAGGAGGTAGTGATGAACTGTGCTCACTCTATCAGAGCTTAACCTTGTTTAAAGCCAAACACAGCCTGATCCTACACTAGCACCCCAAATAATCTGTCCCCACTTCAGACACTTGCAGCTCCTTCCTTGTTGTTTAACTGAAAGCTTGGACTAATCCTTGTCTTCTCTTTCTCTCCCATTTCCCATGTCTAGTCCATCAGCAAGTCCTGTTAGCTTTGCCTTCAGAATGGATCCAGTGTGTGAGCACTTTCCAGCTTTCAACACCACCCTGGTTCAGGCTGCTGGCTTCCCTTGCTTGGATTGTTGCTGCAACCTCTTATCTGGTCTCCCTGTCTCGCCCCTACCCTCTCTCCTCACTGTTTTCCACTCATTGGCCCAGAAGTCAAATCATAAGTTTGATCTATTCTGTGATCAGAACCCTCTTGTGTCTTCTTGTCTCACTCAGAGTAAAAGCCTAAATTCCTTACCACAGCACAAATCCCATTCTACCACTTTCCCTTTGATCATTTCCTATCCGCCACACTGGCTACTTGCTGGTCCACCATACACACTCCTGCCTCTGGGGCTCTGCACTAGCTCTTCCCTCTGCCTCATTTCCAATATCCACAAGGCTCACTCCAACCCCATTCTTCTCCCCAACCCCCCATCATTTAACACTCTGTTAAAAAATTCCTCTTTTCTTACTTAATTTTCCCTACACCTTATCACCCCATGACTTATATTTACTCTTTATTCTAAGTCTTCTAAAATATAAGCTCAATGGACTTTGTTCATATTGCTTCACTCTTGTATCCCCACACCTACATGCTTAGCAGTTGGTAGGGTTACAGAACCTGTAAATCCTCCTATAGGGTTTTTAGAGACAAACATGGCTTTCTTTTCTTTCTTTTCCCTTGGGGAGTATGGCAAAAGTGAAAGACTACGGGTCTTAGAGTCAGACAGGCATGGAATCAAATCCCAGGCAGGTCTGTCACTCATTAGCCAGATGGCCTTGGGCAATTTCCTTCACTTCTCCAAGCTTCCATTTTCTCATCTGTAAAATTGGCCATGTGTATTTCATAAACGAGCTATTTTAAGTACAGTACTGTGTCATTTAGGATTTTGTTCAGCTGCTTGTTATAGAAATATGACTACAGTGGTTTGAACAAATACATGATTATTTTTCTAAACAACAGGAAGTTCAGAGATAGGCATTTCAGGGGTTTCATCAAGGACTCAGATTCTTGCCCATCATTCTTAGCTTTTATGTTTGTCCAGTTGCAAGATGTATTGGTATACTTTCAGGTCTCTCACCATATTTGAAGGAGGAGGAAAGGGTAAAGATCTTATATTTTTTAAATATATGTTTATTGATTTCAGAGAGGAAGGGAGAGGGAGAGAAAGATAGAAACATCAATGATGAAGGAGAATCGTTGATCGGCTACCTCCTGCACACCCCCTCTGGGGATCAAGCTTGCAACCCAGGAATATGCCCCAACTGGGAATCAAACTATAACCTCCTGAGGTTCATAGGTCGAAACTCAGAGCATGCCGGCCGGGCAGATCTTTTAAGGAACTTTCCCAGAAGTTCCACCTTTGAACTTGCAGTTCTATGTGGTTGACTTGCTGGGTCACACAGGCACCACAGCTGTAAGGAGGCAGTGGTGGGGTACATTATTGCTCAAACAAAATCAGAGTCCATTTGTAAGGAATGCTGATGGAATGGATATTGAGTAGGCAACTTGCAGTACAACTCCAATGCCCAGGACCCAGAAGGCATTTAACTGTGATCATTTCTTCAAGAGCTCTAAGGAAATGGGTAAAGCCCTGACCTCTGAAGTACTTGGTCTATTATCTGAGCCACTGGGTTGGGTAATAATCTTGCCAGCTTATATTTGCTTATTAGGTAATCTATTCCAAAGCATTTAAAACAGACATCTGTCCATACTTTATTAGACCCTCACAAAACCCCTAATAGAGAGAGACAAATCTTATCTATCCATTTTTATAAATGAGGACATCAAGGCAGAGATCATTCATTTAGAAACATTCAGTGAAGATGTGTGTGCCAAGCACCATTCTAGCCACCATAGTAGTGACCAGTCATTGGTAACAATGCCTGCCCTGGTGGAGTTCACCTTTTAGTGGTCCAAAGTTAGTAAATGAAGGGGCTGGCCTTGAAGTTGGGTCTCCTAACTCTGATCCCAGGATTCTCCCTGAGATACACATCAAAGACCCTCTTGAGGGAGGAACCAAGATGGCGGCAAAGTTAAACAACTAAACTGCTGCCTCACACAACAATTTCAAAAATACAACTAAAAAACAAAACGTCTACCACCCAGAACCATGGGAAAGCTGGCTGAGTGGTAGATTTACAACTGAGAAGAGAAGGGAGCGCAAACGCTGGAGAGCTGAGGTACGGAGGCGCGCGCCAAGGCGTGAAGCGGGCTGGCGGCGGGCGACTGGGCGCGCGGCTTTTCTTCAAACCGAAGGGAGACTAACTCCCGATCACTCTGAACTCCAGTTTCTGGGGACACGCAGGGGACCCAGATGCCTATGGGGAGAAGCTGGACTCTTGGCCATCGGTCGGTCAGAGAGTGAGAGTGACTTTTCTGCAGAGGTGCGCCCAGCAATCAGGGTTTGCTGCGCTGGAGCGCAGGACACGGGGACTTGGAAACATGGAAAGGCAGAGACGGCTGAAGGCAGCCATGGCCATTGGCGACTCCCCAGCCTAGTGACGCCCTGAGACCCTGCCCCGCCCTGAGACCCCGCCCCGCACATTCTACAAACCCGCCCAGGCTCCACACAGCGGCCTTTACATATAAATGGCCTGTTCTGTGGCAGCTCAACCAAATTAACTGCAGCTCCAGTCAGACTGCTCCAAAACCGCCCAAGCAAAGAGGAGAAAACTGTAGCTCTTGCTGTGGCTCCTGCTGGGAGGCCTCAGACCTGTACCCCATTGGAGATCTAGACACTAGGGTATCTAGTGGTCGGTGTGGACGACACCAGATTTCAACCACTCTCATAAGGGACACATTCAAGAGGCAGACTCAGTGAGCACCAAAGCCCTACTGTGTCTCCAGCACAGCAATTCTTCCCTTATAGACACAGCAGGTCCTCACAGCCAATTGGCCTGGAGGTCAATTCCTCCCAGTGTACCAACAGCAATCAAGGCTTTTAACTACACCAAGACTTTCCACTCAGCCCACAAAGGGGTGTACCAAGAGCGACCACCTAGGGTGATTGGGGAAGCTGAGCTACCGGCCCCTATAGGTCACTGACCACACAAAGCCACTCCATCAACACAGGGAGGCAGCCAAAATGCGGAGACACCGAAGTATGTCACGAGTAGGAGAGACAGAGGAAAGCAAACTAATGGATGACACAGTGTTCAGAACCACATTTATAAGGTTACTCAAGAATCTTCTAAAAACCGCTGATAAACTTGAAGAGACCTTCAAGGACCTTAATGAGAATACCAAAAAAAATGGAAAAGGACCAGTCAGAAATTATGCATACACTGTTTGAAATAAAGAATATACAGACACTCAACTGTAGACCACTGTACCCGAAGAGTCAAACCAAAGATCTGGAATATGAGGAAGAAAAAAACACACAACCAGAGAGGCTAAAAGAAAGAAGAATCCAAAAGTGTGAGGATAGTGTAAGGAGCCTCTGGGATGGCTTTAAGCGTACCAATATCCGAATTTTTCGGGTGCCAGAAGAAGAGAGAGAGCAAGATACTGAAAACCTATTTGAAGAAATAATGACAGAAAACTTCCCCCACCTGGTGAAAGAAATAGACTTACAAGTCCAGGAAGCACACAGAACCCCAAACAAGAGGAATCCAAAGAGGACCACACCAAGACACATCATAATTAAAATGCCAAGGGCAAAAGACAAAGAGAATCTTACAAGCAGCAAGAGAAAAACAGTCAGTTACCTACAAGGGAGCACCCATACGACTGTCAGCTGATTTCTCAACAGAAACTATGCAGGCCAGACGGGAGTGGCAAGAAATATTCCAAGTGATGAATAGCAAGAACCTACAACCAAGACTACTCTACCCAGCAAAGCTATCATTCAGAACTGAAGGGCAGATAAAGAGCTTCACAGATAAGAAAAAGCTAATGGAGTTCATCACCACCAAACCAGTATTATATGAAATGCTGAAAGGTATTCTTTAAAAAGAGGAAAGAGAAGAAAAAAGTAAAGATAAAAATTATGAACAACAAATACACATCTATCAACAAGTGATCCTAAAAACCAAGTGAATTAAAAATCTGAGGAACTTAATAAACTGGTGAACATAATAGAATCGGAGGCATAGAATGTGAGTGGATTGATAATTCTCAGGGGGAAAGGGGTGTCTGTGTGGGGGGTACGGGAAGAGACTGGACAAAAATCATACACCTATGGATAAGGACAACGGGGGAGAGGTAAGGTGGGGTGGGAACCGGGTGGTGTGGAGATATGGGGGGGGGGGGAGAAAGGAGAAACAATTGTAATAATCTGAACAATAAAGATTTATTTAAAAAAAAACAAACAAGAAAAAAAACAAAGACCCTCTCATCCTTAGCCAGTCCACTGCCCTTCCTCCAAGCATCGCTTTATGTCCTGGAGCAGCTGCTGTCGTGGAGAGAGACCAGGTAAGTTCTCCGTGGGCCAAATAGGTTGAAGTTACCAAATGGAACAACAGGTGAGTGCACAGTAAGGTGGAAAATAAATCTAAGTGTGGCTACTTGAGAAATCTTGCAGAGTTGAGAACCCCTAGGTCCAGATTGAAGTGATGGAAGATAGCATCTATCTCTGTCTGCCTTTGGTTCTGTCTCTTTGGCTGGCAGTTGTTTTGGCTCTATGGCCATCTTTCTTCCTTTCTTGTTTGAATTTCCTAAAGATAATGATGAGGAAAATAAGATATTTGGGTTGGGGGGCGGTGGGGGCCGCAGCCTGACTGTACCTAGTTAATCAGTATCCCTAATGCACATTCTCGTTAGCCTATAATCAAGTCATTGCCTCTTCCTTAATTATCTGGTCTTGCAAGACCTGTTTACCTAAATACTCACATTTTATGAAGACTATAAACCACGAATAATACATAACCCCTGGAGGGGGTTATCAGTGCTGGCACCAGGCCAAGCCTTTAGGTGTGGTCTCACATCCCCCATCCCAACACATGGGGCTTTTTGCAAAGCCTGCGAAAGGTCCAGAAGTCTGATCCATGATTGGGGGACAAAGGGCATAAAGAGAAAGCTTCCTCCATATTGGCTAGCTCGGATTTGGAAACAGGCTCCCCTGAATCACGGTACTAGTACATCTGGAAATAAATGTGTTTTTCCTGTATCTCCGAGTACTCCTGTGCGTATTTTCCAGTTGCATGGTAAATTCTGTAACAATAACAGAAAATCTTTCAAATCCATGTCAGAGAGCAAGCCAGCCACTCAGCTCCAATGCAATCTTGTCTATTAGGGGCTTTGTCTGAACTTGTGGAACCAAAACTCACAATCATTTCATTAGCTCAGCCTGAAACTTAATGTAAATATTACCTTTCTATGTTTTGATGGAGCCAAATCAGTACCAAATAATAATAATAAATTGGACTTTGTAAGTCAATTTGACCAGGAAGTAAGCTCATATTTATAATAAAATTATTAACCTGGAACAAAACTATACCATCAGGCAGTCACATTGAACAGAGAGAATCACCTTGATTTCTCTAGTTAGTCATTGCCTTGGAGTTCGGAACATAGGGGTGTTGTAGAAGACTGAAGAAACGCAAGCAACACTTAGAGAAATGGAGTTACACAGCTTTATTACGCCGGCGGACTCAGAGGAGGTTGCCCCTCAAATTCTGAGCAAACCAATATGGCAGAAGCCCCGCTTTTATCCCTTTTTGGTGTCTTTGTCCCCCAAATATGGATTATATTTCCGGACCTTTCGTGGGCTTTGCAAAAAGCCCCAGGTGTTGGGGGTCTTGAGATCATACCTAAGGGCCTGGCCTGGCACCAGTGCTGATAACCCCCCTCCGGGGGATGTGTCATGGTTTATGGCCTCTGTAAAATGTGAGCTTTTAGGTAACAGGTCTTGCAAGACCAGTTTGTGGAGAAAGGGGCAATGAATTATAGGTTATCAAGAATGTACATTAAATTGCTGGCACAGATTCAGATTGCTAGCCCCCACAAATATCAAGGTTACATTGGAATTAGCCTTTTAGCCTTATCATCCTCCCACTTGTCCCACAAAGCTGTTTTTAGCCTTGTGGTACAACAACTACGGGATGTTACAATGAACAGGGACGATGACCTCTCTTAGCTGCTTCCTGCTGATAAGGGGTGATGACCAAGGGATTAGCATCCTGTTTCTTCCTCTCGGAGGGGTTTGTAGGGAATTCTTCTGGTTTGTAGGACCATCTGAAGTTTAAAGGCATCTAGGCGAGATGAGATAAAGCAAGTTAAGAAATTTAGAAGACATGGTCCTAATGTTACAGCCATGAGTAGCATTAACAGTGGTCCTGTCAATGGGAGAAGCCATTTCCAGACCCCCGCCCCCAAACAGCTCAGGACTCAGATAGCTCCTGTCTTTTTGTTGCTCGTTCGATTAGATCCTTTGCCTTATCCCTGACAATGCCTGACTGGTTGGCGTAAAAGCAGCACTCTTCTCCTAAGAAGAGGCAGATTCTACCTTTCTCTGCTGTTAGTAAGTCTAATCCCCTTCTATTCTATAGTACTACTGTGGCTAAGGAGTCAACTTGATCCTGTAAGGCAATTAGAGTCTCAGCTACTCTCTCTATGTCTTCTGAAAATTCTTGGGTCAAAACTTGATAAGCAGAGACAGAGTGAGCTATTCCCCCTATCCTGGGTCCTATGCTACCCGCAATTCCGAGTGCTATTAGAAGGGGGGTTACTTGCAGAGCCCTCTTATATCTACTTACTGCTTTAAGGGGGGTCTCATGGGATTGGTTGTTGGGAATAATAGACATATCTGGGGTCAGATAGGCAGGAATGCACACTCCCGTCCAGTTTTCAGGCAGGCAGGGGTAAGCAGTGGTCCCTCACATGTAGAATGTTCCTGCAGGGGGGCACCTGGGGTTCGTTGTGTTTTCAGACTTGAGAGTGGAGTTGCATAGATCATCTGGGAAGTGACCTGTTGGATTTTGGCCCTGGGTACTGCTGAAACAAATAGGAGCAACATTAGTTAGCTGCACATTGGCCATGACAGGTCCTATTATTTCTTCTGCTAAGTTCCTGGTTTAGCTATGTTTACCGGGGTAGCCATTAATAGGAGTGGTCCTGGGGGAAGACATAACCAGCAATCACTAGCCAAATTAGGGTTGATAATATTGAGGAGATGGTGGGTTGAATCGAGGAGCTGATAGAATCGGGGGGTCCAAGTCATATTGCCTCTGTGGCCCAGTTCTTAGTCTGGGTACCGGTACCTTGGATGCTTCCCGTCGTTATTTGATTGTTTCTAGTCCGATGGCTTCCCTGGCTCGGGCTCGGTCAACAAAACTTTGGTCCCCGCTACGGGCCCAACAGACGTACGCACTGCTTGAGGATCCCTGCCAATGGTTGCGGAGCTTACCTGTCCAGTAGACCTGTCTTTTCCATATACAGAGCTTTATTCAAGTATAGCAGTAGCTCCCCTGATAAGAGGAAAGACTTACAATAGTGTCATCCTGGGTCCTGGTTAAAGCACGGGCAGGATGGATATGTAGTTGCAAGGGAGAGTGGGAACATACAGGCTATAATTAAGGGAAGTATGTTATTCCCCCTGTTCCTGTTCAGTGGGGATCCACAGCAGTGAACCGCTAGAATGAAGAGTAGTATTATAACTATTCCTGTAAGGCAAATGTAGCCAAGGATGGCATGACAAGCAGTGGTCCAGCAATTCATGATGAGGCCTTCATTTCCTTGCTGAGGCGCAGCCGGAGGGGATTTTCAAGATCTGGGGTCAGCTTCCACTCGGACTGATCGGTGCTTGGCTCCTGAGCTGCCTTCACACACAAGTGGTGGATCCAGGTGCTCAATCCTACAACCTTGAGAGCTGTGGGTGTGGTTAATATGACTGAATAGGGTCCCTTCCAGGTAGGCATGAGGGGGTCCTTTTTCCAGTCCTTTACCCAAACCTGGTCTCCAGGTTTATAAGGATGTAGGGCGGTTCCTAGAGAGATGGGTAACTGATCAATAACCCATCTGTGGACCTCAAAGACAGATTTTCCAAGTCCTTGTAGTTGCTTCTGGATTTCCAAGTTTCCTATTTCCCCTAAATCTCCCTTTGGCCTAATTAAGGGAGGGGTCTGCCATATAGAATGTCAAAGGGAGAGAAACCTACCCTGGCCCTTGGGGCACAGCGTACCCTCAGAAGTACAAGAGGCAAGATATCTGTCCAGGGTAAGGTTGTCTCTTGACATAGCTTAGCCATAGCCTGCTTGAGAGTCCGGTTCATGTGCTCCACTTTCCCTGAACTCTGAGGCCTGTAGGCTGTATGTAGGTTCCATTTAATTCCTAAAGCCTTAGCTACCTGTTGTACTATTTCTGCTACAATTGCTGGGCCATTATCGGATCCTATGGTCAGAGGCATTCCATACCGCGGAATTATATCTTTCAGCTATGCCTTAGTGACTTCTCTTGCCTTTTCCATGTGAGTGGGATATGCCTCAACCCAGCCTGAAAAGGTGCAAACAAAGACTAGTAGGTATTTATTTCCTCTGCTAGGCCCTATTTCTTTAAAATCTACTTCTAAGTCCTCAAAGGGAGTTTGCCCGCAGCGCTGAACTCCTATCGGTCCCACAGAAACCTATTTGGCATTGTTCTGCGCACAGAGGAGGCAATGCTGAGAGACTGAGGCACACAAGGATGGAAGATGGACAATTAGGTAGTATCTGCCTAATAAAGCTTCTGGGGCAGTCTTCCCTAAATGAGTAAGTTCATGAGAACAGTTATGAGTTATGGGCTAACTGTTCTGGGACATAGACCATATGATCTGGGAGTATCCAACAGCCTTCCTTCGTTCTCTTGTTCCCTTCTTGCTGGGCCCATTTCTCTTCCTGAGGAGTGTACTTTGGAGGTTCAGGTAATTCGGGTGCCAACATGATCTGTGATGGTGCCACTTTTTTTTTAGCAACCAGCTTGGCCGTGGCATCAGCACGTTGGTTTCTTTCTGGCACTGAGTAATGAGTCCCAGAAGAGTGTAGGGGTTCGGTAGCGCTGAATGCAGGGTTATAACAGCCTCATTAACAGCCCACGGGTCCTGCACAGGGCGGTAATCATTAGGTCCAGGCTTTTTAACAAGCAAGAGAGGAGTGTTCCATGGTGACTGGCATCGTTTAAGAAGTCCCCACTGGAGCAGCTGGTCTAAGTGGACCTGAATTCCTAGGCGTGCTTCCCTTGGAATTGGACATTGGTAGATTTTAACAGGCTGTGCCCCAGGCTTTAAGTCGATTAGCACTGGGGCGTGGTCCTTAGCCACACCTGGAGGATTCCCTTCTGCCCAGACCAGCAGAAACTCTTCCTCTAATTCAGGCCTTTGCGGGGGCGAGGGGGGGGGGGGGGGGGGGGGGGGGGGGGAGTAGTATAAAGTCTCCATTTTTCCTCCCTCAGCACTGCTGAGGACATGATCATTGGGGAGGTCCCCTCACCTAGGCAAAGCTGTGCTGAGCCATCTGGGGCAAAGGTTATCTCTGCCCCCATCTTGGCTAAAAGGTCTCTACCCATCAGAGGTACTGGACAATCTGGCAAGTACAGGAATAAATGAATTACTTGGTGGCCGCCAAGTTGGCATCGGGGAGGCCGGCAGAATGGTCTATGGGTCTGATCCCCAGTAACTCCGATAATGGTGACCTCTTTTCCTGAGAGAGGCGCTACTTTCTGTGTGACTACTGAGTGCGCAGCTTCCGTATCAACCATAAAGCCCACAGTTTGGCCCCTTTTTTCATTCTGACCATGGGCTCGTGGGGGCCCAGCTGAAAAGAGCCTGGTCTGTCCTAGTCAGAATCAGCCATTGCTAGCCCAATGAGATCTGCTTCGAGTGGCTCTGGTTGATAGCGACTGGCCGGAAAAGGGGGCCCAGTGTTCTTACTTTGCCGTTTGGGACATTCATTCTTCCAGTGCCCTGTTTCCTTACAATAGGCACACTGGTCTTGTCTCAGGCTTGCTCTTCCTTTCCCCCCTGATCTGTATTCTTGCTTCCCTTTCTGATCTGTCTGGAGCCTGAACCTCTAAAAGCCGCTGCTATTATATTGGCCCTTCTTTGTATTCTCTTTTCTGCTTTCTTGCTGCCTTGTCTCGGTTGATGAAAACCTTGTTTGCTATCTCTAGCAGCTCAGTAGCGTTTTTTCCTGAAAATCCTTCCAGTTTCTGTAATTTTCTCCTTATGTCAGGCTGGGCTTGGCCTACAAAAGCTGCATTTACCATGGTTTGATTTTCTGTGGCCTCAGGGTTTAAGGGGGTATAGATCCAGCATGCCTCACATAGTCTCTCATAAAAAGCCGCTGGACTTTCATCAGGCTTCTGGAAGACCTCGGAGATTTTAGCCATGTTGGTGAGCTTCTTGGCTCCGGCCCTGGCCCCCTGGAGGAAAGCCAGCCGATATCTTTCTAGCCCGGCCCTTCTGTCTTCTGAGTTCAAGGTCTAATCAGGTTCCTCATCTGGGAAGGCCTCCCTGGCCCATCTGTCTGTATCTAATATTCCTGCCGGGGCCTGGGTCTGGAGCCACTTCCGAGCCTCTGTTACTACTCTTATGCGCTCCTCAGTGTTAAAGAAGGTGAAAAGAAGCTGCTTGTAGTCCACCCAGGTAGGCTTCTGGGTCTGTAAGATCATTTGTAGGATGTCTATTATGGCCTGAGATTTTTCAGAATAAGCTGGGGTGTGATGCTTCCAATTCAGGATGTCACTTGTGGTAAAGGGCTGTTCATAATAGACCGGCCCTCCCTCTTGCAAGGTCCTATTTTTGCCAAGTACTTGGGCACCCCAAATCTCCCTGAGAGGCATCTGACATGCTGGTTGTGGTTTGGGCCCTTGGTCAGCTGAACGCAAGCGCCTCCCAACTGGCTCTAGAGAGTCTGGTTGGGGAGAGACGGAGCGGGGCGGTGTTTCTAGACTTTCCGGACCTTCTGGACTAACGGGGTGTGCACTAGGTGCCACCTGTGGCACATATGGAGGTGGTAAAACTGGCATGGCTTCCTCAGGAGGTTCTTGCAGAACAGGGGGTTGGGTTCCCTTCTGAGGGACCTGTTTTTTTTTCTGCCTGCTCATTTTCTCCTGCTACTAACACCTTACTCTATCCCTTCTTAGACACGTAGAACCTGACCCAAGGTGGCAATGTTTGAACAATTTCTAACCAACTGTCTATGTAGGGAAACTGATCTGATGTCCGGGGTCTCCCATGACTACATTCCAGACCGCCCTGACCAGTCCTTCATCTAAAGGGCCTTCTGAGGGCCAGTTGACCACAGAATTTCCTCAGTGTTTTGGGATCCATTTTAATACCATAATCCCCATTGAAACCCTTTTTTAAAGATTTTCAACATGCAATTGAGGACAGTGGGTTTACTTTGTCCCAATCCCATGATGATCAGTGGCGAGAGACAGACAAGGAAAGTGGTGACCTGTTTTCACAGATCCTTACTCAGATGCCCGCCTGGCCGCATCCCTCGTGGGAGCTTTGATTCCTCTTAACTAAGGTGCACCCATATAAACCCCGGGCCTGGTCACCTCCGAGTGGGGGTGAATCACCGTTATGCCTTATGACTAATCACAGAACCACAGGTAAAGGCCCACTTGGACTCCATAACTGAGGTCGTGGAGCCACACAATAGATAGGAGAGCACAAGCCCTCTCCCTCCACACTCACACACTTTCACGAAACATTCACTCAGAGGTTAAACAGTCCACCCTGACTAATTTACCTGACGAAGTTGTATGACTTCCTGGGAGGTGATCAAGCTCCCCTTTCACTCTCTCTGCGTGGGCCTAACTGCATGGGGCCCCTACCTTACTGTTTCTGTTGACAGGTCCAGAGGTGTCCGACAACTTTCTCCAGATGTCAGCCGTATCCTAGGGATCGCCCAGAGTCCCCCAGTTCAATTCTGCTAAAATCAGCAGGGCGCGCCCCCTGGAGGCCTATCCCACATCCCCAAGCTCCAAACCTGGTCCACTCATCGGAGGCCAAAAGTCCAGCACAATTGGGGTTCCCAGGTCAGGGAACCTGATATTGTAGAAGACCGAAGAAACCCAGCAACAATTAGAGAAATGGAGTTACACAGCTTTATTACACCGGCGGACTCAGAGGCTGTTGCCTCTCAAATTCTGAGAAAACCAATATGATGGAAGCCCCTCTTTTATCCCTTTGGTGTCTTTGTCCCCCAAATATGAATTATACTTCTGGACCTTTCGCAGGCTTTGCAAAAAACCCCAGGTGTTGGGGGTCTTGAGACCTTACCTAAGGGCCTGGCCTGGCACCAGTGCTGATAACCCCCTTCTGGGGGCTGTGTCATGGTTTATGGCCTCTGTAAAATGTGAGCATTTAGGTAATAGGTCTTGCAAGACCAGTTTGTGGAGAAAGGGGCAATGACTTAATTATAGGTTATCAAGAATGAACATTAGATTGCTGATACAGATTCGGATTGCTATCCCTCCCCCTCCCCGCCGCTGCCCCAGATATCAGGGTTACATTGGAATTAGCCTTTAAGCCTTCTCAGTGCACTTCCTTGGTATTCCCCTTTGTGGGAGCAGCTTCTGGTCTCCTGAGGGCCCCTCTTGGCTTCCCAAGGCAGGTACAGTGAGCAAACCTATAATCTGGATTCCCAGGAGAACTAGGGTTGCTATAGCCTTGAGGGTGGAATTTTAAAATATCTCAGTTATAATAGTTATTTTTTCTCCCAGTCACTGTCACTTCTCCAGTGCTGTGTGATTCCTGCCGAGGTTGGGCCATGCTGGTGATAGGGACAGAAATAGAATATTGAGGAACCAGCTAGAATTATAAGAAAAATTAATCGTGCTCTGTTAACTGTGATTGTTTTATTCTGATTAAAGAAGGCACATTCTAACCTTGCTGGCAGCCTCACTCAGGATCAGGGAGCTCACCTGGAAATGCGGCCCATCCTCCTCATCAGGAAGCTGCATATTATAGAAAGATTAAGAACTTTGCTGCAGAAACCAGAATTGGCAGCCTTTTGAAGATCCTCAGCCCTTGCATATCACTAAGCCCTTTGAAGACCCTAGCCCCTTTTGCATATCACTAGCCCTTTGAAGATCCCCAGCCCAGTGCTTACCTGTTAACTGCCCATTTGGCATACCCTATGGCTGCTTCCCCATGTAATCTTTGTACTTCTACCCAATATAAGCAGTCAGCTTACGGTGGGGTGCAGAACCGATTTTTGTGGATGACCTGCTGTTCTCCTGTACTGCCAGCAGTATTGGAATAAATGCTCATAATGATTCAACCCTGTCTCTGCTCAATTGGCTCAACTAGTGATAGGCATCATGGACCCAGTGTTTGTCCAGTTACATATTCTGGCAACCACAAAGGGGTGTAAGCAAGGAATTCCCCTAGGGTGAGTACCAGGGATCCCACTTGCTGCCTGGACTGGGGGGTCCCAGGGCTGAGGCCTGGACTCTTATTTGCAGTGCTTCCAGGAATGTTCCTGTTTTGAGACCCAGCCACAGCCTCAGCAATCCCTGTCATCTCAACTGAAACCTAAGTTGAATCAAGCATTTTTGTAGGAGGAATTAAGGGTATTTGTATGGCATGAGAGTAGTGGCTGCTTCCCATTTGGGCTTCCTTATAAGGAAGCATGTACTGTATCTACTGTGTATGGCACAGGAGGCATTGTACTGCCCCTCAACTGGGCAAGCCTGATCAGCTCCTGATGGCAAGTTGCAGAAGACCAAAGAAAGCCAAGGACGTTTCAAAGAAATGGAGGGACACTGTTTAATACACCAGCAGACTCAGGGAACAGCCTTCTAAATCTGAGTGAAGGAACATGCATGGGGCTTTCCTTTATATCCCCCTGTGGTCTTTGTCCCGCAAACATGGATTATGCTCACGGTCCTTTTCGTGGGCCTTGCAAGAAGACTCCCAGGTGTTGGGGGTCCCCAGGCCATATCTGATGGTCTGGCCTGGCGCCAGCGTTAATAACCCTCCCTCTGGGGCAGTGCACTGTCCACAGCCCCATGGCCTCTGTAACCGGTTCTGCAAGACCAGTATCTGGGAAGGAGACAGTGACTTAATTATAGGTTATCAAGAATGTACACTGAGCTTGCTGGCATGGATTCAGATCACTATCCCCCAAATATCAGGGTTACATTGGAATTAGCCCTTTTTAGCCTTCTCATCCCCCTCCCTCCCCTTGTCCCACAAGCTTCTCTTAGCCTTGTGGTACAACGACTACGGGATGTTATGGTGAACATGGACAATAACCACTCTTAACTGCTTCCAGCTGAAAAGGGACGATGACAAAGGGGTTAGCATCCCATGAGGGGTTTATAGGGAATTCTTAAGTTTAAAGGCATTCCCGTCCAGTTTGCAGGCAGGCAGGCAGAGGTAAGCAGCGGTTCCACACACGTAGAATGTTCCTGCAGGGGAGCACCAAGGGTAGGTGGCCTTGAGGGTAGAGTTGCATTGTTCATCTGGGAGGCAACCTGTTGGATGTTGGGCCTGGGTACTGCTGAAACAAATAGGAGCAACATTAGTTAGCTGTACATTGGCCGCGACAGGTCCTATTATTTTTCCATCAAATACAATCCCCTCCCCCCCCCCGCCCCCGCCACATGCATTTGGTAGTGGAATCATAACATGCCGCAGGTGATAAGTATAGCTAACAAAAATCTGGCTTGATGGGGCTTTCCTGTAGGCTACCCGGTCTAGCATATTTGGGTAGCAAGTTTCTAAGCAAGGACATGTAGCAGTGGTCCCTATGGGACGCAAGTATGTGCTAGCTAATATTATTAGTGGGATCATGTTATTCCCTCTATTTCTGTTCAGTGGGGGTCCACAACAGTGAACTGCTAGGACTAAGAGCAGTATTATGGCTATTCCTGCCAGGCAGATGTAGCCAAGGATAGCATGACAAGGTGTAGTTCAACAATTCATAATGGGGCTTTTGTTTCCTTGCTGTGTGGGAAGCAGTAATTTTATGGTGCTTCTGTGTCCCAGCAAGGACAGATGAGTTCCCCTCCTGGTACTAGCCTTGGGTTCCAGCGGTACTCATAAAAAGACAAAATGAGAATTATTAAAGAGATAAAACCAATGATTATCCAGAAATACCAGAGCGTATTACCTTTAGGAGGAGATAAGAAAGAGAGATTAGTGTTAGGGAGAATTCAGCAGGGCGTTTCTAAATTCCTTGGAGCAGGTTGATTGGCCAGATTCGCTGTCTTCTTGAGAGTGATCCTCAGGGGGTGTTTCTGGTCAGAGGTCATCTTCCACTCAGGCTGGGCATCACTCGGCTGGTGGGCTGCCTTCACCTGGGAGTGGTGGATCCAGGTATTCAGTCCTGCAATCTTGAGAGCTGTGGGGGTGGTTAATATGACTGGATAGGGTCCTTTCCAGGAAGGCATGAGGGGCTCCTTTTTCCAGTCCTTTACCCAAACCTGGTCTCCAGGTTTATAAGGATGTACTGCTGTTCCTAGAGAGATGGGTAGTAGGTCAGTAACCCATCTGTGTACCTCAAAGACAGTTTTTCCGAGTCCTTGTAGTTTCTGGATTTCTAAGTTCCCTATTTCCCCCAAATCTCATTTTGGCCAAATTAAGGGAGGGGTCTGCCATATAGAATTTTAAAGGGAGAGAAACTTACCCTGGCCCTTGGGGCACAGCATACCCGCAGGAGTACAAGAGGCAAGATATCTAGCCAGGGTAAGGTTGTCTCTTGGCATAGCTTAGCCATAGTATGCTTTAGAGTCCGGTTCATGCGTTCTACTTTCCCTGAACTCTGAGGCCTGTAGGCTGTATGTAGGTTCCATTTAATTCCTAAAGCCTTAGCTACCTGTTGTACTATTTCTGCAACAATGGCTGGGCCATTATCGGATCCTATGGTCAGAGGCATTCCATACCGCGGAATTATATCTTTCAGCTATGCCTTAGTGACTTCTCTCGCCTTTTCCATGTGAGTGGGACATGCCTCGACCCTGCCTGAAAAGGTGCAAACAAAAACTAGCAGGTATTTATTTCCTCTGCTAGGCCATATTTCTTTAAAATCTACTTCTAAGTCCTCAAAAGGAGCTTGCCCACAGTGCTGAACTCCTATCGGTCCCACAGGACCCTGTTTGGCATTGTTTTGAGCACAGAGGAGGCAATGCTGAGAGACAGGCACACAAGAATGGAAGATGGGCAATTAGGTAGTACCTGCCTAACAAAGCTTCTAGGACAGTCTTCTCTAAATGAGTAAGTTCATGCTGCTGGAGGACTACCTTATTGGCTAACTGTTCTGGGACAATAGACCCTATTATCTGGGAGTATCCACCAGCCTTTCTTCGCCCTTCTTGCTGGGCCCATTCCTCTTCCTGAGGAGTGTACTTTGGAGGTTCAGGTAATTCGGGGGCCAACATGAACCGTGATGGTGCCACTGGTTCTTTAGCAGCCAGCTTGGCTGCGGCATCAGCACGTTGGTTTCCTTCTGACATTGAGTCTTTCCCTTTCTGGTGACCTTTGCAATGGATGACGGCTATTTGCTTGGGCTCCCAGACTGCTTCTAGTAACTTTAAAATCTCATTCTGATTTTTTATTCCTTTTCCTCCGGCCGTCAAGAGCCCCCTTTCCTTATATATGGCCCCATGGATATGCAGGGTAGCAAAGGCATAGCGCGAGTCAGTGTAGATGTTGGCACGCTTATCCTTACTGAGTCTAAGGCTCTGGGAAGGGCCCAAAGTTCTGCCCTCTGCACTGACCATCCTTCAGGCAGGGCCTGTGCCTTGATTGTCTCAAAGTTTGATACCACTGCATATCTGGCTCCTCTTTTTCCTTCATCTAAGAAGCTGCTGCCATCTGTGAACAATACCAAGTCTGGATTTGGCAGGGGCCTATCCAGATCTGGCCGGCTGGAATAAAACTCCTCTAGGACTTCCAGGCAATCATGCTCAGGGGCCCCCTCAGCAATGGGTAGAAAGGTGGCAGGATTAAGAGTTCTCACCGCTTCTAATCGTACCCGCGGATTCTTACTTAACAGGCCTTGATATTGAGTTATTCGAGCATGAGTCAGCCAGTGCTGCCCCCTTGCTTCCATCAGGGTGACAACAGCATGAGGTACTTTTACATTTAAGTTTTGTCCTAAGGTAAGCTTATCTGCTTCCTTGACTAACAATGCAGTGGCTGCAAGGGCCCTGGGACATGGGGGCCACCCGGAGGCTACTGGGTTAATCTGCTTGGAGAGATAGGCTACTGGTCTTTTCCAGGGTCCAAACTCCTGGGTTAGAACTACTAGGGCTACCCCACTGTTCTTGTGAACAAAAAGATTAAAATCTCATGTCACATCTGGTAGCCCTAGTGCTGGGGCCTCAGTGAGCTTTGCCTTTATGGTGATGAAGGCTTTCTCCTGTTCGGGACCCCAGTCAGTGGGTGCCTTCTCTTCTCCTCTTAAAGCTTCACAGAGAGGCTTGGCCAGGTCTGAAAACCCTGGGATCCAAATTCGACAGAACCTTGCCACTCCCAGGAATTCCTGAATCTACCGCCAGGTGCTAGGGAACGGGATGGCACATACTGCCTGCTTTCTTTCCGTCCCTAGCCTTCGTTTCCCTTGGGTGATCCAGAAGCCTAGATACTTGACTTCTTTCTGACAAATCTGTGCTTTTTTCTTAGACACCCGATAACCTGTTTCAGTTAACAGTCTCAGAAGGGCTCGTGTTCCCTCCCAGCACTGAGCTCCAGTGGAGCTAGCCAGTAGGAGGTCATCTACATACTGGAGTAGAACACACCCCAAGTCCTGTCCTGGGAACTCAGACAGATCAGATGCTAGTGCTCCACTAAAAAGAGTAGGGGAATTCTTGAACCCTTGTGGCAGTCTGGTCCAGGTGAACTGCTCCTTGGCCCCTGTAGTTGGGTTTTCCCATTCAAAAGCGAAAAGAGGCTGGCTGGAAGGAGCTAATCTAAGGCAGAAAAAAGACATCTTTCAGATCTAGGCATGTAAACCATTCCGCCTCTGATGGAATGAGCCCCAGAAGAGTGTAGGGATTTGGCAGTGCTGAATGCAGTTATAACAGCCTCATTAACAGCCCGTAGATCCTGCACCGGGTGGTAGTTGTTAGTCCCAGGCTTTTTTGACAGGCAAGAGTGGCATGTTCCATGGAGACCTGCATCATTTAACAAGTCCCCACTGAAGCAGCCGGTCTAAGTGGACCTGGATTCCTAGGCGTGCTTCTCTTGGAATTGGATATTGACAGATTTTAACAGGCTGTGCCCCAGGCTTTAAGTCAGTCAGCACCAGGGCAGGAATTCTTTTTCTAATTCAGGTTCTAATGGTGAGGCCTTTGACTGGGGGGTATAAAGTCTCCATTCTTCCTGCCTTCACACTGCTAGGGACAGGATCATTGGGGAGGTCTCCTCACTTAGGTGAAGCTGTGCTGAGCCATTTGGAGCAAAAGTGATTTCTGCCCCCATCTTGACTAAAAGGTCTCTACCCATTAGAGGCACTGGGCAGTCTGGCAAGTACAGGAATTCATGAATTACTTGATGACCACCAAGTTTGCATCGGCGAGAGCGGCAGAATGGTCTACAAGTCTGATCCCCAGTAGCTTCAATAATGGTGACCTCCTTTCCCGAGAGAGGCGCTATTTTCTGAGTGACTACTGAGTGCTCAGCTCTTGTATCAACCATAAAGTCCACAGTCTGGCCCCCAATTTTCATTCTGAGCATGGGCTTGTGGGGGCCTACCTGAAGTGAGCCCGGTCTGTCCTAGTCAGAATCAACCATTGCTAGCCCAATGAGATCTGCTTCAGGTGGCTCTGGTTGATAGTGACTGGGTGGAAAAGGGGGTCCAGTTTTCTTACTTTATCGTTTGGGACATTCATCCTTCCAGTGTCCTGTCTCCTTACAATAGGCACATTGGTCTCATCTCAGGCTCGCTCTTCCTTTTCCCCCTAATCTGTATTCTTGCTTCCCTTTCTGATCTGTCTGGAGCTTGAGCCTCTAAAAGCTGCTGCTACTATATTGGCCCTTCTTTGTATTCTCTTTTCTTCCTCCCTCCTTGCCACACTGTCTCGGTTGATGAAAACCTTGTTGGCTATCTTCAGCAGTTCGGTGGCATTTTTTCCCACAAACCCTTCCAGCTTCTATAATTTTCTCCTGATATCAGGCTGGGCTTGACCTACGAAAGTGGCATTTGCCATGGTGTGATTTTCCAGGGCCTCAGGGTTAAAGGGAGTGTAGATTCGGTATGCCTCACATAGTCTCTCATAAAAAGCCGCTGGACTTTCATCAGGCTTCTGGAAGGCCTTGGAGATTTTAGCCATATTGGTGGGCTTCTTGGCTCCGGCCCTGATCCCCTGGAGGAAAGCCAGCCGATATCTTTCTAGCCTGGCCCTTCCATCTTCTGAGTTCGGGTTCCAATCAGGTTCCTCATCTGGGAAGGCCTCCCTGGCCCATCTGTCTGTATCTAATATTCCTGCCGGGGCCTGGGTCTGGAGCCACTTCCGAGCCTCTGTCATTATTCTCATGTACTCCTCAATGTTAAGGAATGTGAAAAGGAGCTGCTTGTAGTCCACCCAGGTGGGTTTTTGGGTCTGGAAAATCGTTTCTAGGAGGTCTACCATGACCTAAGGTTTTTCAGAATAAGCTGGGGTGTGATGTTTCCAATTTAGGATGTCACTTGTGGTAAAAGGCTGATAATAATAGACTGGCCTCCCCTCCTGCAAGGTCCCATCTTCACCAAGCACTTGGGCACCCTGAATCTCCCTGAGAGGCATCTGATGTGCCGGTTGTGGCTTGAGCCCTTGATCGGCTGAATGCAAGCGCCGCCTAACTGGCTCTGGAGAGCCCGGTTGAGGAGAGACGGAGGAGGGTGATGTTTCCAGACTTTCTGGATCTTCCAGACCAGCGGGGGGAGCACTTGGTGCTGCCTATGGCACATATGGAGGTGGTACAACTGGCGGGACTTCCTCAAGGGGTCCTGGCAGAACAGGGGGTTGGGTTCCCTTCTGAGGGACCTGTTTCTTTTCTCCTGCCTGCTTCTCTTCTGCTTTCTCCTCTCCTGCCTGCTTTTCCCCAGCACCTGCCCTGCCTGCCTCTTCACTCCTGCTATTAAAACTTTACTCTGTTACACACGCAGAACTGGACCTAAGGCGGCAAGGTTTGAGCAATTTCTAACCAGCTGTCTATGTAGGGAAACTGATCTGAGTGTCCAGGGTCTTTCGTGACTACATTCCAGACCGCCCTGACCAGCCCCTTATTTAAGGAGGCAACCCTTCCGAGGGCCAGCCGACCCCAAAGGCTGGCCATTCTAATTCATAGAATTTCCTCAGTGTTTTGGGGTTCATTTTAATACCATAGTCTCCATTGAAACCCTTTTCAAAATTTTTCAACATACAATTGAGAACAGTGGGTTTACTTTGTCCCGACCCCATGATGATCGGTGGCGTGAGACAGACAATGGAGGTGGTAACCTGTTTTCACAGATCCTCACTCAGATGCCTGCCTGGCCACGTCCCTTGGGAGCTTAGATTTGTCTTAGCTAAGGTGCACCCGTATAAACCCCGGGCCTGGTCACCTCCACGTGGGGGTGAGTTACCGTTATGCCATATGACAAATTGTGGAACCGCAGGTTGGGGCCCACTCGGACTCCATAACCAAGGTCGTGGAGCCACACAAAGGATAAGAGAAGGCAGGCCCTCTCCCTCCACACTCACACACTTTCACCAGACATTCACTCAGAGTTTAAAAACACAGTCCACCCGTTCCCTGACCAATTTAACTGATGAAGTCCTATGACTTCCGGGGAGGTGATCAAGCTCCCCCTTCCACTCATTTGGAGTGGGCCTGACTGACTGGGGCCCCTATGTTACCGATTCTGTCAACAGGTCCAGAAGTGTCTGTCCACTTTCTCCAGATGTCGGCCGGGTCCTAGGCTGAGGTCCAGGAGCGCCAGGAGTCCCCCAGTTCAATTCTGCTAAAATCAGCAGGGCGCGCCTTCCGGAGGCCTACCTTGCGCCCCTGGGCTCCAAGCCCTGTCCCCTTACTGGAGGCCAAAAAACCCAAGTGAGGTTGGTTTCGCTGTCAGGGAACCAGCTTTTGCAGAAGACCAAAGAAAGCCAAGGACGCTTCAAAGAAATGGAGGGACACTGTTTAATACACCAGCAGACTCAGGAAACAGCCTTCTAAATCTGAGTAAAGGAACATGCATGGGGCTTTCCTTTATATCCCCCTGTGGTCTTTGTCCTGCAAACATGGATTATGCTTCCGGTCCTTTTCGTGGGCCTTGCAAGAAGGCTCCCAGGTGTTGGGGGTCCCCAGGCCATATCTGATGGTCTGGCCTGGCGCCAGCGTTAATAACCCTCCCTCTGGGGCAGTGCACTGTCCACAGCCCCATGGCCTCTGTAACCGGTTCTGCAAGACCAGTATCTGGGAAGGAGACAGTGACTTACTTATAGGTTATCAGTAATGTACACTGAGCTTGCTGGCATGGGTTCAGATCACTATCCCCCAAATATCAGGGTTACATTGGAATTAGCCCTTTTTTGCCTTCTCAGCAAGAGACCTCCAGCGGACCATGGCCTGGTCTCTGATCCTGTAGCCTGATCCCCTCTGGGATGAGAGAAATTGCTCTGCTTCAGTGGTTGTTTTTGTTTGTTTGTTTTTTATGCAGGGTGTTCTGTGGTATCTGTGGCTGCACAGACAAGGAGCATGCTGTGAAGCTTTTGTCTGTAGGTTGTGCATGCCTGTAAATACTGTACATAAGAGTGTCTCTGTTTTTTGTTGCTTTGTGTCTCTTTGTTGTTTGGTTTAATTTGTTTCAGGATAGGGCACTTCTTCCCCTTTGCTGGAGCCCAGCTTCTTGTGTCAGGCTGAATTCATGACAGGGATTGCAGGAACTTCAAGGCATCAGCCGCCAGGAACTCTTAATTAGTGAGAGTTCTTGTCATTTGCTGTGCTGGGTTAGTGTGAGTTAAGATTCTAAGACTAATGTCCCAGTCCATTCTTTTGAGAGTACTCATTTAAATACTGTAAGGGTTTTTGTTTGCTTTTTTGTTCCTGTTTGTTTCTCTTCCTATATGCATGATTTCATGTTGTTACAGTCTACTCAGAAAGAAAAATATGGGAAATAAAACCTTCTAAACGCCCCCCCCCCAAGTCTTTATCCTAGGAGGACCAGATCTGCAGAAGTGCCTAAGCAGTGAGGGGCCACTACCATTTTTTGTTTTGTTTTTTTGTTTATTTGTGTGGGTTTTTTTTAACTTGGTACCTATTTTTTTTTTTTTTTAATTTTAGCTATTAGAGGCCCGGTGCACGAAATTCATGCATGGGGCGGGGGTGTTTCTCAGCCCAGCCTGCATCCTCTCCAATCTGGGCCCCCTCAAGGGATGTCCGACTGCCCGTTTAGGGATCGGGCCTAAACGGGCAGTCGGACATCCCTCTCACAATCCAGTACTGCTGGCTCCCAACCACTCACTTGCCTGACTGACTGATTGCCCCTAACTGCTTCTGCCTGCCAGCCTGATCATCCCCTAACCACTCCCCTGCCAGCCTGATTGACGCCTAACTGCTCCCCTGCTGACCCGATTGCCCCTAATGGCCCTCCCCTGCAGGCCTGGTTCCCCCCAACTGCCCTCCCCTGCAGGCCTGGTTCCCCCCAGCTACCCTCCCCTGCAGGCCCGGTCACCCCTACCTGCCCTCCCCTGCAGGCCTGATTGTCCCCAACTGCCCTCCCTTGCAGGTTGGTCCCTCCCAATTGCCCGGCCCTGCTGGCCTGATCACCCACAACTGCCCTCCCCTGCTGGGCAACTTTTGGTGGCCATTTTGTGTCCATATGGGGGCAGCCATCTTTAACCACATGGGGGCAGCCATCTTGTGTGTTGGAGTGATGGTCAATTTGCATATTACCTCTTTATTATATAGGATTCTGGTACATGTGCAAGGTTTTGTTTTTTATTTTATTGTTTAAAGTATTACAAATAGTAGTATATATGTCACCTTTTTTTCCCATTTACCTTCCCCCAGCACATGCCCTCCCCTACCCCCAGCACATGGCCTCACCTCCCCACCCCACCCCCCGTGTCTTGGGTCCATTGGTTATGCTTATATATGCATTCATACAAGTCCTTCAGTTGATCTCTTACCTCCCCCCCTCCCCTGAACCCTCCACAGCCTTCCTGCTGTAATTTGACAGTCTGTTTGGTGCTTCTCTGCCTCCATAACTATCCTTTTGTTCATCGGGTTATAATGTTCTTTATTATCCATAAATGAGTGAGATCATGTGGTATTTTTCTTTCACTGACTGACTTATTTTTACTTAGCATAATGCTCTCCAGTTCCATCCATGCTGCTGCAAATGGTAAGAATTCCTTCTTTTTTATACCAGCGTAGTATTCCATTGTGAAGATGTACCACAGTTTTCTAATCCACTCATCTGCTGATGGACACTTAGGCTGTTTCCAAATCTTAGCTATGGTGAATTGTGCTGTTATAAACATAGGGGTGCATATATCCTTTCTGATTGGTGTTTCTGTTTTCTTGGGATATATTCCTAGAAGTTGTGTTACTGGGTCAAATGGCAGTTCCATTTTTAAATTTTTGAGGAAACACTGTACTGTTTTCCACAATGGCTGCACAAGTCTGCATTCCCACCAGCAGTGCACAAGGGTTCCTTTTTCTCTGCATCATCTCCAGTACTTGTTGTTTGTTGATTTGTTGATGATAGCCATTCTGATAGGTGTGAGGTGGTACCTCATTGTTGTTTTGATTGGCATCTCTGAGATGATTAGTGACTTTGAGCATGTTTTCATATATCTCTTGGCTTTCTGAATGTCCTCTTTCGAAAAGTGACTATTTAGGTCCTTTGCCCATTTTTTTTTTTTATTGGATTGTTTATCTTCCTTTTGTTAAGTTGTATGAGATCCCTGTAAATGTTGGAGATTAAATGCTTATCGGAGATACCATTGGCAAATATGTTCTCCCAAACTGTGGGCTTTCTTGTTGTTTTGTTGATCGTTTCTTCTGCTGTGCAGAAGCTTTTTATTTTGATGGAGTCCCATTTGTTTATTTCCTCCTTAGTCTTGCTTGCCCTAGGATCTGTGTCTGTAAAGATATTGCTACTACATATATCTGCAGTTTTGCTGCCTACGGAGTCTTATAGGATTTTTATGGTTTCTTGTCTTACATTCAAGTCCTTTTTTTTATTTCTTTATTGATTAAGGTGTCACATATTTGTCCTCATCCTCCCATTCCCATCCCCCACCCCACCTCCCTGTTGTCCTTAACCATTGGTTAGGCTTGTATGCATGCACACAAGTCCTTTGGTTGATCTCTCCCCTTTACTCCCACCCTCCCCAACCCTCCCTGAGGCCCGACAGTCCGATCGATGCCTCCTTGTTTCTGGGTCTGTTCTTGTTTATCAGCCTATGTTGTTCATCATTTCCCCTAGATGAGTGAGATCATGTGTTACTAGAAATATACTTATAAGAACCAAATGTGAGACGAGCAATAATAGTTATGCTGACAGGCAAATGAATCAGTCTGTAGTAATTTTCTTTCTGGACCAACAGTTATTTTTGAGACCCAATTTCAATGTCCACCAGTTCCTTATGTGCACATGTCGGCACTGACTTTTCAGCTCTAGATGGTGGACAAATGGTGGTAATGCAGGTCCGACTCCCTCTGGTTTGGTCTCGCCCAGACCCAGGGGCGCGGCTTCACCTGGATTCAGGGGTGCGTGGCTTCACCCGGACCTGGGACCCAGCATCACCCGGGCCCCGGGGCACGTGGCCTCTCCCGGACCCAGGGGCGCGGCCTCACCTGGACCTGGGTTCCAGCCTCACCCGGATCCAGGGGCGCACGGCCTCACCTGGACCTGGGATCCAGCTTCACCCAGACCCAGGGGCACGCGGGCTCGCGCGGACCCGGGGGCGTGCGGCCTCACCCGGTCCTGGGATCCAGCCTCACCCGGACCCAGGGCCACGTGGCCTCTCCCGGACCCAGGGGCGTGGCCTCACCTGGACCCGGGATCCAGCCTCACCCGGATCCAGGGGCGCACGGCCTCACCTGGACCCGAGATCCAGCTTCACCCAGACCCAGGGGTGTGCGGCCTCGCGCGGACCCAGGGGCGTGCGGCCTCACCCGGACCCAGGACCCAGCCTCTCCTGGATCCAGGGGTGCACAGCCTCACCCGGACCCAGGGGCGCGTGGCCTCTCCCGGACCCAGGAGCGCGGCCTCACCCGGACCTGGGACCCAGCCTCACCCGCATCCAGGGGCACATGGCCTCACCCGGACCTGGGATCCAGCTTCACCTGGACCCAGGGGCGCGTGGCCTCACCTGGACCCAGGGGCGCGTGGCCTCTCCCAGACACAGGGGCGCAGCCTCACCTGGACTCGGGACCCAGCCTCACCCAGATTCAAGTCCTTTTTGACTTTGTTTTTGTCTATGGTGTAAGTTGGTGATCTAGTTTCATTTTTTTGCATGTATCTGACCAAATTTCCCTGCACCATTTATTAAAGAGACTGTTTTGACTCCAGTGTATGCTCCTGCCTCCTTTATCAAATATTAATTGAGTATAATGGCTTGGGTCAATTTCTGGGTTCTCTTCTCTATTCCATTAGTTTGTCTGTCTGTTCCTGTGCCAGTACCAGGCAGTTTTGAGAACCATGGCTTAGTAATATAGCTTGATATCTGGTATTGTGATCCCTCCAACTTTGTTCTTCTTTCACAGGATAGCTGTGGCTCTTTTAGATCTTTTTTTATTCCATATGAATTTATGGAGAGTTTGTTCTAGATCTTTGAAATATGCCATTGGTATTTTAATAGGTATTGCATTGAATCTATAGATTGTTTTAGATAGTATAGACATTTTAATGATGTTGATTCTTCCAATCCATGAACATGGTATGTTCTTCCATTTGTTCATGTCTTCCTCTATTTCTTTTTTTCAATGTCCTGTAGTTTTCCAAATACAGGTCTTTTACATCCTTGGTTAAGTTTTTTCCTAGGTATCTTATTTTTTTGGTGCAATGGTAAATGTGATTGTTTTTCTCATTTCTCTTTCTGTGAGTTCATTATTGGCATCTAAAAAGGCCATAGATTTCTGGGTGTTAACAATGTATTCTGCTACATTGCCAAATTCATTTATTAGATCTAGTAGTTTTTTGATGGAGTCTTTGGGGTTTTCTATGTATAGTATCATGTCATTTGCAAATAAGGACAACTTTACTTCTTTTCCAATTTGAATGCCTTTTATTTCTTCTTCTTGTCTGATCACTATGGCTAGTACTTCTAATACTATGTCAAACAGGAGTGTTGAAAGTGGGCATCCTTGTCTTGTTGCTGTTCTCAGGGGAAATGGGTTTAATTTTTGCCCATTGAGTATGATGTTGGCTGTAGGTTTGTCATATAGGGCTTTTATTATGTTGAGGTATGATCCCTCTATTCCCACTATGATCCCTCTATTCCCACTTCGCTGAGAGTTTTTTTTTTTTTTTTATCAAGAAAGCGTGTTGGATTTTGTCAAATGCTTTTTCTGCACCAATTGATATGATTATGTGATTTTTATCTCTCACTTTGTTTATGTGATGTATATTGATTTGCGGATATTATACCATCCTTGCAATGCCAGAATAAATCCCACTTGGTCATGGTGTATGATCTTTCTACATTACAATAATGTATTGCTGAATCCGATTTGCTAGAATTTTGTTGGGGATTTTAACATCTATGTTCATCAAGGATATTGGCCTGTACTTCTCTTTTTTGTGGTGTCTTTATCTGGTTTTGGGATTAGGGTAATGCTGGTTTCATAGAAAGAGCTTGGAAGTGTGCCTTCCTCTTGAATTTTTTGGAATAGTCTGAGGAGGATAGATTTTAGTTCTTCTTTGAATGCTTGGTAGAACTCCCCTGTAAAGCCATCCAGACCAAGGCTTTTGTTTGCTGGAAGATTTTTTATCGCGGTTTCAATTTCTTTGGTAGTTACCAGCCTATTCAGGTTTTTTTATTCTTCTTGGTTGAGTTTTGGGAGCTTGTATTTTCCTAGAAATATCTCCATTTCATCTAGGTTGTGCATTTTGTTGGAATAAAGTTGTTCATAGTATTTTTTCATAATCATTTGTATTTCTGTGGGATTGCTTGTTACTTCACCTCTTTCATTTCTGATTTTGTTTATTTGGGTCCTCTCTCTTTGCTTCTTGGTGATCCTCGCTAGAGGTTCATCAATCTTGTTTATCCTTTCAAAGAACAAGCTCCTGGTTTTGTTGATCTTTTGTATTGTTTTTTTGGTCTCCATGTCATTTATCTCCACTCTGATCTTTATTATTTCCTTCCTTGTGTTTACGCTGGGCTTTTCTTATTGCTCTCTTTCTAACTCTTTGAGTTGTAGGGTGGGATAATTTATTACCATTGTTTCTTGTTTTTTGATGTAGGCCTGTAGAGCTATGAACTTCCCTCCCAAGACTGCTTTCATTGTGTCCCATAGATTTTGGATTGTTGTGTTTTCATTGTTGTTTGTTGCCATTATGCATTTTATTTGTTGTTTGATCTCTTTGGTAATGCAGTCATTGTTTAATAGTATGCTCATTAACCTCCAGGTGTTTTAATTTTTTGATTGTTTTTATTGTAGTTGATTTCTAGTTTTATCCCATTGTGATCTGAGAAGATGCTTGATATGATTTCTGTCTTCTTGAATTTGAAGAGAGTTTTCCTGTGTCCCAATATATGGCTTATCTTTGAAAATGACCCATGTGCACTTGAAAAGAATGTGTATTCTGTGGCTTTGGGGTGAAATGTTCTGAAGATGTCAATTAATTCAATCTGATCTAATGAGTCATGTAGGATTGATGTACCTTTCCTGATTTTTTTGTTTAGAGGATTTGTCCAGTGGTGTTAGTGGAATATTAAAGTCCCCTACTATGACTGTATTGCTGTCAATCTCTCCCTTGATAATCTCTAGAAGTTTTTTTTTTAAATGTATTTGGGTGCTCCTGTATTGGGTGCTCCTGTATTGGTACATATATGTTTACCAGTGTTATATCTTCTTGTTGAATTGCTCCCTTTAGTATTATGAAGTGGCCTTCCTTATCTCTTGTATGGCCTTCACTTTGAGGTCTAATTTGTCAGATGTACGTATTGTTACCCCAGCTTTTTTTTCATTTCCATTCGCCTGAAAAAAAAACTTTTTCCATCCCTTCACCATCAATCTGTGTGAGTCCTATTTTCTGAGGTGGGTTTCCTGTAGACAGCAGATATATGGCCATGTTTTCTTATCCACTCAGCAACCCTATGTCTTTGATTTGGGCATTTAATCCATTTACATTGAAAGTTATTGATAGGTACTTGTTTGTCGACATTTTTATTCTTTTTGCCTGTGTTGCTTCTTTGCTGCCTATTTCTTCTTTTTACAGCAGACCCTTTAGCATTTATAGCATTTCTGGTTGGTGGTAATAAAGTCCATTAGTCCTTTTCAATCTGTGAAGCTCCTGATTTCACCCTCAATTTTGATTGATAGCCTTGCTGGGTACATTCTTGGATTCAGACCCTTGCTGTGCATGACTTTGTATATTTTATTCCATTCCCTTCTGGCCTGATGTGTTTTTATTAAGAAATAATTTGCTAATCTGATGGGGGATACTTTGTAGGTAACTTTGTGTCTCTCTCTGGCCGCTTTTAATATTCTTACTTTGTCATTGGTGTTTGCCAATTTAATTATAACATGCCTTGGTGTCTGTATTTTGGGGTTCATTTTGTTTGGTACTCTGTGAGCTTATTGGATTTATGTGAGTTTTTTCTTCCCTATATCAGGGAATTTTCTGTCATTATTTCTTCAAACAGGTTTTCTATTCCTTGCTCAATGTCCTCTCCTTCTGGCACCCCTATTATGCAGATTTTGTTTCATTTCATGTTGTTCCAAAGTCCCCTTAGGCTCTCCTGTTTTTTAACTGTTTTGTTTTTTTCTATATGCAGCTCTGCTTGGGTATTTTTTCCTACCTTGTCTTCTAGTTCACTGATGTGATCCTCCACTTCTTCTATTCTACTGTTGATGCTTTGTAATGAGTTATTTATAGCAGTGATGTCATTTTTCATTTTCTTCTTGGTTCTTCTTCATTTCCTCTTGTTTCTTACACATATTGTTGAATTTGTCTTCCAACCTTTTCAGCGACCTTATGACCATGTCTCTGAATTCTTTCTCTGACATATTGCTTGCCTCCATTTAGTTTACTTCTTTTTCTGGTGATGCCTGCTTTCCTTTCATATCCGGCTCTTTCTTTGTCTCTCCATGGTTGCTCCTCTCTGGGTGTCTGGTTATGTAGCTCTCTCTCTCCTGCATTGACTAAAGATACAAAATACAACACAACAAGGCACAATGCAGAAGGCACTGAACACCAATGTATTCATGATATTAATAACCCCAAATAAAGGTCACCACCAGGGAAAAGAGAATTAGGGGATAAAAAAGGAAAAAAAATAGAGTGCAAAAATGATATTGAGAAAAGGGAAAAAAAGTAAGAGAGAAAAGGAAGAGAATAAAAAATGAAGGGGGAAAAATTATATGGAGAGAAAACTCCAATAGAACAACAACTATTCCAAAAAAAATGCACACAACAAACACTCAGAGGTGAATATAAACTACAAATAATATATACTAACAATAGCCTAGGGCCGTCACAACCAGAACAGATGACTGAACAGCAGGCCCCTGGCCGCTGAGGCATGCAGGCGGGAAGGGTCTGTGGGCTCTGGGCCTCTGGGGCTTGGCAGAGGAAGATATCTGTGGGCCCTGGGCTGCTGAGCCACGCAAGCAGGAAGGGTCTGTGGGCTCTGGGCCTCTGGGCCATGGCGGTGGGAGAAATCTCTGGGCCTTGGGCCACCGAGGCATGTAGGTGGGAAGGGTCTGTGGGCTCTGGGCCTCTGGGATGTGGCAGCAGGAGAGATCTGTGGGTTCTGGGCCACTGGGGCATGGCAGTGGTGAGAATAGTCTGTGAGCTCTGGGCCTCTGAGGTGCAGCAGTGGCGAGAAGGGTCTTTAACCTGGGGCCGCCGAGGCATGGAGACGAGAGGGGTCTGTGGTCTCTGGGCCATTGGGGAATGGTGGCAAGAAAGGTCTGTGGGCCCTGGGCTGCCAGGGTGCTGCAGAACTCTTGGTCTCACGCTTTCGGGGGTGTGGCCAGCCTTCAAACTGGACCATAACAAGAGGGAGGAGGGAGCCCCATTCTTTGCAGAATCCACTGTTGGGAGAAGGTAGCCTGCCTGCCTGATTGCCCCTAGCCACTCTGCCTGCCTGACTGCCCGAGGATTCCTGGATTGCGAGATGGTGCAGACCAGGCTGAGGGAAGCCCTTGTGCACGAATTTTGTGCACCAGGCCTCTAGTAACTAATAACAAGCGAGGAGAGGAAAAACAGAAGCAAAAAAAAAGAGAGAGGAAGAATCACACAAACAATCAAACAAAAAAAACAACAAACCAATCAACAGTCAAACAAACAACAATAATAGGACAGAGAAAGAAGGGCAAAACAAAACAAAATAAAACATAAAAGAAAACAAAAAAGTAAAAAAGGGAAGAGGGAAAAAGAATTGGATAGCGAAGAAAGAAGAGAGAGAAGTGTGTATGGACTTGGAGCAGGGGAGTGGAAATTAGATATATAAGTAGGAAGAATTTTTAATAGGGGTAAAAAGAAAGAATAGGGAAAATCTAAAGCAGGAATAGAGTAAGAGAAACAGGACAACAAAAGGGAAAAAGTGAGGAAGAGAGTGTTGGCATAAAGGTAAAGTTGGGATAGAGTAAAATGATGCTAAAGGAAAAATGAAAATAGAATGTAGGACGCTAATCCCAAAATAAAATAAATAAAATAAAATAAAATAAAATAAAATAAAATAAAATATAAAATGAAACTTTAAAAAAGGTAAAATAATAGTAGTAATAATACTAATTAAAAATAGAAATATAATAATTAAAAAGGTAAAATCAAGTGAGAAAAAAAATTTAGTTTCTTAAGTAAAAGATAAAAAATAAAAATGTGCAGTAGTTCCCTACCTGGTTTGGCTCAGTGGATAGAGCGTCAGCTTGTGGACTCAAGGGTCCCATGTTTGATTCTGGTCAAGGGCATGTACCTTGGTTGTGGGCACATACCCAGTAGGGAGTGTGCAGGAGGCAGCTGATCGATGTTTCTCTCTCATCAATGTTTCTAACTCTCTATCTCTCTCCCTTCCTCTCTGTAAAAGATCAATAAAATATATTTTTTTAAAATGTGCAGTAGTGATTTTAATCACCACACCCACTCTCTGAGAAAAATAAGAACGCCAACTCGGAGAACAAAATGGCGGCGGAATAAGCAGATGTGTCCTGATCCTTGTCCAGGTGGAAATAGAGGGAGCAGAGGAAACGGGAGGAATCCAGCCCGAATTGGCAAAGGAGACGTGGCTGGTGAGACAGTTTGCAGCTGGGAAGGGCAGAGATATCCTGGAAAAAGGTAAAACAAGGATCTGGGCAATAGAATCTGCTGGATCTCTAAGCCCAGAAGGTCAGGGGAAAACTACACGGCGCCAAGCCGCATCCCTGAGGACAGACAAAGCGTCTGACTGTGAGAAAAAGGGTCCACGGGACTGTGGGAGGTAGTAGATTTTAGACCTTGGAGTCTGATTTGGAAGTTGAGCTCAAAGGCAGCCCTGAAAAGCGAACTGCCCGACTGAGCAGTGCTGGCAAGAGAGGAGCTGGTAAAGACACGGTCCCTCCTCGCACCGGGGCCTGCGTCTTTCTCCACTGAACCTAGTTCGTAGGACCTTTCACTTACCCATGGCTGAGGTGCAGGAGAAGGGGTGGAGTTGTGGAATCTAGGGAGAGTAGGCAGCGACCAGGTCCAGGAGAAGTGGAAGCGTGTCTGGTGCTGACTCACATTGGATCCCCGGTCGCCATTTTCTCCTGAGAAATAGCCCCTCCCTCCAGTCTCCAGGCAACCAATATAGCCACACCCTGATTCCACCCTGATTATCACCATAGATCCTGAATACTCCCTGAGGCCATAGGAACTGCCCAAAAGAAAAACCTTTAGCAGCTAGGCACCTCAATTACACAGTTACACTGCCAGTGCTCTCCAGAGTGCTTCAGTGTGCCTTGCTGGCAAACTTACCGCGGGTGCTCCTGTGAGCCACCACTGGGAGTAAGCCGCTATCCACCACAGGTACAGCAGCAAAAGCTGAGTCTTCCCACCCCACAACTATAGAATTCTGGGCAACACAGTCACGCCTTTCCAGGGTGCAGGCCCCCTGAGCCACATCACCCTAACAGACGGTTCCTTGGAGCCACTGTGAGTCCCCACTGGGCAAGCATAATTTTAATTTAGGGTGCAAGACAGAACAATTGGGATACAACCATTCACGACGGCTGACCTCTAGACACTGCAGCTGTGCCTCTCAAACTCACAGGCCTACATCAAGAGAACCCAAATAGTTCAAGTAGGGAACTACACTAGATTACCAAGCCCAGGAGAACTGAGAGATTACACCAGTAGCACCATCACCAAAAGAACCTGGGTAGCAAAGCAATTGGATCTACAATTAAAACATTACAGGAAAACATGGGGAGACAAAAAGGAAATTTCCAAAGGAAAGAAAAAGAGGAATCACCAGAAAGGGAGTTAAATGAAATTGAGGCTAGCAGCTTAACAGAGAAAGAATTCAGAGTATTTGTTATAAGTGTGTTTAAACGGATGTATGACAAATACACACAACTCAATGAGAACTATAAGGAGCTAAATGAAAATGTCACCAACATGAAAAGAAACCAAGAGGAGATGAAGAACGACATAGCTGCAATAAAGAACACAATGGAAGGCTTAAAGAGTAGAGTAGAAGAGGCTGAGGACCGCATCAGTGAATTAGAAGACAAGGTAGGAAAAAACACACAAACACAGCAGCAACTGGAAAGAAGACTTAAAAAGCAAGAGGAGAGCCTAAGGGAGCTTTGGGACGACACAAAACGAAACAACCTTCGAATAATAGGGATAAAAGAAGGAGAGGAAGAGAAGCAAGGAATAGAAAACCTGTTAGAAGAAATAATGACAGAAAACTTCCCTGATATTTGCAAGAAAAAAATTATCCAAGTCCAAGAAGTACACAGAGTCCCAAACAAGTTGAAACCCAAAAGACCGACACCAAGACACATCATAATTAAATTAACGAACACCAATGACAAAGCAAGAATCTTAAAGGCTGCCAGAGAGAAACAGAAGGTTACCTACAAGGGATCTCCTATCAGAATATCAACTGATTTCTCAACAGAAACACACCAGGCCAGAAGGGAATGGAATGAAATATACAAAGTGATGCAAAACAAGGGACTGAATCAAAGAATACTATACCCAGCAAGGCTATCATTCAAAATTGAAGGTGGAATCAGAAGCTTCACAGACAAAAAAGGGCTAAGAGAGTTCATCACTACCAAGCAAGCAATGCAAGAAATGCTAAAGGGGCTGCTGTAAAAAGAATAAAGAGAAAGGCAAGAAGAAACACAAGCACTAAGGAAAAATATGTCAACAAACAGTACTTATCAATAATAACATTAAACGTAAATGGATTAAATGCACCAATCAAAAGACATAGGGTAGCTAAATGGATAAGAAAAGATGACCTATATATTTGCTGTCTACAAGAGACCCACCTTAGAGCATCACACAGACTGAGAGTGAAGGGATGGAAAAACATTTTTCAGGCAAATGGAAATGAGAAAAAAGCTGGGGTACGATACATATATCAGATAAAATAGAACTCAAAGTAAAAGCCATAATAAGAGATAAGGAAGGCCACTACATAATACTAAAGGGAGCAATCAAGCAAGAAGATATAACTCTGGTAAACGTATATGCACCCAATGCAGGAGCACCCAAATACATAAAAGATCTCCTGGAAGATATCAAGGGAGAGATCGACATCAATACAATCATAGTAGGGGACTTTAATACACCACTGACATCAATGGATAAATCCTGTGGACAAAAAATCAGCAAAGAAACAGAAATTCTAAAGGACACACTAGATCAGATAACCTAATTGATATCTTCAGAGTATTTCACACCAAAGCCATGGAATATAGGTTCTTCTCAAGTGCACATGGGACATTCTCAAAATTAGACCACATATTGGGTAATAAGCAAAGTCTCCCCAAATTCAAAAAGATTGAAATCATATCAAGCATTTTCTCAGACCACAATGGCATAATATTAGAAATAAACTACAATAAAAACATTCCAAAAAATTCAAAAACTTGGAAACTGAATAGCATTATACTAAACAATGATTGGGTTATCAATGAGATCAAAGAAGAAATTAAAAACATCCTGGAGATGAATAAGAATAAAAACACTACATTGCAAATCCTATGGACACAATGAAAGCAGTCCTGAGAGGGAAGTTCATAGCTCTACAGGCCTACCTCAAAAAACAAGAAAAAATGGTAATAGATCATCTAACTCAACAACTCAAAGAATTAGAAAGGGAGCAACAAGAAAAGCCCACAGTGAGCAGAAGGAAGGAAATGATAAAGATCAGAGCAGAAATGAATAACATAGAGACCAAAAAAACAATACACAAGATCAACAAAACCAAGAGCTGGTTCTTTGAAAGGATAAACAAGATTGATGAACCTCTAGCGAGTCTCACCAAGAAGCAAAGACAGAGGACCCAAATAAACAAAATCAGAAATGAAAGAGGTGAAATAACAACAGACCCCACAGAAATAAAAAGGATTGTCAAAAAATAGTATGAACAACTCTATTCCAACAAACTAGAAAACCTGGAGGAAATGGACACATTCCTAGAAAAACACAACCTTCCAAAACTTACTCAGGAAGAGACTAAAAATCTCAATAGGCTGATAACTATGGAAGAAATTGAAGCAGTCATCAAAAAGCTCCCAGCAAACAAAAGCCCGGGGCCAGATGGCCTCACAGGGGAGTTTTACAAAACATTCAAGGAAAAGCTAAAACCTATCCTCCTCAGACTATTCCAGAAAATTCAAGAAGGAACACTTCCAAGCTCCTTCTATGTAGCCAGCATCACCCTAATACCAAAACCAGATAAAGATAACACAATGAAAGAGAATTACAGACCAATATCCCTCATGAACATAGATGCCAAAATCCTCAACAAAATTCTAGAAATCGAATCCGGCAGTACATCAGAAAGATCATACACCACGACCAAGTAGGATTTATCCCTGGGATGCAAGGATGGTACAATATTCGCAAATCAATAAACGTGATACATCACATAAACAAATTGAGACATAAAAACCATATAGTCATACCAATTGATGCAGAAAAAGCATTTGACAAAATCCAACACCCTTTCTTGATAAAAACTCTCAGCAAGATGGGAATAGAAAGATCATACCTCAACATAATAAAAGCCATATATGACAAACCCACAGCCAACATCATACTCAATGGGCAAAAACTAAACCATTACCCCTAAGAACAGGAACAAGACAGGGATGCCCACTCTCACCACTCCTGTTCAACAAAGTGTTGGAAATACTAGCCATTGCAATCAGACAAGAAGAAGAAATAAAAGGTATCCAAATTGGAAAAGAAGAAGTAAAACTCCTTATTTGCTGATGACATGATACTGTACATAGAAAACCCTAAAGACTCCATCAAAAATTATTAGACTTAATAAATGAATTCGGCAGAGTAGCAGGATACAAAATAAATTCTAAGAAATCTATGGCATTTCTATACACCAATAATGAACTTACAGAAAGAGAGACTAAAAAAGCAATCCCATTTACCATCACACCAAAAAAATTAAGATACCTAGGAATAAACTTAACTAAGGCGGTAAAAGACGTATACGCAGAAAACTACACAACACTGAAAAAAGAGATAGAGGATGACATAAACAGATGGAAGAACATACCATGTTCATGGATTGGTAGAATCAACATCATCAAAATGTCCATACTACCCAAAGCAATCTATAATTTCAATGCACTTCCCATTAAAATACCAACGGCATACTTCACAGACCTTGAAAGAACTCTCCAAAAATTCATCTGGGATAAAAAAAGATCTCGAATAGCTGCAGCAATCCTGAGAAAGAAGAACAAAGTAGGAGGGATCTCAATACCAGATTTCAAGCTATATTACAAAGCCACTGTTCTCAAAACTCCCTGGTACTGGCACAAGAACAGACATATAGATCAATGGAATAGAATAGAGAACCCAGAAATAGATCCAAATCACTATGCTCAATTAATATTTGACAAAGGAGGCATGAACATACAATGGAGTCAAGACAGTCTCTTCAATAAATGGTGTTGGGAAAATTGGACAGATACATGTAAAAAAATGAAACTAGACCACCAACTTACACCATACACAAAAATAAACTCAAATTGATCAAGGACTTAAACATAAGACAGGATACCATAAAAATACTAGAGGAATCTACAGGCAGAAATATCTCTGACATATGCCAAAAGAACTTCTTTGCTGATACTGCTCCTAGGGCAATGGAAGCTAAAGAGAAAATAAATAAATGGGACTACATCAAAATAAAAAGCTTTTGCACAGCAATGGAAACCATCAATAAAACAACAAGAAAGCCCACTGCATGGGAGAACATATTTGCAAATGATGTCAGCGATAAGGGTTTAATCTCAAACATTTACAGGGAACTCATGCAGCTTAACAAAAAGAAGATAAACAACCCAATCAAAAAATGGGCAACTGATCTATGTAGACACTTTTTGAAAGAAGACAGAAGGAAGGCCAAGAGACATATGAAAACCTGCTCTAAATCACTTATCATTAGAGAGATGCAAATCAAAACAACAATGCGGTACCATCTCACACCTGTCAGAATGGCCATTATCAACAAGTCAACAAATGACTAGTGCTGGCGAGGATGTGGAAAAAAAGGAACCCTCGTGCACTGCTGGTGGGAATGCGGACTGGTGCAGCCACTGTGGAGAACAGTATGGAGTTTCCTTAAAAAACTAAAAAGAGAACTCCCATTTGACCCAGTGATCCCATTTCTAGGAATATATCCCAAGAAACTGGAAACATCAATCAGAAAGGATACATGCACCCCTATGTTCATAGCAGCACAATTCACCATAGCTAAGATTTGGAAACAGCCTAAGTGCCCATCAGCAGATGAGTGGATTAAAAAACTGTGGTACATCTACACCAGTGATGGGCAACCTTTTGAACTTAGTGTGTCAAACTTCGCAAAAATCTGAGCATAACTCGGGTAGTGTGTCACTTTGAGGAAAAAACTAACTCCAAGACTCTAGTCGCAAATATTTCATCCTCAGGAGCAGCAAATGTTTCATCCTCGGCATGTGGCCGTGTGTCATCAGAAATGGCTACGCATGTCAGTGCTGACACGCGTGTCATAGGTTCGCCATCACTGATCTACACAATGGAATACTGTGCTGCGGTAAAAAAGAAGGAGCTCTTACCATTTGCAACAATATGGATGGAGAGGGAGAACATTATGCTTAGTGAAATAAGCCAGGCAGAGAAAGATAAATATCACGTGATCTCACTCATTTGTGGAATATAATGAACAACATAAACTGATGGGGAAAAAAATAGATCCAGAAACAGAGAAACATCAATCAGAACGTCAAACATCAGGGAAGAAATTGTGAGGTAACCAGATACCCAAGAATGCCTGAGAATGCCTTTCTAGCCACGCTAGCAATCATCAGATGTACAGTAATTTTACCTGGGACAAGTGGGTAAGTATTTTGGACTTATGCTCCTGACCCTTCATGGATAAGATCCCTTACGTGGGCTGATCCCCTGACTAATGTAGTTACCAATAATACCAAACACCTTGGTCATTCAGGAGGTCCATGGGTGGGGCAAGAAAGTATAAATACACAGGGGTCTCCACCCAGCTTCCCTTTTGTATGACACAAAATCAAAACAATGCCCCTTTGGGTATACAATTAAAGAGAGGTTTCTGGCTTGTGTGGACACCAAAGAAAGGGTGTTACTGCTATCACTACTTGCCCCCAGTAGAGGTGCTGAAAATGTAACTAAGACCTTGTCTATATAAAAAGAAATGGACAGCCAGTTTGAAAGGGAATTGCCATGGACTAGAACAAATAATATCCTTACATGATATTATTCTACACTGTCATTAAAATTTTTCCCAGATTTGGATCACCCCCAGTTCTTATAATAGTTCCTCACACCCTTGGGGATAAAAAAAAAAAAAAGTAATCTGTTTGGTGCTTGGAGACAAACATAACACATCTCTTGATATTTTAGAATTACAACAGCATAATATACAATTATCCCAAGCAAACTTACAAACTGATTCTTTGAATGTCTGGCAGCAATTTAAAAAGGACATGTAAGGATTTAATCCCTTTCATTGTGTAGAGGGCCTCCTGGGTAGGCACCTGTGCATTCTATATTGGTCCATCTTACCCTTTAGGCCAAGAGGGACCCTCTTCTCACAATTCAGTTGCTCACAGCTGTTGCATGAGCTCTCTGTTCATGTCGAGGCTGAAGTCTCGTGATGACTGGTGCCATGGATCTGTCTGTCGCCCAGTGGGGTGAACTGAGCCCTCCCTGGAGAAGAAACCCGGGTTCCCCAAGATATGTGATCAGTGCTGGGGCCCCGCCAGCAGGCAAGGGGATCCCAAGGCAGGTGCTGGGCATGGAGGCCACGGGGGCATAGGCTACCAAGGAGACAAAATTGAACCTCACATCACCCTTCTTGGCCCCGGAAATGGCTGGTTAGCCAGAGACAGGTAAGATTCTTCAGGGGAGGAAAAACCTAAGACAGGCACAGTCGCAGAGGGGCCATCAGGAGAAAATTTGGGGGTCAACAGAGGTGGGGCACAGAACCTCACCCCCCCAATATTGCAGGGGCCTGAACTCTCACCCCTTCTGAGGGAGGTCTCCTGCCCCCATGGCTGCTTCGTGCTTCACATGCCCAGCTTAGATCAGGACCCAGGTGACCGACAGAGACTTGCCTGACAGCAGCTGCCCTCTCACTCCAACAAGAATTGTTTGAGTTGTCTTGTACCCATGGTGTGGGGAAGTGGGTTTATGATATCTAAATCCAGCCTACCACCAGGAATGCTCAGGACCTACTCAAGAAGGCAAATAATCCTTTCCACTAATATTTACAGAGTAAAATAAGATTGTTGTTAGAGTATTAAATTTGACAGTAAAATAGTAGTCAAGTTTTCAGGCAAATTTAAATTGGCTAGTTGAAACAAGCGAATATGCTAGAAAAATTAATTGTACTGGACAAAAAGGTGTTCCTAAAGTGTTAACTAAAATTTTTATTGGTACTTCATCTCATGATAAAATTGCGCACCAGGTAACGAACCTAAAACAGTAATATTATAGTGCAAAAAATTAAAATTTAAAAGCCACCAAGACTACATTATAAAATTTTCAAAAGCCTCATAATATTTAAATCAAAAAAGGGGGGGATAGTAGAAGAATATCATGTAAGGAAAATATCCTGTAAGTAAATTACATCTAGAAAATTAATACTTTAGAAAATTAATTGTAAGGCTAAAAGCAAGACACCCATGAAAAACACACAAGGTGTCAAAACAAGCCAGAGGAAAATCATTTGGGCAAAAAATGAAATAGGATCCCGTCAAATTTATAGAAAATATTCCTTTATTAACTTTTGGTCGAGAATATGATTGTATATTTTCAGAAAACAACTCTGAGATCATGTGGATTCCAGCAACAGAGAGGAATCGACAGGACTACTCCAGCCATGAAGACAGAAGAGAAGCAGTCCAGAGATGGAAGACGCCGACGTCTCCTTGCCATACTAGCAGTTAGCAGCTGTGCATCACTGCAGGTTGCCCAGGACCAAACCAGAGAGAGTCGGACCTGCATTACCACCATTTGTCCACCATCCAGAACTGAAATGTCATTGCTGACATGTACACATAAGGAACTGTTTGACATTGAATTTGGGTCTCAAAAGAACTGTTGGCCCAGAAAGAAACTCACTACAGACTGACTCATTTGCCTGTCACCATAACCATTATTGCTTGTCTCATTTTCGGTTCTTATAAGTGTATTTCTAATAGCACATGATCTCACTCATCTAGGGGAAATAATGAACAACATAGACTGATGAACAAGAACAGACCCAGAAACAAGGAGGCATGGATCAGACTGTCGGGCCTCAGAGGGAGGGTAGGGAAGGGTGGGGGTAAGGGGAGAGATCAACCAAAGGACTTGTGTGCATGCATATGAGCCTAAGTAGTGGGTAAGGACAACAGGGGGGTGGGGGCATGTGTGGGGAGGGGTGTGGGATGGGAATGGGGGGATGAGGACAAATATGTGATACCTTAATCCAGTGACAGGCAATCTTTTGAGCTTGGTGTGTCAAACTTCGCCAAAAAACTGAGCATAACTCGGGTAGTGTGTCACTTTGAGGAAAAACATTATTTCGCGATATTTATAGTTTAAATAACATAAATGTATAATTGTTATGTATAATTGTATTTGATAAACCAAAAAGTAAATATTTATCTTACCTGTTTAGTGACTTCTTTGTTCATCCGTCAGTCATTTTCTTTTGTTGGTCTTGATATTATTTAGCTTGTGTGGGGTGCCGTGAACTAAGATAACTGAGGGGGAGGGGGAATCTTTTACTAACCTGCCTATTAGTGACTTTGTTGTTGCTGAATTTCATTGGCTAAATCTTCAATTGAAGGTTGGTATTTTGTACACTTCAGCCCCAAGCAAGCGCTACTAACTTTATCTGTCAATCTGTTTCTTTTGTTGGTTTTGATATTATTTAACACTGAGAATAAGGCCTCACAAAAGTATGTAGAGGGAAAAATTGTGAGTAAAGCCATTGCTCTATTTTTCAGGGTGCTAAAAGTGTCTGGTAGTCGGTTCCAGGCACTCCAAATTTCCTGTTCTTCGTGGCACTCCTCTTGATTCTCTAAGCGACACCTTTCCAGATTCTCAAGCTTTGACCGCAAGTCAACAAACACCTGAGCCCAGATACTGTCTTGAAATTCTGCAAGTTGCATCTCCAAATCATCAATTTGCATCCATTGGAAACCATTTAATTCCAAACTACTGTAGACTACTACATCAGGATACTTAATTATTTTCATGGTCTGTTCTAGACTTCTAAATTGACTGAATCTATCACTAAACTGGTCAAGTAACGAGTCTAAAACATGCTGGTATTTCATATGCAAGAGTTCCATTTCATTTTGTACAGCTGCACTGGCCTTCTCAAAATACTTTGTTACTCGAGGAAAATACTTATAAGTTTTAGTTTCTACATCTCGCTTGAAAATTTTAACTTTATTTTCAAAAGCTTTTGTGTATCCAAACATATCGTCAATACTTGCCAAAATCTTGTATCTTTAAGTTCAGTTCATTAATATGAACAGAGATCTGTAAAAAAACATCAGGGTGTTGACCCACTTATCATCATGAAGCTGAGGAAAGTTTCCCAGATCCTTATCGTCAAGCAATACCTTAATTTCTTCAAAGCACTCCACAAAGCGCTCAAGAACTTTGCTTCGGCTCAGCCATCTTACATTATTGTACATCAGCAGTCCACTGTAGGTGGAATAAACCTGCAGTAAAAGTGCCGAAAATTCTCGCTTGTGAAGGGGGCAAGCAGCTATTAAATTAGCTATTTTTGTAACAACTGACATTAAGTCGTTTAAGTTGGTGAATCCTGCCTTGGCACATAAAGCCTCCTGATGGATAATACAATGAAAAGGCACAATCAGATGTCCAATAGTTTCTGTAAACAATTTTACGTATACGACTTTTTCCCTCACCATATTTGGTGCCCCATCTGTCATCACTGACACAACTTTAGAGATATCACTGCTTAGGTCACGAAATGTTTGTATAACAACCTTACATATTTCGCTTCCTGATTTACTTGTTGACACTGATACTAACTTTATCAACTCTTCTCTCATTGTGAGACCATCAGAATAGCGACCAATAATGGCCAACTGAGCATGTGATGTGACATCAGTAGTTTCATCAAGAGAGATCGAAAAATATTTACACTTCCTTATATCTCTCTTTAATTGATGTTGTACGTTTGTGTTCAGTCTCATTATTCGGTCTTTTATGATATTTCTACTGAGTGGTAACTCGGATATTCTCTTAATAATTGCATCTTTATTCTGCACATCGTGAAATAGAACTGGTGCACATATTAGGAGAGTTTCTTTAATAAATTCTCCCTCACTGAGTGCTTTTCCATGCTGAGCTATAGAGTGAGCAATCCTCAAACTTTCAGATGTTAAATTTGTAGAGCCTTTCATAAATTTAAGGATGGAATTAGATTGGCTCTTATAAAGGTGTAGCTGTCTGGAAATGTATTCCTTCCTTTCATCCTCACTTTTTTCCAAGAGCTGGGAATGATTAGTTTCAAAATGTCTATTTATATTCCACGTTCTGCTTACTACCGTTTCAGTACATAGAACGCAAAATGATCTGCCATTTTTTTCTATAAATCCATACATCTCGGTCCATGTCTCTTGAAGGGGTCAGCCACTGCTACTACCACTTCCTTTACTTAACCTTAGTTTTTTTATTTTTTGGGTTCTCCATCAGGGGAGCAGTGACAGAAGATAGAATTATAGATAGCTTGTTAGGCCTGCAGGCAATTAGGGTTTAACTAGCCTAACTAACCATAAAATGGTGCATATAACTGTCTTTTAGGAAAGGGCAGGGTTAATAAGCAAAAATAGGGGTTAATAAGGATGCACAATAGTAATAGTGGTGAAATGGAGTCTGCACTATGGAGCAAGATGGTGTTCCTTATGTGAATTAAAATGGCTGCCGCTATTTCTAATGGCGGGAAACGGCACCCATAGCACGCCACAAACCCTCGCCTCTCCCAGCCTCCCCCTCACTTACCTCAGTAATGATGGATTAGAAATTCATGACACCCCAGAACAGTAGATAATGGTTGCTGTGGTTAAATGTTATTTGGTTACTGGTAATGGCAGGGCCCCCAGAGATGCATCCCCTGCTGAGTTTTGCTGCTCCCTGCTCTGCCGGCGGAAGTGAGGGCAAAGATCCTGGCTTAACCTGGAATCCCAGAACTAGACACTCTGTGCCATACTTCTGTTGTTTTGGCCTACAGACCTCCGGCACGGAGTGTCTAATAGGGGAGGATGAACCATTTGCGACTAGAGTCTTGTAACTCCAAGACTCTAGTCGTAAATGGTTCATCCTCAGAAGCAGCAAATGTTTCATCCTTGGCATGTGGCCGCCTCAGCGGCGGCGTGTCATCAGAAATGGCTACACGTGACAGTGCTGACACGCGTGTCATAGGTTCGCCATCACTGCCTTAATCGATAAATTAAAAAAAAAAGACATAAGAATAGTAAAAAATAAAATAAAATAAAATAAAATATGCAAAACATAAAACATGTGTAGTAGTGAAGGTCACTTCTGTTTGCCATGCCTGTTTCCTGTCAGGTAGTCTGGACAGTATTGAAGGTCCTTGCATTCCACTGCTCTTCTGTGTTGTAAGTCACAATCCTGTTTTCAAGCAGGTGGTATTTCTGTTTCTCAGCCTGCCTTTAGTTGTATTTACACAAGAGTCAATTTGTGATTCAACCCCTGGGTGGCAGTGTTTCTGTATTGACATCCGGGGCTATAAGTCCTCTCTACCCAGTATTTAGTTTTTGTTTTCTCAGCTGCACTTAATACTGGGTTGGGGGAATGGACTGTCCCAGAGCTGGTTTTCTGATCATTTCTCCCCGCTCTGATCCGCAGGTTCCACAAAAACAACTTTTCCCTGCGGTCTCTGAGAGTGTTTTTAATTGGGAGAGCTTATGTACTGGGCTTAGTAATAAAAAACAAGGATTTAAAGAGAAAAAAAAAGCCAGAGTAAGTGCATGGACTCGTGACTTTTTTCCCCCAGCACTGTGTGCGTCTTTGTGCATGTCTCTGCGTATGTCTTTTTCCCTTGGCACCGCGCAGCCGGTACACTGGTAGAACTTCAGGCTACCTTTCTGTGCCCATCCCAGCTATGGGTTGATTTCTAGAGTTCCCTTCTGCCAGCAGCCCTGTGGACCCCTTCCATATTCACAGGCTACGCTGACCCCAATGGCCACGGACTTTGTGGGGCACAGACTTCCTTTGAAACTCTGGATTCCACTGTGCGCGTTTCTCTAGCCTAGATCACAGACCTCACCTTTCTCTAGGCAATATTTGACCTTTCTGTGAGAAGGTGCCTGTCTTGTCCACATCTACGTATTCATGCTGCTTGAGACCTGGTCTTCATGGGTTCGCAGCTGGTCCCTGGGTGTTGTGGTTGTAGGGTCCTGGGAGGTATCCGAGTTCTTCCCGGTTGAAGGTAAGGCTAGGCTTCCAATCACAGCCACTCTCCCCTTCAAGATGGTGTGGTCTCTGCAGCAGAGCCACCCACTCTGGGAGAGATTTCAGCAGCAGTAGGGGCTGCCCGGTCAGGGGAGCCTGGTCCAGCAGTCCCCAACAGTCCCTCGGAATATAGCTGTCCCTCACTCACAAATAGACACTCCCTGCACATCCACACTCTCTCCTTTCATTCTCTCACTTACACACTACCTTGCAGCCTGCCTTCCCATCGGCAGCCATCTTTGCCAGTATCATTTTTGTAAAGAAAAATAAAATAAAATAGTACTTTTATATTAAAGCCACTGAAGGCTGGTGAGTTATCCCTGTTACAAACTTTGTCAAGAAAATACCTTGGGTAATAATAATTGGCTTTAAAATCTCAAAGTTACTAAGACATAATAAATAGATGTAACTAAAATGAAGGGTTTATGATAAAGATTTTTTTGATAATTTTATGTCTAAACATAATTTTCTAGAGTCTTTGGTAACTTAACACTTTGGAGTTTGCTGGGTTAAATAATAAAAAGTATTAAATATCTAAGTATCTATAATAATAAAAGCATAATATTCTAGTTAGACTGGACATCCTTCCAGATGTCCTTCCAGGACAAAGCCAGGGCTGCAGCCATGGTATCGAGGCAGCCGCCCTCAGCTGCAAATACTTACTCTTGCATGAATTTCGTGCATCAGGCCTCTAGTTTTGAAATAACAGGATACTGAAATATTAATTAATCTGAGTTTGCCTACTTTAGGATTTTTATTACAGAGAATCTAGAGGATAGATTTGAATCTATTAATGAATATGTATTGTATTTTATTTGAATTATATCTTAAAAATGTGTATGTATTGCTAATCAGAGAACTGTTAAGTACTTAACTTGTCAACTAAAATTTAAGGTTTCTAAGAGTTAGAAATTCTAACTAATTGGAAAGAAATATGGTTTTGGTAATAGAAGGCATGAGGTGTGGAGATGCATTTTTTAAGGGAAAAGGGAATTTAGTTGTTCTAAAGCTAAATGAATAATAAGATTTGTAAAGTTATATAAGGCTTGTGAAGAGAAATCGTAAAAGGAAATGATAGGTAATCTGAATAATTTAATTAGATAAGTGAATCTAAAGTAAGCTAATACAGAATTTGTTTAGTCCTTTTCCAGCCTGTTAAAAGGGAAAAAGGTTTTTCTGTATTTGCCTAGGAAGCAAAAGTTCTATAAATTGTTGAAATAATTATATATTATGTTATTTTAATCAGCTACTTAATTACTTAAAAAAGGTGATCTTCTTAATAGTGGGAACTGAAATTTTGCTAGCCTATGTTTGTGTTTTATACCCTTTTGTCACTTTGAATGAATAAATAGTCTAATACTGTTTAATATAATAATGATATATAATCTTTTGGTAAAATAAGTTTGACAATCTTTACGAGTTTGAATTTTAAGAAACTTTTTTGACATAGAATTGGCTTTAGATCATTCCAATAGGCTCTGGAATGCCTCAAGCATTTGTTTTTTTTCTTTATGAAAGAAGATTTTATACTTAAGGTACATGAGAAGGTTTGTCAAATAAAGAAATGATAATTATATTTTATTTATATATGCATATTAGATTCTGATATGCTTTGGCTTATAACTAATCATTATTAGGTATAATATTGTGAAATATTGTGTTTTGCAGAAAAGATAAGATTCTATGTTATTTGCAGTATAATCAAATCTATAACTGTCATTTTAAATTTCTTCTTGTCATTTAGAGACAGTCACTGTTTTGTATAATGCATTTGGAAAAATGTCACATCTTCTGTACATTTTCTGAGAGATTCATGGAAAGTTCTCTAATATTTTCAGATCATCCCTTTCAAGCTGGATAAAAATTAATAGAACTCTATAGACTATCTGGATTTATAGACATACTAGCAGAAAAAAAATCAGGAGAAACAAAAAATGATGGGACTGAATGAACTGAAAATAATTATAGTTTTTGTAACTTTTGTTGAAAGTATTGCTGATTCTTAAACTTTTTGTTTTTCAGATATAAGGAAGCATTTTTAAAGCAATTTGGTAAATTATTTTTTTCTCCCTACCTATCCTTCCAGTATTTGGCAATTCTTAATGAGTGAGTCATGGCAATGCATTTCTTTGCATGAATTCAATAAGACAAGTTTCCAGTTGTGGTTTTATTAACCAAGACTTTGTAATGTCATGTATAACACTCCTGGACTCTGGATGTCACCAGAAAGCTTTAAGGAATGAAGCCAATGTGAGCACCTTGGAGAAAGCCTGATATCTTGCTTGGTCATGTGGTTCATGGCAGTGTTTCAAAAGGAACGAAGGTTACTTTCTTGAAAGATGGCAAGGAAGGAACCTCAAGACATCTTTGGGGACCTCAACTTGAGGAATTCACCCAAGTGTACAGGTATTGCAAGAAAACCTAATAGCAGCTAGGTGTCACAGCTTTTTTGCCCTGTAGGGCTAATTAAAGCTCAAACATGAGATTCCAGCAAAGCATTTCTTTTTAAGCCTGTATGAGCAACTGTTATTCTTACTGTGTTCATGCAAACAATCAGGCAGAACTGCAACTAGATTTAATACACAAAGTAAATTGGTCTTAATTTGGCTCCTTACTAAAAATGAGAGTGATTTTAGGAGAAAAATTTATATTTCAATATGGAATTATTATAACTAAATTTTTTTCCCTTCCACCAGACCATTAGTTGTAATTCTTACTGTTCTAACTTGCCCAATAATACTAAATTTTATAACACAGTTTGTCTCCACCAGGTTATAAGCCCTACTCACACTTAGAGAATACCATCTGTAGATACCATTGCTACCTCCTTCTGTTCCCAGGCCTCATCATCTCTCTGACAGAGAGCCAGGATCTCTTGGCTCTGAGAGAAGCCTCCATCCATCTTCAGCATGAAGCAGTTTCAGAAGAGACTCTATGCTCCTTTTCTATGAAAGAATTCAGAGCCAAGATCCTTGAGAGGGGTGTGTTAGGCAGTTAAGCAGAGCAAGGATGATGGGCCAACTGGAGGAGAAATGGACGTGCTTCTGACACGTGCTTCTCACCACTCCAACTGCTCTGAAGCTGGCAGTGTAGGAACCTATGTAGAATGGACCTTCACATTTTGCCTAGTAGGAGTTGGGATACCTATTGCTAATATATATTTTGGGGCATGGGTATTTTCTCTAAAGGTTGCTGCAGTAACTTCCTGTGGTGAATGTCTGACTTTTATTGAGTGTTCTAGTTTTTGTCTTTAAGTATCTAATAACTATATCATTAATTGTTCTGATAATTTCACCCTCCCATATAGTAATAGACATACTAAGCCATAGGCTGGTTGATTTCTGATATGTGGGGTAAATGTTTATTCATATATCCCTGCCAACAGCACCGGGGGGCCTTGTTCCTTAGGACAACGGACAGTCTTTATGCTTCAGAAACATCACCGGGTCCAAACCAAAAGAGACCTTCTATGGCCATGGCAACCAGACTGCAATGACGATCTCCACCTATGGATTTCTGCTGAATATATTACTTTAACCATTTTCATTATACTGGTAATAGTAGGTTCCCTTAATGTAGCCATGGCCCGGCTGGCTTGTAGCATGGTAAAAGCCATTAATGCCACTTCCAGTGCTATACATGGGATAAATCAAGAGCTGAGCCAGGTCAGGGAGGCTGTTCTAGAAAATCGGGCAGCAATTGATTATTTGCTGTTGCAGCATACAACAATTGTGAGGAATTTAAAGGAATGTGCTGTTTTAACCTTTCGGACAATTCTCAATTGATAGAAAACAACATTCTACAAATTAGGAAAACCATCTCCAAGGTAAAACAACGAGAAGGGTTTTTTGGAGTTGACATATTCAACCTAACTTTCTGGCTATCCAACCTTTCTGGGTTGCTGGAATTCTTTTTAATTTTTCTCCTGGTTATTTTTTGTAGTTTGATAGCTTGCTGCTGTATTCAATGTCTTCCTCTTTTGAAATCCTGCATTCATTGTATTCTGTCCCCAAGAACTACTATCAAGGTAGAAGCAAATGCAGCCCAACAGGATGAGATTTTTCATCTAAAATTAATCTCATAGATATGAGATGATAAAAATAGCAGTGGGGAAATGATAGGAGCAGAAATAGAATGTTGGGGAACTAGCTAGAATTGTAAGAAATATCAATCATACTCTGTTAACCATGATTGCTTTATTCTGATTAAAGAAGCTAACCTGGCTGGCAGCTGCACTCAGGACCTGGGAACTCACCTGGAAATACAGCCCATCCTCCTCATCAGGGAGCTGCCTATTATCATGGAAAGATTAACAACTTTGCTGCAGAAACCAGAAATGGCAGCCTTTTGAAGACCCCAGTCCTTTTTGCATATCACTAGCCCTTTGAAGATCCCCAACCCAGTGCTTACCATTTGGCGTACCCTATGGCTACTTCCCCATGTAATCTTTGTACTTCTACCCAATATAAGCAGTCAGCTTATGGTGGGGTGCAGAGCAAATTTTTGTGGATGATCTGCTGCTCTCCTATACTGCCAGCAATACTGGTATTGGAATAAATGCTCATAATGACTCAACCCTGTCTCTGCTCAATTGGCTGTAGTAGTGACAAGCATCATGGATCCATTGTTTGTCCAGTTATACTGGGATGCCTGTTTCTCTGCTTCAGGCTCTTGGCAGCATTCTCAGGCTTTGGAAGTAGAAGGATTGTCTCTGTGTAAACTGCTGGGTAGTTGACAGTTTCAGCTTTTGCTTTGAGGCTCCTCTAGCACTTGGTTCCAAAAGCCTTCTATCATTTTTTTCTTTTCTGAGAGATGGAGAAGAAGGGTCTCACTTGAAACTCTCCCACTCTGCTTCCCACTCTGACTTGAGCCTTATTCCAGAGCAGCCTTAGCATTCCTGGGACCTCTCTTTGGAGAGGGAAGGGGCATATCTCTTCTTGTCTGCTTTTCTTTTGGTCTTTCTAACTTTTGCTTTTGGCTTCATTCATTCACTACAAATGACTACTGAGCACCTACTGAGCCTCAGGATAAGAAATGAGAAACTGCCCTTGTCTTGGAGAAGTTCATAACCCTGAACTTGGCCCTATCAGATTTCAAACATTTTTATAAAGTTACAGTAATTTAGTGTTCTGTTGGCAAATTCTGTGGGCTAAAACAGCACTCAGAAACACATATATGAAAATATGACATACTAAAATGTTTATTTCTTGCTCATTTCATAATCTGATGTGGGCAGGTGGCTATTCTCAGCCTTTCTCCCCAGGTGGTAATTCAGGGATCCAGCCACCTTCTATTTTGTGGTGCTGTCATCTTCAGCACATGGTCTCCAAGGTGACTGTGGAGTGATTCATGGCCAGACCTGGTAGTGGTGTACATCACTTCTATCCATATCCATTGGCCAGCACATGGTTCTAAAGCAACTCCTGAAAACATGTGGTCTTCCTTTATGCCTAAGAAAAGGAAACGGTATCAGTTGGCATCTAGCCTGTCTGTTGTCATATTATAATTTACTAGGATAAAGAAATTGTTTTGCTTAGTTTTTGTTTATTTAATTTTTTTATGAAGAGCTCAAGCAAGATGAATAAAAAATATAAGAATTGTTATTTTTTGTACAATTAAGTCTTCTCTTTAATCTGTATAGCTTAATGTTTATTTTATTTTATTTTTTGTATTCCCATTATCCCTTCCCCTTTGGCAACCATCAGCTTGTTCTCTATATCTGTGTGTCTGTTTTGTTTATTCATTTTTTTTTTTTAGATTTTGCACATAATAAGTGAAATTATATGGTATTTGTCTTTGTCTGTCTGACTTATTTCACTTAGCGTAAAACCCTCTAGGTTCATTCCCAGTTGTTACAAATGGCAAGATTTCATTCTTTTTATTTTATTGCTGAATGATATTCTATTATGTATGTAATATATATGTATATATGTAGGTATATACTGTATGTATATGTGTGTGTGTGTATATATATATACCATCTTTATATTCACCCATCCATTTTTTTTTAATTTTATTGATTGATTTGAGAGAGAAAGAGATAGAAATATCGATTTGTTGTTCCACTTAATTATGCAGTAATTGGTTGATTCTTATATGTGCCCTGACTGGAGATCAAACCTGCAACCTTGGTATTTAAGGATGATGCTCTAACCAGCTCAGCTACCTGACCAGGGCCTTCCATTCAACTGTTGATAGACATCTAGATTGCTTCTATATCTTGGCTATTACTAGTAATGCTACAATGAACATATGGGGTGCACATATCTTTTCAAATTAGTATTTTTGTTTCCTTTGGGTAAATACCCCAGAGTGGAATTTCTAGATTGTACAGCAGCTCTATTTTCCATACTGTTTTCCATAGTGGCTGACCTAATTTACAATCCCATCATCAGGGTACAAGGGTTTCCTTTTCTTCACATCCTCACCAGCACTTGTTATTTGTTGATTTGTTGATGACAGTGGCCCCAGGAACAGATTCGTGTACATTGAAAGGAAGTTAATTAGAGTAAATATTTTAATATTGCTATTCACCCTTTCTTTATAATAGAAGTGTTAACCAATTTACGATTGACAATGACAGATGGAAACACTTGCGTGAGATTAGTGCAAGTGAGAGCTTTATATGTATCATGCATGAGTGAGTCAACTTAGCCTTTTATATATACTACTAGAGGCCCAGTGCACGAAATTCATGCATGGAGGGGGCGTTCCCTCAGCCCAGCCTGCACCCTCTCCAATTGGGGATCCCTTGGGGGATGTCTGACTGCCGGTTTAGGCCTGATCCCGGTTTAGGCCTGATCCCTGTGAACATCCCTCTCTCAATCTGGGACCGCTGGCTCCTAACTGCTCACCTGCCTGCCTGCCTGGTCACCCCTAACTGCCCTCCCCTGCAGGCCTGGTTGCCCCTAAATGCCCTCCCCTGCTGGCCTGATCTCGCCCCCCAACTGCCCTCTGCTGGCCAATTTGGTTCTGATTTGTCAGTCTCAATGCCAGTCAGTGTCAAAAGCTCCACCTGCTAGGCAGCCATTGGCTCCCCACAGCACCCAGATTTGGTTCTGATTGGTCAGTTTCTATGCCAGTCAGCATCAAAAGCTCCACCTCCTAGACAGCCAAAGGCTCCCCAGAGAACCCAGATTTGGTTCTGATTGGTCAGCTTCTATTCCAGTCAGCGTCAGAAGCTCCACCTCCTAGGCAGCCATTGGTTCTTCACAGCACCCACATTTGGTTCTGATTGGTCGGTTCCTATGTCAGTCAGCGTCTCTGAGACTATCAACGGGGCCTGATCAGAAAGGTGGGGCTGATCAGCTGCCCCGGTGGAGGCCTGGAGAGGAAATGGAGGTGAGGCTACTGGCCAGACTGGGAGAGAGAGAGACAAGTGCTGATCAAAAGCTGCCACAGAGGCAACAGATCAGTCCCTGCTTCTGTCTTCAGGCCTCTCTCTGGCCCTGATTTACAGCCCCCTCAGCAGTCAGTGCTGGGGCACCATGCTGTGGCAACCCAGCGCTGACTGCAGGACTGACTTCCAGTTGGTTGAGCCTCGGTCGTTACTGGTCATTACGACCCAGGGTTTTTATATATTAGGATATAAAATAAACTTGCTTAATTAGACCTGCTTTCTGATGTAGCTAAACTTTTTCCAGCCCAGTGAAGCACCCCAACTTCTCTTTCAGGTAATTGTCAGCAACACAGCAGTAAATATCAACACGAAGCAGGTTATTATTGTAGATCACGCAGGGAGAACAAAGGGTAAAATATTTAATTTCAGCAGTGTTTGACTATATTCTGTGCAGTGAGAAAACCTAAAGTCATTTTCAAGGTCCACAACTTCTTACTTCTTTTCAGTTGGGTCAAGTTTCTGAGCTTCCTAAATCTCTGTTTTCTGACTAATGAAAAGAAAATAGGATTCCACTGAGTCTCCTATCTACCTATTCCAGGATTTCTGTGGGGATCAAATGAGATGAGGCATGGGAAAATGCTTCACAGATATTTGGTTAAAGTGTGAAATGTTTGCACCTGGCTATAAAGCAAGTTGGACATAGCATATTAGCCCTTTATATATAGATAGATAGCCATTCTGACAGGTGTGAGGTGATATCTCATTGTGCTTTTAATTTGCATTTCCCTGGTGATTAGTGATGCTGAACATTTTTTCATATGTTTGTTGATCATCTGTTTTCTTTGGAGGAATGTCTATTTAGGTCTTCTGTCTATTTTTAAATTGAATTGTTTGTTGGGTGTTAAGATATAAAAATTCCTTATAGATTTTGAATATTAACCCTTTTTTGTGTATATCATTTGAAAATATCTTCTCCCGTTCAGTTGATTGCTTTTTTCATTTTGTTGATGGTTTCCTTTGCTGTGCAAAAGCTCTTTAGTTTGATGTAGTTCCTTTGTTTATATCTCCTTTTGTTTCCCTCACTCAAGGAGACACCTCCAAAAGGTGTCTAAGAGCTAAGTCAAATGTTTAACTGCTTATGCTTCTAGGAGTTTTATGGTTTCTGGTCTTATGTTTAAGTCTTTAATTCATTTTGAATTTATTTTTGTATACAGTGTAAGAAAGTGCTCCATTTTCATTTTTATGCATGTTTCCATTCAGTTTTTCCAACATCAGTTATTGAAGAGACTATCTTTATCTCATTGTATATCCTTGCTTCCCTTGGTGCAAAAATAGGTGATGAGACTATTAAGTCTAACTTTAAATTAAAGCAATACACAAAGACTTCTTCCACAAGGACAAGTTTTTTATTTTTCCCCCCTCAAAAACCAATTATGTCTCCAGCTGTAGCCTCCGTTTAAGCAGTTTTTCAAAAACAACAAAAAAAGTGAAAATAAAAAAAGCACCCCAAATCTTGCCTATGTCAGAGCCAAAGTAAAAAGTAAGTGGGTGCAGAGTCCCTGAAAGAGAAAGCTCTAGAACAGTGGTTCTCAACCTTTCTAATGCCACGACCCTTTAATACAGTTCCTCATGTTGTGGTGACCCCCAACCATAAAATTATTTTCGTTGCTACTTCATAACTGTAATTTTGCTACTGTTATGAATGATAATATAAATGTCTGTGTTTTCTGATGGTCTTGGGTGACCCTGCTAGCGGTTCTCAACCTCTGGGTCCTGACCCACAGGTTAAGAACTGCTGCTGTAGAGCCTAAGACCATCGGAAAACATAGATATTTACATTACAATTCATTAACAGTAGCAAAATTACAGTTATGAAGTAGCAACGAAAATAATTTTATGGTTGGGGGTCACCACAACATGAGGAACTGTATTAAAGGGTCGTGGCATTAGAAAGGTTGAGAACCACTGCTCTAGAAGCAGGTGTGTCTGAGCACATTCAAGTCATGGGGTTTGAGATATGAGTCCTTGGCAGTAGTTTCTTCCCTTCAATCACTGGGGTGTCCATCTTGAGAGGCTTAAAGGTTGCTGGATCATTAGCCATTCTAGTGGCCTACACGTGGATCAGTTCCACTGAAGAAGGTTTCTGGGCTCCTCTGTAGGCCTGGGTGGCAAAACACCCTCCCAAATCAGATACTGGTCCAAAGAGGGCCCATTTATCTGTTTTTGTCTTTATCCCCACTTCCAGAATTAATGATGCTAAGATTTGGGCCAGATGAGGCTGTGGAAAAGCCAACAGAGAACCAACATCTAAGCTTCTGCTTAGGGGAAGAGTTAAGGGTGGACTGGGCTGAGGCCAGCAGCTTCTCTTCTCTCATTATCTCTTAACTCTAGTTTTATTTTGTGGAGTTTTTCTGTCATTCAAAGTTACTTGGTCCCCTCAGTGGTAAGGACCTTGGGTGTGTATCCAACATCTCTCTGTCCTTCCTGTTGCTCAAAATGCTGAATGCTCTCCTGGGTCTGTTTTGTCATCAGAGAACACCTGATGACATAGGTGGCTTCAGTGATGGTGAACCTATGACACGTGTGTCAGCACTGACATGCGTAGCCATTTCTTTTTTTTTGTATCTGCAAATGATTTTTTTAAATTAAGGTATTATATGTGTACATATCTTACCATTGCCCCCCCCACCCCACTCCCATATATGCCCTCACCCCCCAGAGTTTTGCGTCCATTGGTTATGCTTATATGCATGCATACAAGTCCTTTGATTGATCTCTTATCTTCCCCACCTCTCCCTAACCTTCCTGCTGTAATTTGACAGACTGTTTGATGCTTTACTGCCTCTGTATCTATCTTTTTGTTCAAGTTTATAATGTTCTTTATTATCCATAAATGAGTGAGATCATGTGGTATTTTTCTTTCATTGACTGGCTTATTTCACTTAACATAATGTTCTCCATTTCCATCCAGGTTGCTGCAAATGGTAAGAATTCCTTCTTTTTTTATGGCAGCATAATATTCCATTGTGTAGATGTACCATAGTTTTCTGATCCAGTCATCTGCTGATGGGCACCTAGGCTGTTTCCAGATCTTAGCTATTGTAAATTGTGCTGCTATGAACATAGGGGTGCATATATCCTTTCTTATTGGTGTTCCCAGTTTCTTAGGATATATTCCTAGGAGTGGGATTACTGGGTCAAATGGGAGTTCCATTTTCAGTTTTTTGAGGAAACTCCATACTGTTCTCCACAGTGGCTGCACCAGTCTGCATTCCCACCAGCAGTGCACGAGGGTTCCTTTTTCTCCGCATCCTCGCCAATACTTGTCGTTTGTTGATTTGTTGATGATAGCCATTCTAACAGGTGTGAGATGGTACCGCATTGTTGTTTTGATTTGCATCTCTCGGATAATTAGTGATGTTGAGCATGTCTTCATGTGTCTTTTGGCCCTCCTTCTGTATTCTTTTGAAAAGATTCTATTTAGGTCCGTTGCCCTTTTTTTTATTGGATCATTTATCTTCCTTTTATTAAGTTGTATAAGCTGCCTGTAGATGTTGGAGATTAAACCTTTATCAGTGATAGCATTTGCAAATATGTTCTCCCATACAGTGGGCTTTCTTGTTGTTTTGCTGATGGTTTGTTTTGCTGTAAAAAAGCTTTTTATTTTGATGTAGTCCCATTTGTTTATTTTCTCTTTAGCTTCCATTGCCCTAGGGGCAGTATCGGTGAAGAAGTTCTTTTGGCATATGTCTGAGATTTTGCTGCCTGTGGATTCCTCTAGTATTTTTATGGTTTCCCGTCTTATGTTTAAGCCCTGTATTAATTCTGAGTTTATTTTTGTGTATGGCGTAAGTTGGTGATCTAGTTTCATTTTTTTGCATGTTCAATTTTCCCAACACCATTTATTGAAGAGACTGTCTTTATTCCATTGTATGTTCATGCCTCCTTTGTCAAATATTAATTGAGCATAGTGGTTTGGGTCAATATCTGGACTCTCTATTCTGTTCCATTGATCTATATGTCTGTTCTTGTGCCAGTACCAGGCTGTTTTGAGAATAGTGGCTTTGTAATATAGCTTGAAATCTGGTATTGAGATCCCTCCTACTTTATTGTTCTTTCTCAGGATTGCTGTGGCTATTCGGGGTCTTTTTTTATTCCAGATGAATTTTTGGAGAGTTCTTTCAAGGTCTGTGAAATATGCTGTTGGTATTTTAATGGGGAGTGCATTGAATCTATAGATTGCTTTGGGTAGTATGGACATTTTAATGATGTTGATTCTACCAATCCATGAACATGGTATGTTATTACATCTGTTTACGTCTTCCTCTATCTCTTTTTTCAGTGTCCTGTAGATTTCCGTGTATAGGTCTTTTACCTCCTTAGTTAAGTTTATTCCTAGGTATCTTAATTTTTTTGGTGCGATGGTAAATGGGATTGCCTTTTCAGTCTCTCTGTCTGTAAGTTCACTTTGGTTTATAGAAAGGCCATAGATTTCTTGGCGTTAATTTTGTATCCTGCTACATTGCCGAATTCATTTATTAAGTCTATTAGTTTTTTGATGGAGTCTTTCGGATTTTTTATGTACAATATCATGTCGTCTGCAAATAAAGATAGCTTTACTTGTTCTTTTCCAATTTGGATGCCTTTTATTTCTTCTTCTTGTCTAATTGCAATGGCTAATACTTCCAGTACTATGTCAAACAGGAGTGGTGAGGTGGGCATCCCTGTCTTGTTCCTGTTCTTAGGGGAAATGTTTTTAGTTTTTGTCCATTGAGTATGATGTTTGCTGTGGGTTTACCATATAGCTTTTATTATGTTGAGGTATGAGCCTTCTATTCCCACCTTGTTGAGAGTTTTTATCAGGAAAGGGTGTTGGATTTTGTCAAATGCTTTTTCTGCATCAATTGATATGACTATGTGATTTTTATCTCTCAATTTGTTTATGTGACGTATCACGTTTATTGATTTGCGGATATTGTACCATCCTTGCATTCTTGGGATAAATTCTACTTGGTCATGGTGTATGATCTTTCTGATGTACTGCTGGAGCCAATTTGCTAGAATTTTGTTGAGGATTTTGGCATCTATGTTCATGAGGGATATTGGTCTGTAATTCTCTTTCATTGTGTTGTCTTTATCTGGTTTTGGTATTAGGGTGATGCTGGCTTTATAGAAGGAGCTTGGAAGTGTTCCTTCCTCTTGAATTTTTTGGAATAGTCTGAGGAGGATAGGTTTTAGTTCTTCCTTGAATGTTTGGTAAAACTCTCCTGTGAAGCCATCAGGCCCCGGGCTTTTGTTTGCCGGAAGCTTTTTCATGACTTCTTCAATTTCGTCCATAGTTATTGGCCTATTGAGCTGTTGAGATTCTTCTTGATTGATTTTTGGAATGTTGTATTTTTCTAGGAATATGTCCATTTCCTCCAGGTTGTCCAGTTTGTTGGAATAGAGTTGTTCGTAGTATTTTGTAACAATCCTTTGTATCTCAGCGGGGTCTGTTGTGATTTCACCTCTTTCATTTCTGATTTTGTTATTTGGGTCCTCTCTCTTTGCTTCTTGGTGAGCCTGGCTAGAGGTCCATCAATCTTGTTTATCTTTTCAAAGAACCAGCTCTTGGTTTTGTTGATCTTTTGTATTGTTTCTTTGGTCTCTATGTCATTTATCTCCGCTCTGATCTTTGTTATTTCCTTCCTTCTGGTTACACTGGGCTTTTCTTGCTGCTCTTTTTCTAGCTCTTTGAGTTGTAGGGTTAGGCAATTTATTACCATTGTTTCTTGTTTTTTGCAATAGGCTTGTAGAGCTATGAACTTCCCTCTCAAGACTGCTTTCGCTGTGTCCCATAGATTTTGGATTGTTGCGTTTTCATTGTCATTTGTTGCCATGATGTTTTTTATTTCTTCCTTGATCTCTCTGGTGACCCAGTCCTTGTTTAATAGCATGCTGTTTAGTCTCCATGTGTTTGATTTCTTTGGATTGCATTTGTTGTAGTTGATTTCCAGTTTTATGCCACTGTGATCTGAGAAGATGCTTGATATAATTTCTATCTTCTTGAATTTGAAGAGACTTTGCCTGTGACCCAGTATATGGTCTATCTTTGAAAATGACCCATGTGCACTTGAGAAGAATGTATATTCTGTGGGTTTGGGGTGAAATGTTCTGAAGATGTCCATTAATTCCATCTGGTCTAGTGAGTCATTTAGGATTGATGTTTCTTTGCTGATTTTTTGTTTAGAGGATTTGACCAATGGTGATAGTGGGGTATTAAAGTCTCCTACTTGATTGTATTGCTATTAATCTCTCCCTTGATACATCCAGGAGTTTTTTTTATGTATTTGGGTGCTCCTATATTGGGAGTGTATGTTTACCAGAATTATTTCTTCTTGTTGGATTTCTCCCTTTAGTATTATGAAGTGGCCTTCCTTATCTCTTGTTATGGCATTTACTTTGAGGTCTATTTTGTCAGATATAAGTATTGCTACCCCAGCTTTTTTTTTCATTTCCATTTGCCTGAAAGATATTTTTCCATCCCTTCACTTTCAATCTGTGTGAGTCTCTTGTTCTGAGGTGGGTCTCTTGTAGACAGCATATATATGGGTAATGTTTTTTTATCCATTCAGCCACTCGATGTCTTTTATTGGAGCATTTAGTCCGTTTACATTTAAAGTTATTACTGAAAGGTATTTGTTTTTAGTCATATCTATTTTTGTGTCTGTATTCCTTCTTACCTGTTTATTTCTTCTTTTTACAGTATTCCCTTTAGCAATTCTTGCATTGCTGGTTTGGTGGTGATAAACTCCCTGAGCCTTTTTTGTCTGCGGTGCTCCTGATTTCCCCTTCAATTTTGATTGATAGTCTTGCTGGATATAGTATTCTTGGATTCAGTCCTTTGCTTTGCAACACTTTGTATACCTCCTTCCATTCACTTCTAGCTTGTTGTGTTTCTGTTGAGTAATCATTTGACAATCTGATGGGTGTTCCTTTGTAGGTAACTCTCTGTCTCTCTCTTGCCGCCTTTAAGATTCTCTCTTTATCATTTATATTTGCATTGAAATTATGACATGTCTTGGTGTGGGTCTTTTGGGGTTGATCCTGCTTGGGACTCTCTGTACTTGCGTTACTTTTATCTTTCCCATATCCGGGAAGTTTTCTGTCATTATTTCTTCAAATAGATTTTCTAATCCCTGCTGCTCTTCTTGTCCTTCTGGCAGCCCTATTATACGCATGTTACTTCGCTTCATGTTGTCCCGAAGCTCCCTTAGGCTTTCCTCCTGCTTTTTAATTTTTTTCTCCAATTGCTGTTCAGATTGAGCTTGTTTCTGTACCTGATCTTCTAACTCACTAATTCGGTCCTCTGCTTCTTGTAGTCTACTGTTGAAACTTTCCATGGTGTTTTTGATTGTAGCTATATCACTTTTCATTTCTTCCTGATTCTTGCATAAGTTGTTGATTTTCTCATCCATCTGATGTATAAATTCCACGACCATTGCTCTGAACTCCTTTTCGGTCATGTTGCAAGCTTCAGTTTCACTAATTTCCTTTCTTGGCGACTCCACATTTTCTTTCCTCTGTGAGTTATTTCGTTTCCCCATTCTGGCTATCACCAGAAAGCTCAAGCTTCTGTTTGCGTGGACCTGGGCCGTGTGCTGTGGGGACTTCGCTCCACCCGAGTTTCACTGAAGTGCTCTGACACTAGGACTTGTGGCTGCCTTTGGTTGGTGGGAACCAGACTTGCCCAGGGTCAGTGTCCCCAGTGTTCCGTGTGGGCTCATGTGCACACTTAGAATCAGGGGCCCTGTCTGCACCACACTGTTGGTATGTGCCGAAAATGAGATCCTTAGCATGTGCCAGGAGTCAGAGTTTCCCTGTGTCTGCACCAAGAATCGAGTGTCAGAGTCTCTCTTGCCTTGTGCGGTTTCTCGTTGAGAATCAGGGTCCCTGTGTGTGCATGCACCAACAATTGGGGTCTCTGGCTCTTAGTGTGAATGCGCTGTGAGTCAGGGATCCCAGGCAGCTGTGTCCGGCGCACCAAATTCCCTGAAGTTGAGCTGCGTCCTGTGTGTGCTCTCTCTACTGAGCCTAACCGGCTAGGGCGCACACTCTCAAATTCCTGAAGGTGAGCTGCCTCCATGCACTCTCCCAGATTCCCCGAAGGGGGGTGGAGTCTGTCCTGCGCACCAAATTCCCCAAAGGGGAGCCCCTCTGTACACGCTCTAAGATTCCTCGAAGGGGAGCTGTGACCCGCAAGCCAAATTCCCCCAAATTCCCCGAAGGGGAGCCCTCTGTGCGCACTGACAGATTTCCCTGAAGGGGAGCTGCTTCTGTCCCATGAGCCAAATTTCCTAAGGGGGAACGCGTCCGTGCGCGGGTGCTCTGCAGCTTGGGCGAGGGGCGGGTCTATCAGTTACTATGGAGCTATCCGCTCGCCTGTGGGGAGGGGGATAGGCTCTTTGACTCACGGAAATCTGCCAGGAAGTCTGGATTCTTGTTGTTTGTTGGTCTGAAGCTGTGATAGCAATTCTCTGTCCCCAGTGGCTGCAGGGTCCTGGTTTGTGTCAGTAGCCAGGATCCGAGTCTCAAGCAGCTCTGTTTCTCAAGATGGCGTGGTCTCCGCATCCGCACCAGCCGCCGAGAAGTGTCCGCTTTGTGCTTGGGGCTCCGCCGTCTAGGACTGCCCGGTTAGGCAGCCCCTTGGAAGACCTGCAGAATCTAACTGACCCTAGCTCATACACACACACACACCACACACGTCTACACTCTCCTCTATGGGTTCCTCACTCACAGTCTCTCTCTCCCTACCTTCCTGCTGGTCGCCATCTTTTTTTTTGTTTGTTTTTTCTGTGTGTAGCCATTTTTGATGACACGCGACCGCTGAGGCGTCCACATGCCGAGGATGAAACATTTGCTGCTCCTGAGGATGAAACATTTGCGAAATAATGTTTTTTCCTCAAAGTGACACACTACCCGAGTTATGCTCAGTTTTTTGGCGAAGTTTGACACACCAAGCTCAAAAGGTTGCCCATCACTGCTTTAGCCTTTACCATGAGAACCTTGTCCATATTGTCAATGACCATGATAGGATCATGGCAGGAGAGGAGATACTGCCTCTTTTTTCTCCACCCTGACAACGTGCTGATACTTGTGCTGTGGAATCACTGACTCCCAGGGGATGCTGCCCATGTCTGATGGTGGAATCATGGGCATTGGGTCCAGGGAATTATCATAGCTGAATGCCTGGTGGTACATCTCAGTGGTCAGGGGCATCTTGCCTAGAGGCCCATTAGGTTCGAGAGCAGGTTTTTAACTTATCTTGAAACCATTGAAAGACTGGGGTCCAGGTGCTTTTTCTATATAGATTTCAGAACTGAGTCCCTGCCACCAGAATGAAATGTGATGATTATGCTGACAGGCAAAGCAAAATGGCTCAGGAAGTGTCTGTCCATTCCAGAGGTTCTGTTTCGCCACTGCAGAGCTGCCTAAAGCCTGATCTCCAGCACTAAAAGAGGCTTTGAGGACCCTATGTCTTCCTACAGGCTATGGTGAAGTCAGGACCCAAGCCATGGTGTGAGTGGCACCGTGTCCATGGTGACACTGAAGGCCTAGGGCACTGACCAGGCAGAGCAAGATGCTGGGCCGATGTTAATTTTTGCACCTATGTGCATCAAGGATATTGGCCCCTAGTATTCTCTTTTTGTAATGCCTTTGTTTTGGTATCAGGGTAATTCTGGCTTCATAGAATGAATTTGGAAGCATTCCTTCCTTCCTCTTCAATTTTTTGAAATAGTTTAACCCTTTTTTTTTTTAATATACTTTATTGATTTTTTACAGAGAGGAAGAGAGAGGGATAGAGAGTTAGAAACATTGATGAGAGAGAAACATCGACCAGCTGCCTCCTGCACACCCCCTACTGGGGATGTGCCCGCAACCAAGGCACATGCCCTTGACTGGAATCGAACCCGGGACCCCTGAGTCCACAGGCCGACGCTCTATCCACTGAGCCAAACCGGTTTCGGCAACCCTTTGCACTCTTGCTTTTTTCTCGATTCCTTTATTCTAATGCTAACCGTGTCGAGTCACACTCGACATCCGAGTGCAAAAGGTTAAAAGGATAGGTATTATTTCTTCCTTGAATATTTGGTAGAATTTACCTGTGAAACCATCCAGTCCTGGGCTTCTTTTTTTTGGGAGTTTTATTATGCTTCAATGACGTTGCTAGTAATGTTATGGCAAAAATCAGGCTGGCAGAAAGTGACAAACCAAATGTACTCGGAGGTTCAGAAAAGGACTGTTTAATTACACTGATGCTGGCTTGGTGGAATTCTTTCCAGAGGCTGAGCCTCGAACAAAGCGGGGTTTGACCTTTTATATTTTTCTAGGCTCTTTGTCTCCAATATATGGCATACATACACATTTTAGGCATTCTTTCTATGTTACATGTTAAGCTTTCGGGTATCTGTTGCAGTTTGGGGAGGAGGGCCATAACCTGAGACAGTAGAAGCTTGACTGGCAGTGGACCCCACTGGAGCAGAAGCAGAAGAAACAAGTGACATTACAGAAGCGGAGGCATGGCTATGGTGATGCAAGCAGGGAGGGGGCTTGCCATCTCAGTAATTGGTCTGTTTAGATTGTGTTTTCCTGGTTCAGTCTTGGAAGGGTATATACTTCTATGAATTTATCCATTTCTTCTGCATTGTCAATTTTGTTGGCATATAATTGTTCATATTATTCCTTTACTAGAGGCTTGGTGCACAAAATTCATGCACTGGGGGGAGGGGGGGGGGGGGGGGGGGGGGGGGGTCCCTCAGCCCCAGCCTGTGCCTTCTCGCAGTCTAGGATCCCTTGCTTGCTGCTTCTTACGGCTTGGCTTGCTGCTCCTTAGCACTGCTGCAGAGGCAGGAGAGGCTCCTGCCACAGCCACTGCGCTCGCCAGCCGTGAGCCTGACATCTGGCTGAGAGATGCTCCCCCTGTGTGAGCAAACTGACTACCAGGGGGCAGCTCCTGCATTGAGTGTCTGCTCCCTGGTGGTCAGTGCATATCATAGTGACCGGTCATTCTGCTGTTCGTTCTGCCATTTGGTTGATTTGCATATTAGACTTTTATTATATAGGATAATTCTTTGTATTTCTGTGATATCAACTGTAACTTCTCTTTTATTTCTGACGTTATTTATCTTCACTCTTTTTTTCTTGATGAGTTTTGCTGAAGGTTTGTCATTTTCATTTATCTTTTTAAAGAATCAGCGTAGTTTTATTGATCTTTTCTATTGTTTTTTAAAATTCCTACTTTATTTCTGTTCTCTTCTTACTATTTCCTCCCTTCTGTTTACTTGGGGCTTTGTTGGTTCTTTTTTTTTTTAAATAAATCTTTGTTGTTCAGATTATTACAGTTGTTTCTCCTTCCCCCCCCCATATCTCCCCACCACCTGGTTCCCACCCCCTCTCTGCCCTTACCTCTCCCCCGTTGTCCTTATCCATAGGTGTATGATTTTTGTCCAGTCTCTTCTCGTACCCCCCACACAGACACCCCTTTCCCCCTGAGAATTATCAATCCACTCCCATTCTATGCCTCTGATTCTATTATGTTCACCAGTTTATTCTGTTCCTCAGATTTTTAATTCACTTGATTTTTAGAATCACTTGTTGATAGATATGTATTTGTTGTTCATAATTTTTATCTTTACTTTTTTCTTCTTTTTCCTCTTTTTAAAGAATACCTTTCAGCATTTCATATAATACTGGTTTGGTGGTGATGAACTCCTTTAGCTTTTTCTTATCTGTGAAGCTCTTTATCTGCCCTTCAATTCTGAATGATAACTTTGCTGGGTAGAGTAGTCTTGGTTGTAGGTTCTTGCTATTCATCACTTGGAATATTTCTTGCCATTCCCGTCTGGCCTGCATAGTTTCTGTTGAGAAATCAGCTGACAGTCGTATGGGTGCTCCCTTGTAGGTAACTAACTGTTTTTCTCTTGCTGCTTGTAAGAGTCTCTCTTTGTCTTTTGCCGTTGGCATTTTAATTATGATGTGTCTTGGTGTGGTCCTCTTTGGATTCCTCTTGTTTGGGGTTCTGTGTGCTTCCTGGACTTGTAAGTCTATTTCTTTCACCAGGTGGGGGAAGTTTTCTGTCATTATTTCTTCAAATAGGTTTCAGTATCTTGCTCTCTCTCTTCTTCTGGCACCCTAAAAATTCGGATATTGGTACGCTTAAAGCCATCCCAGAGGCTCCTTACACTATCCTCACACTTTTGGATTCTTCTTTCTTTTAGCCTCTCTGGTTGGGTGTTTTTTTCTTCCTCATATTCCAGATCTTTGGTTTGACTTTTTGCGTACGGTGGTCTACAGTTGAGTGTCTGTATATTCTTTATTTCAAACAGTGTATGCATAATTTCTGACTGGTCCTTTTCCATTTTTTTGGTATTCTCATTAAGGTCCTTGAAGGTCTCTTCAAGTTTATCAGTGGTTTTTAGAAGATTCTTGAGTAACCTTATAAATGTGGTTCTGAACACTGTGTTGTCCATTAGTTTGCTTTCCTCTATCTCTCCTACTCGTGACATACTTCAGTGTCTCCGCATTTTGGCTGCCTCCCTGTGTTGATGGAGTGGCTTTGTGTGGTCAGTGACCTATAGGGGCCGGTAGCTCAGCTTCCCCAATCACCCTAGGTGGTCGCTCTTGGTACACCCCTTTGTGGGCTGAGTGGAAAGTCTTGGTGTAGTTAAAAGCCTTGATTGCTGTTGGTACATTGGGAGGAATTGACCTCCAGGCCAACTGGCTGTGAGGACCTGCTGTGTCTATAAGGGAAGAATTGCTGTGCTGGAGACACAGTAGGGCTTTGGTGCTCACTGAGTCTGCCTCTTGTATGTGTCCCTTATGAGAGTGGTTGAAATCTGGTGTCATCCACACCGACCACTAGATACCCTAGTGTCTAGATCTCCAATTGGGTGCAGGTCTGAGGCCTCCCAGCAGGAGCTACAGCAAGAGCTACAGTTTTCTCCTCTTTTCTTGGGCGGTTTTGGAGCAGTCTGACTGGAGCTGCAGTTAATTTGGTTGTTCTGCCACAGAACAGGCCATTTATATGTAAAGGCCGCTGTGTGGAGCCTGGGCGGGTTTGTAGAATGTGCGGGGCGGGGTCTCAGGGTGGGGCGGGGTCTCAGGGTGTCACTAGGCTGGGGCGTGGCCAATGGCCATGGCTGCCTTCAGCCGTCTCTGCCTTTCCGCATTTCCAAGGCCCCGTGTCCCGCGCTCCAGCGCAGCAAACCCTGATTGCTGGGCGCACCTCTGCAGAAAAGTCACTCTCACTCTCCGACTGACCGATGGCCGAGAGTCCAGCTTCTCCCCGTAGGCGTCTGGGTCCCCTGCGTGTCCCCAGAAACTGGAGTTCAGAGTGATCGGGAGTTTGTCTCCCTTCAGTTTGAAGAAAAGTCGCGCGCCCAGTCGCCCACCGCCAGCCCGCTTCGCGCACGTCTCCGTACCTCAGTTCTCCAGCGTTTGCACTCCCTTCTCTTCTTAGTTGTAAATCTACCACTCAGCCAGCTTTCCCATGATTCTGGGTGGTAGACGTTTTGTTTTTTAGTTGTATTTTTGAAATTGTTGTGCGAGGTGGCAGTTTAGTTGTTTAACTTTGCTGCCATCTTGGTTCCTCCCTCTGTTTGTTCTTTTTATAGTTCCTTTAGGTATAAAGTTAGATTATTTGGGATTTTTCTTGTTTCTTGAGGTAGGTCTGTGTAGTTATGAATTGTCTTCTTTTTTCGTGTGTGTGTGTGTGTGTGTGTGTGTGTGTGTGTGTGTGTGTGTGTGGCTTAAAATAAGTTCCAGAAATGAGAAGTCTAAAATGGATTGGCAGGACTATATACCTTTTTCAAGCACTTGGGAGAATCTATTTCCGTCTTTTTTTCCAGCTTCTAGAGCCTGCCACAGTATTCCTTTCCACTCATCACTCCAAACTCTGCTTCAGTCATCACATCTTTTCTGACTCTGAGTCTTTTGCCTTCCTCTTTCACTTATAGGAGCCCCTGTAATTACATTGGACCCATTTGAATAATCCAGACTAATCTTCCATCTCAAGATCCTTATCACATATGTCAAATCCTTTTTGCCATGTAAGGTAACATCTTTACAAGTTTGGACATCCCTCTCACAATCCAGGACTGTTGGCTCCCAACTGCTTGCCAGACTGCCTGCCTGATTGCCCCTAACCACTTCTGCCTGCCAGCCTGATCACCCCCTAATCATTCCCCTGCCAGCCTGATTGACACCTAACTGCTCCCCTCCCAGCCCGATTGCCCTTAACTGCCCTCCCCTGCAAGCCTGGTCACCCCCAACTGCCCTCCCTTGCTGGCCTGATCTCCCATAACTGCCCTCCCCTGCCATCCTGGTCACCCCTAACTTTCCTACCCTGCTGTCCTGGTCGCTCCCAACTGCCCTCCCCTATAGGCCTGGTCCCCCAACTGCCTTCCCCTGCAGGCCTGGTCGCCCCCAACTGCCCTCCCTTGCTGGCCCAATCTCCCCCAACTGCCCTCCCCTACAGGCTTTGTCCCTCCCAACTGCCCTCCCCTGTGGGCCTGGTCCCTCCCAACTGCCCCCCCTGCAGACCTGGTTGCTCCCAACTGCCCTCCCCTGCAGGCCTGGTTGCCCCTAACTGCCCTCCCCTGCCAGCCCGGTCACCCCTATCTGCCCTCCCCTATAAGCCTGCTCCCCCTCAACTGCCCTTCCCTGCAGGCCTGGTCACTCCCAACTGCCTTCCCCTGCAGTCCCCATCCCCCCCCTCAACTGCCCTCCCTCCCATGCTGGCCTGGTCACCCATAACTGCTCTCTCCTGCAGGCCTGGTTGCCCCTAACTGCCCTCCCCTGCTGGCCCGGTCACCCCTAACTTCCCTCCCCTGCCAGCCTGGTCACCCCCAACTGCCCTCCCCTGCAGGCCTGATTGCCTCCAACTGCCCTCCCTGCTGGCCATCTTGTGGCAGCCATCTTGTGTCCACATGGAGGCGGCCATCTTTGACCACATGGGGGTGGCCATCTTGTGTGTTGGAATGATGGTCAATTTGCATATTACCTCTTTATTATATAGGATTCTTTGTTTTAAAGTCCATTTTGTCTGATATGGGTATTGCTACTTAAGCTTTTTTTGTTTGTTTGTTTCTATTTGCATGGAATATCTATTTTTTTAAGTATATTTTTATTGCCCTGGCTGGTTTGGCTCAGTGGATAGAGCATTGGCCTGTGGACTGAAGGGTCCTGGGTTCGATTCTGGTCAAGGGCACATGCCCGGGTTGCGGGCTTGATCCTCAGTGGGGGTTGTGCAGGAGGCAGCCGATCAATGATTCTCTCAGCATTGATGTTTCTATCTCTCTCTCCCTGTCTCTTCCTCTCTGAAATCAATAAACATATATATATTTTTTAAAGTATATTTTTATTTATTTCAGAGAGGAAGGGAGAGTGGGCGAGAGGTAGAAACATCAATGCTGAGAGAGAATCATTGGTCTGCTGCCTCCAGCACATCTCACATGGGGATTGAGCCCATAACCTGGGGATATGCCCTGACTAGGAATCAAACCGTGACCTCCTGGTTCATAGGTTGACGCTCAACCACTGAGTCATGCTGGCGGGGCTACATGAAATACCTTTTTCCATTGTTTCATTTTCATTCTATATGTATTTTTCAATTTGAAGTGTCTCTTGTAAGCAGCATATAAATGGTCATGTTTGTTTTAAGTTAAATGTATTAGGGTAACATTGGTTAATAACATAAATTTCAGCTATACAACTTTATAGAGTGACATCTGTGTCTTCCATTGTGTGTTCACTGCCTGATATCTAGCCTCCTCTTACTGAATATTTGACCCCCATGACCTTCTTTGGCTCCCCCTAATCTGCTTTCCCTCTGGTAACCACCATTCTATTTTCTGTATCTATGAGTTTGTTTATTTGTTTTGTTTGTTCATTTGTTCCCTTTGGTTTATATTCCATATATGAGTGAACTAATACAGTACTTGTCCTTTTCCTTTTGACTTACTTCACTTAGCATGATATACTCAAGATCCATCCATATTGTTGCAAATGGAAATATTTCATCTTTTTAATGGCTGAATAGTATTCCATTGTGTGTGTGTGTGTGTGTGTGTGTGTGTGTGTGTGTGTGTGTGTGTGTGTATCCCATCTTTTTTTTTAGTAACAATAAAGAGTGGTCTTAACAATTTCATAATTTTGGCTATATTAACATATATTATAAACTTTAAGAATTAGAAATAAATGCTACTTTTTAAAATATATTTTATTGATTTTTTACAGAGAGGAAGGGAGAGGGTTAGAGAGTTAGAAACATTGATGAGAGAGAAACATCGATCAACTGCCTCTTGCACACCCCCTACTGGGGATGTGCCCACAATGAAGGTACATGCCCTTGACAGGAATAGAAACTGGGACCCTTCAATCCGCAGGCTGACAGTCTATCCACTGAGGCAAATCAGTTAGGGCAATAAATGCTATTTTTAAAAACTAGGAATAATCTATGCTATGGCAGCATTTTTAATGAAAATTATTTAAGTCTTGCATAATCATCATATATATTTTTCAGATGATCAGGAAGCCATTATACAACCTTTATATTAGGCCAAAATATAGTTACCGCTATACATCCACTTCATTACATAGAAATAAGCATTGTTTGCTTTTTCAGCAATACTCCTTGTTTGTTATACAAACATATCCTTCCAAATTAATGTTATTATACTGTACAAAATTTAACTTTTTATCTACAAGAGCTTCCTCAAATAACTTTCACCTTGGAAAGCTACAAAGGCATAAGACAGCAAAATGCTACTCTGGACTTCTATATCTTGAATTTTTCATTTTTACCTAAAATTTCAATTTATAAATAAAACCAAATTAACCATACATTATAATACTTATTTAATAAAGTCTTTTTTTTGTTTGTTTGTTTAACACAAAGATAGAAAACATAAACTGATTTGAGCAAGAATTTGGCAGACCACAGAAAGAAAACAGGACTGTGGGAAATGAAAATGTTTTAGTGTTTCAAAGCTGAAGAGACTGATGAACATCATTCAGATTGAGCACTTCCAAAGAACTTTTGTCTTTTTTTCTTCTTTTGTATCAGCTCATCAATTTCTTTGAAGCAGACTGGGTCAATTAGACACACAATTTCTAATTGTTGATTGTAGTCCACACTTTCTATAACCTTGATCAATGGATCGAGCTTTTCTTACAGCTTTTTTCCTTCATTCACTGGAAGAATGAACCGAAGTCTCATGTGAGCATGTTCTACCTTCTTTTTCTTTTTTAACAGCTTTATCACTTCCAAAGCCTGCTGTTTGTACTCTTGTTAGTGTTGACTGAATAGTGGATTCCTTCATGTCATAACAGTGTATGGTATCTTTGTTTCAGGGTTCACACATTTGTCAGCTACAATGGTTTCAATGTCCCTAAACATCAGCTCCAACTATCTGTGCTGTTCTTTATCTGATACTTGAACCTCCCCTTTAGTCAAAATCTGCTTACAGATTTCAGTTTGGTTATCTATTCCAAATTCACTGATGGGGTCTTCCTTCTTTGAAACCTGACCTTTAGAAACATTTATAAACACTGAACAGTCTGCAGAACTTCATCAAGGTTTTTTTCCATGCCGCTCCACCAGCGATGACTTTGCTTTTGTAGCAAGCGATTTGGAAATGCTTCCCAGCTTGCATCTTGTGTACCACAGCCACATTTGTTAGGTGGATGAAATCTTGCCATTTGGTCCTTTTTCATATCCTTGAGGGTCTCATTATATTTCTTGGAGGTTTCTAGAAGATTCTTGAGTAACATTATAACCGTGGTTTTGAACTCTATATCCAGTAGTTTGCTTTCCTCCATTTCTTTCATTTGTGACCTGTTTCTTTGTCTCCACATTTTGGCTGCTTCCCTGTGTTGATAGCATGGCTTTGTGTGCTAGGTGTCCTATAGGGCCCAGTGGCTCAGCCTCCCTAATTACCTGAGGTGGACACTCTTGGTGCACCCCTTTGTGGGCTGCGTGCACAGTCTTGTTGTAGTTAAGCCTTGATTGCTGTTGGTATCACTGGGAGAAATTGATCTCCAGGAAAATTGGTTGTGAGAAACAGTTGTGTCTACAATGGGAGAACTTCTGTGCTGGAGACACCCTTATGGGGCAGGACTTGCTTCAGTGGGGCTTTGGCGCTCACTGAGTCTGCTCCCTGAGTGTGTCTCTTATGGATGTGAAGAGTTGTAATCTGGATGGTCTCACTATGACCACTGTGTACACTGGCTCTTGGATCTACAATGAGGTGCAAAGTCAACCACTGCCTGAGGCCACCCAGCAGGAGCTACGGAGAAATCTGCAGATTCCTCCTCTTTGTTTGGGGTTTGGAGGTGCCCAGATGAGACCCAGCTGTGAAGCAGTGCAAGCTGCTGTGGAGCCTTGGGCTTTCTTTTAGAAGCTCTGGGGCTCTCTGATCCAGTTTGTTAGGTTTTAGATTGCAAAGTGCCAGGCCATTCACATGCAAAAGCCTCTGTGCACAGCTTGGGTGGGATTGTAAATTGAGTGGGGGCGGGTTTCAAGGAATCACCAGGGTGGATCAAACAGCAATGGCTGCCCGTCAGCCCTGCCCCGAAGAGGCCCCCGGATCTCTGTGTCCCGTGGCACCATGCAGGAACAATGATCACTGCAAGCACCTCTGAGAGATAGCCGCCCTCGCGTTCCAGCCCGATGCCAGACAGTCCAGTTTCTCTCCATATGAGTCTGGGTCCCCAGAGACTTGCCTGGAACTGGAGTTCAGAGCAGTCGGGAGCTTGTACCTCCCTCCCAATTGGAGAAGACAACAGCATACCCAGTTGCCAGCCCCTTTCGCGCGTGCCTCTATCCCTCCACACTTCTGCACCTCCTACCAGACTCAATGTGCTTTTCTCTTTCCTTCTAGTTGCAGAATTTCCACTCAGCCAGACTTCCCGTGGTTCTGGATGATATTCGTTTTGTCTTTTAGTTGTAGTTTTGATGTGATTGTGCCTGGCAGCAAGTTCAGGTGTTTACCTTATGTCGTCATCTTGGTTGTCTCCCATATGTAATATTTTAAACAACAAAGAATTGATATATCTATAATAATAAAAGTTTAATATGCTAATTAGACCAGACATCCTTCTGGACAACCTTCCTGATGAAGCCAGGGCTGCGAGGGAAGCCCAGGTCCCGGGTGCTAGAGGGAAGCCAGTGCCAGCAGCCAGGGGCAGAAGGACTACTCTTGCATGAATTTCGTGCATCGAACCTCTAATATATATATAAATAGGGAACATGCCAATTAGCCGGGCATCATGACTGCTCAGGAGGAGCTGTGCGTGCAGATGGGCAGGAGGGGACTATGTGCTACCCCCAGCCCCAGTGGCTGCAGGGAGGCTGGGGCTGAGGGCAGACCAGAGTGGAGACACAACACACAGGAGCACCTGTCCCCACCCCAGCGGTCACAACACAGTGGCCATGCTACGCGGGTCAGGAATGGGTCCCGGCCCCCTGCCGGGTGCCTCCTCGCATGGCAGGGGAGGCAGATGCCTCCTCACATGATTTCAATCACGTGCTGGGCCTTTAGTGTATATATATATATATATATATATATGTATATATATATATATATATATATATCTTATCTAATAAAAGAGTAATATGCAAATTTACCATCACTCCACTACACAAGATGGCCGCCCCCATGTGTTCAAAGATGGCTACCCCCATGTGGACACAAGATGGCTCTCACAAGATGGCCAGCAGAGGAGGGCAGTTGGGGGAGACCAGGCGTGCAAGAGAGAACAGTTGCAGGGGGCCCCAGGCCTGCAGGGAAGGGCATTTGTGGGGGACCAGGCCTACAAGGGAGGGCAGTTGGGGGGGACCAGGCCTGCAGGGAAGGGCAGTTGTGGGCAATCAGGCTGGCAAGGGAGGGCAGTTAGGGGTGACCGGGCCAGCAGGGGAGGGCAGTTAGGGGCAATCGGGCTGGCAGGGGAGCAGTTAGGTGTCAATCAGGCTGGCAGGGAAGTGGTTAGGGGGTGATCAGGCTGGCAGGCAGAGTGGTTAGGGGCAATCAGGCAGGTAGGCAGGTGAGCGGTTGGGAACCAGTAGTCCTGTATTGTGAGAGGTATGTGACATCCTTCAAGAGGTCCCAGATTGTAGAGGGTGCAGGATGGGCTGAGGAACACCCAACCCCAAGGACGAATTTTGTGCACCAGGCCTCTAGTATACACACACACACACACACACACACACACACACACACACACACACACACATATATAATATGTATATATTGATTTCAGAGACTGAGGGAGATGGACAGAGAAACATGCATAATGAGAGAGAATCATTGATCCATTGCCTCCTGCATGCTTCATCCTGGGGATCGAGCCTGCAACCCGGATATATACTCTGACCAGGAATCAAACTATGACCTCCTGGTCCATAGGTTTATGTGCAACCACGAAGCCATACCAGCTGGGCTCCATTATTTTCTTTGTTATTGCTTTGGTATTATTATTGTTATTTATTTCTATTATCTTTTGTTTCTTTCATAGCTCTTATTAGACTCCTTCCTTTTCTAACTCTATTTTTTCCTTCTTTTTTTCTTTTCTTCCTTTTGCTTAACCTTTCTCTTATTTTTACCTTTTCATAATTTTTTTCTCTTTCATCTTTTCTTTGTTACCATTTTCCTATTCCTACTCTTTACTCATTTTTCTTCTCTGTTTCTACTCTTTACTCATTTTTCTTCTCTCTCTCTTCTTTCCTTTTAGAATATTCTTTCTTCCCCTTTTCTCTTCTAGTATTTTTATTATTACTATTTTCAGTCTTTCTTTATCATTTATTATTCTTGTTCTCTTTTCCCTTTCCTAAGTCTCTTTTCTCTTGTGGTTGTTTTTGCTGTTGTCAGTTTCTTTAGTATATTTTTGTTAGTTTTTTGTTTTTTTCTTGGTTGGTTTTGTTTTGTCCTATCAGCACCAGTACAGCTCACATGATGTGGTCTGGGTTGAGCCTCACAGTTAGCCAGCCTGAGAATAGATCTCACTTAAGAATGAAACAACAGACTCCTGGAAGATGACTGCTGACTGAAAGGCAGACTGCAAGATAGTGTGTGAATGAGAGAACGAAAGGGGAGTGTATGGTCACATGGGGAGTGTATATTTGTGAGTGAGGGACAGCTATACTCCAAGGGACTGTTGGGGATTGCCAGACCAGGTTCCCCTGACTGGGCAGCATCCACTGCTGCTGAAAACTCTCCCGGAGCAACCAGCTCTGACGTGGAGACCATGCCATCTTGAAGGGGAGAGTGGCTGTTATTGGAAGCCTACACATCCTGGGAATCTACAACAACAACTCCCAGGGAACAGATGCAAACCCAGGAACACCGGACTTCAAGCAGTGTGAATATACGGACGCAGAGGAGCTCTGCACCTTCTCACAGAAAGGTCATATTTTGCCTAAGAAAAGGTGAGGTCTGCGATCCAGGCAGGAGAGAGAAATGCACACAATGGGAGCTAGAGGTTCCCGGGAAGTCTGTGCCCCACAAAATCCATAGCCGTTGGGGCTAGCAGCATCTGTGAATGTGGAAGGGGATCCAAAGGGCTGCTAACAGAAGGGAACTCTAAAAAGCAACCTATAGCTCAACTGGGCACAAAAAGGCAGCCTAAAATTTTAATAGTGTGCCGGCTGCTTAGTGCTGGGCGGTGGGTGGGTGGGGGGTGGAGAAAGAAACGTGCACAGAGACATTCAAAGAGTCCCGCGCCATTCAAAGAGTTGCACGCAGTGCCAGAGGGTAAAAGTTGAGAGTTCACGCACTTATTCTTGATCTTTTTTTCTCTTTAAATCCTTGCTTTTGATTACTAAGCCCAGTACATAGGATCACCCAATTGGGGACACTCTCAGAGACTGCAGGGGAAAGTTGTTTTTGTGGAACCTGGGGATCAGAGTGGAGAGTAATGATCAGAGAACCAGCTCTGGGGCAGTCCATAGTCCCAAACCAGTATTAAGTGTGACAGGGAAAACAAAATCTAAATGTTGGCAAGAGAGGACTTATAGCCCCAGAGGTCAATCCGGAAACACTGCCACCCAGGGGTTGAATCACAAATTGACTCTTGTGTAAAGAAAATAAAGGAGTCTGAGAAACAAAGAAATACTGCCTGCTGGAAAATCAGGACTGTGGTTTACAACACAAAGGAGCAGTGGAACACAGGGAACTTCAATACTGTCCTGACTACCAGACAGGAAACAGGCATGCTAAACAGAACAGTAGAGAAAGTGAATGACCTTCACTACTGCACATTTTTATTTTTTCATCTTTTACTTAAGAAACTATTTTTTAAATCTTTTTTCCTCACTTGATTTTACCTTTTTAATTATTATATTTTTATTTTTAATCGATATTATTACAACTACTATCTTACCATTTTTTAAAAAGTGTCATTTTATTTTTCTCTTTATTTTATTTTATTTTATTTTGGGATGATTGTTCTACATTTTATTTTAATTTTTCCTTTAGCATAATTTTACTCTATCTCAAATTTACCTTTATGCCAACACTCTCTTCCTCATTTTTCCCCTTTTGTTGTCCTGTTTCTCTTACCCTATTCTTGCTTTAGATTTTCCCTATTCCTTCTTTTTACGCCCTGTTAAAAATTCACCGTATTTATATATCTAATTCCTGATCCCCTGCTTTAAGTCCATATACACCTCTTGCTTCTCTTTCTTCACTATCCAATTATTTTATTTCTCTATGCCCTTTTTTGTTGGTCTGCTCTTTGTTGTTGTTATTGGTTGTTTTTTTTGTTTGTTCTGTTTTGGTTTTTGTTCTAGGTTTTTTGTTTTGTTTTGTTTTGTCTTCCTTTCTCTCTGTCCTATTGTTGTTTTGCTTCATTATTTATTAGATTGGTTATTGTTGTCTTATTGGTGAGATTGTTACTCTTTTTTTGTTTTTTGCATCTATTTTTCCTCTCCTCACTTGTTAGTTGTTGTTTGTAGTTTGCATTCATCTCTGGGTGTTTGTTGTTTGCATTTTTTTGGGATTAGTGGTTGTTCTATTGGAGTTTTCTCCTCATATAAATAGTTCCTCCCCCCAAACCTCTTTTTTATTTTCTTTATTTTCTCTCTTACTTCTTTCCTTTTCTCAATATCATTTTTGCAGTACTTTTTTTTTTTCTTATCCCCTAATTCTGTTTTCTCTGGTCGACACATTTATTTGGGGTTATTAGTATCATGAATACATTGGTGTTCAGTGCCTTGTGTGTGGTGCCTTGTTGTGTTGTATTTTGTGCCTTTAAATCAATGCAGGAGAGAGAGAACTACATAACCAGATAACTGGAGAAGAGAGATCATGGGGAGACAAAGAAATATCCTGCATAAGAAAGAAAAGGAGGCATCACCAGAAAAGGAAGTAGACAAAATGGAGGCAAGAAATATGTCAGAGAAAGAATTCAGAGACATGGCCATAAGGTCACTGAAAAGGTTGGAAGACAAATTCAACAATATGTGTAAGAACCAAGAAGAAATGAAGAAAAACCAAGAAGAAGAAGTAAAAAATGACATCACTGCTGTAAAGAACTCAATAGAAAGCATCAAGAGTAGACTAGAAGAAGCAGAGGACCACATCAGTGAACTACAAGACAAGGTAGAAAAAAATACCCAAGCAGATCAGCATCTAGTAAAAAAAATTTAAAAAACAGAAGGAGAGCCTAAGGCAACTTTGGGACAACATGAAACAAAACAACATCCACATAATAGGGGTGCCAGGAGGAGAGGAAACTGAGCAAGGAATAGAAAACCTGTTTGAAGAAATAATGACAGGAAACTTCTCTGATATAGGGAAGAAAAAACTCACACAAATCCAAGAAGCTCACAGAGTCCCAAACAAAATGAAGCCCAAAAGACCAGCACCAAGGCACATTATAATTAAATTGGCAAACACCAACGACAAAGTAAGAATATTAAAAGCAGCCAGAGAGAGACAGAAAGTTACATACAAAGGATCACCTATCAGACTAGTGACTGATTTCTCAATAGAAACACATCAGGCCAGAAGGGAATGGAATGAAAGTCATGCAAAGCAAGGGTCTGAATTCAAGAATACTGTACCCAGCAAGGCTATCAATCAAAATTGAGGGTGAAATCAGGAGCTTCACAGACAAAAGAGGACTAAGGAAGTTTATTACCACCAAACCAGCAAGGCAAGAAATGCTAAAGGGTCTGCTGTAAAAAGAAGAAATTGGCAGCGAAGAAGGAACACAGGCATAAAGAATAAAAATGGCGACAAACAAGTACCTATCAATAATAACTTTAAATGTAAATGGATTAAATGCCCCCATTAAAAGACATAGGGTAACTGAGTGGAAAAGAAAACATGACCCATATATCTGCTGTCTACAGGAAATCCACCTCAGAAAAAAGAACTCACACAGACTGATGGTGAAGGGATGGAAAAAGTTTTGTCAGGGAATGGAAATGAAAAAGAAAAGCTGGGGTAACAATACTTATATCTGACAAATTAGATCTCAAAGGTGCGTGCAGCCATTGCTGCAGAACACTGAGAACAGGGCCCTCTTAGGGCGGGGCTGATGGGAAACCAAGTGCAGTCAGGAGGTTTTGTTTTCCTCTCAAAGTGAAGGATATAAGAAGAGATAAGGAAGGCCACTTCATAATACTAAAGGGAGAAATTCAACAAGAAATAACACTGGTAAACATATACACACCCAATGCAGGAGCACCCAAATTCATAAAAAAAAAAAAAACTTCTGGAGGCTATCAAGGGAGAGATTGATAGCAATACAGTCATAGTAGGGGACTTTAATACCCCACTATCACCATTGGGCAAATCCTCTAAAGAAAAATACCAGCAAAGAAACATTAATCCTAAATGACTCACTAGATCAGATGGAATTAATTGACATCTTCAGAACATTTCATCCCCAAACCACAGAATATACATTCTTCTCAAGTGCACATGGATCATTTTCTTTTTTTCATGTAGAAAATATTTATTCAAAAGAGGGTAGAGCTTTGCTGAACTAAAGGGACTGCTCTGGAATCTAACCAATCATAACTGTCTTAGTGAACTGTTTCCCTCCACCGAAACTCCATTCAACCTCCTGACAGGGCTACATTTCTCAAAGAACTAATTCCACATTTATCCAGTAAGATGAGAAACATTACTGTGTGGTAAATCCCATGAACAGACCCATTTTTCATCAGTTAATCTTTGCCCACAGCCATGACCTAAAACAGACCATTTTCGTGTATGGTCATAGCTCACATACATAGCAGAAATCACTGATAAATTAGCATAAGAATTTGACCAAGATGGATAAAGACCAGAATTCCTGTTTCTTTCCTGTCTCTTGGATAAAGAAAAAAATTTTTTTTTGAGTTTTCAAATTGACTATCAAATGCTTGTCCTAAAAGATAAAAATCTAAGGGGGTATTTTTTCCACCATGACAATTTAAAAATTTTTTTAAATCTCATTTTAACAGAACTCAGCAAATATTTTTTAAAATGATATGCACAGAACTCATCACTACCAGTCAAAAATTAAAGTAGGAAACTTAATGGATACATTTGAGCCTATACAGAAGGGCATGAGAAAAGTTGCACTAGCATTACTGAATTTGCTCACTAAATTCCCATAGGAAATAATAAATTGATTTGAAAATTAGAATAAATCAAGATTAAAGTTGTTGCTTTTTCAAACTTTGGATTGTCATCTGAGGTAAGATAGGCATGGTTTGTAATTTCATAGGTTCTAGTCCTGGCCCAGCCAGCCATTTATGCCTTGACATGAAGCAAGTCACATAACTTTTACAGGCCTCATTCTTCTCAGCTGTAAAATGAAACAATTTAATGTAATGACCTTTAAAGTCCATTCCAGTCTTAAAAAGCTATGGTTTTTGAACACAGGGGTGCATATATCCTTTCCAGTTAGTATTTTGGGTTTCTTTGGATATACGCCCAGAAGTGGAATTGCTGGGTCATAAGGCTGTTACATTTTTTTTTAAATTTAATAAATCTTTATTGTTCAGATTATTACAATTGTTCCTCTTTCCCCCCCCATAGCTCCCCTCCACCAGGTTCCTCCCCCACGCTTTGCCCTTACCCCCCCACTGTCCTCATCCATAGGTGTACACTTTTTGTTCAGTCTCTTCCCACACCCCCACTCCCTTTTTCCTCCGAGAATTGTCAGTCCACTCCCTTTCTATGCCCCTGATTCTATTATATTCACCAGTTAATACTGTTCCTCAGATTTTTAATTCACTTAACTTTTAGATTCACTTGTTGATAGATACGTATTTGTTGTTCATACTTTTTATCTTTATCTTTTTCTTCTTCCTCTTCTTAAAGAATACCTTTCAGCATTTCATATAATTCTGGTTTGGCAGTGATGAACTCCTTTAGCTTTTTCTTATCTGTGAAGCTCTTTATCTGACCTTCAATATTGAATGATAGCTTTGCTGGGTAGAGTAATCTTGGTTGTAGTTTCTTGCTATTCATTACTTTGAATATTTCTTGTCACTCCCATCTGGCCTGCATAGTTTCTGTTGAGAAATCAGCTGACAATTGTATGGGTGCTCCCTTGTAGGTAACTAACTGTTTTTCTCTTGCTGCTTGTAAGAGTCTCTCTTTGTCTTTTGCTCTTGGCATTTTAATTATGATGTGTCTTGGTGTGGTCCTCTTTGGATTCCTTTTATTTGGGGTTCTGTGTGCTTCCTGGACTTGTAAGTCTATTTCTTTCACCAGGTGGGGGAAGTTTTCTGTCATTATTTCTTCAAATAGGTTTTCAGTGTCTTGCTCTCTCTCTTCTTCTGGGACCTCCATAATTCTGACGTTGGTATGCTTTAAGTTGTCCCAGAGGCTTCTTACACTATCTTCAACTTTTTGGATTATTTTTTCTTTTTGGTTTTCCAGGGGAGTGTTTTTTGCTACTTGATATTCCAAATCTTTGACTTGATTCTTGCAGTCCTGTAGACTGCTTTTAGGTCTCTGTATAATATTTTTTATTTCAGTCAGTGTATGCTTAATTTCTAGTTGGTCCTTTTTCATATCCTTGAGGGTCTCGTTAAAGTTATCAGCCTTTTCTAGAAAATTCTTGGAAAACCTTATAACCGTGGTTTTGAACTCTATATCCAGTTGTTTGCTTTCCTCAATTTCCTTCAATTGTGGCCTGCCTCTTTGTCTCAGCATTTTGGCTGCTTCTCTGAGTTGATGGAGTTGCGTTGTGTGCTAAGTGTCCTAGCAGGTCCCAGTAGCTCAGCCTCTCCAGTTACCTGTGGTGGACACTCTTGGTGTACCCCTTTATGGGCTGTGTGTGCAGTCTTGTTGTAGTTAAGCCTTGATTGTTGTTGGTATCACTGCGGGGAGTTGACCTCCAAGCCAACTGGCTGTGAGGATCAGCAGTGTCTCTGCTGGGAGGGCTTCTGTGTTCAGCTTGGATGGGGCGGAATCTCAGGGTGGAGCAGACAGGCTTGTTTTCCCATCAGCCTCACCCTAAGAGGGCCCTGTTCTCAGTGTCCCATGGCAATGGCTGCACGCACCTCTGAGAGAAGGCTGCTCTTGAGTTTCGCCCACCGCCAGACAGTCCAGTTTCTCCCCGAATGAGTCTGGTACCCAAAGTCTCACCCGGAGCTGGATTTCAGTGCAGTCGGGAGGTTTTGTTTTCCTCCCGAACAAGAAAGCTAGCTGCGTGTTTGCTGCCCACCCTCTCCGCACTCCACGAGTAAGCCAGCAGTGTATTTAGCCACTCGCCCTTTCCACGCGCATGGGTCTCTGCACCTCCACAGTTCCTGAAGTCTCAGTGTCCTTTTCTCTTTCCTTCTAGTTGTAGAATTTCCACTCAGCCAGCTTTCTGGTGGTTCTGGCTGATGTCCGCTCTGTCTTCCAGTTGCAGTTTTAAAATTGTTGTGCGAGGCAGCAGTATAGGTGTTTACCTTATGCTGCCATCTTGGTTTCTCCACATGGATCATTTTCAAAGATAGAATATATATTGGCTCACAAGCAAAGTCTCTTCAAATTACCGATGATAGAAATCATATCAAGCATCTTCTTAGATCACAATGGCATAAAACTAGAAATCAACTACAATAAAACAATTAAAAAAATAAAACACCTGGAGACTAAATAACATGCTATTAAACAATGACTGGGTTACCAGAGAGATCAAAGAAGAAATAAAAAACATCATGGCAACAAATGACAATGAAAACACAACAATCCAAAATCTATGGGACACAATGAAAGCAGTCTTAAGAGGGAAGTTCATAGTTCTATAAGCCTAGAGCAAAAAGCAAGAAACAATGGTAATAAATTGCCTAATCCTACAACTCAAAGAGTTAGAAAGAGAGAAACAAGAAAAGCCCAGCATAAGCACAGGAAGGAAATAATAAGGATCAGAGCAGAGATAAATGAAATAGAGACCAAGAAAACAATACAAAAGATCAACAAAACCAAGAGCAGGTTCTTTGAAAGGATAAACAAGATTGATGAACCTCTAGACAGGCTCACCAAGAAGCAAAGACAGAGGACCCAAATAAACAAAATCAGAAATGAAAGAGGTGAAATAACTGATCCCACAGAAATACAAAAGATTATGAAAAAATACTATGAACAACTCTATTCCAACAAAATGGACAACCTAGGTGAAATGGAGATATTTCTAGGAAAATACAAGCTCCCAAAACTCAACCAAGAAGAATCAAAAAACCTGAATAGGCTGATAACTACCGAAGAAATTTAAACTGCGATCAAAAACCTTCCAGCAAACAAAAGCCTGGTCTGGAAGGCTTTACAGGGGAGTTCCACCAAGCATTCAAAGAAGAACTAAAACCTATCCTCCTCAGACTATTCCAAAAAATTCAAGAGGAAGGAACACTTCCAAGCTCTTTTTATGAAGCCAGCATTACCCTAACCCCAAAACCTGGTAAAGACACCACAAAAAAGAGAAGTACAGGCCAATATCCTTGATGAACATAGATGCTAAAATTCTCAACAAAATTCTAGCAAATCGGATTCAACAATACATTAGAAAGATCATACACCATGACCAAGTGGGATTTATACTGGGGATGCAAGGATGGCACAATATCTGCAAATCAATAAATGTGATACATCACATAAACAAACTGAGAGACAAAAATCACATAATCATATCAATTGATTCAGAAAAAGCATTGGACAAAATTCAGCACCCTTTCTTGATAAAAAAAACTCTCAGCAAAGTGGGAATAGAGGGATCATACCTCAACATAATAAAAGCCCTATATGACAAACCTACAGCCAACATCGGCCTCAATGGGCAAACACTAAAACCATTTCCCCTAAGAACAGAAATAAGACAAGGATGCCCACTTTCACCACTCCTGTTCGACACAGTATTAGAAGTACCAGCCATAGCGATCAGACAAGAAGAAATAAAAGGCATTCAAGATGGAAAAGAAGTAAAACTTTCCTTATTCGCAGATGACATGATACTATACATAGAAAACCCCAAAGACTCCATCAAAAAACTACTAGACCTAATAAATGAATTTGGCAATGTAGTAGGATACAAAATTAGTGCCCAGAATTCTATGACCTTTTTATATACTAATAGTGAACTCACAGAAAGAGAAATGAAAAAAAACAATCCCATTTGTCGTTGCACCAAAAAAAGAAATAAAATACCTAGGAATAAACTTAATCAAGGACGTAAAAGACCTGTATTTGGAAAACTACAGGACATTGAAAAAATAGATAGAGGAAGACATGAACAAATGGAAAAACATACCATGTTCATGGATTGGTAGAATCAACCTCATTAAAATGTCCATACTACCAAAAGAAATCTATAGATTCAATGCAATACCTATTAAAGTACCAATGGCATATTTCAAAGATCTAGAACAAACTCTCCAAAAATGCTTCTGGAACAGAAACAAACAAACAAACAAACAAACAAAAAGACCCCGAATAGCCACAGCTATCCTGAGAAAGAAGAACAAAGTTGAAGGGATCACAATACCAGACATCAAACTATATTACCAAGCCACAGTTCTCAAAGCTGCCTGGTACTGGCACCAGAACAGACATATAGACCAATGGAACAGAATAGAAGACCCAGAAATTGACCCAAGGCATTATACTCAATTAATTTTTGACAAAGTAGGCAAGAACATACAATGGAGCCAAAATAGCCTCTTTAATAAATGGTTCTCAGAAATTTGGTCAGATACCTGCAAAAAAGTGAATTTAGATCAACAACTTACACCATACACTAAAACAAACTCAAAATGGCTAAAGGACTTGAATATAAGATGGGAAACCATAAAAATCATACAAGACTCCATAGGCAGCAAAATTGCAGACATATATCGTAGCAATATCTTTACAGACACAGATCCTAGGGCAAGAGAGACTAAGTAGAAAGTAAACAAATGGGACTACATAAAAATAAAAAGCTTCTGCACAGTAAAAGAAACCATAAGCAAAACAACAAGAAAGCCCACTGCATGGGAGAACATATTTGCCAATGGTATCTCTGATAAGGGTTTAATCTCCAACATTTACAGGGATCTCATACAACTTAACAAAAGGAAAATAAACAATCCAATCAAAAACTGGGCAAAGGACTTAAATAGACACTTTTCGAAAGAGAACATTCAGAAAGCCAAGAGACACATGAAAACATGCTCAAAGTCACTAATCATCCAAGAGATGCAAATCAAAACGACAATGTGGTACCATATCACACCTGTCAGAATGGCTATCATCAACAAATCAACAAATGACAAGTGCTGGAGAGGATGCAGAGAAAAACGAACCCTTCTTCACTGCTGGTGGGAATATAGACTGGTGCAGCCATTGTGGAGAACAGTATGGCGTTTCCTCAAAAATTTAAAGATGGAACTACCATTTGATCCAGTAATACCACTTCTAGGAATATATCCCATGAAAACTGAAACACCAATCAGAAAGCATATATGCACCCCCATGTTCATAGCAGTACAATTTACAATAGCCAAGATTTGGAAACAGCCTAAATGCCCATCCACAGATGAGTGAATTAGAAAACTATGGTACATCTACACAATGGAATACTAGGCTGCTATCAAAAAGAAGGAATTCTTATCATTTGCAGCGGCATGGATGGAACTGGAGCGCATTGTGCTAAGTGAAATAAGACAGTCATATAAATATAAATACCACATGAACTCACTCATTGACGAAATATAATGAACAACATAAACTGATGAACTAAAACAGATCCAGAGACAGAGAAGCATCGATCAGACTGTCAAACCTCAGAGGGAAGGTAGGGGCGGATGGGAGTAAGGGGGAGAGATCAACCAAAGGACTTGTATGCATGCATATAAGCCTAACAAATGGACACAGAGAACAGGGTTGTGAGGGCATGAGTGGGTGGGATGGGGGGAGTAATGGGGGAATAAGGACACATATGTAACACCTTAATCAATAAAGAAATTTAAAAAAAGAAAATTATTACCTGATGAACAAAAAGATAGATACAGAGGCAGAGAAGCATTGAACAGACTGTCAAATTACAGCGGGAAGGCTGGGGAGTGTTGGGAGACGGGGTAAGAGATCAACTGAAGGACTTGTATGCATGAAAATAAGCATAACCAATGGACACAAGACACTGTGGGGGCGGGATGAGGGGAAGTGCTGGGGGGTAGGGGATGCCAGGTGAAGGTCAATGGGGAAAAAAAGGAGACATACGTACTACTATTTGTAATACTTTATTTTTTTAAATATATTTTATTGATTTTTTACAGAGAGGAAGAGAGAGGGATAGAGAGTTAGAAACATCGATGAGAGAGAAACATTGATCAGCTGCCTCTTGCACACCCCCTACTGGGGATGTGCCCGCAACCAAGGTACATGCCCTTGACTGGAATCGAACCTGGGACCCTTGAGTCCGCAGGCCGACGCTCTATCCACTGAGCCAAACTGGTTTCGGCTATTTGTAATACTTTAAACAATAAAAAAAAAAAAGAGAATGAAACAACAGTCAAGACCCAATTACAACAGGAAAGCCCAAATAAACCTCAAATTGGTCACTCCTGGAGTATCCAGCTCAGGAGTTCGAGGAGAACACATGAATGGATACCACAAGACTTTTACTACAAAAGACTACCCCATGAAGACTGGGAGACAGATATATCTAATACATAGAAACAAACACAAAGAGACAAATAAAATGGGGAGACAAAGAATAACCTCCAATTAAAAAAAGGAGGAAGAACCAAAAAAAGACCTAAATCAGGTGTTCATAAGCAATTTATCAAACACAGAGTGCACAGTAATGATTATAGAAATGCTCAAGGAACTCTTGGAGAACTACAAGGAAATTACTAGTAACTACAAGGAACTTAGTAGCAATGAAAAAAGACATAAAAAACATGAATCAAGACTAGCCAGAGCCTGTCCATCATGACTCAGTGGTTGAGCATCGACCTATCAACGTGGAGGTCATGGTTTAATTCTGGGATAGGGCAGATGCCCGGATTTCGAGCTTGATCCCCAGTGTGGGGTGTGCAGGAGGCAGCCAATCAATGGTTTTCTCTCATCATTGGTTTTTTAAAAATTCTTTATTGTTGAAAGAATTCAACAGCCTGCCTCTGTCCCCCAGCACAGGCCTCTGTCCCCCTTCACACCCATATTGTCTGTGACCATTGGTTATGCTTATATGCATGCATACAAGATCTTTGGTTGATTTCTTACCTCACCTTCACACCCTCCCCTTCCTTCCCTCTGAGGTTTGATGGTCTGTTCAATGCTTCTATGTCTCTGGATCTATTTTTGTTCATCAGTTTATGTTGTTCATTATATTCCACAAATGAGTGAGATCATGTGATATTTATCTTCCTCCAGCTAGCTTATTTTGCTTAGTATGATGCTCTCTATGCCCATTCATGTTGTTGCAAGTGGTAAGAGTTCTTTCTTTTTTACAGCGGCATAGTATTCCATTGTATAGATGCACCACAGTTTTTTAATTCACTCACCTGCTGATGGGCACTTAGGCTGTTTTCAAACCTTAGCTATGGTAAATTATGCTGCTATGGACATAGGAGTGCATATATACTTTCTGATTTATTAGGACATATTCCTCGAAGTGGGATCACTGGGTCAAAGGGGAATTCCATTTATAATTTATTTGAGGAAACTCCATACAGTTTTTCACAGTGGCTGCATAAGTCTGCATTCCCACCAGCAGTGTATGAGGGTTCCCTTTTCTCCACATCCTCACCAGGACTTGTCATCTGTCGATTTGTTGATAATAGCCATTCTTACGGTGTGAAGTGGTACCTCATTGTCATTTTGATTTGCATCTCTCAGATGATTAGTGACTCTGAGCGTTTTTCAATATGCTACTTGGCCTTCTGTATGTCCATTTTGAGAAGTGTCTATTTAGGTCCTGTGCCCATTTTTTTTTTAAGGTTTTTATTTATTTATTTATTTATTTTTCCAATTTTTATTAAGGTATTATATGTGTACATATCTTACCATTGCCCCCCCACCCCACTCCCATATATGCCCTCACCCCCCAGAGTTTTGCGTCCATTGGTTATGCTTATATGCATGCATACAAGTCCTTTGATTGATCTCTTATCTTCCCCACCTCTCCCTAACCTTCCTGCTGTAATTTGACAGACTGTTTGATGCTTTACTGCCTCTGTATCTATCTTTTTGTTCAAGTTTATAATGTTCTTTATTATCCATAAATGAGTGAGATCATGTGGTATTTTTCTTTCATTGACTGGCTTATTTCACTTAACATAATGTTCTCCAATTCCATCCAGGTTGCTGCAAATGGTAAGAATTCCTTCTTTTTTTATGGCAGCATAATATTCCATTGTGTAGATGTACCATAGTTTTCTGATCCAGTCATCTGCTGATGGGCACCTAGGCTGTTTCCAGATCTTAGCTATTGTAAATTGTGCTGCTATGAACATAGGGGTGCATATTTCCTTTCTTATTGGTGTTCCCAGTTTCTTAGGATATATTCCTAGGAGTGGGATTACTGGGTCAAATGGGAGTTCCATTTTCAGTTTTTTGAGGAAACTCCATACTGTTCTCCACAGTGGCTGCACCAGTCTGCATTCCCACCAGCAGTGCACGAGGGTTCCTTTTTCTCCGCATCCTCGCCAATACTTGTCGTTTGTTGATTTGTTGATGATAGCCATTCTAACAGGTGTGAGATGGTACCGCATTGTTGTTTTGATTTGCATCTCTCGGATAATTAGTGACCTTGAGCATGTTTTCATGTGTCTCTTGGCCTTCCTTCTGTCTTCTTTGGAAAAGATTCTATTTAGGTCCATTACCCATTTTTTTATTGGATCATTTATCTTCCTTTTATTAAGTTGTATAAGGTGCCTGTAGATGTTGGAGATTAAACCTTTATCAGTGATGCCATTTGCAAATATGTTCTCCCATGCAGTGGGCTTTCTTGTTGTTTTGTTGATAGTTTCTTTTGCTGTAAAAAAGCTTTTTATTTTGATGTAGTCCCATTTGTTTATTTTCTCTTTAGCTTCCATTGCCCTAGGGGCAGTATCAGTGAAGAAGTTCTTTTGACAAATGTCTGAGATTTTGCTGCCTGTGGATTCCTCTAGTATTTTTATGGTTTCCCGTCTTATGTTTAAGTCCTGTATCCATTTTGAGTTTATTTTTGTGTATGGTGTAAGTTGGTGATCTAGCTTCATTTTTTTGCATGTGTCTGTCCAATTTTCCCAACACCATTTATTGAAGAGACTGTCTTTATTCCCTTGTATGTTCATGCCTCCTTTGTCAAATATTAATTGAGCATAGTGGTTTGGATCAATATCTGGATTCTCTATTCTGTTCCATTGATCTATATGTCTGTTCTTGTGCCAGTACCAGGCTGTTTTGAGAATAGTGGCTTTGTAATACAGCTTGAAATCTGGTATTGAGATCCCTCCTACTTTATTCTTCTTTCTCAGGATTGCTGTGGCTATTCGGGGTCTTTTTTTATTCCAGATGAATTTTTGGAGAGTTCTTTCAAGGTCTGTGAAATATGCTGTTGGTATTTTAATGGGGAGTGCATTGAATCTATAGATTGCTTTGGGTAGTATGGACATTTTAATGATGTTGATTCTACCAATCCATGAACATGGTATGTTCTTCCATCTGTTTACGTCTTCCTCTATTTCTTTTTCAGTGTCCTGTAGTTTTCCGTGTATAGGTCTTTTACCTCCTTAGTTAAGTTTATTCCTAGGTATCTTATTTTTTTTTGGTGCGATGGTAAATGGGATTGCCTTTTTAGTCTCTCTGTCTGTAAGTTCACTATTGGTGTATAGAAAGGCCATAGATTTCTTGGCGTTAACTTTGTATCCTGCTACATTGCCGAATTCATTTATTAAGTCTATTAGTTTTTTGATGGAGTCTTTCGGATTTTTTATGTACAATATCATGTCGTCTGCAAATAAAGACAGCTTTACTTGTTCTTTTCCAATTTGGATGCCTTTTATTTCTTCTTCTTGTCTAATTGCAATAGCTAATACTTCCAGTACTATGTCAAACAGGAGTGGTGAGAGTGGGCATCCCTGTCTTGTTCCTGTTCTTAGGGGAAATGTTTTTAGTTTTTGTCCATTGAGTATGATGTTTGCTGTGGGTTTATCATATATAGCTTTTATTATGTTGAGGTATGAGCCTTCTATTCCCACCTTGTTGAGAGTTTTTATCAAGAAAAGGTGTTGGATTTTGTCAAATGCTTTTTCTGCATCAATTGATATGACTATGTGATTTTTATCTCTCAGTTTGTTTATGTGATGTATCACGTTTATTGATTTGCGGATATTGTACCATCCTTGCATTCCTGGGATAAATCCTACTTGGTCATGGTGTATGATCTTTCTGATGTACTGCTGGAGCCGATTTGCTAGAATTTTGTTGAGGATTTTGGCATCTATGTTCATGAGGGATATTGGTCTGTAATTCTCTTTCATTGTGTTGTCCTTATCTGGTTTTGGTATTAGGGTGATGCTGGCTTCATAGAAGGAGCTTGGAAGTGTTCCTTCCTCTTGAATTTTTTGGAATAGTCTGCTGAGGATAGGTTTTAGTTCTTCCTTGAATGTTTGGTAAAACTCTCCTGTGAAGCCGTCAGGCCCCGGGCTTTTGTTTGCCGGAAGCTTTTTGATGACTTCTTCAATTTCGTCCATAGTTATTGGCCTATTGAGCTGTTGAGATTCTTCTTGATTGATTTTTGGAATGTTGTATTTTTCTAGGAATATGTCCATTTCCTCCAGGTTGTCCAGTTTGTTGGAATAGAGCTGTTCGTAGTATTTTGTAACAATCCTTTGTATCTCAGCGGGGTCTGTTGTGATTTCACCTCTTTCATTTCTGATTTTGTTTATTTGGGTCCTCTCTCTTTGCTTCTTGGTGAGCCTGGCTAGAGGTCCATCAATCTTGTTTATCTTTTCAAAGAACCAGCTCTTGGTTTTGTTGATCTTTTGTATTGTTTCTTTGGTCTCTATGTCATTTATCTCTGCTCTGATCTTTGTTATTTCCTTCCTTCTGGTTACACTGGGCTTCTCTTTTTCTAGCTCTTGGAGTTGTAGGGTTAGGTAATTTATTACCATTGTTTCTTGTTTTTTGCAATAGGCTTGTAGAGCTATGAACTTCCCTCTCAAGACTGCTTTCGCTGTGTCCCATAGATTTTGGATTGTTGTGTTTTCATTGTCATTTGTTGCCATGATGCTTTTTATTTCTTCCTTGATCTCTCTGGTGACCCAGTCCTTGTTTAATAGCATGCTGTTTAGTCTCCATGTGTTTGATTTCTTTGGATTGCATTTGTTGTAGTTGATTTCCAGTTTTATGCCACTGTGATCTGAGAAGATGCTTGATATAATTTCTATCTTCTTGAATTTGAAGAGACTTTGCCTGTGACCCAGCATATGGTCTATCTTTGAAAATGACCCATGTGTACTTGAGAAGAATGTATATTCTGTGGCTCTGGGGTGAAATGTTCTGAAGATGTCCATTAATTCCATCTGGTCTAGTGAGTCATTTAGGATTGATGTTTCTTTGCTGATTTTTTGTTTAGAGGATTTGTCCAATGGTGATAGTGGGGTATTAAAGTCTCCTACTATGATTGTATTGCTATTAATCTCTCCCTTGATACATCCAGGAGTTTTTTTTATGTATTTGGGTGCTCCTATATTGGGAGCGTATATGTTTGCCAGAATTATTTCTTCTTGTTGGATTTCTCCCTTTAGTATTATGAAGTGGCCTTCCTTATCTCTTGTTATGGCATTTACTTTGAGGTCTAATTTGTCAGATATAAGTATTGCTGCCCCAGCTTTTTTTTCATTTGCATTTGCCTGGAAGATATTTTTCCATCCTTTCACTTTCAATCTGTGTGAGTCTCTTGTTCTGAGGTGGGTCTCTTGTAGACAGCATATATATGGGTCATGCTTTTTTATCCATTCAGCCACTCGATGTCTTTTGATTGGAGCATTTAGTCCGTTTACATTTAAAGTTATTACTGAAAGGTATTTGTTTGTAATCATATCTATTTTTGTGTCTGTATTCCTTCTTACCTGTTTATTTCTTCTTTTTACAGTATTCCCTTTAGCAATTCTTGCATTGCTGGTTTGGTGGTGATAAACTCCCTGAGTCTTTTTTTGTCCGCGAAGCTCCTGATTTCCCCTTCAATTTTGATTGATAGTCTTGCTGGATATAGTATTCTTGGATTCAGTCCTTTGCTTTGCAACACTTTGTATACCTCCTTCCATTCACTTCTAGCTTGTTGTGTTTCTGTTGAGTAATCATTTGACAATCTGATGGGTGTTCCTTTGTAGGTAACTCTCTGTCTCTCTCTTGCCGCCTTTAAGATTCTCTCTTTATCATTTATATTTGCCATTGATATTATGACATGTCTTGGTGTGGGTCTTTTGGGGTTGATCCTGCTTGGGACTCTCTGTACTTGCGTAACTTTTATCTTTCCCATATCCGGGAAGTTTTCTGTCATTATTTCTTCAAATAGATTTTCTAATCCCTGCTGCTCTTCTTGTCCTTCTGGCAGCCCTATTATACGCATGTTACTTCGCTTCATGTTGTCCCGAAGCTCCCTTAGGCTTTCCTCCTGCTTTTTAATTTTTTTCTCCAATTGCTGTTCAGATAGAGCTTGTTTCTGTACCTGATCTTCTAACTCACTAATTCGGTCCTCTGCTTCTTGTAGTCTACTGTTGAAACTTTCCATGGTGTTTTTGATTGTAGCTATATCACTTTTCATTTCTTCCTGATTCTTGCATAAGTTGTTGATTTTCTCATCCATCCGATGTATAAATTCCATGACCATTACTCTGAACTCATTTTCGGTCATGTTGCAAGCTTCAGTTTCACTAATTTCCTTTCTTGGCGACTCCACATTTTCTTTCCTCTGTGAGTTATTTCGTTTCCCCATTCTGGCTATCACCAGAAAGCTCAAGCTTTTGTTTGTGTGCACCTCGGCCGTGCGCTGTGGGGACTTCGCTCCACCCGAGTTTCACTGAAGTGCTCTGACACTAGGACGTGTGGCTGCCTTTGGTTGGTGGGAACCAGACTTGCCCAGGGTCAGTGTCCCAGTGTTCCGTGTGGTCTCGTGTGCACACTTAGAATCAGGGGCCCTGTCTGCACCACACTGTTGGTATGTGCCGAAAATGAGATCCTTAGCATGTGCCAGGAGTCAGAGTTTCCCTGTATCTGCACCAAGAATCGAGTGTCAGAGTCTCTATTGCCTTGTGCAGTTTCTCGTTGAGAATCAGGGTCCCTGTGTGTGCATGCACCAACAATTGGGGTCGTTGGCTCTTAGTGTGAATGCGCTGTGAGTCAGGGATCCCAGGCAGCCGTGTCCGGCGTGCCAAATTCCCTGAAGTGGAGCTGCGTCCTGTGTGTGCTCTCACTACTGAGCCAAACTGGCTAGGGCGCACACTCTCAAATCCCTGAAGGTGAGCTGCCTTTGTGCACTCTCCCAGAATCCCCGAAGAGGGGCGGAGTCCGTCCTGCGCGCCAAATTCCCCAAAGGGAAGCCCCTCTGTGTACGCTCTAAGATTCCCCGAAAGGGAGCTGTGACCCGCAAGCCAAATTCCCCCCAATTCCCCAAAGGGGAGCCCTCTGTGCGCACTGACCGATTTCCCCGAAGGTGAGCTGCTTCTGTCCTGCGCGCCAAATTCCCTAAAGCGGAACGCGTCCCTGCGCAAAGCTCTGCAGCTTGAGCGAGGGGTGTGTTTATTAGTTACTAAGGCGCTATCTGCGTGCGCCTGCGGGGAGGGGGATAGGCTCTTTGACTCACGGGAATCTGCCGGGAAGTCTGGATTCTTGTTGTTTCTTCCTCTGAAGCTGTGATAGCAGTTCTCTGTCCCCAGTGGCTGCAGGGTCCTGGTTTGTGTCAGAAGCCAGGATCCGAGTCTCAGGCAGCTCTGTTTCTCAAGATGGTGTGGTCTCCACGTCCGCACCAGCCGCTGAGAAGTGTCCGCTTTGTGCGCGGGCCTCCACCGTCTAGGACTGCCTGGTTAGGCAGCCCCTTGGAAGACCTGCAGAATCTAACTGACCCTAGCTCATACACACACACACACCACACACGTCTACACGTCTACACTCTCCTCTATGGGTGCCTCACTCACACTCTCTCTCTCCCTACCTTCTTGCCGGTCGCCATCTTTCCACTCTCTTTTTCAAGCCCATTTTTTTTTTTTTATTGGATTGTTTATCTTCCTTTTGTTAAGTTGTATGCTTTCTCTACAAATTTTGGAGATGAAACCTTTATCAGATATAACATTGACAAATATGTTCTCCCATGCAGTGGGGGCTCTCTTGTTGTTTTGTTGATGGTTTCTTTTGCTGTGCAGATGCTTTTTATTTTGATGTAGTCCCATTTGTTTATTTTCTCATTAGTTTCCATTGTCTTAGGACAGTGGTCGGCAAACTCATTAGTCAACAGAGCCAAATATTAACAGTAACAACAATTGAAATTTCTTTTGAGAGCCAAATTTTTTAAACTTAAACTTCTTCTAATGCCACTTCTTCAAAATAGACTCGCCCAGGCTGTGGTATTTTGTGGAAGAGCCACACTCAAGGGGCCAAATAGCCGCATGTGGCTCGCGAGCCGCAGTTTGCCGACCACAGTCCTGGGAGATCTGTTGGTAAAGATATTGCTACGCGATATGTCTGATACTTTGCTCTTTGCGTTTGTTTCTTCAAAGATTTTTAGGTTTCCTGTCTTATATTTAAATCTTTTATCTATTTTGAGTTTATCTTTGTGTGTGGTGTAAGTTGCTGGTCTAGTTTCTTTCTTTTTTTTTTTTTTCATGTATCTTTCCAATTTTTCAAACATCATTTATTAAATAGACTGTCCATGAACATAGGAGTTCATATGCTCTTGCCTCCTTTTAAAATATTAATTGAACATAAAGGTTTGGGTTGATTTCTGGGTTCTCTGTTCTGTTCCATTGGTCTATACTATATGTGTATTCTTGTGCCAGTACCAGGCTATTTTTAGAACAGTGGCTTTGTAATATAACTTATATCTGGTATTGTGATCCCTCCAACTTTGTTCTTCTTTCTCAGGATTGCTGTGGCTATTTGGGGTCTTTTTTATTCCATTTAAATTTTTGAAGAGTTGGTTCTAGGTCTGAGAAATATGCTGTTGGTATTTTAATGGAAATTGCATTGAATTTATAGATTTCTTTGGGTAGTATGGACACTTTCATGATGTTAATTCTACCAATCCATAAACATGGTATATTCTTCCACTTGTTTATATCATCCTCTATCTCTTTTTCAATGTGTAGTTTTCCGAGTAAAGGCATTTTACCTCCTTAGTTAAGTTTATTCCTGGTATTCTTAATTTTATTGTTGCAAGGGTAAATGAGATTTTTTTTAGTTTCTCTTTCTGTGAGTTCATTATTGGTTACAAAAAAGCCCAGAAATTTCTGCATGTTAATTTTTTATCCTGCTATGTTGCCAAATTCATTTATTAAATACTAGAGGCTCGTTGCACAAAGAGATTCGTGTAATAGGCCTTCCTTCCCTTGGCTTCCAGCACTGGTTTTCCTCCGGCACCTGGGACCCAGGCCTTCGCTCCGGCCAGAGTCTGCCTTCTTCGTCTTTGCTGCAGACTCAGGCCAGAGTCTGCCATCTTTGTATTCTCTGCAGACTCCGTCCAGAGTCTGCCGTCTTAGCAGCAGACTCCTGAGTCTGCAGTCTTGTCTTTGCTGCGGCACTCCGCTCCTGTAGATCCCTTCGCCCCCGCCCTCCCTTTCATAGCAGGCGTCCTGCCCCACCTGGCCACTCTGTGCCTGGAGCAGCAGGGCAGCCACCATCTTTGGCCTTCTAATTTGCATACTCACTCTGATTGGCTGTGGGCATAGCATAGGTACGGTCAATTTACATGTTTGTCTATTATTATTATTATTATTTTTAATTTCTTTATTGATTAAGGTATCACATATTTGTCCTCATCCTCCCATTCCCATCCCACACCCCTCCCCACACATGCCCCCAAACCCCTGTTGTCCTTAACCGCTGGTTTGGCTCATATGCTTGCACACAAGTCTTTTGGTTAATCTCTCCCCTTTACCCCCACCCTCCCCTACCCTCCCTCTGAGGCCCGACAGTCTGATCCATGCCTCCTTGTTTCTGGGTCTGTTCTTGTTCATCAGTCTATGTTGTTCATTATTTCCCCTAGATGAGTGAGATCATGTGCTATTAGAAATACACTTATAAGAGCCGAAAATGAGACAAGCAATAATGGTTATGGTGACAGGCAAATGAATCAGTCTGTAGTGAGTTTCTTTCTGGGCCAACAGTTCTTTTGAGACCCAATTTCAATGTCAAACAGTTCCTTATGTGTACATATCAGCACTGACATTACAGTTCTGGATGGTGGACAAATGGTGGTAATGCAGGTCCTACTCTCTCTGGTTTGGTCCTGGGAAACCTGCAGTGATGCACAGCTGCTACCTGCTAGTATGGGAAGGCCACGTCAGCGTCTTCCATCTCTGGACTGCTTCTCTTCTGTCTTCAGGGCTGGAGTAGTCCCGTAGATTCCTCTCTGTTGCTGGAATCCACATGGTCTCGGAGTTGTTTTCTGAAAATATTGTTTGTCTATTATTAGGTAAGATAGTTTTTTTATAGTTTTTTTTAGGGTTTTCTATGTGCAATATCATGTCATCTGCAAATAATGACAATTTTATTTCTTCTTTTTCTATTTGGATGCCTTTTATTTCTTCTTCTTGTCTGATCACTATGGCTAGCACTTCTAATACTAAGTCAAACAGGAGTAGTGAGAGTGAGCATCCCTGTTTTGTTCCTGTTCTTAAGGAAAATGGTTTTAGTATTTTCCCATTGAGTATGATGTTGGCTATAGATTTGTCATATAAGGCTTTTTTTATGTTGAGGTATGATTCCTCTATTCCCACTTTGCTGAGATTTTTTTTTTAATCAAAAAAGGGTGTTGGATTTTGTCAAATGCTTTTTCTGCATCAGTTGATCTGATCATGTGTTTTTTTTGTGTTTCAATTATTTATGTGACGTATTATGTTTATTGATTTGCATATATTGTACCAGCCTTGCATCTCAAGAATAAATCCCATTTGGTCATGGTGTATGATCTTTTTAATATTTTGCTGGATGCAGTTTGCTAATATTTTGTTGAGAATTTTAGCATTTAAGTTCATCCGGGATATTGTCCTGTAATTCTCTTCCTTTTAGTATCTTTATCTGGTTTTGGGATTAGGGTAATGCTGGCTTCATAGAAAGAGCTTGGAAGTGAGCCTTCCTCTTGAATTTTTTGGAATAGCCTGAGAAGGGTAGGCTTTAGTTCTTCTGTGAATGTTTGGTGAAACTCTCCTGTGAAGCTGTCTGGACCAGGGCTTTAGTTTGCTGGAAGTTGTTTTTATTATGGCTTCAATTTCTTCAGTAGTTATTGGCCTATTTAGGTTTTCTGATACTTCTGGATTGAATTTTGGAAGATTGTATTTTTCTAGGAATATGTCTGCTTCATCTAGGTTGTCCACTTTGTTGGAATAAAGTTGTTTTTAGCATTTCTTTTTTTTTTACAATATTTTGTATTTCTGTGGGGTTGGTTGTTATTTCACATCTTTCATTTCTGATTTTATTTGGGTCCTCTCTCTTTGTTTCTTGGTGAGCTTGGCTAGAGCTCACCAAGAAACAATCTTGATTATCCTTTCAAAGAACCAGCTCTTGATTCTATTGATCTTTTGTACTTTTTTTTTTTGGGGGGGGTCTATGTAATTTCTTTCTGCTTTGATCTTTATTATTTCCTTCCTTCTACTTACTCTGGGCTTTTTTTCTTGCTCTCTATCTATTTCTTTAAGTGGTAGAGTTAGATAACTCATTACCAGTTTTTCTTCTTTTTTAAGATAGGCCTGCAGTGCTATGAATTTCCCTCTCAGGACTGCTTTCACTGTGTCCCAAAGATTTTGGTTTGTTGTATTTTCATTGTCATTTGTTTCCAGGGTGTTTTTATTTTTTCTTTGATCTCTTTGGTAACCCATTCATTGTTTAATAGCATCCTATTTAGCATCTATGTTTTTTATTCTTTTTATTGTAGTTGATTTCTAATTTTATGGCATTCTGATCTGAGAAGATGCTTGTTATGATTTCTATCTTCTTGAATTTGTAAACTGTGTCCTAATATGTGGCCTACCTTTGAAAATTCCCCATGTGCACTTGAAAATAATGTATATTCTGTAGCTTTGGGGTGAAATGTTCTGAAGATATCAATTAGTTTCATCTGATCTAGTGAGTCCTTTATCTTTGCTATTTATTTGCTGATTTTTTTTTGTCTAGAAGATTTATCCAGTGATATCAATAGTGTATTAAAGTCCCTTACTATGATTGTATTGCTGTCGGACTCTCCCTTGATGTCTTTCAGAAGATTTTTTATGTACTTGGGTGCTCCTGTATTGGGTGCATATATGTTTACCAGAGTTACAGCCTCTTGTTGAATTGATCCCGTTAGTATTATTAAGTGGCCTCCCTTATTTCTTATTATGGCCTTCAGTTTGAGGTCCATTTTGTCAGGTATAAGTATCGCTACCCCAGCTTTTTTTTTTTTTTTCATTTTCATTTTCCTGAAAAAACTTTTTCCATCCCTTCACTTTCAGTCTGTGTGAGTCCTTTGTTCTGAGGTGGGTCTCTTGTAGACAGCATATATATGGGTTATGTTTTCTTATCCATTCAGCCACCCAATGTCTTTTTATTAGAGCCCTTAATACATTTATGTTTAAGGTTTTTATTGATAAGTACTTGTTTGTTGCCGTTTTTATTCTTTATGTCTGTGCTTCTCCCTCGCTTTCTATTCCTTCTCCTAACACCAGGCCCCACAAGATTTCTTGCATTGATGGTTTGGTGGTAATAAACTCCCCTAGCCTCTTTCTGTCTGTGAAGCCCCTGATTTCACCTTCAATTTTGAATGATAGCCTTGATGGATAGAATATTCTTGAATTCAATCCCTTGTTTTGAATTACTTTGTATACTTAAATCCATTCCTTTCTGGCCTGATGTGTTTTTGATGAGAAATAATTTGATAAGAAGATGGGAGAACCCTTGGAGGTAGCCTTCTCTCTTTTTCTCTCTCTCTCTTTCTCTCTTTCTCTCTTAAGATTCTTTCTTTGTTGTTGATGTTTGCTATTGTAAATACAACGTGTCTTGGTGTGGGTCTTTTTTGGTTCATTTTGTTTGAGACTTTCTGTGATTGTGTGACTTTTTTTCTTTCCCAACTCAGGGAAGTTTTCTGTCATTGTTTTTAAAATAGGTTTTCTATTTCTTGCTCAGCTTCTACTTCTTCTGGTACCCCTATTATGTGGATGTTGTTTAATTTCATGTTGTCCCAAAGCTCCCTTAATCTCTTCTCCTGCTTTTTTTTTTTCCAGTTACTGTTCAGATTGGGTGTTTTTTCTACGCTTATTTGGTCCTCAGCTTCTTCTATTCTGCTGTTGAAACCTTCCATTGTATTCTTTATTGCAACTATGTCATACTTCATTTCCTCTCGATTCTTATACTTGGGGAATTTCTCATCAAGATGTTTGAACATCCTTATAACTAGTACTCTGAATTTTTCTGTGACACATTGCTTGCCTCCATTTCATTTAGTTCCTTTCTGTCCATTTCTCATTTTCTTTTCTTTTTTTAAAAATTCTTTATTGATTAAGGTATTACATATGTGTCCTCATGCATCCATTAACCCCCAACCGCCCCCCCCCCAACTCATGCCCTCACACCCCTGGTGTTCGTGTCCATTGGTTAGGCTTATATTCATGCATACATGTACTTTGGTTGATCTCTCCTCCTTTCCCCCACTCTCCCCTATCTTCCCTCTGAGGTTTGGCAGTCTGATCGATGCTTCTCTGTCTCTGGATATGTCCCTGTTCATCAGTTTATGTTGTTCATTATATCCCACAAATGAGTGAGATTATGTGGTATTTATCTTTCTCTGACTGGCTTATTTCACTTAGCATAATGCTTTCCAGTTCCATCCATGCTGTTGCAAAAGGTAAGAACTCCTTCTTTTTTACTGCAGCGTAGTATTCCATTGTGTAGACGTACCAAAGTTTTTTAATCCACGCATCTACTGATGGGCACTTAAGCTGTTTCCAAACCTTAGTTATGGTGAATTGTGCTGCTATGAACATAGGGGTGCATATATCCTTTCTGATTGGTGTTTCTAGTTTATTGGGATATATTCCTAGAAGTGGGATCACTGGGTCAAATGGGAGTTCCATTTTTAGTTTTTTGAGGAAACTCCATACTGTTCTCCACAGTGGCTGCACCAGTCTGCATTCCCATCAGCAGTGCAAAAGAGTTTCTTTTTCCCCGCATCCTCACCAACACTTGTCGTTTGTTGATTTGTTGATGATAGCCATTCTGACAGGTGTGAGATGGTACCTCATTGTTGTTTTGATTTGCATCTCTCAGATAATTAGTGACTTTGAGCATGTTTTCCTATGTCTCTTGGCCTTCCTTATATCCTCCTTCAAAAAGTGTCTATTTAGGTCCTTTGCCCATTTTTTTTATTGAATTGTTTATCTTTCTTTTGTTAAGTTGTATGAGTTCCCTGTAAATGTTGGAGATTAAACCCTTATCGGTGATGACATTGGCAAATATGCTCTCCCATGCAGTGGGCTTTCTTGTTGTTTTGTTGATGGTTTCTTTCGCAGTGCAAAAGCTTTTTATTTTGATGTAGTCCCATTTGTTTATTTTCTCTTTAGTTTACATTGCCCTAGGAGCAGTATCGGTGAAGAAGTTCCTTCAGAATATGTCTGAGATTTTGCTGCCTGTGGATTCATCTAGTATTTGTATGGCTTCGCATCTTATGCTTAAGTCCTTTATCCATTTTGAGTTTATTTTTGTGTATGGTGTAAGTTGGTGGTCTAGATTCATTTTTTTTGCATGTATCTGTCCAATTTTCCCAACACCATTTGCTGAAGAGACTGTCCTGACTCTATTTTATGTTCATGCCTCCTTTGTCAAATATTAATTGGGCATAGTGGTTTGGGTCGATTTCTGGATTCTCTATTCTATTCCATTGATCTATATGTCTGTTCTTGTGCCAGTACCAGGCTGTTTTAAGAACAGTGGCTTTGTAATACAGCTTGATATCTGGTATTGATATCCCACCTACTTTGTTCTTCTTTCTCAGGATTGCTGCAGCTATTTGGGGTCTTATTTTATTCCAGATGAATTTTTGGAAAATTTGTTGTAGGTCTGTGAAATATGCCGTTGGTATTTTAATGGGGATTGCACTGATTCTGTAGATTGCTTTGGGTAGTATGGACATTTTAATGATGTTGATTCTACCAATCCATGAACACAATATGTTCTTTCATCTGTTTATGTCATCCTCTATCTCTTTTTTCAGTGTCCTGTAGTTTTTCGCATATAGGTCTTTTACCTCCTTAGTTAAGTTTATTCCTAGGTATCTTATTTTTTTTGGTGCGATGGTAAATGGGATTGCTTTTTTAGTCTCTCTTTCTATAAGTTCATGATTGGTGTAAATAAATGCCATAGATTTCTTGGTATTAATTTTGTATCCTGCTACATTGCCAAATTCATTTATTAAGTCTAATAACTTTTTGATGGAGTCTTAATGGTTTTCTACATACGATATCATGTCATCTGCGAATAAGGACAATTATACTTCTTCTTTTTCCAATTTGGATGCTTTTTATTTCTTCTTCTTGTCTGATCGCAATGGCTAGTACTTCCAGTACTATGTTGAACAGGAGTGGTGAGAGTGGGCATCCCTGTCTTGTTCCTGTTCTTAGGGGAAATGGTTTTAGTTTTTATCCATTGAGTGTGATGTTGTCTGTGGGTTTGTCATATATGGATTTTATTATGTTGAGGTTTGATACTTCTATTCCCACCTTGCTGAGAGTTTTTATCAAGAAGTGGTGTTGGATTTTGTCAAATGCTTTTTCTGCGTCAATTGAAATGATTATGTGATTTTTATCTCTCAGTTTGTTTATGTGATGTATCACGTTTATTGATTTGCGGATATTGTGCCATCCCTGCATCCCCAGGATAAATCCTACTTGGTCATAGTGTATGATCGTTCTGATGTATTGCTGGATCCGATTTGCTAGAATTTTGTTGAGGATTTTTGCATCTATGTTCACGAGGGATATTGGCCTATAATTCTCTTTCATTGTGTTGTCTTTATCTGGTTTTGGAATTAGGGTAATGCTGGCTTCATAGAATGAGATTGGAAGTGTTCCTTCCTCTTGAATTTTTTGGAATAGTCTGAGGAGGATAGGTTTTAGTTTTTCCTTGAATGTTTGGTATAACTCCCCTGTGAAGCCATCTGGCCCCAGGCTTTTGTTTGCTGGGAGCTTTTTGATGACTGCTTCAATTTAATCCATAGTTATCATCCTATTGAGATTTTTAGATTCTTCCTGATTGAATTTTGGAAGGTTGTATTTTTCTAGGAATATGTCCATTTCCTCTTGGTTGTGCAGTTCTTTGGAATAGAGTTGTTCATAGTATTTTTTAACAATCCTTTGTATTTCTGTGGGGTCTGTTGTTATTTCACCTCTTTCATTTCTAATTTTGTTTATTTGTGTCTTCTCTCTTTGCTTCTTGGTGAGACTGGCTAGAGGTTCATCAATCTTGTTTATCCTTTCAAAGAACCAGCTCTTAGATTCATTGATCTTTTGTATTGTTTTTTTTGGTCTCTATGTCATTTATTTCTGCTCTGATCTTTATTATCTCCTTCCTTCTGCTCACTCTGTGCTTTTCTTTTTGCTCTCTTTCTAATTCTTTGAGTTGTAGACTTAGATGATTTACTATCATTTTTTCTTGCTTTTTAAGGTAGGCCTGTAGAGCTATGAACTTCCCTGTCAGGACTGCTTTCATTGTGTCCCATAGATTTTGGATTGTTGTGTGTCTGTTTTCATTAATTTCCAGGATGATTTTAATTTATTCTTTTATCTCATTGGTAACCCAGTCATTATTTGATAGCATGCATTCAGCTTCTAAGTGTTTGAGATTTTTGGATTGTTTTTATTGTAGTTTATTTCTAATTTTATGGCATTGTGTTCTGAGAAGATGCTTGGTATGATTTCAATCTTCTTGAATTTGGGGAGACTTTGCTTGTGACCCAATATGTGGTCTATTTTTGAAAATGTCCCATGTGCACTTGAGAAGAACGTATATTCCGTGGCTTTGCGATGCAATGTTCTGACGATGTCAGTTAAGTCCATCTGATCTAGTGAGTCATTTAGGATTGTCGTGTCTTTGCTGATTTTTTGTCTAGAGGATTTATCCACTGATGTCAGTGGTGTATTAAAGTGCCCTACTATGATTGTATTGTTGTCAATCTCTCCCTTGATATCTTCCAGGAGTTTAATATAATAAAACTATATTTGGTTGCTACTGTGTTGGGTGCATATATGTTTATCAGGGTTATATCCTGTTGTTGTATCGATCCCTTTAGTATTATGAAATGGCCTTCCTTATCTCTTGTTATGGCCTTCATTTTGAGGTCTATTTTGTCAGATATAAGTATTGCTACCCCAGCTTTTTTTCATTTCCATTTGCCTGAAAGATATTTTTCCATCCCTTCACTTTCAATCTGTGTGAGTCCCTTGTTCTGAGGTGGGTCTCTTGTAGACAGCATATAAATGGTTCGTGTTATTTTTAATCCATTCAACCACTCTGTGTCTTTTGATTGGAGCATTTAGTCCATTTATGTTTAAAGTTATTACTGAAAGGTACTTGTTTGTGGTCATATCTATTTTTGTGTCTGTGTTCCTTCTTACCTTCTTATTTCTTCTTTTTACAGTATTCCCTTTAGCATTTCTTGCATTGCTCATTTGGTGGTGATAAACTCCCTTAACCTTTTTTTTGTCTGCGAAGTTCCTGATGTCCCCTTCAATTTTGATTGATAGTCTTGCTGGATAGAGTGTTCTTGGATTCAGTCCTTTGCTTTGCAACACTTTGTATACCTCCTACCATTCCCTTCTAGCTTGATGTCTTTCTGTTGAGAAATCGTTTGATAATATGATGGGGGATCCTTTGTGGGTAACCCTCTGTCTCTCTCTTGCTGTCTTTAAGATTCTCTCTTTGTCATTAATATTTGCCATTGAAATTATGACGTGTCTTGGTGTGAGTGTTTTTGGATTGATCCTGTTTGGGACTCTCTGTACTTGTGTAACTTTTTTCTTCCCCACATCCAGGAAGTTTTCTGTCATTATTTCTTCAAATACATTTTCTAATCCTTGCTGCTCTTCTTGTCCTTCTAGCACCCTTATTATACGTATGTTACTTTGTTTCAAGTTGTCCTAAAGCTCTCTTAGGCTTTCCTCCTGCTTTTTAATTTTTTTCTCCAGTTGGTGTTCAGTTTAGGCTTGTTTCTGTACCTGATCCTCAAACTCACTAATTCGGTCCTCTGCTTCTTCTAGTCTACTGTTGAAACTTTCCATGGTGTTTTTGATTGTAGCTATATCACTTTTCATTTTTTCCTGTTTCTTGCATAGGTTATTGATTTTTTCATCCATCCGATGTATGAATTCCACGACCATTACTCTGAATTCTTTTTCGGTCATGTTGCATGCTTCAATTTCACTAATTTCCTTTCTTGGTGACTCATCATTTTCTTTCCTCTGGGGATTGTGTCGTCTCCCCATTCTGACTATCACTAGAAGGTTCAAACTTCAATTTGCGTGGACCTGGGCCTTGTGCTGTGGGAGCTTTGCACCACCTAAGTGTCACGTGTCACTGAAGTGCTCTGACACTAGGACCTGTGGCTGCTGTGGGTTGGTGGGAACCAGGGTCGCCCAGGGTCAGTGTTATCAGCATTCAGTGTGGTCTCGTGTGCACACCTAGAATCATGGACCCTGCCTGCACTGCGCTGTTGGTGTGTGCCGAAAATGAGTCCTCTAGCATGTGCCAGGAGTCAGAGTTTCCCTGTGTCTGCACCAAGAATCGAGTATCAGAGTCTCTGTTGCCTCATGCAGTTTCTCGCTGAGAATCAGGGTCTCCGTGTTCGCATGCACCAAGAATTGGAGTCACTGGCTCTCATTGTGAATGTGCTGTGAGTCAGGGACCCCAGGTGCACAAGGTAAGAAACAGTGTCAAGTCAGTGGTGCTCAGTGCTGCCTCTTGCCGGGAGAATCTGGGTCCCGGTCACCATGGGGGACTGGGTTTCACAGTAGCACTGTGGTGTGCCTGCTCTGCGGAAAACAGACTTGCTGTGCGCTGTGGAAAGTAGACTTCCATGGGCGCTGTGGAAAACAGACTTCCATGTGCATTTGCCCAGAATCGAAGTCAGGTGGCACTGCCGCCCTGTTTGGGCTTCGGGTTTGGTTGCCTGATTGCATTGCAGGGAGCAGATTCCAGTCTCTGTGCATGTGCATGCTCAAATTCCCGTAGCAGCGCTGCGGTCCATGCAGCATTCCCAAACTCAAATTCCCGTAGGGGTGCTACTTCCCGAGCGAGGGGCGGGTCTATCAGTTACTATGGCTATCCGTGATCCTGTGGGGAGGGGATAGGCTCTTTGACTCATGGAAATCTGCAGCAGGGAAGTCTGGATTCTTGTTGTCTGTTGGTCTGAAGCTGTGGTCGCAGTTCTCTGTCCCCAGTGGCTGCAGGGTCCTGGTTTGCATCTGAGACGTGACTGGGTGGTACTGAGGCCAGGATCCTAGTCTCAAGCAGCTCTGTTTCTCAAGATGGTGTGGTCTCTGTGCCTGCACTGGCCGCCCAGAAGTGTCTGCTTTTTGCACGGGGCTCCGCCGTTTAAGACTGCCCAGTTTGGCAGCCCCTTGGAGGACCTGCAGAATCTAACTGTCCCTAGCTCATATACACACACACCACACACGTGTACACTCTCCTTTATGGTTCCCTCACTCTCTCACACTCTCTCCCTCCCTACCTACCTGCTGGTCGCCATCTACTCCTTTTCTTTTCTTTGGGAATTATTTCTTTGTCTCCCCATCTTTTCTATCCCTTTGTTTTTTATTTCTATGTAATGTGAGTTGCTATCTCTTTCTGGCCCTGGGCAACCTGCTTGAGGTCTGAGAAGTTGAAGCCCCTAGTGGTCCAATGGTCCAGGACTCCTTAGTCCAGAGGCTGGGTCTGCCTTAATTCTAATGCCTTTATTGTCTCTGCTCTGATTTGTACTCTATTCTCCCATGAAAAGGGTCCCTCAGTTTTCTGCTATAGATGCTCAGGTTTGACGGGGGCATGTGCACAGTTCTTCTGGTGTGTGACTCCCTGTGAGATCCCAGAGCCCTCTGGCATGCAATTCACTGTATAGTCCCATGGCCCACAGCAGGGTGGTGCCTTTGGACCCTCTGGCATGCACTTTCAGCTTGGTCCTGGATCCTGGTTGGGGCACAGCATCTGGTGTCACCGGCTCACACCATCAGCTTGGTCCTGGATCCTGGGTGAGGAGGAGCATGGTATCTCTTCAGCTTGCACTCACACCGTGGGGTCAGGGAGTGTGGGTTCCATGATCCTGGGTGAGGAGGCCTGGTGTTGGAGGTCTCT